>CM065423.1:31515293-32760528 GCA_033060865.1 Dorcus hopei | reverse complement strand
ACTGGCAGTGGTCAGAGTTACGCTGCGCTGGCCGAGAGTAATAATTATAAAATTTTATTGCAGTTTTGCTTTATTTACAAAACATCGCGTTGTATTTGTCAGATAATGTAGGAACAAAATTTTAAGGTTAACTTTTAATTCATTCTAATTTATTGATTAGAATTCTAATCTGTGACATAGATTCTCTTTGTGGTTTTATTTTGTGGGGTATTATATTGATTTGAAAGTACATATACATATCGGTAATGAACTAGTTCGAAATAAACAAGGCAGAAATATATTTTCAGAAATATGTAGTTCGATTTCAGTTACTTATTTTGATTGAGTTTAAATCTTCTGACTTCGTTTTTATAGATATTTTTTTCCTTGTGAAAATAAATTTTATGCGAGTAGATTTACTATGGGGGTTCCAAATTTATGGAGATTTTACATGGATCTACCAAACTCGTATGTATGGTTGGCGCTTACCTGTTACTTGAAAGCTGCTACCTGTTATTTATAAACTGCTACCTGCTTTTTACATATTTACGTGCAGAATTAACGTAAATTTATTTATGCTTCTTGCAACAAGGTCTTCAGTAATTTACAACTCAGAAATTCGCATCTCTAGGGACATTGCCACCATATCTAATCGCCCTATTTCGTTCTAAAATTGACACTTAGCATTTACGAAAAAGATTTTTGCAATCCCCTTGTATCATTGGTAGGGACGACTATGACTGGGACGAAAGGAAAAACGTAATTCCTTTAGTATTTTACTAAACAACGATAAAAGTGTTTGAAATTCTGAAATCTACTTCGTCATATTAATTTTTTTTTGACAGTTGATAGTTTCTTCTTTAATTACGTTCAAGAAAATAATTACTAATAGAGTAAACAATAATTTGTAATTAGATACACTGTTTCTGTTGAAACTAGAATCACCCTGCCCACTCCTCCTCAGAAGAAACAAATTAACTTCCTCCAGATATCTGCGTTAAAAATAAGGGAATTCAGGCGTCGTTTGCGTTGTGGTAAACAAATCCGTATGCGGAAGTCTGGTTTGTGTCGGCCAAACGTGTCGGGTGATGATTAGGACCACTTAGGGACATGTTACAGTGAATAGCATCGGTACTTCTCACTTCCTAAGTGCCAAGGAGATAATCTGTTAACAATAACGCTATCTAAACGGCGCGTAACATGTGTTACACGTCGTTACATCCAGCGAATAACACTAAATAATCGTTAACGGTCGAATAAATTAAAACATTTTATCGCGACGCGAACGCAGATCACCGCATTTTATGCGGAGATAACGCCTAATAGACTGCGTAGTTTCAGCTCCGGTGTCGAATGACCGATGATTTGCGAAGAGTACGGCGTCGATTGCCTGGTTCCAATTACGGACGAGCATGGCAGCCATAAATACTCTGCTAATTGTGCCCTGTTGTGGAGAGGTGGTCCTTTTTGCACATCACTTGACTCGTCAATCAAAATTTAATAGACGTGCAGACAGATGCGGAAACACTCGTGTCAAACGCTGACCGCAATCTGGTACAAAGTGAAAATGATCTTATTTGTCACACTTGATGCAGTTGATTTAATAATGCTTTTGTCTGTCATATTGGACCAATTCTTTCCTATTTTAAAATACATGTGTTTTTTAATCTGAATTATGCTTTTCAATCCAATGGCTTTACATAGTTAAGAATTTCAAAAACCATTGATATGATACAAATTAAATTATGTTATATTTTTAATGAAAATTTTAACTTGTTAGCTACAGTAGTTGTTTTATGACAGTATGTTCCATTCATTCATGTTTGGTATAAAATTTGCGCATAAGGTTCAAGTTAAATATAGTTCCTGAAACCTGTACTTAATTATGCGGGCGAACAAAAAACTCCCCTCATTGAGAAAAACGCTCTCGTGCTTCGGCCAATTACTTATCAATAGACTTGGAATATCAGAATGGACCTGCAAGGCCAGCGGCATAAACGGTCATTGTCATCGGCACTTAGCAATGCGTACGGATAAGGAAGAATCCGAGCGCGGTCTGCAACACAACTGCAACAGATGTGTGCTCCGGGACGCAGTTCAGTTAACCGGTGCCAACGAGCCTTGCGAAATCAGCATTTCATAGACCGCCAAAGGCCCTCCGACACCCCTACATCCCTTAACACACGCATCTAAATGCAAGCCCTGATCCCAAACTAACTGCACGTATTACACACTATTTAAATGCGTGTTTCTGAGTACCCGCTTACTTTGTTGGGGTTCAACTTGTATTTATTTTAATTGCTGATGGGCGAGAATTAATTGAAAGTCAAATTTACTTACTCATGCCTTCTGGATAGAATAAAGTAAATTCGTCGTCTACCAACTTATGTTTGATGGAATTCTAGCTTAGTGATGGTGAATGCTGCAAAATTGTGCGGATAAAAAACAATGCACTTGTCATTTCAGTTCTCACAAATTTCTCTCTAATGGATGGCAGTAATGAAATCTGATTCCGACTGCCCCAGCACACGTCACGGAACAAGTTAATAAATGGTAAACAAGTAACTCTACTTAAAATCGCTGCGAATTTGAGTGAAATGTCGTGTTGAAGAATGACAACAAATCAATGGAACATCATAATCAGCTTAACGGTTGTTGATATTGCTGACTACGTCTTTATTTGGAATGGTATAAAGGATGTTTTCAAATTCCCCCATTACGCAAATTGTATTTGTCAACTCATATCAAAATACTTTTGTTTCGGGAGACAAAGCAAATATGTTGTTTAGTAATAATGACAATATTTTAATTTCACCTTCAATGTTAGGCCCAGTCGTATAATTCCAGCTTAACTTTAAACCAAAGCTTAAACCCTTAACAAAATTTGTTGAAATAACCGTATGGATTTAAGTTTCAACTGGATTTGTACATACAATTGGGACTAAAGACCGTTTTAGACTAACCTGTTTCCTGTACAAGATTTGGTTCAATTTTTACAATAAAAATTTACAGCAAGAAATTTCTGGGCTGCAGATAGAACATGTTCTATTTTTCCAGATAGTTTTTAATCCTATTTAAATTTTGCTACAATTTACTGCACAAATTAAATTGTTTAAGAAATTGAACCAAATCTTGTACAAGAAATAGGGGAGTCTAAGGGTCGAGATATCCATCTCCTATTAAACTTATTCGACGAATAATTTGATTTTTCTGAATTGTTGATTGATTTTTTATGAATTGTTTCCATGGTAGTTATTCGTCTAATAACTATTAGCCAGTTTATTAAGAGGTGGATATCTCCATCCTAAAACAGCCCTAACAGGTGATTAATGCCCGGTTGCACCAACTTTTTAAGCAGAGCTTAAATTTAAGTTATATTTAGAATGTGTCATTTACGTATGGTCAGTATAATGTCAAATATATTCTGAATGACATTTATGCCCGGTTGCACCAACTTTTTAAGCAGAACTTAAATTTAAGTGATGTTTAGACTATGACATTATTTATTGATTTAACAAAATGTTAGTCACAATCTAATTGATATATAAGTTGAAGTTTAAATGTCAATCAGAATGTATTTGATATTATACCGACCATAAGTAAATGTCACATTCTAAACGTAACTTAAATTTAAGCTCTGCTTAAAAAGTTGGTGCAACCGAGCATTAAACTTCAACTTAAGTATCAATTAGAATGTGACTAACATTTTGTTAAATCTATAAATAATGTCATAGTCTAAGCACCACTTAAATTTAAGGTCTGCTTAAAAAGTTGGTGCAACCGGGCATAAATCTGATGATCACCATGGTGACTATCATATTATTACATTGTCATGCATAGGGACGAAGGGCGCGAGATTCAAACAGTGCCAAACCTTGTTAGTTTTATTCATATTAGTGATAATTATAATGTTTTTAATTATTAAGGAAACATATTTTCAACCAAAAATGTCGTTTTATTTTATTCCTAAGTATTAAAAGGGATTTGCTCAATTCGTTTATACCGGAAATCGCCATTAACTTTCTTATTTTAAATGGAATGTTACATTTTTTATTACAAATTCTGATTTTGCATATTATTCTAAATAAAAAATGTTAAGCTTCTCCATGCCTAAATGTAACAGATTTTGAAATATCTTTAAATTTCTTTAAAAAAAAGTTTGACTAACCCTCCCTTTAAAAAATTGAATCTATGACACTTTCAAATTTCAAGATTCAAGTTGCATATCGTTTGAAAGTACAATTTTCAGGCTTTCAAATCATGTCGTAGTTATCCCAAAATAAATCACAGGCTGGTTACAATTTGGTGTCCAATGTCATTATGTTTAACTGCCCAAAACTCAGTTTTCTTAAATGGAACACCCTGTATATTTTTACATCATGAGATACAGAATTAAATTCTACATCGATTGTTACTTTTTAAGAAAGAAATAATTAACATTAATAATAACATTATTTTGACGTACATCATAGAATAAAGCTATTAGTTAAATACCTAACGTAAGTTTCTTTGTCAATTTAACGTTTTTATTAAAAAACAAAAGCAAAACTTACAATTGGTAAAGTGGTAAAAATAATAATGAATAATTTTATTTATTCTAATGAACGATTGTTAAATTTATTTTACATCCAAGGAGAGTGCAATAAAATAGTTACGAGACTTGGTAGAAAATTTAATGAAATGTATCCTCAGTTACTGCCAATAACAGAAAAAAAATATATAGAATCTTTGAACGTATTTTTTAAGAAGTACGCACTCTAAACATCCTACTTACAAGTGGGATGGAAAAGTTCGCCCGTTGTCACGGAATATAAACACAAGACGTTTTAACCAAACACAAGACGTTTGACCAAAGAAAACTTCATCTGCTCCTGTAACTGGCAATGAAGCAAATAAAATTTCTCGAAACTTATTTATTTCTACTTATTTGTTAATGGTATAATTCAATAAATATTATTTTGTCGACACTTACTGCGAAAAATTTCGATAATTCTAGTGAATTATTATTGATAACAAGAAAACTAAAAGAAATAGGTATAGGGAATGCTAATATCAATCGATGTAGAATTTGATTCTGTATCTCATGATGTAAAAATATACAGGATGTTCCATTTACGAAAATTGAGTTTTGGGCAGTTATACACCATACACCGACACCACCCTATGAATTTTTCAAGGATAATTAGGATATGATTTGAAAGTCTGAACATTATACTTTTAAATGACATGCCACTTCAATCTTTAAATTTGAAATTGGCGTAACTAGATTGTCTTAAATGAAAGGTCACCAAAACAATTTTTTAAATAAATTTGAAGATATCTCAAAATCGGTTACATTTAGGCATATGGCAGCCTTAACATTTTTTATTTAGAATAAAGTGTAGAATCAGAATTTGTAATAAAAAGTATTGCATACCATTTAAAATAAGAAAGTTAACGGCGACTTCCGGTAAAACCGGAAGTGATGTAAAAGTGAAAATATTTTAATCTGAAAGACCGTATTCCCTTAGTACAGTGTACTAACTTTCAGAATTTTTGTATATTGCCTTCCCCGAAAACTTTTAATAGGCCACTCAACTTAGGATAGCCTGTATATGAGGCTACGTCTCAAATCTCTGGTCTACAAGAATAAACCAGCAACGATTCTTGATCTTAAAGGGAACATGAATTTTCAGAGTGGAGGCAACCAGACGTAGCTGTGGAAGCCATTTGAATTGTACTTTAAAGTGAAGTAAACATCACTTGATTATGACTCACAGTTTCCGCTGTGTTGCATTTAAAAATTCTGAACTCTCGTATTTAAGGTGAGATGCCCTCTCACATTTGGAAAACGTTTTCTTTCATTTTATTTGTTGTCGCGCAGTACGTCTTTGCCTCGATGGATCACGGATTTTGACTGACAACATGTCAGAAACATGTTAGATAAGTCTGAATTATGAAATAAAAATTCTTGTAACAATTTTCTAAACTGTTATAAGACCACATTCATATTTGATTGTTAGGAATATCGGGGCGATTTCTTAAAGGAGGAAAGTCGAAAAATAGGTACAGTGGTTGGGGTATCTTGAAAGGATGAGAGAAAAGAATTAGTTGGTTCCATGGTAGTTATTACAGAAAAAAGGTTAGAAGGATAGACCCAAGAAGAAAAGTAGAGGGGTTGAAGTTAAAATTTCGGCTACAAAGTGGAAGTTGGCAAAAGATAGATGTCGTACACATATTATAATTAAATTTAAGTAAATACTGAGTTTCATATAATACATAGTTATTCAAATCCAAATTCTGGCTTAGGTGTTCGTAAACTATAGAGTGAAAATGTTATCCGCCAGCATCGGCATTATCTATTGTTCTAAAAGAAGTTCAGGAAGCGTTCAACTATCGACAAAAATCAAGAAGTAGCGGACATCAAAGTGTAAGTCATCCAAAGAAGGAAAGTAGGGTATTCACCATTTTCAAACGAAATCCGAAGATCTCAACAAGAGATGTTGTTAAAGAGGTCAAAATGTCATCTCCTTATGCTGAAATCAAGAAGTGGCCGGCATCAAGGTGTAAGTCATCCAAAGATCAAACACTACCAATACCAAAATGCCAAACAACTTAACCGTAAAAAGCTCTCGGCAGTTGCAAGCGAAAAAAGGATCGAAATTCCCTGACACATCCTTAGTTTGGCAAGCAATTTGCAATTGCGGACTCAAAAATCGAGCGAGTCTTCTTTATTGCGGGGTCAAATAAAGGAAATAATAAAGAAATTGAAACGAAACAAATTCTGTTCTAACCCACTAACACAAACTGAATTTTGGAAATAGTGGAAGTATAAACAAGTCTACACGAAACTAAGTTTTTATCGTGTCGGCCAGGAACGTCGGAACATCTCTAACATGATTCCCGAAGGAAGTAAGAATGTTGGCTGGTCATCTCGTACTTCACTAACACACGTTCTTTTCTTCACGATTGCACTTACCGGCGGGAATGAATGCTCGTGTATGGTTAGTTGTTATCTAAAAGAACGTCTCCAAAAAAGACTTCTACCTTTTCTTAATCAACACAACACTAAGTCTTTGTTCTCGCCGGACAACTATTCCAAGGATGTCCAAATTTCGTTTAGGGAGAATGATGTCCAAAAGTATGGAATTCACTAAACTGTCAGAAACTCAGGCCGGTTGAGGAATGTTGGTCTATCGTCAAAGGAGTTCTCTTATTGAGTAAGATTTTAAATTACAGTGGTTTTGGGCAACTAAAAAGGTCGATACTAGCTCGCTCTAAAGTCTAAAGTACGTTCAAAGGTTTACGGATCCGCATTTTTTTTCCAACTTTAATTTTTGTGTAATTTTGGCGTGCATGCACTTTTATGTAAAACAGTTGTTAACAAGAAAAAATAATTTGTAAAAAGTTTCGGCATTTGTCTATTTTTATAAATATTGGTAGGTTATTAGAAATGTAAAGTATGTTTGTAAGAATCCTACAGAGTTACTTCGTGAGTTAAGTCCATGTGTCAACAATACAAAGTATATGGTATTTGGCTAGGACTGTTGTAGACACATACATGTGCATGCTAACAGTAGTATTTTGAATTCGTAAAGTGATGATTCCTTATGTACTTTGAATGTTATAAATAGTGCATTGGCCAATGTGAGACCATATTTTGCGAGTATATATTTGGTGTTGTAATAAAATTCCGTTACAAATTCGGATGATGTAATTTGTAAGTAATTGTGGCGGGCAAAGAAGCGGAGCAAGTAGATGAATAAAAATGACACTTATCGCATTTAAGAGCTGCTCCAGAAACGGTCCGCGAAATTCCGTATGCACCTGTCTTTCATTCCGATTCCGAAAGCGAACGCAATGATCATGAGACATAATTTGCTCTTCCTTTTACAGGCACCGAACCTGCACAGAACACACGACCGTAATCGTAATGGTAAATTTCGAAGCTTGCTAGACTACTTCAAAACGTAATTGAAACTATAAGTGCATTTTCATTGTCTTTAAGCATTCTTTCTTCGGCGTTCGGTTAGCATTAAAGCGCGAGTAAAAACGCCAATGGATGTTGCAGTGTTTGTACAGTTAAAACTTTGTTTTAGAACGCGACGCCCCGCTTTTTATTTTATTGAACAACTTTAATTTGATTTTCTTGCCTTTACATTTGTAAATGGTTTCTCTAGACTTATTCCATCCACCAACATCATTGTGTGCTTACATTAACAAACACACTTTATAAAATTATTATACCACAGAAAAAAAAACTCACTAGGGCAAGCAATTAAAAAAATAAAAGTTACTTTATCGTAGAAATTAAAATAATGTTAATTAACGTTTCGAGTGTGTGTTTGGTGACAGATGATGACCGTTCGAAAACATTACACCCCGAGCGGTCCGTTCTCGGATTACACGTTATTATCTGTTCCTAAGTGGAAGCTGTTTGAAAACATGAAACTGTTTTTATGTCAACACAGCGATTTCACACTTGACGGCGTCCACATGTGCGGCAGTGCGAAGTGCATTCGGAAATGGCCATCCTCGTTCGGAAGGGATGGATGTCGGGGTTCGGCGATTTATATCTGCAAGAGTGTAGCCATGACAACCGGACAAGACTTTAAAACTCATTCCTTGACGTATCACATAAAAGCTCTTATGATAAATTTCTTCGAATTTCAAGTTCTTTTAAAAAAGTGATATGAAAGCTTAAAGCTTTCGATCTTTTTTTGCCTCGAGAAATTTAACGTTTATTCTTTGACATGTTCTTCTTGACTTACGAAATTAAACTTCAATATCTTCTGTATTTTCTCTACCTTCATGTGCATAATTCTTTTGTTCGGTACTGTGAGGGACGGGTGGTTAAAAATTATAATAGAAAGGGGATGAATTATCCTTGACTTTCAACTTTATCAATTTTGCAAGGCCTCGTCGAAACACTATGCTCCAAACTCCACTTCTTTTCCTCACTCTTTTACCAAAATTTTAATCTATTCACAAAAGGCTCAAGTAGCAATTTCTTTGTTTGTACGTTTCTGGATTGAGTTTAAACTAGCTAGATATTGCTCTCAATGATATCATACAAAGTCATACTGATATCATACGAGACAATGCAAAACAAATTCAAAATGATTTTATAACGAGAGAAACAGCATCTCGTAAATCAAATAAAGCAGTTGTTGGTTTTTAATAACATATTTAATAGGCAATTATGTTAATGTTTTCTCACTTAAACCATGGTACTGAATACAGAGAGACGGACGGAGCTTTCGGAGTTTGTTCACACACTAAAGCCTTGATCTATCTACAGCGCAAACCACACGCGTCATGCGCAAAGCACAATCCGTCATCCATTGCTTTAGTGTATACTTATGTAGCTGGTTTATGTTAAGCGTAATGCAGTTGCGTAAATAAATTTTCCACTTTGCAGTGCGCACCAGTCGCCTCGTCGGCAATTTTTACGCAGCGCACAGTGTCGGTCGTAGCAACATCAAGCAACTGAAATGGTGACAAAGACGAAAAACTTCTCTAAATTTATCAAAGAAGACAAATTATTATTAATCGAGTGCGTATTAGAGCACCCGACCACCACCACCAAAAATGGGATCATTTCATTTCCTTCTTCCTTTCTTCAAACCATATGACATTATTTCTTCATCGTTATTTTCTTCCTCTAACATAAAGCGAGGGAAGTTTTTTTTATGTTGTCTACCTAGCTATGAAAATAGCGAGTTAGAGAACAAACAAAATTTTATTTTTCAATGTAAGAACCATTAACACTAACACACTTATTCCAACATTTTTCTAATAACGCTATGCCTTCGAAAAAGACATTCTTTTGGTAATTTTACAAAATAAGACTCCATAACGTTTTCCAAGTCATCATTGGATTCAAAGCGACTCCCTCTCTAGTATTTTTGGAGTTTTGGAAAGAGATAATAGTCACAGGGGGCGAGGTCGGAACTGTAAGGGGGGGATGTTATAATTCCTCAAAGCCGCATTTATTGACTACTGCTTGAACAATTTGTGCTTTATGCACTCTGCAATTGTCGTGCAGAAGCAAAGTTTCCTGAGTATAATTGTGGGGTCCTTTTTCGCGCATAGCCACATTCAAGTTCTTAATTGTGTGTTTGTAGACATTCCCCGTTATTGTAGTCTCTTTTGGCATACACTTAATTAAGAGAATCTCCTCCGCGTCTCAGAAAACTGCGGCCATCACTTTTCCCGCAGAAAATTGCGTCTTTGCCTTCTTGGGTTGAGGAAAGCCCTTATGAACCCATTGCATGGACTCTTGTTTCGTGGAAACGTTCTAGTGGTATGCCCAGGTCCCAACTCCAGTTACAATTCTATAGAAGAAGTCTTCATCTTGGAATAAAGCAGCCAAATTCTCCTCGCAAATTTGTCGTCTGCAAAGTTTTTGTTCAGGACTGAGCAGCTTGGCAATCCATCGTGCCAACACTTTGCTCATTCCCAAATCTTCGTGTAGAATTTTAAAAACACTATTTTCTGGTATTCTTATTTTTCTAGCGATAACTGAAAGTTTTACTCGGCGGGCAGTCAACACTAAATCTTCAACTTTGTTGATGATTTCTTCAGTTCCTGCTTCCAAAGATCTTCCACACTTTGGGTCATCATGAATGGATTCCTTGCCCCATTAGAACTGCTTGCACCAATATTTGACTTGGAAATAGGACGGGCTGTTTTCTCTATACACAGTAGGGTGGGTCATTTTTGTATGGAGAAAAACGAATATTGCGCTTTTGATTTTTAATAGCAAAATTATGTTGCCTTTACATGAAAACAGTGTAATGCTAGAATTTAAAGTAAATAGCACCTCATCTTCAGGTTGCGCTTTGCCTTGGAAATACGAATAACTTGAATATATTCTGGTAGTCATATAAAACAAATGTCTCAAGGAAAATAGGGTTTTTAGAATAAAATAAACATTTATTAATAATTAAAAAAATAATACAACAGAAAAATTAATGAAAATCATTCAATATTGAAGTCTTTCTTGCTATCGAATTTAGGCATCGCTGTGAGATTCGAGTTTTAATTTTATACACCTTTTCTTGCCCTTTTAGTATACAGTTTTGATGATAACTCTGTTATTATTATTATTACAAATACGAATTTTTCATGGCATACTATATGGCCTTTCTTGTATAATTTCAAAAATTCAAACGTAAAGCGCACCCTCTAAATATTAATTAAATTCAAAAATATTTCGTAGGTGTCATAATATCACTAAAAGACAACATAATTTTGCTATTAGGTAAGATTATGTCAAAGTTTGGTTTTTCGACCCACCCTAATACACAGCCACCATGCTCTCACGAATATTCTTCGGGACACTGCCTTCTTTCGATAGAAATTTTATAACGCTTCTATGTTCAAGTTTCAAATCGCTCATGTTCACTTCTTTAAATTGACATAAAAATGGCAATTGGTAAGCGATTGGAACCGAACTTCAAGATGACACAAGAAATGTCACAGAAACTTGACATAAGACAATTGTTCCGATAGCATGTTGTAGATAACGTAAAAAACTCCCCTCGAAACAACTAATTTCCTTTTGAATATATTTATTTTTCTTTGCAAGTTAAATAAAATGACAGTGGTTAACAACATGCGCATCAGCGGAATACGCAGTAGAGATAGACCGCTTCCTGTGTAGTGCGCGTATGCGCTTACGGATTACGCTGTAGATAGACCAAGGCTTAAGACATTCTGTGAATGTTAATTTCGCTTTCGGACTCTGGGAGTGATGTCCATGACCACACTGCTTCTAGCTGTATATGTAGATTCCCATCGTGAGAAGCAGTCTCCTTTTTATGTCGTTTTAAACTGGAAATTTCGATTACGGTAAATTGCGTGTGGGCCAGTTGCTTTATGAGTAATCGTAATTTGCTCATATGCTTGCATAATGCCCGGCTTTTTCTATGAGTCATCTATGCAGCTGAAATTCTCGAATGCAATTTGCAAAGGTCAGTCATGATTATGGGTCGGGGACTTGGTGGGGTCCAAAGTCTAAACGCCTACTCAGGTGTGGCGCGTGTGGATTTCATTTAGCGAGCGCCAGGCGACATCCGCCACTGACTGTTGTTTACATATTTTGTACAGTTTTTGCGCTCTAATTAGGTCATTCACCGTACAATCCCACCAAGTCCCCGACCCATAGTCATGACTCATGACGGCCAAGGCTTTTGATAAAGCGGGTCGCTGTAAAGTTTATTTACATAATTTTCGGCGATCGTGTAAGCGACTCGTATCGAATTTAAGTTATGTGCTGAGCTTAATGATTTACGAAATTGCCGATTTCCTACAGTGCTTACCATGAAGGTTTTTTTTCACTATTTTCCCCAAGCTTGCGAGCTTTTCGGGGAAGTGTGCTGGCGTATCATATTAAGTGATCAAAGATATGTCTTTCACAGATGTCTCTATTGATTTATTTCTATTTTTTCAAGTTTGGTGTTTTCATAAATGCAATAAACGTACAGAAAATTATAGTAATATATTATATGTTCGAAGAAGATACAAAAAAGTATTCCTGTTCTATTTTCATGTTAAAAGAAAACATTTGGGGCGTTGGGGATATGAAGAAAATTTTGTCGCTTCCCATTTGAGGGAGATTGTATTGTTGGACATCTACTCGGATCTCGCTCGGAGCAAGATATCTTTTACAATGCGTATGGTCCTCTGTTAGTCTCCCCAAGTGCCTTCCAATCGAATTCATCATGTGCCCGGATCCATTACGCGCTCACAAGCGCCTGTGCGAGACCTGCATTGCTGATACTCATCGGAAATCAGTTTTATTAGATCCGTTTCTGCGCTCGTCGCCGGATATTTACAATTGATTCGAGAAGATGATTCTATAATCTCGTCACAATGGCAATTTCACAGCAATCGCAACAATGGGCAAATTGAATTAAATAGAGGCGATAGGTGCGGCCGCCTAAGTTCGTTACAATGCAGGGATGATAAACGGGCGCGCGCTTTGTTGAGAGCACGCTGATGTGAATGAGTTATTTAGCTCTTGATTGCACACAAATGTCATGCCGCCGGCGTTCACCCTGAATTATGCTCCTGTATTGTCATCGGCGATATAACATCGCACTTGTTATGACGAGTTTATATGCAGGTGGTACGGCCGTGCGATGGAATTTGCAAATAATGGCAAAAATAAATTTTGATCACGTGGCCGCGGATTAACTTCATTACCCCGTAAATTCTGTTAATATTAATTTTTACGATGATAGCTTTCACGGATAACAGACTACATTTTAAAAAAAAAAAAAACCTACCCACACTCATACATCACCGATTATATTAATTAAACTCCTCGATTAGGTAGGCTCACAGTTTAAAAAAAAAGTGTGTTAGAAATTATCCAAGGTATCATCAGGTAGTTGTTAAAAATATTAGATAATTTAATGATGGTATCACAAATATTTGGCGCCCAACAAGCTACTTTCTTATTTTTTAGTAAGAAGCTTTAAATTTATCTGATTAAGTAGGCTCTAACTTTAACACAGTTTGCCAGAATTTTCTCAAAATATGTTTGGATACGTTACTGAAAAGATTAGACGATTCATATGACGATGTGAAATATTTGGCGCCCTACGATCGACCTCTTTATTTTTAGCAAACAGATCATTGGGCATAAAAATCTTTCTGTAGTTTATTACTTTTAGATGTTGACCCAACAAATTTCCTTTAATTTAATTTTAAAGACAAGTCAAAACTTTTAATGAGATGATTATTTACTGAGCTATAAACGGAATCACATTCGAGCAATATTATATTGAATCGATCTCGTCCAAAAACAGTACAATATTATATGCAAACGGGGCTGTATTTGATTGAAATATTTACTCCACAGTTAATTAGCCCCTTCTCAGCGGCGCCTTATCAGAACGCAAAATCAAATTAATCGATGGCATAACTCGACGGTTCATTTGAATTCGTGATTAATAAATGCCAGCGATACGAAGAGGAACACGTCCGATAATGACTCTTCCGTGTAATTACTACTTTACGTAATTGTGAGTGGTCTGTCTGTCGTACGGTAGCATGCAACAGTCGCCATCTGTACGTCCGATCCGTTCGAGCGACGCACGCGATGGAACGAATGTATTATTTTAGTCGGCCTGGAGGGAGGGGGATGCATAAATTAACACCAAATTATACGTGGAAAAGGAAGACGACAAATAAGATGTACGTGCGACACGAATGACGGCGTGCCATTGTCTATTTGGTAATTTTCCATATCAGGGTCGTAAAGCACGGGGAAACGGGCGCCAAGAATGGTCGGTGATTCGACGCCGGCGTCGGTGCGTGTTGCAGCGAACAGGCCGAGATAAGACCTCGAATGAGTGTCTATTGTTTGTTTAAGAGGGCCAGGTTATTTACTGGGAGCGATCTTAGCACACGCCGGCACTATCTTCATTCCGGATAACATCTTAGCTTTCAAATTACACCCGTTTCGCTACGGTTCTACTACGCCGGGTTCTTATGCATTTTTTAACAATTTTCTCATCAGGAAAGAATACGGAAATCAACACGCAGGAGCTCCTCTTCGAAGACCTATTAAAATTTCAAGCGTTCGCCCAAAAATATTTAAACTTGTACTTGCAAGTTTATTTTTGTATTATCTTATATACCAGAAAAAATCTACCACCAGTTCTTCGACTAAGTTTCTCTTTTTTATTTTGCTCTTCTATTACTTACAGAGCTTTCCAAGTTTGCTCTTCACCAATCTGTTACACGTTGCACCTATCTTTGATCTCTTCCTTTCTTTCGGTGTTTCCCTTCGATCCTTCTAGGGTTTTCATTTTGGCGTCCTTTGGTTTCTGCCGCGTCTTGCCTTGTCTCTAACACACATGTTTCGTTAGGATGTGTGACTTTTACTTGCAGGCTTCTTTTCCTTAGGTTGCAGGTACGTCTTCCCATTTATGACTTTTGTGTTGATACCCGTGAGTCTTTTGGTGATATCTCTTCGTTATCTAGTTTTCAGAAGTGATGACTGAGTGATTTTTGAAAGCAAGGAACTCGTCTCATCACCTTTTCCCCCTCTGATGATCTGGTTTTTTGTTCAATCGCAATACACGTTCACCGGTTTTTTATTTAAAAGTAATAAGGGAAATCGCACGCCAATTTTGTAACGGAATTGGCTGGAACTCGCAAGCGAATTTTAATATGGTAGTAAAGGCAAGAAGAAATTGGAGGGATGAAGCCAATGACTTTACAAACGACCTCGAATAAAACTGAGCAGCAATGACAGGAGAAGAAGCAAAAAAATTCTTACAAGAAAACGTTGGTAGATCAAAAATAAAATTCTAGAATAATCGAAACTGATGATGAACTAGGGTTACCATTGATTTTGCTGGCGAAGGGGAATATTTCATGGCAAAAAGAACTTTGCAAGAAACAAGAGGACATTTTAAAAGCAAGGGATTTTAATCGTTTACGTCTTATCATCTTTCCCCCTCTGATGATCTGATTTCTTCTTCATTTTTTGTTCAGTAGCAATACACGTTCACAGATTCTTTATTTAAAAGGAATAAGTGAAGTCACACAATTTTGTAATGTAATTGGTAATATGGTAGCAAAAGCAAGAAAATGAGGGGATGAAGCTGGTGACTTTACAAACAACCTCAAATAAAATTAAGCAGCAATGACAGGACAAGAAGCAAAGGAATTCTTGCAAGAAAAAGTTGGTATGTGTGTGTGTGTGTGTGTGTGGAATATAGAATTTGACGCAGTGCCTTTTGTAAACTGGTAATTCGTACAATATATACAATTTTGAGAAAATCACCCTTAAAGAAGTAACGAAGTAAAGATTGCAAAAGCTCTCCCCGATCCTCCGGGAATCTGTGATTAGGTCCTGAAGGTCCAACGGAGTTAACACTAAGATTAGAGCAGAGGATCTCGTGTACGTTCCGAGTCCCCGGAGATGAAAATTTACCAAACTCGCTTTGCAGACCTAGATTTCCAGTAGGCATAAATTTTCTTCGCGATGCCCACCCATAAGCGACTAATGACTAATTGTGCACCGAGCAATTACTTATGCATGTCGTTGCCATATGTTGGGATTATGAAGGGCGGCCACATTTTTTTTTCACCCGGGCGTTCATTAACGGCGAAGGTGATTAAAATTCGAGTCACGAACGCACTTGTCCGGAAGTTTTATTTAATGGCATAATACAATCAATCGAGTCAATTTGCAAATGACTTTAATCGACTGCGCCCCTCTCACATCTCATTTCATTCCACTCTTCTTGGAGTAGATCTGTTTCGATACACGCACCGGTCAACGGGTATGTGAACTACTGCGTTGGGGTTGTTGCTCAACCACTTCCATCTGTTCTGGGGACGTGCAAGTAGATCGATGGGACGACGACGCTCAATTGCACTTGATCACTTAATATAATGGACTGTTCTTTAGAAATTACTTACATTCCATTTAATGTTACACGTTTGAACAGATGATGTTCAAGGAGATGAGGACTTTTTTCTCACTCCTTTTAATCTATGCTTTACATAAGTTGAAAGCAAAGATACTACTCAATATTTCTGTTATTATTAGTAACCAATTTGCTGATTAATAAGCTATTCCACTGTAGTTCGCTTCAAATTTCCTTTGTAAAAGCTCTGAAAGCAACAAACACAAGAGGTGAACTTCTAAATGTGCACATTTTAACACCCTCGAGCGTGTACAAGACGTAATAAATTTCGTGAGTCATTTTAGAATGAAATTATAAATTGTAGACCATGTGTGATGGATGGTTAGTGTTTTCCTCTCATTAGCATATTCTAATTTTAGTAATAACGGCAAGTTTAAAAAATCAATTAACAAAATAGTTTGTTAATATTATTGGAAGCAATTTCGTGAATTGATTGCGGAGTATCATATAACCCATGGCAATTTGTGTAGAACAAAGTGGGCTGTGGTGGGCACGTGGCCGGATTATTTGGTCGCGTGCATATGTTTTGTTACATGTGTGTACCCATCTGTCGCATGCATCCCCCGTATCAAGTGTTCTGACTAATTCAAGTTCATCACTCTAATGGCTTTCCACTTTTTCAATCTTGCCAGCCATGTAAGGAATATCGAATTTAATTTGCTCGCCGCCTGCGACGAGACAGGAACGTATTTACGTTGAATTTTGATTCGATTTGAAGCCGAACAGCACAATGGAAGCTAATTTCGCGTGCGGAGCGTGCGACAATAGGCGGTATCGCGTACAAACGGCGGCGTCCCGTCGGAGTTGGCGGTTCCTCCCTGCGGGAGACGTGTTTGTTTTTTAAAGCCCTTCCCGATTAGCGACATAACGCGATGTCCCGATTGATAGAAATCATTCGACCGGAAAGTGTTTTTATAACGCGCAGGAAGCGACAGGTCGTTACCGTGGTCAACCGGTAGCGCATGTTGTATCGTCTACGAATTGCCGTTCTGTCTTGAGGGAGTCCTAGATGCCCATTTGCAACACCGCGATATCCGTCTACCCGCAAGATGTCTTCCTCCCCTCGTCTATCCGTTTTCCCCCGGGACACCATTTTGTAGCTATCCCCTTGCTATCAGCAGCGCACTATTCCGAGAAAGAAAATTGCGATGGACTTTTGACGTGATCAGGCTTTGCCTCCGTATTAAGTTCCCGTATAAAATTACAGCTCGTGCATAATTGAAACACACTCTTACCTGTCTATTATCACAGGATCTGACGGGGTTTCGTTTCTGTTGCCGCAACTCTTCTTGTCACAGCAACGACTACAAAAGAAAACACGACACATTTATATAAATCGATAGATGTACATATTTCAAGAAGTTGAAACAGGACTTTCAGATTCAATTCTTAAATTTCTTACAAAAATCTTCAAGAAACTAATGAAATTGAGTTTTATATCTAATCAGCAATAATTTCAAAGAATCACTGCATTGTATCACTACATGGAATCGATAAGAAATTCTAGATTTCACAACACTGAAGACGTTGTTGAATTTTGAGGAAACGTTGCATACTTGTGAATAACAGTGGATACTGAATAAGCACCCAAAAATTCTGTAGACCGTTTTAGTTGGGAATGATGAAACTCCACTGGTTTAATAAGTAAGAAGGTTCCAATCCTTATTTTAAATTAACTGACTTCATTCTCATTTATGAGTTCCGATTATTTGAAAGTCTCAGAAACAAAGCAATTTTTGAATTGCTTCGAAAACGAATTCTAATAATTTTTGGAAATATACGAAAATAAAAAGTGTTTGATTGAAGGAAATGGAAAGTTGGATGGCAAAATTTAGTAAAGGAATCACAGTGATCTCCCCTAAAAGCTTTTGGAAACTTGGAATCATTATCGTTTTTTTTGCTCCTTTAAATACATTTTTTAATATGCTTGCGAGAAAACGAATTTTTAAGTTGTTTGCAATAAGATCCAAAAAGATATCGTTGCTCTGGATCACTTTTTTACTCTAACAAAAAAGAAAGCTAGAAGAATTCGTGTTTTTCAAGACTAGAAAAGAATTCTGAAGTTATTGTTAACATTAAAACAATGAACCATCTTTCATAAGAAAAAGGTAATGGAACGGATTCAGTACATTGTGAATTCGTTAAGTCACATGACGAACGAAATCCTAGAATAATCGAAATTGATGATGAATGACGAAACTTGTGGATTATACAAAAATCTCTTGCGTACTTAAGTGTTCTTTGTTATCATAACTTTTTATTACTCTGTTAGGTGAAATTGATTAAGTGATTTCTGTAAATTTGTAAGATGTACTTTATTCGAAAAGCAGTCTCCAACCAAACGAACAAGTTTATAAACGCCTCGAGACCATTTCGTCGGAAACGTTTAATAATTTCACAGCGAGAGTAAGTAGTACATACATAAGTACAAGCAAATACGTAAAGTTGTAGCGCAAAGTAAATTGTGGGTAACAAAATTTACATGATAATATTTTTCGAGATTGTGTACATTTTATGAAGTGATAACATATTTCGAAGAGACTTAAACGTCAAACTTGTAAGGAAGATGAAAATGCACAATGGTGTGTGCCGAGATTGGCGAATGAGAGCGATGTTTGTTATGGCAAGACGAGGGAATAGGGAAAAGACAGACTCCCCGGGGATAAACCCGTCCCCCGCAACCCGCCAGCATTATACAAGACAAGGGGGAGATATTTAGGGAACATTGTGACTGCATCATCCAACTACGTCAATTTTTTTTCCTACATTTAATTATCGGGGCTTTAGTTTTTAATGTAAACACTAATTATTACTGCGTCCTCTTTTTTTCCTCTCTTGTCGTAATTTTCGACGTCGTTGAGCTTTATTCTTGGAAATTTATTTTAGTCGAATATAAGTTCTTTCTTACCTGCACATTATTTCGTGTGTTAGCAGCACTCTACACATCTCGGGGTTTTTATCTTGGCCTTCGTACATTATCGCCTGAAACAAATTACATTCTTTTTTTATTTACAGTTGGTTCTTGTCCAATGAAATTTGTATCACAAAATCTTTTAAGCGGACACTAAATCGCGCAGTATACACATAACGTTTCGCAGTCGTTCTGACGAAGCTGTCGAACGACTGCGAAACGTTAAGTGTATAGTGCGCGATTTAGTGTCCGCTTAAAAGATTTTGTGATATTCTTTTTTTATTTATAAAGTTCCATAAAATTGCATAAAAAATTATAAATTCATTTTCAAATAAGGATAATAAATACCGAATCAATATCGTGCTTCCTATTTTTGTATTCTAATAGTATGCACAGACCAAAAACTAGTGTAACTTTGGAGTTATCGAAAGGGTCGTCGGAATATCGTAAAATTTAATTACAGTTTACCAGATCATTAGTGTGTGAGAGATTGTAAAACGACCTGAACGAGCACTTTGAAGCGGCATCCTCTAACCGAACTCAGACCCAGAACGCATCCCATATTTTAATGCAATCGAATTTTTTGCTGCCGAAGTTATGCGAAATGCAGTTAAATAATAATTTAAGTTCGTTTATGTTGCCTGCAACGAGCGCGTTTCCCGTCGATTTGCATTTACATTTGTATTCATTTAAAATTGCGTTGTTACACTGTGATCTAACAATCCATTGTTGATTTGATGCGGTTTTTTTATTTCTGTGAGATACATTTTATATTCATTTATATTTATATATTGTTTCTTAAACTGTTGGTTTTAATGTAATGTTTAATTATACGACTTTCTGCCAAAAAATATTATGCTCCTTGCTGAGCTCATAAACCCTGGTGAAAGAAACGAATTAAAAATAAAAATGTTTCCTTGTTAGTAGTAATTTGTATGCAGGGTGTTTCACCAGGTACCTGTTAAACTTTAGGGGATGATTTTAGAGTTACTGGAGAGAACAATCAATGACGTGCTATCGACAGGTATACTGTTTTGAAACTCAATAAATTTGAAACCGTAAACTTTTCAATGAAGTTATAATTAGAACTTTAGTGATCACGTATAACAAGCAAATTCGCCAGCGAGCAGTTAAGTATTAGGGGTTTCTTCATCCGAACACATGTTGCTCAATGTCCAGTAAGCTTACTTGAGCCTTCCACAAAGCAAAGCCAGGGGCTGCGCGCGTTACATATTCAATTAAACAAAAATCTATCAACTGCTTTAACCTAAAGCACCTTAATCCTTCGACCGGGGAGCCGAGGCTTCCTCATAGATAGATGTGCGTACTATCGCCCCGTACGTACGGGGGCCACAAAATAGCCGGATTACTTGGGTCTGGTGGAGGGTAAGTCTGGTAATTATACTAGCTTCGAGGGTTATTCTATACTCATTGATGACTAGTTCCACATACGTCACCCGTGTATGGGGCTGTTATAATCCGATCTTATCTTCTTTTGCCATTATAAAACACCAGAGGCAGCCCTAAGAGTGCTGTTTTGCGACGATAAATACAGATCACAGCTCACTTGTGTTTACAACTTGCGCGGACGAAGAAAACAAAATTCTCATTTAGTTACAAAAGGAAATCGCACAACGGGGAGACCGGGGAAGCTTCAGAAATAATGACATAATTCCTCAGAGTCAGATCTAAATTTGATATATCCATTGCACCGGAGACCATCTTCAAGAGTCGGCGTTCTCAGGAGACCTTTTCGCCAACACCCCGAAGACTTATTTTAAATATTCCCCCGGGAATAACATCACATATTATTAGTCGCGCACGAGGCCGTGCATGTTTTATCTGCGAAATTAAATTAATTACCCCGATTGCATATTCATAAATTCGCGTCGATTGTCCCACGGGAATTGGACGTCCGGCTGTGAGGGGGGTGCCTTCTGCGGTCGCCCCCGTAATTCAATGATAAGATAGCAAACAAAGTCGATTAGATGCGCTGTTTTAAAACTCGCTCTCGTTAATCGCGTTTCTGTAATTGCGAACGGGAATTTAGTGTTTTAACGGTGCGTTATTGGCTTTTACGCTGCGAGCCATAAATTAAATATTCGTTTTAGTAAACGTGTACAACAGTTTAAATGAACTTTTTTTTTGTATTCAAACATTCAATATTTGTAATCCAAATCGAAGTGTAATGCAAAGAGCACCGGAGAAGCTAGAGAAAGTTATCGAAAGTACATATCTTGATTCGAAAAGTTCTATAAAAGAATCACGATCACTGAAGTTCTATTTATCTGAATTTAAAAGATATGCCATTAGTAGTTAGATTACGCACAATCTGTATTTCTTAACGTTAACTGTTTCCTCTTTTCTTAATATTTAAGTATACAGATTTGAATAAAATGAATAGGAATTATATTTGCATGTTACTTACTAATAAGAAAAGAGACGAAAAGAAAGCAGAAAGAAGCATGACTTCGAGAATAAATATCCTAGGACATTTCGTATGGCAGAAGAAAAGTGAATGCGTAAGCTAAACGAATCCGAAACAATAAGAAAATCGTGGCTGTGTAGATCAAGTGCATTTCAAAAGACTTCAAGCAACTCAGAAATGAAATAGTAGAAGTAAAAATACCTGGAATTACACAAGATGATAAATACAAAGAAACGAAAAGAAAGAAATGTATAAGAAATATTAAAATGTCAAATGAAAGAAGAGATGTTAATTGTGAGAAGGAAACGGCGACAAAGGAGTTTGATTCTATCTATTTGTATTAATATCATTTGTACACAATATATAAAACAGAATTATAAATTTAGGAAAAACAAAGAAAATTAAATAAAATCGACTAGAACCTTAAAAACTCGAAAATTTGTAGCGCCATCTATGAATCGACAGCTGTATTACAGTTGCATTTTTGATATTTTGATTGCATTTAAAGATGTCCGTACAACGTTATGCTATCAAAACGTTCATCAAGTATGTTGAACAAATTCAACAATTAAAAAAAGTCACTGAAACAAAGTCATCGGAAATGATTTGGAAATCCTAGAGACATCTTTTGAGCAGCTTCGAAATTTTTTTGCGTGTTTATGGTTGATATTAATCAGTTGGAAAGAGAATCTGGCAAAACTTCTTTGCATATAAAAAAATTTACAAAAATATAAAGCGCCATCTTTAAATTGTATCTTAGATTGAATAAAACAAATAAGTAACAATAATAATTTGGGGAAATTAAGGCAATTAAATAAATTCGACCAGAGCAGGGCCTTGAACTTTGAACCTCGATATTATTTTTGCATTCACTGTGAAAATCCGTATTTAGCGTCTCTTTAGTGAATTCCAGTTTAACGGTTGATAGTTTATAGCGCCATCTATGAGTCGGTAATTATAATGTTCGCATAAAATTTTGTATTAAAATGTGAAATTAATAAAACGAATATTTCGAAAACAAAAGAACTTTATGAATTTTGGGAAGTCAAAGCAAATTCAGGAAACTTTCACAACAATCATCGCAAAATGTTGCTACTGCCAATGACAATGACAAGAGTGACATCTGCAGAAATTAGTTGGATTTTATCACGTGGGCGTTTGATACTTCACTCGTCCAAGAGATTATTACATCACTGGATGTTACATAAATTCGAAATTAAATAGGTCGATGAATCACAGTATACAGTTTTCTTTTTGTTTGCGCTCTCCATTGATGGAACAAAGAATTAATCTTATCCTTGACATTATTTATAACCAGAGAGTCATCCAAACCGTAACCATTGGATCAAAATTATACTACGTCTGGTTTCAAAAACCTAAAACTGGCCGCTCTCGCTGATCAATTGTAATTACGTCAGCATGTACAGGGAAATCAAAAATAATTTCAACCCCCGTGACCCCGTCGTATAGGCAACACATTGTAGTCTGTTGGTAACAATACAGTGTTGTGTTAAATCGTTCGGGGATGTAATGCCTACGCTTTACAAAGACATCTTAATTTAGATAGCAGCATCTTTGAGTGTTTGGTTAAAGTGGTTAATCACAACAGAACACCTACAGCCACGAAAGTCAATGACATGCTAATTTGAAACAGGAACCTCACTTTTCTCAGTGTTGCCACTTCTAGAAAACAAAGCCTAATTCAAATTGGTCACGTGGGTTGAAGTAGTTTATGACTTCCCTGTACTTTTCGATGCCTGTTGAAGAAAACTCGGAAAGAGCAAGCAATCGGGTAAGATAAAAGAAGCAGTCGACATGGGGTCCAAATCATAAAAAATTGGAACAACGCATTTTAAAACGTCTCCCAAAGAATCTGAACTTTTCCACAAGAGATACAACTAGTAAGTATAGTAGGTACACTGTGATCAACAATGATTGAAGGTTTGCGTCTGATGTTTTTCCAAAATATTTCATTCCGCAACAGCTATTTAATATCTAAAAAAATATCGTATCACAAATTCTTTGAAACGGACACTGAACATGCGCACTAACACTTAACGTTTCGCCATCGTTCAACAGCTTTGTCAGAAGCTGAAATAGTAAATTGATGATTTTATTAAGTAATCAATTAATTAATTTAAATAAATGATCAATTTACTGTTTCAATTTCAGTTATTAATTAATTAATCAATTAATTTAAAAAAAATGATCAATTTACTGTTTCAGTTTCCATTGGCAATCTTGTTTATTTTGACAACTTGTTTATATTTTTTCACTTCTGTTAGTTCGTATATCAGTGTCCATTTCAAAGAATTTGTGATACAATTTTCATCGGCCAAGAACCTGCTTTAATTAAAAGAATATCAATAATATTTCCTAAACAACGCTGTGTGGACAATAAAAAACCGTAGAGCTGTACATTCTATCACTGTTGATCACAGTGTACCTATTTAGTGGGCAAAAGAATGCAATAATTTAGTATCGCTCAAAAGGAAAAGAAAAATCAAATATCAACAGAGCAGTTTCACAAAGCATGAAGTTGTATACTGGTGCTTAAAAGTATTCGGACGACCGGCGTGACCGCCTGGCACTGTGGAAGTTTACCACAAGGGTCAAATTCGAACTATTTTATTGCTTTTCATTCGAATACTTTTAAGCACCAGTATACAACGCGCTTGTGGCGTGTATGTTTTAGATGAAGAAACTTATTGCAAATTGCCTTTTCCACTTATGAGACCTACAGTATTATATTCAGTGTAAAAGTAAAGACGAAGTCGAATCAATTTCTACCAGCACCTGTGAAAATTTACAGAGGAAATACTGGTTCGGCAATGTGGTTTGATTTGGCTATGCAAAAAAAAACAATTAATTGGTTAGAAAGCAAACGCATACCTACATTTTGTAGCTAAGAATAGCAATCCTACCAATTGCCTGTACTGTGGTCTACTGTGTATTGGAGGATAGTCAAAAAGAGCTTGCCCAAAAAAAGCGAGACAGTAATAAGTATGCAAGACTTAACCAAAATTGGAATCATGTCATCATTAAACATTAAACGAAAGATTCTCAGTTCAGCAGAAGAACATAAAATATTAAGTTGTTTTTTTTTTCATTATTGTACGTACCAAAATATTACAACAAATGAATTACTTTTAAAAATCCTAAACTCTTTCAAGTTATCGACAGATATTTCTATTTATACGAAACTAACTACTACAATGGAATTTATAACCATATCACGTTTTAGAAGGTAATTAATAAAGTGAATGAAACTGGAAAACAGATTATTTTATTTTTCACAGTAGAAGACGATCGAGTGAATGTGTTGCTTGGATGTTCTAATTCGTCCTCTACGAACCGAACCAAACGCCTTCACATGGTGAAAAATCTGCATATTTCGAACAACAAAAAAATGCAATTTAAAGTTCACTTTTAACAATGAAAAGTTTCTCCGCAGCTGGTCTTGAATTCATGAATTTTTCAATAGTGAATCTGTCCTGCTTTGAAAAGATCGCTTCACCTTTCTCTGTTTCAGAGAATATACAAACGCCATTTGATATCTAAGTACAAAAAATGAACCTTCAACATGTTTTTCCTTGGACTACAAAATTTTCTGCTTCCAACGTAACTCTTCACCGACCGAAAATTTTTGTTCACGAAGTTTTCTTCAAATGATGAAATAAAAAACAATCGCAGGGAGCCAAATCTGGGCCGTAGGGAGGCGATTTCTCGAAGTCCAAAGGCAATCACGTACTGTTGGTCGCCTTGTGCATAGTAGCGTTGTCGTGAAAAGTCAAAAATTTCTGCACTCTTTCTTTCAGGCCGATTTTATTTGGATAGACTCTTGAAATTTTCTTAAAAGGTTATTGTAGTTTTACGAGGAGCAAAAAAAATCGTAATCACGATTGTCCTTTAAATTTCTTTGGTAGTGGAGAATGGGTGTGCTCCCATTGCATTGATTCTTGTTTATTCTCAGCGTCAAAGTTATGGATCCACGTTGCGTTCCCCTTTACAATTTTCTCAATAAAGTTCTCTTCTTGTCCTTCACAGGCAGCCAAAAGTTGCTGCGAACTTTCAACTCTCCGTTGTTTATAGAAGGAGATGAGCTTTCGGGGCACCCATCCTGCACTCACCTTTGACACCCCTAAATGTTCCTGTCATGTGGAAATTATATGGAAAATTCTTTTCCCGTTAATGTTTAAAATCACAGCTATCTGGTGAAACTTAATTCATCGATTTTCAAGAGTTAATTCCTCGATTTTCTGAATGTTTTCTGGTTTTGTGACAGAGTTCGAGCGTTCACTGCAAGGATCATCTTCTAAAGGCTATCCCATTTAAATTGTCTAGACCAAAATTTTACAGTTTTATAAGCTGGAGAAGCTTCACTGTAAACCGCAGACAGCCTATCATGTAACCTGTGATTCAAAAAAAGTTTCATCAAGGTGTTCTATGATAAATAAAGATAGATATAACGGTCATGTCTGAGATACCAAATGTCGGTGACGTTTCTTCGTTAAAGTTACATCTGTAAGTTCTGTCAGATTTAAGTTTTGATTATTTTCACACGTTTCAATGTAATGGCTTTCACTGATCACCAAGAAAGCTGTTTGTTAGGCCCAGTTTTACAATCGTGGAATAAGGAGGGAATAACTGTTCGTCGAATATCCTTTAATGTTCCTCCATATCTACGTCACACCTACGTCACGTTATTCTAAGAATAATGCTTATCCGACGATTGTAAAATCGGGCTTTAGAAACAGTGAAAAAATTGATGGTTCGTGGATTTATTCAATACGTAACACATTTGAAGGTTCAGTACAGTTCCAACATTCAAACTTTATACTCAGACAAACGTAATTTTTTTTCGTAGCATACTTTGATGAAAGTTTTTTTGAATCGTTGGTTATTTGATTTGGAGAAATTTTATTACCGCTCGATGTTCGGTGTTGTTCATGGTCATAATTTATCAAAATCCTTTGACACTTCAAGCCATAAACAAAAAAAATTGTTTTAGATGTCATGGCTTCCTTCATAAGTACCTTAGATATTAAAAGACCTTCGTATGCATCCAACACATTCATTAACTAAGAATTTAGTCTATTAATTTGCTTCACATAATCTAATTTGCATAGTAGGGACAAAATCTGTTGTGGTACTGAATAGTTCTTTTTATTTCCTTTTTCTCATGAAGTTTGGTTTCGTTTTCGATTTTGTTTGACGTGTAGGTGGGTGATAGGTATCACTTTGTGATATGGAGATTGAAATTGTAATTTTAATGTAGAATCCGGTATTATTACTGTTGTTACATTTGAGTTAAACTGGGACGAAAAATCCATAACGTTCTAAAGGTTATATTTGCCGTTTTGTAATAAATTTAACACAGCATTTATAATGAATGAGATTAGCATAGTGGCAGTTCAGCCGATAATCGTGTAACGCGCGATAAAACTTTAATGCGAGATCATGAGCTGTCCTGTACGCGTTCGAATTAACAGCAAAATTCAAAAGTATATTGATGTCCATACAAATGCATTTAAATAACGCATTAGAGTTTTTATGCAGCCCGAAATGGAGTGGCTCATAAAATTTCAACGAAGTTTGTTCGCGGTATTTTTCCATTTTATTTTTAATTATTAACGCGCTTTAAATATGAACGGTCCGTTCAGAAATTGTGAAATTTTTATCGATACATGTCGACAGGAAATTGAGCCAGAATGAACGAATTGATAAACCATGTTAAAAATTACGGTAATGGATAGGGTGTACCGTCAATCGGAAGAGCCGCATCTCTGGGGTTCCATTAACCATATTACGCTTGTAGTCTGTATCTCTGATATGAAACCTGGCGTTTTAATGTAATTTTAACGAGGCCAGAAGTGCATATTTCTGAAACTTTGTTCACTATGAATTTAAACTGATGGGAAAATTGTTCCGCTTCCGACCTACCGACTCCAACCGCCCCGCGCCCGCTTAAATACGTTATTCAACCGCTGTTGTATTTGAAAGTTTTATTCTTCAGCTAATTGCCTCTCCTCATCTACTCATTCGTTAAATATATATTCACCGCCGTTTTTTACGGACCGACAAAGTTTAACTCAACAACTGCGTAAATTTTGATTCAACACATTAACACCCCTTCAAGCCCGAATCGAAATTTTCGGCGTCGTTTTAATTTTCATTCGTCTGGAACGCAGCGAAGAAAATTTTTGTCCGCCGAGGCTTACGATGTAAATTATTACCAAGATAGACTAGGATGGAATTAGCGGAGCATACCCCGGAATAATCCGGGCACCTGCCGCTGCCTTGTCCTAAATTAGTCCTGCTGTAATAAATCCCTGATAATTGGCTACTCGGCCACTACATAAACCATAAGCTTCAGATTTCTCTTTGTATTTTATCTTACTAAACAGTGTTATGTTCGGATCAGCAATGCATATCACAGGGTGTGAAAATAATATTATTAAATTTCAGTTTATATCAGAAGTTAATTTTGATGATAGTGTTATTATTAATCACATTAATAGACTTTTTCTTAATTATGTATTTGCTCTAAAAATGATGTGAAAAAACTAACGATTTTAATTAAATAAATGCAAAAAAAGGCATTAATATTCTACTAAAATGAGAGGTAAACAAGTAAATTCAATCAGCTAATGAATCGTGGCAAAACTTCCTATATCTTGGATAAGATGGTCAGGACATCATTTACCTGAGTGCCTCCGTCGATAGACATGCAAAGCGCATTTCTACCCCTTATGTCATTCTGCTTCCACCATTTACTAAGTGCATACGAATTAACTCCATTACAATTACTTGAGCCAAAAATATACATAAAACTCTCATATTTCAAGATTTAGGCCATTCAGACCAACGGCGGCCCATGTGTTTATAGATCGGCTAAAGGGCTTAACGATAAGAAGATAATGAGAGGCGAATACTTCCTGTTTTGTCCACAGCGCCCCCGACGGTCGCGTGTCGCACACGTGTGCAGTAATCTCGATTGCACGATGTTATCACTGACGGGGGATTACCGGGCGGACGCGAAAATAAAAAAAAACAGGAGCTTTCAGCGAGCGTAAATTCAGCGTCAAATGTGTGACGGGGAATCTGGAAGAAGAATTTTTGCATGAGTCAAGTTGATGGAGTGAAAAGGGGAAAGCTTAACGTGTTTAAGTTCTTAAATTTAATTTTAGTCAATCATCTAACTTCAAGATGGTTTGAGGTGGAATTTAATTTCGCGCTCGTCGAATTTACAAGGAGAAAGAGAGGCTCATCCGGGCCGAGAGTGAGGGCAGATCTCGCATTTGTTTCTTATTGCATAATTCATTTAATTATTTCGCTTTAGGAGGCACAATGTTTTGCTGATATGGGTACATCTTGTAGCCGGGCGCTGCATGAAAGTGCCGGAACAACACATTGGGTGCTAATTCTATTTACCCTCGTTTGTTCGACCTTTTCGGGCTTAATTTCATTTACTTCTGCTTTGCCATTTAGTTCGTCTAGTGTTTGTGTAAGAACGAGGCGCTGCGTAATATATTTTCATTAGTCTATAATATTAAATTATTTTGCAAAACTTCGCTGAATTTAAATATCAAATTTAGTATTCAAGTTCGGATCTTCTATTTTCAGTTTGTCAGTGGGGTCTCGTTTTACTATATAGAAACAATTTTGCTCTCGCACTGGGAAATTATTTCCAAAAAACATGAATTTCATTTCTATTGCAACTTTACGAAAACTCCAATTTTCAACAACTACATAGGTACACAAACTGTAACAACAAAAATAACTAAATGTGTAGAAACAACTCACCACTGTTAAAGATTTCTTAAATCAGTCATTTGCAATTTGTAACAGGGGGTAGAAATACATGTAGTTGTTCTGTTATTAGTAACAAAACCGAAAGAAACTGAAATTACTCTCAAGAGATGATATTGTTACGCTTATAATTATTGAGCTTGTTATGATTTATGATGTGAATGAATCTGACTTTAAAAAATTGAAAACCTTGAGTGAGATCTTACCTGTTTAGTAACTGAATCAATAAGCCTGACGTAAATGTCCTGTTCCTGTCGCACACCTGAAACAATAAATCATCGATGTAATAGCGTTATTTCTGTGAGTCCATAAAAGCACGTTACAGCGCATTCAACCACCGCCTGAAACATTTCTATTAACAACTCCGGTCGCCGGAGTTACGTGGTAACGACACCTCACGAGTCATTATTACCGGCGTTCGCACCATCTTGCGGACCGACCGCGTCCATTTGCCGAATCATTAAAATGATAATGCCAAAGTTTACGGCACGTCAAACTATTCGATACGAGTGGAACAAGGCATGAGCGTTACGAAGGAGTTTGATAAGAGGTCGCGCCGGAAAGGACGCGATAGCGCGCGAGAACAAAGACCCGGGTGGTGGTAAAGCCTTAGGGTTCGCCATCTTTCCAGTCCTCGGAGAGCATTTGTGGAGTTATTTTATTACAAATAAGGAGAGGAAGAGTGTTCCTGTGGGATGCCGCTGAGTGAGGTGTGCTGTGGTAAATGAGATATAGCACCGCTTCGCTACGTATTACTTGTACTTGCATATTTTCCAAAAATCTCTTGAGCTCTTGTAGTATTTACAACTCAAAAATATATGTTCGCGAATATTTAACCACGTAGAAAATTATACAGGATTTTTCGATAAATCCTTTAGTGTATAAGGGTACAATACGACGTCATATATTTTAATATCTTACTTACTAACTTTATTTTAAGAAATGGAAATCAAATTATTTCATTTTTTCAATGGTGGTGAATTTGTACGCCATTGAATATTCTTCTTGGAAATCTAGAAACGATTCTTATTAATTATTCTCTTTTCGTTAAAGGCACAACTTCCTACGTAATAGAATCATGCGTTTTAGGTTAATTGAGATCTCTAGTTCATGTGAAAGCATTTCAAAAAATTTCTAAGGTGTGTGAAACAAACGACCACCATGTAAAAGTATTCCATGAATAATTCAAGCGTTTGTACGAAGCCAGAGCGTTCAGTTGAACTGAAAGCAGGCAGTCATAACGTTAAGCGTGTAATTAGGAAGAATTTGTTAGGTAAAAACGAATTAAATTAATTATTTTACACTCTCGCTTTAGGCTCAATTTAATTAGCGCGCTGCGCATAAAACGCCGGACCGAAAGGACGTTAAGGACGAAGGCACTTCTCGGTTGCGTCGCCGTATTCCATATCGACGAGTAGAAAAGCAATGCGCCTAATTTGGCTGATCTGATTGACTGTACAGATTAATTATGTACCTAATTAAAAGTTGAGTCCGCGGATGGTATTCGTGATTCTTTGGTCATGCTTGTTTGTAACCAGTTCCTTATATGTAACGCACCTTACTGCGCTAAAGTGTAAATGGTGTTTTTCTGTTCGATTATATAAGGTAATCAGACGTCCTTTGCGGTCCGTCAATACAAATAATTGACAATTGATAAACCGACCACTAAACTAATTAATTAATTACGTTTTCCAAGTGTTCGGTCAGTATGTGCGTTGCCTTTTATTACTTTTCAAAAAAGGTTACGTTTTTGTACTTGCGCAGATAACATAAGAATTTGATTTAGAATTGTTAAAGGAGACCACTGATGCGGCGATCTTCAAGTGATCTACCTGGTCGCTGCAACGATTGTGGAAATGTATAACAGTGCCCTATCAAACGAGAAAATCCGTAAAATCTATGCAAAAATTTAGCGCCGAAAAGTCGTCTTAGGTCCGAGAATCATCAGGTTTAATAATCCCGATTAAGCATCATAATCCAGACTAAGACGACTTCGTATTAATAATAATGATAAAAATAATAAAAACAGGCATCACGGTTTACGCAGTTAAATTTATATGTGCGCCGTAGACTACACGCACAGGTGGGGGCTCGGAAGCCGTGATATATTTAATTACTATGCAAGACTATGAAAGTCAAAGTCAAATCCCTGTGCCGACGATAATTAGGAATTTGTTACGGTTGTAAAATTCATTTAAGTTATTCACAATATTTGCCAGTCGCCCTGTATTTGTGCGGCAATCGAAAGGCCAGTCTGGGCCTACGTGCCGATCGTCACATTGCACCATGTTGCGTCAGAAAACCATACGCTGCTACCTAGCCCTACGGTATCAGTCCATTTCACTCTTTCGCCCGGTTAAAAATTGAGTTCAACTCGTAACGACCCCCATCTCAGCGTAGTTGGGGAGAATGCATCCTTTCCACGTCGCATTCATTGCTCCAACAGAATTCCCGGCGTGCAGATCTATTGGTTGTGTGTGTTTACGATTTTCGTGTTTTTTTTTTTCGTGTGAATCTTTTGATTGAAGCCTGAAACGGAATTTACTCCGAGATTTTTTAAGTGCACGCCGAGTAAATTCAAACTCTTTAAAAGCTTCTCTAAGGCCTGTTCCTGGGACAAAGAACAGGCAATTGTGTGCGTATGTTCTGTTTGTAACGCGTATCTTTCCACTACTCTTAGGCTTCCAGTGGTAGATAGATCCCTTTTGAAAATTATGGAAGAAAAAGCCGTATTCGGAGTTTTAACTGCTAGAAGTCCTGGCATCACGGCCCACCCCTCGACCGGTAAAATTGAACTTGACCGCAAACGTGACGCCACATTTGAAGAGTTCGTGACGATATACTTAGGCCGTTTTACGTCAATGGCAGCACTGTCCTCCGTTGGAGCTGTTGTCTAAACGTGGATTTGGTCTAAAAGGTCGGGATTATTTTATTTATTTATTTGCTTGCGTCGTCTAAATGCTGGTCTGCGTTAGTTTGATTTTAAGCAAGTGACCTTAAATATTTATTATAAGCTTTTCTGTAAACGATAAGCAGATCTGTTTCTCGGTAAAAATTTTGGTTTAAACATAGACTGATAACAAGTTTATTTATCTCTTGGTCAATTCATTGGGACCCCTTCTGGGTCGTACTCGTTACTTGTTACTTAATTATTTATTTTTCTTTTCTTACATTTTTTTGGGCATTACAAAGAAAAACAAGTGTGCTTAGTTGGTGACTTCTATTTTATTCAATTTGTTCACTCTTTGCTTTTGGGGTTTCGTTGAACCCTCCCTTCTCCAGGAGTTTAGTCGGCGGTGCTGGAGAACATTGAAGTTACTCGCACAATTTGCTGTCCTTCAGGTAGGTAGCAAATTATTTCCACAAAATAACTATTAATTGGTAGAGCGTATTCGTAAAATATTGTACCTACAAGTCTTTGCGTGCGTGAGTCGGCCAGTGATCTCCTTAAGGAAGTTTATCCTTTGGGTCTACTACTCCAAAAAAGATTTGTTTGAAAAAAAAATAATTTGGACAAACGATTAAACAAAGATGAATCGTTATATTTCAAAAGGCAAACGCATTATTTTCGTTTAAACTTAGCGCATAAAAAAATTTGACATTTTTTATCTTTTACGTTAGGTTTCGAAAGTTTGGCGAAACAGGCAAAACGATCATTTTCTTACAAAGATAGTATCTAAAATTTGATTTATTTCGTTGGTCGTAAATCAGTAAATTTAAGGCATCTATACAATCTAGCCCAGCGTCTCGGTGCACCAAAGGGTCATCCGATGAGATAATTCGGTGGTTGCTGAGGAAGCTGCGGTGGCATCGAGAGGGCCGAAGCTTGCGGTTTTCTTAGTTTTGGACTTCGGGGCTTCCGAGACTACGACCGCTGCTTTACAACAAGCATCTTCGCCGGGACAAGACGCGGTTAAATTCGCAAAGTTCTACTCACCGTTGGAATAAAGCAGCTGCAGCCTGTACTGGATTCCGTTGTTCGTTTTTTGGCCGTCCGTCTCCTGCAAAAAAATACGGACAGCGTTCAGAGGCTAAATAAATTACACGTTAGAAAGTCAAGTTTTGAAGTTAGTGCGATAATGGTTCCGGTTGTGACCGGCGCTCAGCTCTGGTTTGGGTTTCATGATAAATGTTCTGCCCGACTCGCGCCCTAATCTTCTGCATCGCCACGAACACAATTACACCCCGTCCCTCCGCCCTAGCTCAAGCCAAAACACGGTGTATTTATTCATCTCACTTTCCCTCTGTTGTACACTTTACTAAACGGCTGCCATGGTAACGGGAGAGAAGCAAAACGATCCGGCGTGTTTTAAACTTGAATTCGTTTTCTCCGTGTACCGTGCTTTGATATATGATAAGATGAGCTCGTCACTTTTTAATCAACCCCCTCAATGCATGCATGTACTGACGTGTTTCCGCTTCGATGCTGAAGCAATTTGCGTAATTAATTAAGGCGAACCGATGCATTATCTGAAATTTTTCATTATTGGATTTTACTCTTAGCATAATTAAGTTTTCGCCGCTAAATGAAAGAAAACAACTGGAAAATCCGCTCACTAAGGATTATCAAATTAAATCACTACCATTAGGTTCTTACTTACTACGAAACCGACTTTAAACTGTAAATTATTGACTTCAATCGACGATCGTCTGTAAAAGAGACAAGTGACTTTCTTGGACGATTTTCTGATAATTATGTTACTGGAAAGCTGTCTCAAAAAGACACGAAAGTCGAGCCAGTTAAATTATACAAGCACGAAGGCATTTTTCTTTCATCACTCATCATTGATCGGAAGAACTCTATATTTAATACAATCCAAATTTGTATGTATAGGGTGATTGTTATTTTGAATCCTGAAAATTTCATTTGCAACTTAAAATATTTCACTTTTATTTGGAAAGCAATGAAATAGTATAAGGGGTAACGATGAGAGTTATCAAGGACATGCCCAAAAATTGATGAAAAAATAGATTTAGTACTGACCTGATCTTTTTCAATAAATCCAATAAAGGCGGTGCGTTCAATTTCAATGGGCTGTCCCGCCCTGTCATACAGGGCGATAACAAAGTGGAAGAAGTTGGACTTGCGAAGGTTGCTGGGCGGCTGTTTCTCAAAATGCGCTCTCCCAACTCCGATCCTGCAAAACAGACGTCCTATTAGCACCTTTTAAAGCGCTCGTCGCGGTATTGTTCAAGTGGCGGCTAATCTAATTTAATGTAGCCGGATAACATGGTTAAACGTTATTATTTGAAATGTCACAACACCATCTGCGCGAGAGGGTTAAAAGGCGAGGTCCTGCGTATTGTACGGCCACCGTCCCCGTAATTGCTTATATACCCTTGAGCTCGTTCAAACAAGATAATACTGCAGAAGGCCGGCTCTAGACTAAGCCCATGTGGGTACCGACCCAGAAGCGCCTTTATTGAAAATCACTGTAAATTAATGTCAAATATTTTTACTACTTTCATGAAATAAATAAATAATCTATCAATTATGGATGACATTGATGGATTCGATGAAATGTATCGAGTTTTTCGTTTCTACTGTTTGAATTTTCAACCATTTACAAATTCCAGATGATCCAGGAGCGTACCAGTATCATGAAGCCCATATCCCTGGATACGCTGGCGTCAATCTTCAAAAATATAACCGCGCTTTCGCCGACTTGATAAATAACGTTTGGGTACGCGTTTCGGGGGAAAAACCTTTTTAAATAAAAATGTACTTTCATCCGGCCGTGTTTTGTTTTATTAAGCAATAAAAGTTCCATTTGTGAGTTATGTATATTGGAAATATATGGATATCGCCACTACATTTTGTCGAATAAATAAATGGTGTGGCAAGTAATACGAGTGGGGAGGGAAAATGCCTCAGGTGCAAGCAAGCAATACAAGCTATAGATTACATTATCGATGAACCCGAACGTGACATTGTGAATGTTACAACCATGGCGAGCGGAACTCTCCTAAATGCTGTGCACTTCTACACGGCGAAATTACCGCATCGTTCGCGATATTATTAATTGGACGCTGTCAGCGGCGTCAATCAAGTGTTCCGCGAGTCATCAGTCAGGGGAAGCCCCTCGCACAAACCATCATTCGCACCCGGTGTTAACAATGTACGCTTTTATTTATTTATCTCCGCCATTACTAAATTAGTTACGGCGACGCGCCACTCCCCGAATAATATTAATTGCGATCTGCCCATAAAAAACCGCCGATGTACTTATGTAATTGTGCGACTTATCAACTCATGAAATCAGGTAATTATCGAACACTCGACAGCGTTACAAATGTACAACGCTAATGAATAACGCAAATTAAAAATGATCAATTTACACAGGCCCCCTCCGTTTGCGTCAGTCAACCTTTATTTTTCTACATTTTTTATTAAAATGTATCTACAAACAAAAACAAAATTCATACTTGACCTACCATGAATAACAATTTATTTAATTTTAAGTTCACACAGTTACTAAGTACATCACTTATTATATTATAAGTACTCAGAAAAATATTATGTTTATATAGTGTGATATTATAAACAGTTTCGTAATTATTTTTGGTGAAAGTTTTGTTTCTAAGAGTGGTAGTATTTGCTGCTGGCGTCAAGCTACCAACCAACGCCATACCTATACACTTCATTTTTCTATTATATGCCGACAATACATGTTACGGGTGAAAATCCCGTTAAAATCATTTTAGCATTGTCAGACACCCTGTATTGTGAAATAACAGGAGCATTCCGTTATTCTGCCATGCGCGTTTCATTTGTACGCCAATACGATGGCCTGCAATACGCAATACGGAATTGTTGCCATCTCCCTCTGTCCTGAAGTGAGTTAATTCTGTTCTTCTATCAACTCCCCTCTTGATATCTTACATGCGCTGAAAACGCTTGCACGTTAGCCAGTCCTTCGTGGCTCATTGTAGGGTGTGCACGTTAGTGCTACTATTGTGGTTGGTTTTGTGTTTTCCAATTCATTTGGGTGAAATCGCCTGGAGATGAAAGTTTACGGTACTTTGTTTACCGGATTTTACAAATCATCACTCCTACATTTGTAAGCGTTGTTTAATGCCTGTCCAAGCCTAGCACCGGCAGTTCGAGATTAGGTAAATATGGCGTGTACTTGGGCGTGGTTCAAAGTGTAACGCATGTGTTCTTTTCTTTTAGGTTCCCTTTTTCGTGTGTGTTTATTTATTATTATTATTATTATACGTTTTGCTGATTGTCGCTCTTTCTTCTATCCTTCGATTTATTACGACTACTACGAACATCGCATCTGTGGCTACCCGATCCGTTGAAACTGATTTCGTGGGCCCCTCCATCTTTAAGTTGCCGCAAGATCAGTGCGACAACGGTTACATTTACCGTCATTACTCCTCCGTCCAACCGCTGTTGGTGAACTGCGGCGTGAAAGGTCGCTGGAAAATGAGATAATGTGATACGCCGTTTTGGCTTCAGTGGTCCTCCCCCGGATTCGATACTCCACGGACATTGACGACGATAGCCGCCGTTGGAGGCGCGAGGATGTAACCAAGGTCGGATTATCTTGTTTTAAATTGCCGTAACGCACGCTTCTAAATTCTTTTGTAAATTAAGCAATCGTGTGTTGTCGACGTTTGTTAATTTTGTTTTGACTTTTATAACATAAAGATGGTACACTGAGTTTTCGGGTTTAGATTTTTGACAACCTCGTTGCGTTTTGTTTGCGTTTATTTATTTTGACTTTTAGTTTTCAATTTTATAGCGTGTTTAATTATTATTTTAAATAAAGACAATAATGCCGTATTGGGAAATTTTTATTTTATTAATTATTTGCCCTTGTACTTTTGGGGTTCCGTACGAGCCCCCTCCCCTCCGTCTCCAGGAGTTAGCCGGTTATGCTGGAGATCTTAAATTGCCCTCCTGCAATTTGCTGCCATTCAGGTAGGTAGCATACAATCAAAACTGCCTAGATATTAAAGAGTTTATTTTTAAATCTCCTTTCATGTAACTATGCTTTTCCAGAAATTTGGCACCATAATTTTTCTTGCGGGTCTTTACATTTTACATTTCTTTATAATTCTTGGGGGTGTATGGTTATAATTTGTAAATAACTCGTGTCCTGTGGTAAACAATATAAAAAGTATCTACCCTTCTACTAGATAAATTTAAATCCAATTGGCCAACGATTACTCGAAGTAATATTTTCAATGGGTATCTTTTGTTAAAGTGAAATCAGTAGAGTGAGTCAAGTGTTTCCACGACCTGCACACAGTCGTTTAAAAAAATACTTTTCGAAATGTACCCCATCGCCATTTTCTCAATTGAATCGGTCATTTTGAAAATGAATTAACTCAAATTTTTCAAATTTTACAGGAAAAGCAAGAAACTGTTCCCAGTCGATATTGTTCGGTGTAAATTGCAGCATTTTTTTTACACCTTGACAGGGGATAAAACCTGATACAATACTTAAGCAATATTTTTTGGATTCACAGGGTTCTCCAAAAATTTTTCTTCGATTCGGGAGATGAACCATTTTCCAAATGAACATGGGTTTGACATTAATCATGAAATCATGAACATTTGTTTCATTTTAAAAGTTCAAGTCAAGTGTCATGTTAAAAATATTGTAAAAGCAAGCAAAATATAAAAATTAAAATAGTATTCATTACAATAGCTAAAATTCTTCAGCCGGTTCATCATCTGTAGTTGTGGGCCACATTGTAAAATTTTTTATGTATATCTGAAATATATTGGCGCAGCTTTGTAATGTCCTCGATTTTTTTATGTTAATGGGGAGCTTTCCATGGTACGCAGGGTTGCCCTTCAAGGATGGGATATGGCTCTTTTTCACATGAAATGATTGAGTCTTGGTCTTGGGAAGTATATTTCGTCAAAAAGTTGATTTGAGATTTTGAGTTAACCCCTTTGTTACGTTTCAAATCTCCCGCCAAAGAAAACGCGGAATTTAGACGATACCTGACCCGCTGTCGATATAGTTGGCAAACCTGTACCCTTTCTTTGCTTCTTCGAAGTCTATTGGTGGATGACGCACCATGTGACTGTCTTCGGTTTCGTATCCTAGCAACCTTCGCCTGCGACAATTGCGCCTCGTTGAGGTCCTTTCTCGTTCGAAGTGTGTTACAAGTCAGACGTGTTTTACGTGCATAATAAAATTATCGGAGTTTTTGCTCTTTGGGAGGAGTAACTCATTTGCGGCTGTGCCGGAAGATTTCGTGACACCATCGAACACATTTGGGGATAATTTTAACTCCAATACCAAGCCTCGGAACTTATTAGCCCCAGGCTTTTGTGTTTGGGCGCAGTTTTCTGGCGCAGGCTTTTAGTCCAGGCTTCTAGGCCTAGTTCTCCGATGGCGCTCCTGCGCTGTGAAAGTACCGTGACCCGATCGTGGAAACCTGACCAGCTATCTTGACGATCCCAGCTGATCCAGTTTGATCCAGATTGGCTACCTGCGGACAACAGAGGGCGTCGTAACTACCCACCAGCCATCGCGCTTCGGTTGGTAACGTTGACCTTGACGCACGACTGGACGCGCTGTCAAAAGGTTAGGTATTTCAACTTTAATTTTGCGGAACGATCGGTTTATATTTTAGTCATTTCTCGCGAGGAAGAATTCCGAATTACGAGTTGCGCTGCGTGTACCGTAGTTAATTTTAGTATAAATTAAGCAGCCACTTGTAATTGTGTAAAGTGTTGTTTGTTTTGAATTATTATATATTATATTATATATATTATTAAATATATTATATTTATTGTTGATCTATTTCTGCCCGATCTGGTCGATTGAAGAACGTCGACTGGTCGATTACGTTTAGCTGAAAAATTGTCTTCTGGCGCCCTTTAATAATTTTTACCATCTTAATCAACTCGCCCCATTCTTCACAGCCTGGGGAACAGCTGATACGTTTCGTCAGCAGAAGCTTGTCATCTGTCAGTGGTAAGTAAGAGGCAAGTAAATTAAATTTAAATTTGGTGATACCTTTTTAAAATGACCGATTCCATTCCCATTTACGAATTTCGAAATACTAGTCTCTTTTTCTGGTGGCGAAAAGTATACAGTATGCAGTTTTTACTTCTTCTATATTTTGAAATTTTCCCGTGAAGGACACATTGCATTGCCCGAAAAACCTATGACTAGGTTCTAGGCTGTATGCTTGAAGTGACAAATCTTCAACTCCCCCCATTGGTTTAGCTTGCGTGGGGGATTTGAATTTTTTTTAATCTGAATTTTTCCCTCAACGCATCATATACGCAATCAAGTTGTTGACAGTAAAGGTCGGCGTTAAGAGCACGCCCTCCTGGATCATCTTAATATGCAATCTTTATTTAAAACTCCACCAAATCGATATTTTCGAATACATGGTTGCTGCTTCGTATCTGGTGAAACTCATTGATTGGGTTTTCTTGTTGAGATTAACAGAAAAAGAGCTAGGACACGACGTTAAAAATAACTATTAGTATGATTTTGTAAGAGTATTTCGCAGATAACTACCCGTTGCTGAGTTTGCGCATTAGTTAATTCATACGAATCTTCTCTAGGCTTTTTGTACATACATTAACCAATTCGATACAAGTGAGGGTTGATACAATGGATAATCGCATAACTTCTCAGAATCAATTTCACTCCCGGATTTATCTTCTAGGTAAGATAGGCAGAGGAAAAATGTTTAAAGTACTCTGACTCCCTTCGCCTATTCCCCTTATTGTATCCTTTAATCTCACATATCGTCTTCATCCGTAGAATTTGAACATTTTTTTCTAGTAACGTCTCACTATCCTCCTTAAAATGCGCCTTGATCGTCAAAGCAGTAGAACAATCTCAGAGTATCTCCACCTTCCATTATTATATGCGGTTAAAATGAGATGAAAATATCCTGAAAGTGTTCTATTGTTCGTAAAGGTTATGGGCATTAAATTAACTATAAAATGACATACAATGGCGATTCTAAGATAATCTGACTTCACTTCAGACACGTTCCTGTTGCTTCAAATGAGGTAAGCGAAAGTGCCGATTTGAAGGAATCTCAAATCCTTCATCAGTAATGAGTATTCATCCCTCAGTAGTGGACGAAACTAATCATATAGTTTCTTCTTGAAGTAGTTACAAAAAAAGCGTTTCACGTCTCCTTAGATTATTTATAATGTATTATTTAGAATTTTGGACATATCCTTAACATAAGAACTTCCTCAGTTTTCTCCTCCTCCTCAGTTTTTCCATTTAAGGGCCATATGCACCAAACACTTTAATCGAGCTTAAATTTGAGTGACGTGTATATTGTGACATTTGAAGTTTCATAACATTGTGTAAGTCACATTCTAAGTGATGCTTAATGTTAAGCTTAGTTAGTTCGGTGCATACGGCCATTAGACACATTTTCATTCACTTTTTTATGACTGATGAGATGAGCCATTCACCTCACTTACAATTAGTCTAACTTCAGTTACTTTGCAAAAGGAACGCAACAATGTAAAATTACATGGCTCCTATGAAAAATTTTTAAAAACAAAATTATTTAAAAAGTAGCAGACGTTTTTGATCTAGTTAAAAATAAATTGAAAGGCGAAAAGTATTTATTTGCTTCGTTCATTTAAATGAGAGTAAACAGTACTTAAGAAGGAACTTCCTTTAACTTCCATCTTGTACAGAAGGTGCTGAAAATAACATTATAAAATATTTAGTCAGTAAATAAACTTCCAGAAGGTAGATCTACTGTTCTATATGTATACGAGCCCTAACAACTAAAAGTTCGGACTAATTATAAAAAAAATGTGTAGATTTATTTATATATATACCAATTAATATTTCGCCATTAATTAAAATTGTTCATATTGTGTCTACTTAATACAATTAATTTAATTGATTCATAAAATATGCTAGCAACTAATTACTCGCACGTCTAACTTTTTACGCTTTTATATTAAGAGAAGATCTTGAAAACAAAAACCATAAATCGTTATTAAGACAAGTTAGTTGTTGATTTTGATACTAAGGATAAAATGCTTATGAAAAATATGTCCCTGGCATACCAACTCAGAAAAAATATGTGAAATTATAATTCGACAATATGTCGTCGGTAAAACCATGAAACAATTTCGAATGAATTTAACTTATCGAAACTGAAAATTAGCGATATAATAATAAAAGTATGGAGACACGGCAAACATTGATATTCGTAGTAAAAGTCCTGGAAAATCACTATAACAGAAAGACAACGAAGAATTCTCACTGAAATTTGCAAACGGCAAAGCCAGGGTACTTTAAGAGAAATTCAGTCCCAATAGAATGAAGAATCCGGTCTAATTGTATCTAGGGTATGTTACCAACAATGGTTATACAAATCCGGCTATGTTTTTATAAGTAAATATCATTTATTGCACTCAATACTCATTTAATTTTTCATACATTTTATTTTTAAAAAGGCGAAATAAAAACCACCTCTTATCGTAGCACAAAAGAAAAAAATGTCTGGACTGGACAAAATTTAAAGTTACGTGGACCAAAGAAATGTGAACCCAAATAATTTTTAGTGATGAATCAAGGTTTGAGGTCTGTATTGTTGATTTTTTGGAAGAGAGATCAGGACCAAATTCGGGACTTTCTATAAACACTGTTCAACGAACATAAAATCCTACAAGGGGTCATGATTTGGGGATGCATGTCCAGCAAAGGTTTAGGAAAGTTTATTAATGGTACCGTAAACGCAGAAGAATATTAAGATATTTTAGAAAGAAACCCCCTGCAAATTGCAAGGTTGCAGTTCGGAATAGAAAATTTCATTTGCAAACAGGACGAGGCTTCATGTTACATGGCCAAATCTACAAAAGAAATTGTTCGTGGACAATGATATTAGTATTGGCTTGGCCCTCAAATAGCCCCGACTTAAATGTCATCGAAACCCTGTAACATGACATGAAAAAGATCTTGCGGAAAAGTCCCCAACGAATAATTCCTGGACTAAAGGCTAAAATACAGGAAATATGACATTCTTTCGCCTCACAATATCCTTAATGGATATTACGCCAGAAAGAATCCTGAGTGAAATAAAAGCCAAAAGTGATGTAACCTGTATTAATTTATTAAGGCCCAGTTTTACAATCGTGGAATAAGGGCGGAATAACTGTTCGCCGAATATCTTTTAATGTTCCTCCATATCTACATATTTTCTAAGAATAATGCTTATCCGACGATTGTAAAATCGGGCCTTAATGTTAGATTCGTCTGAATATTAAATTTTCAGCATAATTTACAGTTTTTCTTTAAAAATCTGATTTCTATTTTTATTATTAGAATAAAACTTGTTTTGCATAAATTATTAAGGTAACCGTTAATTAATTTTTTTGTTTATTTTTTATATTAAAAGTTTTAAATATTTTTTTTTGAGTTAGAGAACCATTTTTATAAAATCAGTTCTCGTCCGAATATTTAGTAGTTAGGGCTCGCATATATTTTTAATTTAGGACCATCCACTCCAAAATAACAATCAAAATTATTTACTTATTAGTCGGGAAATAGTCACAAGAATTTTATTCACCTTTAAATCTATTTTATTTATCTTTATATTTGAAACCCCATTGAAAGGATAATAATGTTTCAGTTCAAACTATTGATGCTGCTTTGAATTGCTTCATGTTTCTTCTAGGATTGCAGTGTTACCTAAAAGGTCGTGGGTTTCTATTTCAAACAACTGAAAGTTGTTCGTCGGTTTGTATTATTTCTGAAGAGTACTTAAGCATTTTTGTTTCCCTCCAGAAGATCATTTCTCATGGTTTGCATTATTTTGGAAAATCAGAAAGTGCGTCGAAAAAACGTGTGACGTTCACTACGTAAAAACCAATTACGTTGAGTTTTTAGAGTTGTCACTAATTTATCTTCTATGAAGTGTTTACAAATAAACAAAATATTCGCGATTTGTTGGATAATAAATGGGTTTTGAGGAGGACCACTCAAACTAATCTGTATATTTGACTTGAGGGGTTAATGTTCTTGCCAGAAGGTGTAAGAGGGTACTCTGGCAGTTCATTGTTTTTTTTTTCTTCATTGGGGTGTATGGCTCTAGAAATTATTGATAAGGTAAGTCATTAACGGTTCTGAAAAGGAACTAGAGTGAGGTGGAGCTTAAAGAAGAGATTACAGATTTGGACTAAGTGACCAGGTCAAACATTGTAAAGACTTTCATCAAACATTTTATTATTCTTCATTTATTCTCCGTGTTCTTTTTTCAACATCTCCTCGTCGATTGATTAGTCTTCTATGTACTTTTATATATACATATACAGAGTTGCAGTAAATAAAGTTAGTTGCAGGGTAAACCACACGTGAAGCGAGATCAATTGCAATCAGAGCCGTTTGTTGGCGGTGGTGGAACGACGCTTGGGTCGCAGAACTGAAATATGCCTGCGAGCTGGGGTAAATTATACGGACACGTTAATTTATACCTCTTCTCTAATGAAGGTGGTAAATGCCTGCTTTGCTCTGCTGCATTAAATTTATAAAACGCCAAAAATAGCGCGCCGATTAATTTCGTTCTTTTTGCCGGCCGGGGGCTACCGGCCTCGTAAATTATGCATTAAATTGGCAAACGGAATAACGGAATGTTAAACTGGGCGATTATAAATTGCACGTTGGGTAACGTGACGCTTTGTTTCCAGAACGCTTTCAGAAGGGAAACACAGGAAAAAAATCGATTTAGTATTTTTTTTTAGTATTCAATACGCCTTCATTAATCCTCTTTTAATTACATAATATAGTAAATTGTATTAGTTCCCAACTATTTTCTAATTTTGTTATCTCAATAATTAAATTAAATTTTCTGTATTAGCTAATAAATGTATTTTCTATTTATGTTAATTTAATACTCTTGTTTGTATTGGTGTTTAGATGAAAATTGAAATTTGTTTTACATTATCTCGTGTGCACTTAGCCTAATGAATTTGTGATAAATTATACCTAAAATTTTACGAAATAGAACTAAGTTTTCGAGAAAATGCTAGCGTTGGTTATTTAATGGAAGAATCCGAGACATAAAACTGAGAAATTGAAAGGCACGTAATGACCGGTCGTGTCACGTTCGCGGTTTTATGCTTTTCGTATTTAAAATTAATTCGCAGCTTTTACTTTCAAACGTTTATAGTTTCAGTTACTTACATGACATGTCATACTTGCACGACATGTCACTAGTAAGTTGTTTGTTTGAAAAATAATTTAGAAAAAAAAAATGTACTAGTTGTATTATTCAAACTGTACTTTAGTAACGAAATATTCAGTTGCAAGCAAATACACTTTGGTATGTTAAATAGACTTTCCATATAAATTTGCACGTTCCCAAGAAACAAGGACTATTTAGCAATGTACGGAAATTAACTTCATAATTCTTTATGACAATAGGCATTTGATTAGGATCAATCCAACAGGTCCCTTCCAACAATAGTTGGAACAGCATTTCTTGCTGAAGTCGATTAAAATTTGAATTTCCAGAATGAATAACGAAATTATCAATCTTACCCTAGTACAAAAAGCAAGTAAATTAAAATTATTTGATCGTAGAGAGTGAAGTGGTAAATACGAAGTTTCTATTTTTCATGAATAGAGTTTAAACACGATCGTAAAACAAATTAAAATATTTAGTGAAGCAGGGACACAGACGACAAAGGTTAAAGTGACTTTCACGAATGCAGAATTCCCATTTATTCCCAGTTTTTTTTTTTTTTTAGGTCGACAACGAGAAAAGAAAATAATGACTCTATAGTGACCTGAAACAAGTCGAACCCACACAAAGGCTTCCACGATCGTTATTTCGCGTAGGTTTCGGCTATTATTGCGAGGGTAAAATCTGGTCCCAGGAAAACATTTTAATCCTTTCTTTTCAATAGGAAAAGTGAACGGACAGTTTCAAGTATACCTATAATAGAAAATTGTTCAATACACGTTAATGTCATTTTTGATTTTCCTGGTGTCTGTGAGGGGCAATCACAGAAGGGAAGCTAAAATAAATATCAATATATGAAAAAGTGAGCAAATATTTTTATGAAATTGAGTGTGAGGGTCGTATTGTTTTGTGAGTAAACATGCTTAGCTCAAAACGAAAATGCTGTGGATCGGTTGGTAAGTAACTAGTTAGGAGAACGGGCTGCTAATTAGATTCCGGGGCCGCAATGCGACCGCGTCATTAAAAGCTTGCCCTTGTGCCAATCCGCACGGACGTCAACCGGCTAACGAAGAAGGCGCCGCCGCCAAAAATGCGCTCCAAATTTGCGGCAGATTTGATCAAATATTCCGCTAATTAATCCGATTTTCCGCGCACCGCTCTCGCTGTTTGTACAACGTTCATAACGAGATTTAGTCTATCTGCACGTAACAATTATTCTAATTAATTTACGTTAAGGACACACGGGGGTAACACACGTGACGACAACACAACGCGTTAAATTTCAATTAAAAATTTTTTTTTGGAAATATTTTGTATGGTTTTTAAGTATTATAATTTTTCCAACTGGACAATTTGCATTTCCATTAATCATTTTTTTAACTACGAGGACGTATTTTTATTTCATCAAAAAAACAACGTGTCACATTAACAACCCTTTATTTGTCTATGTAAGTCTCTTCAACATTTACATACTTATTCCATCTTTTCTCCAATTGTTCCTTACCCACAGAAAAATTTCTTCGGCAACTCTTCAAAATACTATTCAACAGCTTCTTTAAGTGCTTCATCAGGTGCAAAATGCTGGAATTCTAACGGAGCTAAGTCAGGGCTGCCTTAACTCTATGAACTCACAATCATTGAGTATCTGCTGGATTTTGTTTGCCTTACTAACCCGACAATTATTGCCATGCAGCAACAAGTTTTTTTGCGAATAAGAATGTGGGCGTTTTTCTCCACAGCAGTGTTTAAATTTTGAATTGTATTTGCAAAGGAAGAGGGGGAGGAAAGAATGAGGAGATGAAAAGAGTATGTATTTCGAACAAACAAACACGGCAGTAGAACAGGAAGAAAATAGGGAGACAGCAGACAACATTGAGCTAATACAAAACGAAGTGATTACCCAAGAACGAATAAGAGAAGCCATGAAGATGCTGAAAAGAGGCAAAGCGCCAGGTTATGATGGGATAACAACGAAAATGGTAAAAAACATGGATAAAAACGTAATAGAAATTTTAGAAAACCTATTTAATAAGGTCTGGAATAAACAAAAAATACCTAAAGACTGGGAGTGGAAATATTACTACCGCTACACAAAAATGGAGACATAGAGTGTGGGAACTATAGGAGAATAACCCTGCTCAGTATTATGTTGAAAACGTACGAGCGAATTCTGGAGAATAGGTTCAAAATAAAAGGCGAAAAATAACTAGAAGAACCACAGAGCGGATTTAGAAAAGGAAGAGGAATTCAACATCATAATTTACAGTAAAACAGTTGATAGAAAAGAACACGAAAAATACAATACATGTAGTTTTTATAGATATGGAAAAAGCTTTTGATAGTATCCCAAGAAAGGAAGTTTGGAATAGCCTAAGAAGGAGAGGAGTAAGTGATTCACTAAGAAAAGTCATTGCAAGTGTATACCAGGAAACAAAAAATTATAAGAGAACAGGAAACATGAAATCAGAAGAGTCCTTAACCAAGGAGGGATTAAGGCAGAGAGGAGTACTTTTCAATGTGATACTAGACAATGCTTTAAAAGAAATTAAAAAAGTAACAAAGAAATTTACAGGTAGGATACAAGAACTTGCAGGTAGTAGAAATAGCTGAAAGTGCCTTCGCCGATGATTTGATATACGCAGAGAATGGAAAAGACTTACAAGCAAAGTTAAATTATTGGAGTACAGCACTAGAAAAGACAATAGGAAAAAACGAGGAAAGAGTAACAGACGGAAAACATACCTATAGAACAAACAGGGACATTTAAGTATTTAGGAGTAAATATACACAAAGACGGAAAAGAGATATTTAAATAAACAGTAGAATAAAAAATACGACAAAGTTATAGTGTGCACTAAACAACACATTTATAAGAAAAAAAGGAAATATCGGAGAAAACAAGAATAACAATTTATTACTCAGTGTTCAAACCTATCCTAATACAGTGCGGGATAAAATTATAACCGCACTAAAATTCTTGTCATAATTCGCCGTATGTTGGGAGAATTTAGCTGGAAATTTTTTGTTGAAAAATTTTTTTAAGAGAGCTTATCATTCCAACGTTAACAAACACAACTACAAAAATAAATGAAAAATGGAGAGAAAATTTGAAAAATATACTTTTCTCGGTGGGACTAAACTCTAAGTGCGGTTATAATTTTGTCCCGCACTGTATATGGATGCTAAAGTTGGATTTTAAACAAAAAATTGAAGAGCAGAGTACAAGTAATAGAGATGAAGTACTTGAGGACGGTGAAAAGAGTTACTCGAAAAGACAAAATAAGAAACGAGTTGATAAGACAAGAATTGAAGGTAGAACCGATTTTGGAAAGTATCGCGAAACAACAACTAAGATGGTTTGGACACGTAGTATGCATGGAGGAAAGAACGACAGACAAAAAGGGTATGGCGAGCGAAGAAAATGCAAAAGAAACAAAGAGGAAAACCACGGAAAACATAGAACGGTGTAATAGAGGTAAATCCAAAGAACCGAGGAATTCAATGGAACGAAGGATAACAAAAGGCAAAAAACAAGAAAGATTGGGCAAGATTTATTCATAAGTAGGGACTTATTTATAATTGAATTGTTAATATCTTACACCCTATGGGTATATAAGATTAAGATTATGTGTATATATTTGCAAGGGCTTCTCCATTTATCTTAGATCCCCTTGACATGTGCTCAATAAGCAAAACTTCTTCAGCATCCGAGATAACTGTTGCCATCAGTTATTTTTTTTTCAGATAATTATGTTTCAGCTTCTTTTTGGTGGTGGAGAGCCTTTATAAACCCACTGCATGGATTCCTGTAGGAGGATCCTATTGATATACCCAAGTCTAATCCCCGATAATAATTCGAGAAAGAAAATTTCTGATGATTTTTGCCAGTTTCTGCTCAGATATGAGTAATTTGGAAATCCACCGTGCAGATACCTTCTTGCTCAAATCGTCATGCAAAATTTTCAGGACTTTTGTTTGGTAATAACAAAGATCTTCATACGTCGATCGTGCAGTACCAAATTTTCCATTTTTTCGCACAAGCTCTTCAGTTCGAGCTTCCACAGGTCGTCCGGATTTTGGATCATCGTTAGTTGATCTCTACCACATCGAAAGAGTTTAGAACAAAATTCAACTTGAAAATAAGATGATACATCTTCCCCATACGCAGAAACCATTCTCTCATAAATAATTTTTGGGACCATTGTTTTCTTCTGTCAGGAACTTTATGGCGCTACGGGTTCCACCTAAGTTTTATTAACAAATAAGCCTTCCCAAATCTTTATAAACCATAAACCACATATTTAACATATTTAAACACATATTCAAAAAACACAATTTAATTTTAGCTAGCAAATCTGTAAATAATTTAAATAGTATTTTCTCAAATTTAAAAACCAAAACACCAAAACTAAAACAACCTAACGTAGTTTATGAAATTAAATGTTTCAATTGTAATTCTTGTTATATTGGAGAAACAAGCCAAAATTTAAAAAAACGTCTAGACCAACATAAATATCATATCCAAAAAAATAATCAAAATCATTCAATGCTTGTAGAACATTCATTAGAAAATGACCATAATTTTGATTTTGAAAATACTAATATTTTATATTAAGAGTCTAATATTTTCAAAAGACGTTTTATAGAAATGTGTAAAATAAAAATGTCGTCGAATTCTATTAATAAACGTACTGATTTTGCAAATTTAAACGATAAACGATAAAAACGATAAAAAAAAAAGAATCAAGTTACTTTTTCAGTTTCCGTTGACAACATTGTTTATTTTGACAACATGTTTATATTTCTCACTTCTGACGAAGCTGTCGAACGACTGCGAAACGTTAAGTGTATAGTGCGCGATTTAGTGTCCGCTTAAAAGATTTTGTGATACAAATTTCATCGGACAAGAACCAACGGTAAACATAAAGCAATACATATCTGCACCTCAGAGCCAGACTAGGTTAAGTCCAAATATTGCTGTTAGGCTAATATGATAAGTAACATACATTTTAGCCTAATTTTATTACATACTTTTCGGTTTGTATTTATCTTAAAATATAACATATGTAAAGGTTTAAAAAATTATGATAAATATTGTCCGCGCAATAGTCAAATTTGCATTACTTAAAACTTTTACTACTGTAAAATCGTGTTTTGGACTTAACCTAGTCTGGCTCTGAGGTACAGATATAGATACAGCGGGATACTGCGTATCTTTAAAATGGGATAGCGACGTTATCCTGTGGCGAAAGAGGTAAAGATGAAAAGTAGTAGTAGGACAAATAAACACAAAATTAACAAGAAACTAAAAATAAAATCACGTTCTGCATAGCCAAATTATCACTATGTAAGAACACATGTAATAGGTGGCTTCTGGCACCCGAAAGGAAATATGGTTTCTTTTAAGGCAAGCTGTTAGTCAATGTCAACCAGCTCTTTGGTTAGCAAAGTTGAAGTGATGTTTTATGTTATTCTTTTCGGCAAACTAAAAAGTCAAACGTCGGTGTAAATTGGAACTTAAACCAAACATCATTGTCTCCATATTCGTGATATAGTTGACCAGTTGGATTTCTTGTCCGTTTGTAAATTAATGTATTAAGTTTATTACATAGGCCTTTTTCTGAGCCGTTTCTCACTTTATTAGTTCCTTTGACGCGACGTTCAAGTGTAATTTTTGGCAGCTTTTAAATAACCAGATTGCTGAGTTGAAACCATTTTTATAGCCCCTGTCATGTTCTCATCACTCCAGTTTTGACACTGAGACGACCTCTTGCGTTTATTTGACATATTTCGTCTAGTACAGATAGCTAGTTAGTTACTTGGCCTGTAAGAACGTAGACAGATTCATTAAGGGTATAATAATGAAGTCCTTCGGTTAAAAAGAGATATTCCGTTTTAACCTTACGCATAACTAGGCATTAATTTTTTTTTAATTATAACCTCAAAGCAAAATACATAAACCCTCTAGCCTCTAACTTTCTGTACCTTGACTAATACTAAAAAAAATAACGACCCTATTTCCTGGATTACTGCGCATGTAACTCATACTAAAAGGAGCACTTGAGATTACACTAAACTTCAAAGAAATATGAAAGCTTACCAAATTCAACACACAACACCACCATTCGTTGCTTAACACCCAAACACTGTAGCTTCACTTTATGACTTTATCACTTGTGTAATTGGAAATTCATGGTATCCCATTTTAGGTACACTTCCCATACTTCAAAATGCCGCAGCTAGTTTTTAATAATTGGTTTGAATCATCGCTCTTTTGTTTCTTGATTTGGTGGATAACATAAATATACGTCCTCGTATCAATTGTGTAAATATCATAAATACTATTAATTTTTGAGGGTAGTAAATGCAAGAAAATATTTACAGATAATAAAAATTGACTGTATACTCTGTCATTCATGTCTAAATTCATCATTTTGATGCATCAATTTATTAAAAGGCAAACACATTTGAATTTTATTAGGAGATTAAGGTAATGGAGTGTAACGATTGTAAGTGGCGTCTTGATATCTATTAAAAACTGCCATTGATAACGTAAAATTGTGAGTTTATTTATTTTTTTCAAAACAGATTTTTATTATTTAATGCGACGTAACTCAGAAAATAATTAAAAGTTGCAACACTTACACTAATTCATTTTTAATTTGCTCACTTGATATTAGTGTAGTAGCATTGTCCTGAGAGGACAAAGTGAGATCCAAATTTATGTAGGGGAGGATGGGCCACAGTGAGACACTAGGCACTGTGAGACAAAGAGAATAAATTCGAACTTTACAGGCTTTTTTCAGTTTAGTTCATACATAAAGTTGGGCCCCATCGAGGTCTAATTGCCGCCAAAGTTACATCGTTATTGCAAATTTCTGCCGTCTTTTATGTAAAAAGTGTGATATTCGGGTATGTAATCTTTTTTGCTATGCAGAATTTAATGTGCCATAACTCTGATGTATATGGAATTCCATCAATGTTGTTTTATTTAGTGGTTGATACACCTTTAACCATTACTATTACGTGTTACGTTATGAACATAGTGGGATGTATTAAAACTTGCACAACTTAAATCATCCTAAGATGCTTCAGGGCCACAAAGAGACAATGTTGCATGGGCCACAATGAGACATATGAAAATTCCTGATGATGCCTCAGTAGCCTTATCAGACATTAAAAACAATTCTTCCCAGCCCACAACCAGTGGGAACTGAAGCGCCAGAACAATTTAATAAATTTTTCAATTAGGTTTGATAATATTTATGTTCGTTAGTGACTGAACCTAAAAAAGTGCAGTCTTTTTCTTTTTGTTCTTATGCACTGGAATTGCATTGTGTTTATGACATCTTTTTAAAGATTTTTATTTACTTTACGTTCGTCTTTTAATAAATTTATTACATTAATGTCATCTTTTAATACTGTCTCATTCTACCCCATAACGTGTGCCACAATGAGACAAAAACAGTTCTATATATTTTTTTAATTTTAACTGCTTTCCTCGTCACATCTTAACAATTTTATTAACGTAGTATGTTGCTAAGTTTAAATTATTTACCTATGCTATCATTTTGATCAAAAGTATAAAATTCAAATTTTTATTCCAAAAATTGTATTTTTTGTCTCTTTGTGGCCCACCCTCCCCAACGTAATATTAATTATTAAATTTCATGCATGGCGATTAAAATACCATCAGATTTGAAATATGCGTTTAACAATCTTATAAAATCATGTTCCTGTACTACTAATTGGCCTCTTGACTATTTAATTTTGTAATTTAAGAATTGCTGCAAGGAGAAAAATCGTATTGTTAATTTTACCATAACCGAACTTGTTGAAATATTGTTGTTTATCTTCGTACAAATATTGACTTGAGAGAACCACATGTTGTAAATGCGGGTACAACTATTTTATAGTAAACTTTTGTTTGAATATTAGTTTTAAGAAATAGTTGGACAAACAAGTGTTTATTGTTAGAACAAAAACAAATTACTATTTATTATTTTGTGTTTACTATACCAATTCATTATTTTAACGCCGACATGTCATTGTGAATGCATCATACTATACTACTACATTATTTTAACACTGACATGATATTTGTGGATGCATCACCACCAATTCGTAGTTAAAAACTACAATATTGATGTTGGGTTGACGCCAAGACGTGATCAACATTAACAAAAAACTTTGTGTGTTAAATATCTTTATGATACTGATAAAAAACTACAATTTCAGTTGTTCACAAAAATAAAGTTGAAGGATCAATACAGAATTTAGGTCAAGGCTATTCGAGGCTCACCATTGGGATCTGAAACGGTAAGATACGAAGTCGGTTAAGTTGTAAGCAAAGTTGCGTATTTTGTGATGACAATTAACCTGAAAATCTTCTACGTTTGTAGTTTTTTGAAATATTTTCAAAAACAAGAAAACGTAATTTTCCTTTTATTTTTTCTGAAGTTATTGCTTTAGGATCATAAATATCAGGCACTTTTTTGCTCTTTACGATGATATAATTTTTACTTGAAACGTTTCGTCTCGTCCCGGAAGTCAATCAACTTCATTTTTTTTCTTATGGGCGTTACATTGAGTTTTACCAATCGAATGAGATCTATTTTTCTGATGCTTTTCCACATATCACACATCCCTATTTATTAATTTGAACAGTTGAAATGCAAGAAATTGTTGACACTGCAAAGAAAACATGTATGCAGTGAAAACAAAACCAAAAAGTTTGATATATCTTCGGAGTTTTATTTCGTCTGTCACAAAAGCAGATTTATGAAAAATTTTAGATATAAAAATGAATGATGTGAATCCAAGAAAGACGACATTTTAAAACGTGTTGTGCTAACAACAACAATTTAGTAATAGCAAGAGAAATTTACTTCCAACAATGACGATGACGCAGTATTTAATTAGTTTCGTAATTAAATTATACATTTTTATGATTAAAGCAAGAAAGTATCACAAGAAATTATGTCTTTAAAAATCTCATTCTTGTAAATTTAAAAAGGTATTGTGCTAACAACAATTTAGTAATAGCAAGAGAAATTTACTTCCAATAATACACAGAAAGATGCCATCCACACAGAACAATGTTATTAAGTTAGATAGAAACATTGCACTTTATGGATATCTTCATGAAGCTCGAAGGACGTATCGAGATCGCCTTAATGATGATGAGAATGAAGAATTTTATTAGTAGAGGTAGTTAAATAGTTACTTATAAAATGTATAAAATTATGAGACTACAAGAAAGAATGTTTCCTCGAGCAGTAATATCTTTTAAGAGCTTAAGCTGAGTTTTCTAAAGACATACATAATTTAATTTGATATTTTCTTGCTTTAATAATAATAATAATGTATAATTTAATTACAAATCTAATCAACTATTGTTTTGTAGTTGTCTGTCTGGATATTGTTGGAAGGAAATTTCGCCTGTTATTACTAAATTGTTGTTAAGACCACAATAAATTTTTAAATTTACGTCCATTCTTGTTCAAAAACATTCATTTTAGATCTAAAATTTTACTGAAATCAGCTCTTGTGATACACGAAATAAAAACTCCGAAGGTGTATCAAATTTTTGGTTTTTGTTTCACTGCATACCATGTTTTTCTTTGCAGTGTTATTTTCAACAATTTCTTGCATTTCCAGCTGTTTCAAATTATTAAATAGGGATGTGTGATACATGGAAAAGCATCAGAAAAAATAGATCTATTCAATGGTATTAAAACCCAATGTAGCGCCCATAAGAAAAAATGAAGTTGATGATGGTCAGGACGAGATGAAACGTTTTAAGTAAAATCTAATGACATCATCGTAAAGAGCTTAAAAAAGTGCCTGTAGAATGTATTAATTTTGTTATGATCCCTGCAATAATAACTTCAGGAAAAAATAAAAAAGAAAATTACGTTTTCTGGTTTTTTTGAAATATTTCAAAAACTACAAAACGTAGAAGATTTTTCAGAATGGATTATTATTCAGCACCAAAATACGCAACTTTGCCCCAATTTAACCGACTTCGTATCTCTTACCGTTTCCGAGATCCCAATGGTGAGCCTCGAATTTGTAACAGCCTGTATATGACACCAAATTCTTGTTAGATGTTTCACAATTGGTGGTAACTTAACAAAATATTTTTTTCCGTGTGTGTTATTAAAATTTAACGTTTAATGTTTATAGTTATACAAAGCGGATATGTAACATTCTCATTGTCAATTTCAATTAAAAATTCATAGGATTAACTATGAATACACAAAGAAATATGTTATTAAATTTCTTTTTTCTTTTATAGAGATAAAGTATTGTTGGCAATCTCATGTATTTTAACATACATATCAATTTTTATTTGTAACTATAATAAAGTATATTTCAAAAACTATGAAGTATACCAAATAGTTGACGAAAGTAAAAGAAAATTTTTTCCGTTTAATGCATTTTAAGCATTTATTTTATAAATTTTAATATTTTTTTTATTACTAAGAACATATCTATTAAAAATTTAATTTAATTCCTTTTATATACCTATCTATTTGTTTGTTGTTTCTTATTTATCATTATGTTAAATATCGTGGAAAATTTACAACAAAAACAGACAGCTATTGACCCCTAATAAAGCGTGATTATTTTGTAATCGATTTCTGCCAGATAAAAAAATTGAGGACCATTTAATTTTACAAAGCCAAAAAATTTGAAAAATTTCCTTTACAAACAGTTTTGTAGTAAGTATGAGTTTACTTGTTCTACGCAGAAAAATTCTCGTAAAGTTGCTATAAATTTACTTCATTTTTATAACATTGATAAATATGATTGACTTTAAAATTTTTATTGAAGATTAAACACGGAAATTATTATTCATAAATTTCTAATTTATTCCACAAAAAGATCGTCGACAAAATTTTTTTTTGCTTCATCAGAAAAACACTTTCTTCTCCTTTGAAAATCATGACATTTTTTTTTCTCATTAGAATTAATTGATCCAGTTGCAAAATAAAATCAAAAGTTGATGTTTTGCTGTATATTAACACCCTCTTCAGGATAAATAATAAATTTATTAATCAATAGTCTAAGTCGCGACATCCTACAATAGATTTTTGACCTAGCAACACAATTTTTAAATAAGCTTATTATTAGTAAATTTAATCAGTCATTCTACTCTGAAAAGAAGCATTCTTTGAATGTTGCAGTTGAGTTGTTTTAAATAATTCACAGATAATTCGTTTGATCATTCATTCACTTTAAGATAATTTTATGATGCGAGATTGTTTCCTTTTTTTGAAGTTTCCACGCAATAATTTAGCAACAACTACAGCTTTGCAACATATAGTTTTACAATGAACTTTGTTACTTTGTAAAATATTACAGCGAAATCAATTTAAAAATTAAGAGAAGGAAATCCTTTTTGATGAAAACGGCCAGCAGAAATTTCAAACTTTTTGTTATTCCTTTTAATACAGTTACCTTACTTCTGGTATGATGAAGAATGTAAGAAATTAAAAAGTAAAATCTCATTACATTACCTATAAAAAAACCATTTTGAAATTAAATATAATTTTCAAAAAAGAATCAATATCTAATGTATCAATTTTTTTTAAAATTTTGTTAATAAGACACATACACACACAACTGTTTCATTAAAAAAAAGGTCATGCTTATATTATTGATATAACATGGAGCATATTTTATGCTCAAGGAACCTACATCCTACATATACCTGATAATTAATTAATAATAGTTTAAAATTAAGGTTTGCTATATAAACATAGAAAAAATTGAAATTTGAGTAACTTTCTCATCAAAAATAGAAACATTGATTAGTAAACACAGATGGGGCTTTTGTTTTGAACCGCTCGTATCTGGCAGTGCTGGGTCTGCAGGAGATGAAGCTTATAGGCCACTGAATCTAGAGATCACATGTTATAAACAAATGTAAATTTTATAATCATTTGTTTTCAAGTTCCCTCTGATTTCTTAAGTTAATTTTATTTAATTAATTTTTTCACAATATGCAACATCTGCGAGCTTCTACATAAAAAATTGGAATATTGATTATACTTAACAAATTATAAATTAAAAATGAATAAGCTTGTTGCAACAATTTGACTTATCTAGGCCAAATAATTTAATAAAATAATTACAAACTACCGCGAATATATGAGATAAGAGATGTAAAAATTAATTGTCAAAAACTGCATCATGAATTTTTCAAGGCTACATAAAATATCATCTAAATCACCTTCTGTTGGTCTTTTTTAACATGAAAGTGTTGATAAAAAATTAAATATTATATGTAAATGTTCTCAATTAACTTTGATGTATCTAATAGTAATAAGTCTGTATGCATAAAATTATTCTCCAATCACTATTGATTATAGTTAAAAGCAGGGTAAGGGCACGCCGAGTTTAAAAGGGCTCCTTGTATTCAGACTAAAATTATGGAAGTACCTGAAAATATAATAGCGTAATGAAAAAAATCCTGAAAAAAACTGTGACCATTCATAAAAATTTTCAGTTAAAAATATGACTCGGTCTATCCGCTTATACAACTTATAGGTATGTAATCTATTACATATAAATGAATTAAAATAAGATTTTAGTAAATAAGGTTTACATATTCTAAAAGAGAGGAAATATCATATAAACGGTGTCCCAATAAGAGCGCTGGATTTGGTTTTTAAAAATCCTTAGCCTGACACAAGGAGTCTCTCAGGTCCGTATGCACAGACAAATCTCAAGGTGGACTTAAGGAAAAAGTGATACTTAAAGCTAACTTCATGTCAAATCGTGCGTCGTATAGTTAAATTGTTCAAAGTAAAGGTTTACTTTGGCTTAAGTCTAAGATTTTTCTGTGCATACGGGCATTAGACTACGTGAATTATTTTTGCTAATGTAACAATTTTCGTTTCAGAGAAATTTTATATTTAACATTTTTACAATTATTTTGGTGCCTTATAATAGCCTAAAAAGTTGCTAACTATCCTTCAAGTATATTTTTTTTAGTTCATTCAAACGATTTGATTTCCTAAAAAATTCAGCTGGGTCTCTAGTAATGCCATTTTTAGATTTGTGAAAGATCACAAATGACTCGATTACTTCAAGCAACAAAAATAAAAATAGGTACATGATATTTTACAAACACCATTTGAGCAAATCATCAATACTGAAGGGGCTGAAATTCATTACCAGAAACTATTGCCAATAATTTTGTTCAACCCGGGTGAAAAAAAAAAAAACAGCCTGTGCATGTACTTGCAGTAAAAGTTCCACTTACCTGAGTCACATTATTTTTTTGAAAAATGATAATAGTTATGTTTTATTGTAAAGAAGGTGTAAATGTTGCAATTAAGTATGGAATCGCAACAGTTGTACTTTACTAATGTAAATAATTTAAAAACCAAATACGCCGCTCTTATTGGAACACCCTTTATTTTAAGAAAGTCCTGACTATTTACTTATTAAAGATTATTACTTACCTAGGTACAAGGAATCAATATTGCTCTCCTAATCCTGTTTTTGTACTATGTGTTTTTTTAAAAATGCCATAAAGGTTGGCCATGAAAATTAAAACTCATGGCATCTAACACATGCCAAATCTGAAAATTTAAAGTAAATGAATGGAGCTAAGACATGAATTTTCTTTTCCACAGCCACCCCTTATGGCATTTTTAAAAAAACACATGTTATTTATATATTCTACTTAAAAAAAAATAATAATGAAAAAATGAGCCATAAGCAAAAATGTATTTTAAGGATCCGTAACGTAATTAGCAAATTCTAATCAGTTTGTTTGTGATTGAAAATTTTGCATTCAGAAATTAGCATATTTCTGAAATAGTTGATATTAACAGAACGCGATTACTGAAGCTTGATAGTTTTAACAGCTACCACATAAGCCACCCCTATAAAGGCGCGATTTTCTCTGATTGATGTTTAGAGATTAGGCTATAAGATTGAACAAACATTTATTAAATGGAAAACTTGTTTTTTATTATATATTTTTGGTTCTCTCATATTTTCCCTAGGAATACCATTAACGCTCGATTTTACAATCGTCGGATAAGCATTATTCTTAGAATAACGTGACAGCATATGGAGGAACATTAAAGGATATTCGGCGAACAGTTATTCCGTCCTTATTCCACGATTGTAAAACTAGGCCTAAGTATAAGGCATGAAAGTAATGTATGATAAGTCTGATGATAGGTAAGTATGAAATTTGAAACATCTTGATGAATGATTTTTTTGTTATTTTGATACCAATTAAACCGACACTGCTGCGAAATTATTCGGTAACCGCTAACAAACACTACCACTTTCAAGAAATCGCAACCAACCTCTTGGTTACTATTTGATATTTTCGGTACGTACCCTAAAGTAATCATTGAATTCTTATACCAAAATAAATGAGAAACAAGTGTCATCTGAATCGACTGAAATTCTTATCCAGAAGTTATTTCCATTGCTGATTCCTTCCCTTGATCTCTCAATAATTATTCAAAATTATGACTTAAGAATTTGGAAAGTATAAACTGATGGGAAACAGTAGTTTTTTTTTAAGATTTGGTTTCTGAATAAGAGAGCAATGGTAATAGTGTAAATCAATGTCCTGTAAAATCAGGGTAAATTGGTGTTCTATTTATACTGCACACAAATCAGATAACGATCGTTTTTCGCTCATTTGCTGGTGCGGTCAATTGAGTGCGTTATATAATGAAGCACAGCCGTCAATACGCGGGGTGATTATGTTGAAATACTGTCGCTCGCTGCGAAATCTCCTGCGATTTATACGCCACCCCATTCCCATAAAGCGGATTATTTATTTGCGGGGGGATGTGAAAATTATTGTCGGTGTTATTAGTTAGTTGACTTACCCGTTTTGGTCCGGTACGGTAGCTTGCATCCACGACCGAGCGGTGGTGAGCGGTTCTTCCTTCAGACTAGGACCACGTGGTTGGTGATGATGATGCAACCCCGCAGCATCTTGGTGGTGGTGTAGACCGAACATGAGGCCTGGACCAGCAACACGAGGTGCCCCCGTAGCGGGATATAATTTGCGGCCCCACGCTGCAGCCACCGGGTCCAGATCGGGAGCCGGTAGAGAAAGCGCGGGCCAAGGAGACGCCGTCGGATAACCGCGCTCCACGGGGTTATTCTCGTCGGACCGCGTCTTGACGGGTGTACTTGACGTCGGGCAGAGTTCGGCCGCTTCGTCCGACGGCTCTCTGATTAGGTGCACCTACACTTTCTGCACACTCACACTAAATTAGGTATTTGGCCTGAGCGGGAATCGCTAAGTCCAAGCACTCATAACAAATTCCCGATGGAAGACGGATTGTCAACGGGGTCGACGTTATCTCGCGAGAGACCACTTGTGCGCGAAGCCAACAAGCGGATAAACACGACTGGGACGTTGATAAGCATCGAATGGTCTGCTGGCAATTTGACGGTTTGCGACCTCTCGGGGGTGGAGTGGTGGTCGTTCTGTGCTTCTCGCAAATATTGTAGCATTGAAGCGGTCGGTGAGTTGCCTCCCCAGGGCTGTCTCCCGCCACACCCCCAGAGACCGAAGGATCTGGAACGGCGGCCGGCGTCGCTCGTCCTGAATAGCGTCGGTCGAGGGTGGAAGGCGGCTCGTGAGGCTCAACCCTCACCGACGCCGCCAATCGCCGGGGACTTCAGGACTCGCAACCGGCCAATGAAAGCTGAATAACGTCGCATTTGGGTACACCCCGCGGTGCTAAAGCATTATTATCAGCTCCCTTCGCCTGGTAGGGATGGGGCAAGCGGGGGTAGCGACGATCTCGCTATCCAGCATCTCATAGTGCTGGTCTCTGGTGGCAGAAGTTTCAAGCCTACATTTAGCTGCGTGCAGCACGAAGATAACAGTATTCTCGCAGTTTCCGGTCGTTCGGTTTTGCGCCACGTTATTTCTGGCGTTCAAATCTAAAGTCCAAAAATACACAAATTATCAAACTATACTTACGAAACTATTAAAACCAATCACATCATCTACATGAAATCTTCAAATCTGTATATAATTTATTTCGTAAGTCCGAAAACTCGAATCGCAAGCACAGGTAAAAAAAATGCTCAGTTTCAAATCATTTCAAAAATTTCTCTTTTGTAACTGGATCAAAAAATAAATTAAGGGCAGTTAGCCCAATATAAATATTTAAAAATGGTCCTTTTTTAAGTTAATTTTGTGAAGTTGCTTCGGAAAATAACAACGTCTTGACTTGCTGCTGTGCATTCTTATTAAGCGTTTCTTAATGTATTCCCAAAAATTTCAGGAAACTTTTGGATACAAGCAAGTGTCTTGGACTATAATTAATTTAAGTACCTGCTTCCGATGCTTTCAATCTTTAATTTCTAAGAGAGATTATGTAAAAAAGGAAACATTGTGTCAAGTTGAATTGAAACGATCAGAACATTTTTTTCTATAAATAATTGTATACAGCACAAATTCTTTTACACAGAACAGTTAAAACAATTTAGTAAATAGTTGTCAAAAATTATGTGTGAAAGGAATAAGTCGTTTTTCTTGGACGATGCATAGTGAAATAAAAGTCATACCTACTCATAGCCTTGCTCTTTCGCCTTTAGTCAATCGATTTTAATATTCTTTCAAAGTAACTATTGTTACCCTTTTTACCTGTTCCTTTTGAATTAATCATGTCCCTATTAATATTACGCATATACACGTGTGTATTTAACACAAAAAAAATAAAATGCAAATTTGGTAAGTACTTTTATTAATTGCTTTAATTTTTGCAATATTTAATGAATTTTAGTATTTTAGAGTTTCGATCACGTCTTATATAAACTGTGAGCAACTAAAAATCAGATTAGAGTCGGCGGTGCAAAGAAAAAGTATGTCTGTTACTAACGCGGGTTAGGCTGATCTGACAGTTCATGAATGTATTAGGTTAATTAATTCAGTTAATCACAGACATACATTTTCTTTGCACCGCCTACTCTAATCTGATTTTTATTTGCTCACTTTTTACATTTTACTTTTTACTTGATGAAAAGCAGTAGTAATTTGACAATCTAGTAGAGATACCTAATTTTCTAAATGTTTAAATAATTTTTTTGATGATTTAAATAATCAGCATCGAAGCTTTTCAAATTAAACTTATGATTATTTGAATGATAATGATGATGATGATAAGTAATACGACTTTTTTTAACTTTATGTAACTTTAAATTTCATTTTAACTATAAATATTTTAATTTAACATACATATTTAACACATATTAAGTTTTTTATAATTCAGGTTTTGAAGTTACACTTTAGTGGATTTACATAATCAATGAAGACATGATTTTAATGTGACGATTAATTTTTTTTAATTTTTGGCAAATTATTGCAAATTCTTACTTTTTATTTTTTTGTATGTCCTTGGTCCTTGTTCCTTGTCAAGGAATTTCATAGAAGCATGAAGACGCACTGAATACAACGGAAGAAATTAAACTGGCAATTACTAATTCTCTGTTATTCTGTCTGTTGAAATTCATTTTCTTATACTTTCGTATTTCTTTTTCATAATAATTTAAGTCGAGGATTCAGCAAACAATTGCAAATATCAGATGAAAGCCATATATTATTAATTTAGTGAAATCGCAACAGTAATTTCACGGTTTCCCTTGAATAAGTTCAACAGATCGAGTTACTTACATCAAAATATAAACAGTAAACAAGGTAGGTATAACAAGGTATAATTAGGTACTGCAAATTATAAAAAAGAAAAACTCTGTGATGTAAAAAATACGTTTCCAAAGATAACTAAAGGACATGAATTTAAATTGCTTACGTTATTTTCTTTCTTTACTTTGCTTGCTTAATTTTTTCTTCAACGTTTAAGTGATAAAGGCACTTCCAAATTAAATTCTCGATAAGCAGTTTGTCTAAAAAAATGATTCCTTCATTCTTTTTAAACAAACCGTTGAAAGAAACTCTATTTTACTATAGCTAATTTTACTATAGCTACCAGGCAATAATTTTCTTAGTCATCAAGATATTTTGACGGAATTCGTTTAAATTTAGATTTGAAAAACGACGGCAGTACACAAAACCACAAGAAGAAAACCTAATCGTCATTTTAAACAGAACTCCCATTATACGAGAGCGACGATGTCAAACCAATTGAAAACTGTGTTATTTTGGTCAAGTTAGAAGTATTTGTGCTAAGTTGTGTTTAATTGGACGGTTTACAAAAATTTGGAAAGGTTTATTTGTTAGTAAAATGAGTCAAATTAAAGTGAAACGTGTAGTGAAAGAAGGCAATGGCCTAAAAATTATTTAAGAAAGAATGGTTGCCGTGTATGGAGAAGTTGCATCACCTTATTTTCAAATTATATTTTGGTCTAAACACTTTCGATGGTGTAGAGAAGCAATTAACAATGACCCAAAGTTTGGACGATCCGTGGAAGCTCAAACTAAAGAGAAACTTCGAAAAGTCGAAAATTTGGTACTGCAAGATCGGCGTGTAAAGATATCTGCTATTGCTAATGAAGTCTGTACCTACGAGTATATCCAAAACAACTGTCCTGAAAACTTTGCATGACGGTTTGGCTATCTACATGGTGGGTTTCCACATTGCTTGGATCCGAGGGAAAACTGACCAGAAAGAAATTTTTCATGAAAATTTGGTCGGTTGGAAAGGAACAGTATTTTTTTTTTCGAATTATTATTGGAGATGTAACTTGGGTGTATCATTGGGACCCTTTCATTAAACAGGAATCCATACACTGTGTTCTTAAAGGCTCTCCATCACCAAAAAAAGGTAAAACACAATTTTCTGGAAAATGATTTGATGGCAACAGTTTTCTGGGATGCTGCAGGAATCTTGCTATTGCGGAGGGGTCTAACGTGAATGCCTACGGAAGCACAATTCAAAATTGAAAAACTAATGTAGAGAAGAAACATCCACTTTCTTATACGCAAAGAAACTTGTTGCTGCGCGACAATTGTATGGATCATAAGACAAACAAAGTCCAGGGGATAAATAATGTGTGATCATAGAATTAAAGCATCCATCTTATAGTCCTGACGTAGGACCGCCAGACTCAGGGGAACGTGTTTTGCATCTGATAAGCACTTAAAGAAGTTGCAGAACAATATTTTGCAGATTTGTTGGAGAAATTTTTTTCAGAGGGTAAGGGAAAATTGGAAAGAAGATGGATTAAGGGTACAAATGTTGAAGGAAGTTGTGTATAAGAACAAAGGGTTGTTAATGTGGTATCTGGTTTTCCACGGCTAGTTAGATAACATAAAAATACGCCTTCGTATTTCGGTTACCTGTGTTCGTGTTACTTTTTTGAGCTCTGGTTGAAAAAGATCTACAAAATTTTAATTTACAGTGTCGAAAAAATTTCTTCTACAGATTGTAAATACACTGTCTATTGAGATGTTTGCATGTTAGCAATTCTCAGAATTTCAAAATAGGTGTACCTAATGCTTTCGCTCGAAGATTTTGACGTTGTTATTCATTAATACTTTCTAGCTTTCGGAATGGAATCGAGATAATTTTGTTTCTTTTGTAGCACTGCTAAGGCAGCAGCAGATCAGCTTGAAGATATCCTGTGCAATTGGGAACAAAAGTTCATGGAATATAGAATAAGATGATATCAAGCCAGCAACCAAAAGTATCATGCCTAATGCCTTCTCTACTTTTTGGTAAATTTTGTAACTATTTTGTCATTTCTTAACAATTAGACATGACTTCGACAAAGCGAAAAATGTATGTAAAGGATGACCTATCCAAATTAATAGTTATGTGCCATAACCGAAAAGGACCCTACTTATATTAACCTTAATTGAGCATCTAATTTAAAATATTAATAGATTATTTTCATTAAAATACATCTATCTCATGGCATTATTGTTTTCTATGAATAAGGATAAGGTTGGCACAATTTTTTTAAATAAGTTTATAAGTATAAAAATAAGTTTATTTAAGTAAGCGATAACAAATTAGTAATATTAACATAATGACGTAAACTCTGTTTCTGGATTAACGTCGCGAGCAGAAATTTCGTAATGTATGAGCTAAAGTTCTTCAATATGCAAAGGAATTAAAGATGCGTTAAGTCCAATTTTCTTCATTAGACCCAATCTGCATTCCACCCTTCGCAATGCTCCGCTGCTCACTTACTTCCGACAACTAGCATTTTTATGAGCCTTATAAATTTGTTTAATTGGTCTTTCATGTAAAGCTCGCGCTTTCGACCCGGAGTTGATTGCGTTATAAATGACGGCGCGCGGCTCCTTGTTCTTATTGTCAAGTTATGGGTGAGGAATTTGGATGCTTCCAGTGTTTCATTGGCACTAATAAATTATTGCTAATGTCGACAAGTTTTATGGTCATTATATTTGTATGGTATACTATAACTTATAAACGAGATTGTGTATTTTTAATTAAAATAAAATTTTAAACAGCAAAGTATTTTTTTGTGTACTTTGATATATTTACAAAGAAATAGATTGGCTAAGTTATAGCCTTTAAAAATTCTCAATAAAAACAAAAAATAAGAAAACCTGTACTACCACAAAGAAAGATATATATAGGTATGTATTGTATTCGTCACTAACTCCCCGACACCCTGGGGGATTTTCAATAAAAAAGTAGGTCTCGGTAAGTAAATTATATTTTAGGTTTTTTTTTAGGTGTTTTATACTCTAATTATAATTTCAATATCTAGGCTTAGATCGACAGTTTGGTTCAATGAAAGTACACCTTGTAGGATTATCGATGTAATATTCTTTTCACAGGTACCACAGTACCATGATACCATAAGAATTCTTATTTTTTTCTTTGCTGGGCGCTGAACTTGTTGCAGTTCGACGTTTCGCTGTTCATACCGACAGCTTCTTCAGAAACTGAATATCGACCGTGAAAGCCTACGATTTTTAATTATGAATCTGTGTTTATTTGTTGTTCAGTAGTTAAATTATTATTAAAAAACAAGGAGGACATGTTGCTCATAGTGAAGTTGTTGGTTAAATGAGGTAGAAAAAACTCAAATCTACTCCACAGGAGTTTTAATGTAGAAATAATATAACGCTACATATATATATCTTTCGACCTATTAATTGAATGAAAGAATATTAAATTAAGGCCATCTTCAGGCTGGAAAAGTGAGAAAAAAAAGCCTTACAAGTAAGGAAAATTTGTACAAAATTGTTGAATCACATACCAAATTAAAATAAAAAAATAAAATTAAATTACAAACTAGGCGAAGTTACATGTTGGTTGTGTGTCAAGTTAACTTTTTGATGGATTGAAGATTAATTGTAGTTAAACAATAAGATTGATTAATGAAATAAGTTACATTATTATTATTATTATGCCGGTATGTGCTTTGTACCAGATAAACTTAATACTGATGTGCATGGCAACTCTGGGTAGCTAAAGAAGGAAAGATTTACGTAGCTAAAGAGCTTAAGTTAATCAAAGAATTTAACTCAAACAATAGATCTGAATGAATCTGACCGTTTCTATATTTTAGATAATTCGTTTACAAGAGAGACATGGATTGGTCCCTATTCGAACGAGAAAAAAATAAGGCGCAGAATCCACTCCAGTCAAAGAAAGGCAATTCAAAAGAGGTCCAGGACGTCCAAAAAAGATCTAGATTGGGAAAAAGAGGCCGACCAGCCAAACAATATCACCTACGAAAATTTGATCAACGAGTCTTTCAAATGAGAAAGAAGAGACATGTGAGAATGAAGTCAATGACATTGAAGATAACGATTACGAAGGTAACGAAGAGGTCTTCACAGAGAAGACTAGAAGATTCCAATTCTTTCAGAAATCAAAAGCCTTATCGCAAATGACTCCTGGATTTAGTTCTAAGACCTCCAGGATGAATAATAATTTTCTGTTGAAGAGTCTTACGTAAAGGCGAATTTACACTTTGCACTTTGGATGTTCATCCCCGTGATGTTCATCCGCAGTGAAAGGTGTAAAGGTCGTTTTTATCTACATTTAATCCAAAATGAACATCGAAAGTGACCAATGAACCAAGTAGACCCACTCTCTACTTTTGATGAATTGAATGGAGGATTCGTCCATAGTGAAGCGATAAAAGCAAGTCTAAACTTGTATTGTAGGCAGAGGTGCATCATAGTAGCGCATTAAACATTTAATAACCGCTCAGAAAATGCTGATTTGGTATTGCGTTGAACTACGAAAATGTCTTTTCCGTGGAAAGATGAACACATAGAAACTTTTTTAGAGCTATATCGAAGTAATGAATGTCTTTGGAACAATAAATCTGAGGATTATCATAAAATAAATATCCGCGATAGAGCTTACAAATCTGTAGTAGTGAGTTGAATTTACCGAATTTAACTGTAAACGACATTAAAACAAAAATAAAAACAATTCGAACTCGCTACTGTTCAGAGCTAGCAAAAATAAGGAAGTCTGAAAAGAGTGGAGCTGGAAGTAAAGATCTGTACATTCCTCGTTTATTTTGGTTTAAACAGCCAGATTCGTTTTTGGGGGATGTTTGAATGAGGGATGAATGAATTGAATAACAATGAATGTTTAAAATACTCTAGTTTTCATCTTCCACGTTCACTATGAATGAATCCCTCTCGATGCACATCCAAAGTGTACAAGTGTAAATTCGCCTTAATAAACATAATGCAGATGGTACCAAAGAAAGAAAAAAGTATGTGTTGTCGCCAAAGGCTTCTCACAACGCCCCGATGCAGATTTTCAAGATACCTTTGCTCCAGTTGCAAGAATAAATTCTCACAGCACTATTATTGCTTTAGCAGTTGAAACAAGAATGCATATGGATGTGACAATGGTATCTGAATAGTCTTATACTACCGTACCTTCAAATGAATTCCTGATTAAAGTAAGCTGTGATTTTTTTAAAAAGTTGGCGATACGCAATACAAGAGCGAGAGGACAGTTGTCAATAAAATCACATAAAAAAAATGTGTAAAGCCAACGCAAAATTCAGAGAAACAATTAATTCATTTCAAGACAACACTAAATCGTAAAACAGATGCAGAAAATGCTGTCCTTCAATTTGAATGCACAAACGTACCCTGCGTTACATGTTTGCAAACGCGTTTGTCAAGTGTTGGGGGAGGGGTGGTGGTTATGTCAGTACAAATAAATAATTGGACGACTGTCAGTGTTACAAACTTTTAGGAGAAAAATCATTGAATTCATAGCTTACTTTAATTAGGAATATAATTGAATGCATGGTACAATTTATATGGAAAAGCCTAGATCTCGTTGAAGAATTTATTGTTTCGAAAACTGAAAAAGAAAAATTCTCATCTTATGTTGGCTAAAAATATTTTTGTTTTCGTAAATAATTTGAGAACAAGTGAGTAATTTCAAATGCCTAGAAACAATAACTGTAAAACAACGAAGCAACGAAGTAATAAAGAAACCGAAAGATATACAAATACAACGAAAACCACATTTTTTTTGGAAAAGGAGAAATTATTGAAGAAGTTAAAGTATAAGCAATCAAAAAATGGTGACTTTTGGAAGTGAAATATGAACTCTCACAAATAGAAACACTAATCGAATAAATGTTTCGGAAATGAGATTCTTGAGAAAATCACAAGTGAAGGCAAGGAAGGACAGAATTAGAAACAAAGAAGGAAAGCAATAGAAAAGAAAGACCAAGAAAAAGTGGAAAAACAGCAAAGAAGAGAAACATACAATGAAGTAAACGGACTTCCACAAAATAGAAAGATTGCAAAGAGAAACTGAATTGTACTCAATGGTCTTACACCCCAAGGTAAAAAGTCTTAAGAATTAAGTATGTATCTTGGAACAAAATTTTCAACTGAAATGAATTTGCTTTTTTCAGAGATGTTGTTCAAAAATATTCTTAAATACATATTTCTGTATAATTAGCAATTGAAAAATGAAAATTTAAATAATCTCAAGGCCTAGAAATTTACTTGCTAAACGGTTTCCGACACTGCACGGGGTTCCTGTACCTACAAAGTCGAACAAATGCAAACAAAAGGAGACTAATGCCTGGTTTATACAGCCACTAATAATTATAAATTAAAAAGTAATAATTAAAAGATAAGAAATGAAAGATAGCTTTTACGTGTATACGTTTCTACTGCATAACTATAAACTTAACACTAACAACTAATAATTAAAAATAGACTTTATTTCTATTCTTAATTCTTAGTGATAATTATACTTGAGTGCGCATGCGTGCTTAATGAATCGGGGCGGTAATTTTTGTGAAAATGTTGCAAACTGTTTAATTTGACGATTAGTTGAAGATTACAACATTTTAATGCTTGGAATTTTATTTTCAAAGTTGAAAATTCATCTTTTGCTTTTGTTCGATCGTTGATCACTAAACCGTTATTACTAGTTACTACGTCTGCGCAATTATTAATTGTTAGTTAATGTGTAAACGCTTAAAGTTTTATTAGTTAATATGTGATAATTTTTAATCCTTAACTTTTAATTATTAGTGGCTGTATAAACCAGGCATCAAAAAAGTTTATTAAGAAAAATGAAGTTTATTGTGCAAATCTAAGTTTATGAGTGACATGATAAGTAAAATTCAATTTATCTTTTAAACAACTTTATTATTCACACTACTACCAAGGCTGTGTTCATAAAAGATACTCTAAAGTTACTCTTGGCTAATATTGCAGTTTCTCTCGTATAAATGAATTTATGTATTTTGTTTCTCATCTATGAATCATAAAAAACTAAATCAGGCGTGGTTTCCATAGCAACAAACACATTTTTACACCCTACTTACAAGTGCGCCCGTGTGTCATGGTAATAATATAAACACAAGACTTCTCGAAACAGATAACCGAGACGCAAAATTAGCAAATAATCATGATTAAGAGAGATACGATTACATGCCCAAGGTGCACTCGAAGGTATATTTTATGAACGCAACTCAACTTATACACAAATGAAATGTCAAAATATAATATCATAACTTGAAAATTCAATACATTCACGTGTATTCTGTAAACACCAACTCATTTCCATTGATATCTAACAATAATTGGAAAGAAAAGATTTGATAGGTAACCATACCAACCACAGCAATTCATCAATGACGTTTCAATTTGCCGTAACAATCAATTGAAGAGAAGAACATTTATATTCTCTTCAATTGATTGTTACGGCCATATTGAAACGTCATTGGTGAATTGCTGTGTTTGCTATGGTTAACTATCAATTCGTTTCTCTTCAATTTTTGTTAGATGTCAATTGAAATGAGTTGGTGCTCACAGAATACGTGTGAATGTTTTTGATTTTCGGAATAACCCGCTACAATGAACTAGAATAGATAATTCTCAAAATTCCAATTCACCGTAGACAAGCGTGCATTAAATCCTGAGAAACCGCTTAAGCTAAAACCTATGTGCGAGTCCCTCAGTAGTCGAATTGTGTGTCGTGTAGGAAATATTAATGACAATTGTTAAAATACATGTAATTCAAAATGTTTGTTAATTGTTCTGTTTTGATAATGACATTATCACAATAATTATTGTTGCTATAAAATGTCATTAACAAAATTTTGCAATTTCAAATCTATCTGACCAGTCAAGAAACAAATCCTGTCTGTATTCGAACTGATTGAATTGAAATTGCCCAAATTATTACAACAACTCAAATAAATACTACTAGAACATTAAACAATTACCATTCTTGCAGCTGATGTTATCACTATCACAGACTGAGGAAGATTTAAATTAAACTTACATAGGCATAAAATTCAAACAAAAACTCGTCTGTATAAGAAAACTAAATAAAATTAAAATTAAAAATTCTCAAAATTTAAAACATGAAAACGCAATTCTAAACAAAATAAAACAAAACTAATTAAGTTTGGTAAGACTCTCCATAAGATGTTAGTAACCAATAAGAGAAATTTAGGGATTTGTCTTAGGTTACTAAAAGCAAATTTTTTGGAAGTGGTCTATATTCTTCGGACAATTGTTTCGGCCTCAGCAGAAGGCCATCTTCAGCAAAATCAAGACTACAAATATGGATCGATGAGTACAAGATAAAGTTAAAAAAGGTTTAGACACATGATGAAAAAGTTGTAATTATACAACACAAAGTTGTAACGTCATATATTAAATTAAAAACGAATTAAAATTTTAAAAGGGGACAGCACAAAAGAGCCCCGAAATGAAGTAAACAACTTAGTCGATGAAAACGTGCATACTTAAGATGGCGGGCAGAAGTTAAAAAATTAAAATGGCGTAAATTGTACTGTGTAACATATAAACCAGCGTTTCTCAACCTTTCGGTATTTGCGACCCAATTTTCTATCACAATTTTCATCGCGCCCCCCTCCCCTCTTATACAATAACATACATCAATTAACAATTAGCATACATTAATAATGTATACTTTTTGACGCTAAAGTACATTACGAACTCAGAGTGTCTATTTCTAATATTAAACCTTCTTTCGAGAAACTTTGCTCTGCAAAACAGGCCCAAGGAAATCACTAATAATTATGCAACTTGTAAAAACAAGTTTCATAATTATTAGTGATTTAGTATTGATAAGTTAATTATGATAAACACATTGTGCAATACCGATACAATTCTATTTATAAGTATATTATATCAGTGTAAACGTGTATTTTATTTTTTTATTATGTCAGAATGAATTTTATTTTGTTTTTCCTTCAGTAAATTGAATAATTTTTTTTCTATGTGCTCGCGCCCCCCATTTATTGTTATCACGCCCCCCCTAGGGGGCGCGCCCCACAGGTTGAGAATCGCTGATATAAACAAAATAAACCCTAAAAATTCTGCCAGTTGATGTACTTAAAGAACTCCTCCTGAGGTCCATTCAATTGATCGTTTAGAATACTAAAGTTATTGTTGTTTTTATGTAGAAAAATTTCTAAGTTTTCAGCGATATTCAAAAGATTACCTTTTTTAAAATTGTGTAGAGATTTGACATTACCTACTATTAGGGTCGAAATCATGAGAGGAAAAAATTAATTGGTTGGCAAAATTGGAGTCTGATTTTTCAAATTTGAAGGATCTGATATGTTCTTTGATACGAGTTCTTATGTTTCTACCTGTTTGTCCTATATAAATGGAATTACAGGAGTTGCAAGAGATAGAATAAACACCACTTTGATCTAAAGGATTGGTTTTGTCTTTAGTGTGGGATATCGTAGTTTTTAAGTTGTTTTTGTTGCAGAAGGAAATTTTTAAGTTATTTTTATTGGTATTTTTAAGAAAGAAATTTTTAATTTTTTGAGATAAGTGTGGTACGTGGGGTAAACTGAGATAAATTGTATGTGTGGCTTGTGTAATATTGTTATTGTTTAAAGAAAGAGTGTTATTATGTAAGTAATTGTTGTAAATAATTTTGTTAATTAATTTGTTCTTAATTCTAAAGAAAAGGTTTTTGATTATAGATAAAGGAAATTCGTTCTTCTCTTATAAAACTAATTAAATTTGTGTAGGCCACGAAATCAGGTCTAGACGAAGAGCTTCCAACTTGGTCATCTTCCCGTGGGAACCATCGGGAAGGTGGTGCTGAAACCGGCGCTTATTGCCACGGCGGTTCTTCAGGAAATCCCGAGGAAGCTTTTTCACCGTCTCCTCAAAACCAGGATCTCCAGGTTGCCAAGAAACTACAGTGTTTGTAGCAATGGACCTAACCTGTCTGACCGGTGCATTAGATACTTCAGGGAGCTCTAACACTGGCCTCTTAGGGTGGGAAACAAAATCAAGCATTGCATCTGTGTCAGCTTCCTGAATTTCCCTTTCAACCAATTTGTTGTAGTTGATGACTCGAGATTGAGAAACTCGCCATCAAGGTTAGGTAGACTCTATATTTGAAAATAGAATTTTTAAAATAAACAAAAAATTTTGAAAACTTATCTTTAGGATTCGAGGCTCTTCAGTAAATTCTTGAAAAGAAAAAAGAGTTATCGAAATGTAAAAACATGGGCTATGAAGAAAAAACATTTAAGAAAAATTTAAGTAAACGTGTGTATCCTTTTTAATTTATTTCCTAAATACACTGAGAAAAATAAATTGTTCAGTCAACCAAAAACACGTTCAGTTAACAATATTTTTCGTTTACCTATTAGCAATCACCCGTGGTTTTTGAATCAACAGTCAAAAAATGTTAAATATTTTAGAATGAATCAACTCAATATTTTCTTTGAGGCAAGCATACAATGAAGACATCTTTCTAGTTGCTTTAATGCCCAAGAAGATTGATACAAGAACTTCAGATTGTTAAAATTGCTAAATATTTTATTTATCTGAACGCTGTTAGGGAATTAAAATTATATTTTTGATATATTTAAAGTAATTTTTCAGTACGGCTAATAAAAGCGTAGAGTCAATTCAATCTAGACTATCATTTAGGGAAACATCAATTAAATGTTCACCTCTCTGCGATACTGCCAAAGTAAGATAACCCTTCAACCTTTGTTGAGGTGAGAAGAGGAGCTGAATAAACCTCTCAACGAACTTTATAATGTCGGACGCATTCGAAATATGAATGACTTATCCGTTTAAAAAACGATATCGAACAACAAGGTTATGCTGGGACAGGCAGTAAATATACGTGAAGTTTTAGCAGGCGCCATCTGGAACTCGATAGCTTATTAATATGGGAATTAATCCTCGCTTTTAGTTGACTTAACATTTATTACGTTAAATAAAAAATCACAACAGACACATAAAAGCAACAGCACTTTACGATCATTTTGAAATTTCAACTTTTTGATTTAATATATTAAGCACTTTCGTTTTAAGGAAAACATTTACATCGTTCAGTCAAAAGTAATAGTTTAACATTTTTTTAGTGTTACTTTAACAATTTCCAAGATGTTCAGTTAAGAATATTACCGTTGAAACAAGTACATTTTATTTAAGTCATTGCACAAAAAGTTGACATTCAAAAAGTTGTCGACTTAACTATTTCATTTTTCTCAGTGTAGTGAAATAACACAGCAATATGAGTTTTCGTCTCTGAAAATTTCTAGTTTACATTTTTCTTTTCCCAATTTCAATTTCTATTTCACGTTTTCCTTGGTTTTTAAGTTTCATCCCCTAATTTTGATGTCTACTTTTCGAAAACTCAATAGGAAATCTTATGCTTGTGGAAAAAAAACATGTTTTTGTATAACTTATCCTGAAAAAAGGAATTATGCAAATCTTCACTTTAAATTAACTTAGTTAATTATGTAGGCAGATGTATATTTCAAAAGTTTACTCAAACACATATTTTTCATCTCCGAATTTATACTTTTCCAAAGCAATTTGTGTTTAATCATTTCGAATTTGAACCAAATTCAAATATAGATTTTAAGCAAATCTTCTATTCACATTGAAGAGGCTTTAACAAAGTATAATTAGAAAAAATATCTCAACAAATGACATTAAGACAACGGAGAGGACCGGTAATGACTTTGAGTCATTTTTAAATAAATGAAAACATATATTTTCTCTGACTTCCACAAGTCTCTTTTTGAAAATATCTAATCTAGTTCGGTCTAGTCATAGATTTAAGATAAATTGAGACGGTTCTTACGTGAACTGTTTAACTGCTTTCGGAAGTTATCTATTTTATGTGAATTAATTTGTTGTCTAGCAAACTAAAATGGACGGTTACGAAAAGTAAAGCGGATGAAATGCTCGAAGACTTAACGCGCCATGCATATCAGTTTAAACGATAAATGTCAGCGGCGAAACAAAGAAAGAGGTGGCAGGATAATCAGCTGGTCGAGTGCAGGATCCTGTCGAGCCGTTCCTAACTCCCTGGTCTACTTGCCCAATCCATCACCATATTCAGTTTTCCGGTTTGCAAAAGAGCACGGCGCTTCTGGAACACGTTTATTCACTACGTATGTGTCCTACTTTTGTAAGGTACGTTTGCGAACGCGTGCGTATTTACGAAACATGCAAATTGCCGGTGATACCTCCCAGGAATTACTTACTGCTTCGAAACAACAAAACGTGCTAATTTGGAAATAATACATAGCCAACACGTTCACCGTTTTTAGGCGTGTGTTTTAATTAACGTTCGACTAACACGACCGCCGGAAAATGTATTTGGAAATATTTAATTAAAATGTATGTTTAAATACGTTGGGCGTAAAAGCAAAATTTATTTAAAATGGACACATTTGCGTGCATAGTTTTTACGATGAGACATTCAATATCTGTTTATGTGCACGTTTTAAAGATCCAAATCTCAGCGCTCGGGGGACTCCCTAACGACCGCTTCATCTAAATATGGATTATTTATTCCTCTTTATGCATCAACTCTAATCAACTTGAATGATAAGTTTTTATTCGGAGTGGATATAAACATTATTTTTGATTTTAAGAGATTATGCATTATCAGGATAAAAGCTTTCCATTCTGCGACAAAGAGCTCGCCTGCTCCTGTATTTCTTCTCTGCCTGGGGTTAGGGTAATTTTTTTTTATTCCCGACGTATTTTAGAATCTCCTGGATTTCATCTTATAAAGACGAATAGCTTTTTCTCGAGAAACAAGTATGTGTTATTATTATTAAATTATTTCGCTTTAACATAAGTTGTACCTACAGAATTCAATAATATGAAACATCTAAGGAAATTAATTTATTTAGATAGTATTCTGGAAAACACCCTTATCCTGAGAAAAGTGAAAACTTTTATAATTTTGTTCCTGTTTTATTAAGCAATTAAAAAAAGCGTATTTTTTGTTTTCAATTTAAATTTATCAAGTTATTAAACCACAAAAAAAAACAAAGATTGACTTTCATATTCCCAATTATAAATCTTGTTTTTTGTCATGGACAAAAATTAAAAAAGAACAATTAAAACGTCGCTCGTTCATCTAATTTAAAAACAAGTCGAGAGACATGTGTAACGAGTAAATATTTCATTCGATTTCCGGGGCTAACGAAACCAAAGAATGTACAACGTTTTGCACGGGCGTTTTCGCACGCTGTTAGCATGGCAATATTGAAAAATTGATTTATAACATTACCTCCGCCTTCCGGGGGAAATGTGTTTTCATGCATATTTTACATATTTTCGAAATTGAAAACATAGGAAGAGCATTGTAAAATTATTAGCTGACACTTTTACAGCCAGTAAATTTATCATTCGCCTATTAACCTGCTGCAGAACGGTTGGAGCGTTAACGCCCAATTGACTTGTGGCTATTTAGTACTTGTCGACTCACTTGCTACCGGATTATCCCTTGCGATGTTCTGGACACTTGTCGCTCGTTTTACCTGCTGTGAGGCGAAGCAGGTTTTGTAAAGATTAATTATTTACTGATGTTAGGTTTTAAAGAAACACGATGACGAAGAAAGGTTCAAATTATTACTTAATGGTCACATTCTTTTCAATGGACTTAACTATTGCCACTTTTCAGGAAAAGAAAGAATGAAACAAATTTTTCTTTCCTTTAAACACTTTTAAAAATATTTTCAAATTACTCTTCCACAAATGAAGACAAAAATCTCCAAAAACAAACATTTTTCAGTTATGTGTTCTTTAAATTAGGCAATGTAATTGAATTGGCTTCAAATATATTTCAATATTGTTATCATTTTTATTGCATTGACGCCTAAACTGATTCATTAGTTACGCAACTGTATGTTCATTTACTTACGTTCTTAATTTCATAGATTCTGATACCTTTGTTTCACATAAATCGCACCAATTTCCTCCATGAATTTCAATCCACGATCGAGAATCATTTGATTCATAATTTTCTCTTTCTACCCAATTTTCTTATTCACTCTTCATTATTCTCATTCATTTCTTTCTCCGACCCAACTTTCTTGCTATTCTACTTGACTTCATTGCATATTTTCTTTTAAGTTTCTTTTGTGTGACTAAGGTCCGATCTTTTAATCTCCAGTTAACTTTATCTGACGGTTTATTCCTATGGTAACAATTGTGATCACAATCGTTACTATGGGAATTAATCGCCAGATAAAGTTAATTGGAGATGAGAAGATCGGGCCTTAGGGTCGAGATATCCATCTCCTATTAAACTTATTCGACGAATAACTTGATTTTTCTGTATTCTTGATTGTTTGATTGTTTTCCATGGTAGTTATTCGTCTAATAACTTAGTTTATTAAGAGATGGGTATCTCCGCTCTTAGGATTTAATAAAATTAATTAATTTAATTCATTTTTATAAGCTCTTCAATTTTGTTTTCAGTTTTATCAATTTCACTTGCTTTGATTGTTTCAAATAACTTCTTATTTATATCGGTGAGTTGCTTCATTTGATAGTAGTGACAGAACTAGTTCTGTCTCCGTATACATCTTTTTTAATTTTTAGTTTTAATTTGTAACATTTGATGCAACATTAATTTCACTTTTTGTAACTTAAACTGTGTTTATAATGATTTAACTCTTAACAACTATTATTGATCCAATGAATCTTTACCATCACGTCATCAATTTCATACGTCCGAATCGACAAATGTTTTCATTCTTATTTGCTTTTATTCTGTTCTATTAAACAGAGATGGGTTGAAGAATAAATGCATTTTATTCTAACTTGTAATGATGACGTGATGGTAAAGATCCATAGGATCAATAGTAGGTACCTACGTATTACAAAAAATTAGTATGCAACTCGATTTCTACCTGTGGAATTTTTCTCTTTAATTGTAGCCCCTGATGTTGGTTACCACTACAACCGAAACATATTGGATCATTATTAAAATGTCTTGAATCTTACGAGCGTTCATTCTTTAGTGACCTTGACATACCTTTGAGATATTTTTCATTAACTTCTTATTTTTTTACATTGTTGTTTATCTTCTAGACATTTATCTAATATGAACCCTCTCTTTCCAATTTTTAAGTTTTTCGAGTAATGTTTGTCGTCTCATTAGGTAATGGGTAATTGCTTTATACACACCCTGCTATGATATCCACCTGAAAGGGAGAAGAACAGGATTAAGGAAAACGTATAAGCAGATTGAAAACGAATAACTTACCGGTACCGAAGCCAGTACTGATGATTCAAACAACATCAATTTTGATTGATGAGGTGTTTTTGAAGGTACCAACTAGTGAAACAAGAGCGGGTTTCGAAGGAAGTGAAGAAAGGGCTCAAAAATGCGGAAAATTTGGAAAAATTGTGGCAATATTTGTCGAAGTAAAAAAGCTAGATGCGATGTGACCTACAGCCCCGTTATTCCAAAACGGTCGCAAACGGTGTTGCTTCATATATTAAAGCAAAGTCAAATGGCATATTTAATTGTTTTTCCGTATAAATACCGGTGTAAAATCAGAATCAATTGCTTTTTCGTATAAATACCGATGCCAAGCGCGACTGCTACACACTCTTTAGGTCGGCTTTGAACGCGACATCCTTTTACTTTGTGCTGCTTAAAACGTTAAAGTAAATTAAATTGTAACGAGTTTGAACATTGAAAAGAAATTAAAGTGAACGAGGACAAATGAAATCGTGAGTTATTTATTTACTTACTACGATTAAAATTAATTTAAAATAAATATTAAATTAATTTTTAAAACGAGTTATAAAAGAAAACTAAAAATTGGGACTGGTTGCTGTACAAACGCCACAGATCCTGGTTATTTTAAAAATAAATGTTACTTTCAAACTTATTAATTTTACAAGGCTTCGTCTAGACACTATGCTGCTCTAGATGTCATGACGAGAGGGAGAGGGAAATTCTATTATTACGCCAAAACTTAATGTCTTAATTCACGATATAGTTACACCACATTAATCAACAAGTTCCACTTTTTCTCTTCACTTTTTTTTACTAACGTTTTAATCAAACCATAAAGGCTTCTGTAGCAATTTTTTGTGTGTACCTGTCTGGTTTGACCTTCATTTAGCCAGGAACTGCTCTTAAATGCCCCTTTTATAAGGAATCAGATTTTAGCCCTTGCCTGCCACTACATACGAAATGTGTGAGAAAAGTAATGAGATTGACAACACTGCGAGCGATCTGGTAACGCTGTGTAGTTCTACTTATCTAGACAGATGTGTTCATCCCTTCCGGATGCTCTGTCCGAGTTTCAACTCCGTACAGTCATCACGTGATTTTTGAGAGCGTCAGCAGTTAAGTTGTGTTTTTGTTGTGTGTTACGAAGATGGAACAGCGGAATTTAGAGCAACGTTATGCCATTAAGTTTTGTGTTAAACTTTGGGAATCCGCGAGTGTGACTTTTGAAAAGTTGAAACAGGCCTATGAGGAACATTCCTTATCAAGAGCACAAGTTTTTCGCTGGCACAAATAATTTTTGGAAGGCCGAGAACACGTTGAAGATGAACTTACTCAGAGAGACCTTCAACTTCAAAAACCGAGGAAAACGTCGAACGTGGGCTCTTGTGAGATCAGATCGTCGTCGATGTCCTTGAAAGGCTCAGGAAAAGGGTGATTCGTGTGAGACCGGACATTGCAGATAAGTGGTTGCTTCATCAGGACAACGCCCCATGTCACACGGCCACTTCCATCACGGAATTTTTGACCTCAAAAGGCATTCCTGTTGTTCCCCAGCCCCCCTATTCACCTGATCTGAGTCCTTGTGATTTTTTTCTTTTCCCGAAATTGAAAAATGTCTTAAAAGGATGTCATTTTGGGACTCTGGAGAACATTCAAAAGAATGTGAACGCCATGTTATAGGCCTTACCAGTTGAAGCGTTTCAGCGTTGCTACCAAGACTGAGAACAACGACTCCGCCGGTGTATAGCTGCCGAAGGAAACTACTTTGTTGTTTGAAAAAAATAAAAACTTTGGTAGATAAAAAATCAGTCTCATTACTTTTCTCACACACCTCGTATACTGACGAGAATATGCTTCTTCTTCTTCTCTTTTTGTACGCTCTTTCCTTTTCCAATTAAGGAATTTGGCATAAAGCGAAATTCTAAACAGTAAACAATTACTCAAAGTCAAGACAATTTTAAGAAATAACAAGAATGAATACTTATAATAATTCAGTTAAATTATTATTAAGAGCATAATTTAAACAAATGTAAAATTTAAATGTACGTTGGCGTGCAAAAGAATTGTGTACACCCAATTTTTTTTTATTAATCGGTCTTCATTTATAATCTGTCAGTGTCAAACAATAAAAATGCCGAACTGACAGAAATACTCTTAATACTCTTTTAGAAAATGCATGATAAGAGTTTTGGCGGATAATTATGGTCTAAATAAAAGCACTCTTACACGAATAGAGAAGAAATAGAAAGAGGAAGAAAGTGTAAGTAGAAAAGCAGTTTCGGTACTTTAAAAAAATTCAACTCATGAGCAAGATGAGGCCCTCTTTAATCGTTTGAGGGAAAATCCATTTCAAACAGTAAGAAATGTCGTTATTTGTGACAAAGCTTCCGGCATTATGGTCAACTGCAAGTCAAAGGATTATAAATTCTGATTTAAACAATTTGATAAGTGCAAAAAAAATAATATTCATGAAAGAACAGAAGCAGTGACGTTCTCTTTTACTTGAATCATGGTAGCGAAGAATTAAGCCAGGATGAAAATTGTTGCTGAAATCTTATTTCATATTATGCCTGAAAGATTGAATCGAGTTCTATTAGAAGCCGATAGAGAAATGATAAAATCTTACATGTCCCTTATTCGTAAATTCTGTTTCATAAAAATAAATGCACCTCTGTTGTGTTTGTTCTCTGATACTTTAATAACAAATTTATCTTAAATAAATCGTAACAAGGATCTTAAATTCTTAGTTTATAACCTACATTTTTGATAGTACGTCAAAATTAACAAAATACCGATTTAAAAAGCCAAAAATAGGTAAAAACTCTGTTACTTGATCTTTAAGGTGTACGCGATTTTATTGCAAGCCAGTGTAATTGAAGATTACTTCAGAACGACACAACGTGAAACAAATTCGAAATAACTTTATAACGAGAAGAAACAGCATTTTGTAAAACAAATAAAGTAGTTGTCAGTTTCTAGTAACATAACTAATTGGCAAATGAATTAATATTTTCTCACCTGAACCATGGCACTAACAATAAGTGAAGAGAGACGGACGGATTCGTGGAGTTTGAGCCCTCACTATGACATTCTGTGAATGGTAATTAGGTCTTCGGACTTTGGGGGATGTGTTCAACCATACGACTACTATTTGTACGACATTCTTCGTAAAATCCGGTCATCGTTTGTTTCGTTAACCTGGAAATTCCAATTATGAAAAACTTTGCACGTGGGCTACTTGCCCTATGTGTCATCGTGATTTTCCTAGACCATTCGCTTTTAGATTTAATTTAATTTAATTTAATAGAAATAAGGTACAGCTACAGAAAAATGATTTCCAAATGGCACCACTTAAGAATAAAATAAAATAGATAATAACATAAATATGTAACAGTATACAATAGTAAACACAACGTAAAGCTCAACATGTTAATAATCATTCGCAATAACATGTTGAGCTTTACGTTGTGGTTACTATTGTATACTGTTATATATTTATGTTATTATCTATTTTATTTTATTCTTAAGTGGTGCCATTTGGAAATCATTTTTCTGCAGCTATCAAATTTAGATATTATGTTTGTATAATGTCGGTTTCTTTGATGAGTCATCTCGGCGACTGCTTGATGTTGCAATATGCAGCTGATATTCTCCGAATGCAGTTTTATTCCAAAGGTCAATCTCGACTACTGATAGCAAAGCTTTTGATAAAACTAATCCTTTGTTTACATGATTTTTTAGGTCGAATTTAACTTACACAATGAACATAATGATTTACAAATTGCCGATTTCTTACGGTGCAAACACGAGGCATAACTTTGAGGTTTGTGTGTAATCTGGTAACTCATTTAAATGAAACAAAATAAATTAAAATAAAGAAAAGAGACTAGAGGAAAAGTTATTGTGTGAATTACGCCGAACATCATGTATTCTAAGAACGAAAAGAGAATAAAAACTGACTGCCAACTAAAGAAGCAAACGACAGTTTTTGGCTTCCAAAGTGCTAGACTGAGCTAGCAACCCAAATAACACAGCAATATATATACACTGCGTTCGTAAAGTATGGAATAAATTCATTTTCTACGAAATAAACGATTTTCATATAAAATCCTGAAACAGGTCGATTTTTAATTAAAAAATGACACTATTTTAGCGGAATTTTGCATCTCCCCCTCCAACCCCCTCCGAGTGACAGTTGCCCCTTTAAAATCTTTAAATTGAATGGGGGGACATGTGATACCTCATTTGAAAGGGCTTTTCATTCTCTATTCAGTAGTATAAGAATTTTTTTAATTCCTATTTTCTCTAAAAAGAATAATACATTTTAAAATCAACACACAAAATTTTTAAATGGATTATTTGGATGACGTTTTCCCCAATAGATGGATTGGTCGAAGGGGGCAATTGAGTAGCAGGCTAGATCTCCTGATCTAACATCTCTCGATTTCTTTTTATGGGGATTTCTAAAAAGTAAAGTCTCCAGAACTAGTCTTGAAGAACTAAAAGACAGAATAAGAAATGAACTACGAGGAATCAGTCCGGAAATAATCGACAATATTTTGCATGAGTTTGAATTTCGTCTTGGTTATTGTCAAGAGGTAGGAGGACATTTTGAACAGTTTCTTTGATATTGGTGTTATTACTTTTACTTCTACGTTGATTACATACATTAGTATCTACAATTTCTATTCGTTTTCATAAAGAATTTAAAAAACAATTGGAATTAATCAAATTACCCTGGAAATGAAATGTTTTAGATGAACGTCAGCAATGTTTGTACTATTGTCATTAATCATACGGTTCCCAGTTCGAACATTTCATTTAAATTATTTCATTTTAAAATTTTGTGTGTTGATTTTAAAATGTATTATTCTTTTTAGAAAAAATAGGAATTTAAAAAAAATTCTTCTACTACTGAATAGAATGAAAAGCTCTTCCTAATGAGGTATCACATGACCCCCCATTCCATTAAGAAATTTTAAAGGTGCAACTGTCACTCGGAGGGGGTTGGAGAGGGAAATACAAAATTCCACTAAAATAGTGTCATTTATTAATTAAAAATCGACCTGTTTCAGGATTTTACATAAAAATCGTTTATTTCGTAGAAAATGAATTTATTCCATACTTTACGAACGCAGTGTATATTAATTTTGTAGCTCGTACGTATGATTTAATCTAAAGAAAAAAAAATTCTATTTCGTTTTTTTAGCATCAAATAAAATGACTCTACTATTTTTAATTTTATCTATTATTATTAAGCCGAAAATAGAGGTTTTTGCAGTCTGGTCTTTCTGTTTGTTTTTCTAGTTAAAAGTCTTCTTGTTTGTTCTTTACAAACTGACTACCTTATCAGTGCTAAATACGTAAATAGTGGTAAATTACATAGATAATTTTAACTTTGATAAAAAAAGTAATTGTTTTGACGTCAAATTTAAATGAAAGTAAAACCCTCTAAGGTACCTATGTGTACAAGTTACTTTACATGCAATTATTTGTTTCCCGAAGCTTTATAAAGTTTATAAACATGTTTGATGTTGGTTCATATTGTTAACTTAACTTTAATTGTCAAGCTTATTTACGTACATTATTAGTATGATTGTTTTGGATTTAAAGTTGTGGTGTGTGATAAAGATTTTTACTTTGAAACAAATATGTCTTGGTATGTGGGATGGTCAATAGGTAATTATAGTTCGGTACTCATCAGAGTAGAGTTATCAGGAGTAGTGTACCCGGTAAAATAACAATTTTACAAACAAACAAGTAAATTTTTATGTTTGATGTCTAATCGGAGAAAATCTTAATCTTAAATCTTAGAAAGGATTTATAAAAATGATAAAAAAGGTCGTAGTTTTCAATTTGCTGCGTTCATAAGGCCAAGATTTCGATAAATTGTGTATTATGTGGTATGTAGGGTGAAATAAGAAAATTACGGTGGGTATTACGGTGACTATGTAGATACAGTAACGGCCGACGTATGGCGCAGTGCAAACATAATATAACAATTTGTCGCAGAGTACACACATAACACCGGTTCAAATAAGAGCTGCGCGACTTTTAGGGCTAGCAATATCCTTCCGCGGGAAGCAATTTGTTTTCATTCCCGTCTGTAGCGGCGCAATCAGGCTCGCCAACATCATCTGGCGACCAACGAACATGTGCCGTGGGAATTGCAGATAGTGGTAAATGGTTATTGCAGACACCGCGACTTTCATATATGTATTGAGTTTTGGTATAATGCGTTCGTATATTGGCAGTTTGGAGGTAATGGGCCTGCTGATCAGATCGCCGCTTGCCGCCGCTTCCATATCCGGAGCGCTCGGGAATGTGATAAAAACACCAACACAACAAATTAACTTCTGGCGCGCTGGTAATAAAAAGAGGTCGGTCGGTTACCGGCGATGTAGTTAGCGTCGTCATTCGATTAGACCGAGAGACACTAAAAAGCGAATAACAATCACTGAGAGCGGTCCGTGTAACGGGCGGCGTGCAAGAGTGTGGCCGGCAATAGCGAGCAATCGGACAGTCGTAACTACCGGGTCGGGAATTGCCCTCCGGGGTGGCATCACATCGGCCCGCGCTCCATCTTTTCGCAGTCTTCCGGCCACTTTCATTTACTGTCTCTATATTTCCTTTAACCCTATCCGGCGAAACATGTGCCGAAAAAACGAACTCAATCGTAGATAAAACATCGAATAATGCCCGGACAGGTGAGTTCATCACGTGGGGGTGCCACCACCAGCAGTCGTTGTGTGTCCCCCGGTGCTCATCGGCCGGCCACGTGCCTATTACATCGGCATTTACCTCTCACGGCTATTGTAATGGAAGCGATAACTGCACGACGGCATTCCTTGCATTCGATTCAATGTGATGCTCGTTCACATACCCTAATACCCGACCGCAACAATCTGCTCTAACGACCACTTTGCGATTGTAGTTGTTAAACAAGATTACGCCGACGATGATCTTTGTAATTCACATCGACAACATTCGTCGGTTGCTCTTGCTCGTTTCGGAGAAGATCAAAATCACCAACATTCAGACGAACAATTTCATTTCCGTTTCAAATTTACAACCCCATAATTCCATGATCGTCAACTATATTTTACATTCTATTCCTCTTCCATTTCATTTCCACTTTTTTAAAATTAGATATTCTCTGGACAAAGCTACCTTATAATTCATACATTAATTATTTATTATTATCTAATAACATTAGGTTTATGTACCAAAAAAAATGATAACGAATGATATATTCTCTTATTCTTGTAGGTACAGTTAAATATATAATTGATCAATAACATAAAAATGAGAGAATGTTACATTCTCTACTGTAGTTTATGTATACTATCAGATATGTCAGTAGTATTTCAAAGGGATAGTATTTACAGATGGAAGGGTAGAAAGATATAAATCAAATGGTAGAAGTTAAAGGATAATTAATTGTAATGGGTGTTGGATGCAAGGTGGGCATCTGGCACCGTCACGCCTGGACGGAGCGCCCTTATGTGGAAAACATTTGTGTTTATCATTTCTTGCACCCCTTACACTGTCTGCGGTCTTAACACCCCTTCTGCACCACAATACTACAACAGATTTCAATGCAAAGTTTATGTTCTGAAACGAGAGTTTATCCGCCTGGTTTACTAACAATTAAACTTTTGACAAACTCCACGCTTCGATTTACTATAAATCGGACGCCGCGCCGCGCCGTTAAAACTCAATCATTAATAATCGTTTATCTTTTATCTGTGCACATGTAGATGCTAGATTCATCCTTCTGTCAGCACTATCGTCGGCGATGCTATCAGTAAGGACACTAGCAGCATTCATGAAATGCACAACTGTTCATCCCGCGCCATAATAGAATTACACAATGTATGTCCTATCTCCCCGTCAGACCTTCATTATACCTGAATTAATATCGGCTACTGTTGTTTTCGATGAATTAATATACATGCGCGCCTAACAAAGCTCCTTTCTGAAATCATAATGCGTTGGTGGCCAGTCATCATCAATCACCGACGCTATACTTGCAAGGATTGTTCGATTATTACACGCTTCCAACGCCATCGGTCAATTATAGTGAGAGTTTCCTTCTTGCTTAGGGGTAGCAGCAGAAAGGCGTCCAATTTTCTTTTGCGTATTGCCCTAAATTTCATCTTGATTGTTCCCAAGTTATAATCCAACTTAACTTGATGGATTCTATAGTTATTAGGAGTAGATCTTTAACTGCTTTACAAAACATAACTCTTTGACTTTTCTTTATCTAATAACAATTGATATTGGGACTGTTTGCGCATCGCTTGGTATAAAGTGTTTTGCTGTTTAATTCAACTAACTTCTAGATCATTCGTCTAGCCCATAACCTATTAAAACCAGTGTGGCCAGTGATATAATACAGGTACCAAGATTTGTCGAAATCTATTCCTTTTTTGTACTGAAAAGAAAATGATACCAATGGCATATTTGTTTGATCAAAACCCCATATTATCATTCAGCAATTTCGATTATAAAGAATTAACTTCGTTAGGGTTCAACAATTCTTCTTTTCTTGAAAATTGGTGTCGTTGGTACTTGTCCTTCCTCCTCTCGCCAAATATAACTCCAATATGAAGTTCGTTTATGTCTCTCTCATTCATAGATATATTTCATCATTCTATTTTTCTGACGTTTAAGGATCGCGACTCTAACATCCCTCTTTATGTATAAGTTTGTCTATAAATAGTCGCAGCGAAGGGCTACATATTTTTTTTTGTGGATATTCCTAGTGTCCATGCGTATACATTAATAGTTTGTTTCGATTTCCCATTTTTTTTTCATATCTGCTTCACAGAGCAAACAATTTTACTTTCTACATTGGTCCAAAGTACACTGGGTTGTGTGAAAATTGTATCAAATCAATTTCTTTTCAGATTCAGATGTTCGTGTACGTAAATAATTGCTTTCCAGATCAGTGCCGACGAACATATTCCATTGATCTGAATGCTCTCTTATTTACGCCGTTCTGCAACGCATTCGTAATCGGATTACGTACAAATATATGTGTCCATAAAATTGAATTACCATTGTAACATAATACGAGAAGAATTAGCATTATGCACCCCCTTTTCTGCATCGCCAATTGTAAGTTCATTATTTCCGAAACTTAATACTTTGCCATATGATGGAATACTCGAGGAATATAAGTAGTTAATATTTAGGTGAGTTTTAGTGAAGAACAAATGTGTGATATTGCTAAAAAAATGAGAATTATAGTTTGAAAGTAAAAAAAAATGTTGTAAAGGTAAATTCGTCGCGAAAACACGTTGCCATATGTCACATTTATCGCCCTCTACCACCCTATTTGGTCACCCCTCTTCAGCCTCCGTACAAAGTACCATCGCATTGACTACTAGTGTTTTTTCCGTATTCAAAGCTACCACCCCAGCGTTACTCTCGCCGCTTGCAACCTGCCGCTGTCTTCTCGAGATGGCCACCACCGCAAACAGATTTATCAGCCTCCCTCTGACAGCCGAGAGTGTCCGATGTTTAAGGGTGAAACCCCACTGCTTGTTTGGCATACACTTTTTATTCAGCTATTATTATTCTAATTATTTACGCGGGGTGCAGTATCGCATAACCAACATAACTAAGTGGCAGGCACCGCTGCTTCACATAATGATCCTGGAAAGCTTCTGATTAGTTTCATTGTTTGATGAGTTATTGGCCCATCACGTCGTTTAGTTAAAAAACCTGTCGCAGATGTTTACAATGGGGGTTTGATGTTGGTAAAAATGTGGCCAGATTGCGAAGTATCGATGACCTTATGAAACACTGCAGTATGTTCAGATTTAACAAAATATCAATTTAAATTTCATGGAAAGTCAAGTTTTAAACATATGTGTTTTAAACTCATTTTGTTTTAGACTGAAAGAAATTAATAAAAATAGAATGCTTTTAGAGGTTTTAGAATGAAGGAGATTTAGAAAACTTTACTTCTACACATAGAGGTATGTACTAATAATCACTTCTCTTCTATCCACCACTTTGGATTTGAAGCTGCAGCTTGATATTTGTTACAAATTGTTTGCTAGAGAAAAATTTAATCCAATGGAAGAAGAAGAAAGGGAGACAAAGGAGACGGGGTAAATAAAGTGGATAGAGAAAGAGGGAAAGCTACGAAAGGAATAATGAAATTATTAAATAAGGGCCATGGAAACGTAGAAGCAATGTCTTTAATTGAAGTTGGGAAAGTTCCATCTGGCACCATAAAGGAATGAACGAAGAAGAAGAAAATGAATTCGTTTGAGGAATTCGAAATAAAAGCATTACATTTTTTATTTTAAAAGCTTATTGGATTTCCTCGTCTTAAACGTAATTGATTCATCAAATATACATCATTTTGATCAATTGATCTTCATAAAGGAAAATTGCAAAACGATTCGAAACCTTTGCGATAATTCTAATTTGATTCTAATTTGAATGCGTTCGTGTTTACTTAACATGCAGCAAGACTGCAATAATTTTAAGAAGGGTGATCTGGTTTGGAGCGTATGCGGGGGTCAGATGAATCAGATGCGACTAGAACGCGATCAATTATTCAGGCTCACATCTGTTCGAGATATGTACCTACAGTGTAGCCAGGGCTAACACAATGGCAGAAATGAGTGTTCTAATGCAAGCACGCGGAGATCCCTCTCCGCATAATTTCCGAATTTCAGGAGCTTTTTCAGAGGCCGGAAAACATTCGCGGTTCGTTTGGTGAGTGACCGCGGGAATTTTATTTTTTCATTTGCGTGTATTAAGAGAAGGCTCCGTACGTCCCTCGGCCGCAATAATTCATCGTATTTTTGTCTAATTCTGGCGTTGTGGAATTATGTATTAATAAAGGCCATTCCATTTGCATGCGCGGTCCCTTCTCGCATACACATCGCAATAAGAAGACCGTCCGCGGTAATGGATCCATTAAGCCACGCGGGCAGTCCTCAGTTAGCCTGATATGATTACATTCGGGAGATGCAGGTTTATACGGCTCTCGAGCGGCCGACTGAGGTTGAATCCGACGCTACGGGTCACCAGGTGACGATTTGTCACATCTCCAAGGCGGCGAACAAGCTTCCGCCATTTCGTGGACGCTCATGAGAGGTTTCCTCTCGCTAAACCATTTTCATACTTAATTGGAACACAAGATTTTCACCGCAAAGTTACAAACAAAATTACTTGCAATTAACAAGTTTGTAAGCACCCTGTCGCTTTATAATACACCCCAATCCCTTCTCCTATCCATTTACATATTATCATGTACATGGAGTTACTACTCCAAGAAAATTATATCCAAAACTATTTATTTTCTTAACCTTTTTCAGTTTATACTTTACATTTTGTAACAGACTGTGTCCACTAACAATAAGTCAGAGGTCCGATTGGTCTTTTGCCAATTGTATTCAAGTTGTTCGAAAGATATTTAGAAAGCAATCCTTGATGATCAGATTTTAATTCCAGATCATCAACTTGGTCTTAGAAGTTATCATGGTACAATAGAACAAACCCATAGAGTCAAGTCAATCAAGACTGTCCAGACAGGACAGGAAGAGGTATTGGACAGGCGTTCAAGAAGGCCATGGCATACAGGACTGATGCACAAACTTAAAAAGGTATTCCCCCATCAGATATATGAAGTTATGAAGTCCTATTTACCTAACTTTATCCATGAATACCAGTAACGAAATTTCAGAGTCACATGCCTGGAGTACCCCAAAGTATTGTCTTTGGCCCTACCTTGTGTTTAATATACACTGCTGATAGACCAAAAATAGAATGATAACTGGCTACTTTTGTCGATGATACTACGTAATCCAGATGTAGGTTTAACACATTTACGAAAACATTTAAATGAGATTGAAAAACTGAAGAACAAAAGCAAATGTTACTTGAATAACTACATTTACTGTTTCTGATATAAATAATAAATAAAAGCTGTTTTGTTAAGTTGCCAAGGTCAATTATTTTATGAAATGTGCATGTACATATAACATTAGTAAAGTTCAAATCAGAGGTTAGTTATTTTAACGAGTCCTGCACCTCCACCACACTTGCATCACCAAACGTGAATACACCCTCATTAACGCATTGAATCCAGCAACTGCTTGGTCGGGCGTCCTTCGAGGGCGATACAGCAATAACCATGGAAATTTAATAGTCGCACAATTCTGCAATCCACACGGCGCGCAAAAACTGCTAAACGAATGATCATTTTATGCCGGCCATTCATAACTGTCACATGTTGTATTTTAGCAGGTTGTGTATTTCTGCGATTGTGTATTGTGAACGCCTGCCATAAACCGATTTAATAATCGACTGATTTGTTGTTCGTCCCCTTCATCATTGCGACGCTTGTTTTTGCACAAAAGCGCTGTTAGTTCTTTGGGGCAGAACAATTTTATGCACTTTTACGAATGCATGCCCCGGAATATTGTTCATGCCCGTTACAGTTATACAGATTTGTAATCATTATCGAAAATTATAATAACAATGGCGATAAATGTTAGTTACAAGTTTTACGACTTTATTGTTTAGGTATATACGCATTTATTATTTATTTCAACAAAAATTAGTCAATAAATTAGACCGTTAACCTTGCCAACATTTATATAATTTTCAAAGCTTTTCGTAAAGAATAAATACCATCCAATATGGACAGAAAACGTACAAAGATATTTCATATATGTACTTACGTCCACAGCATGTACTTAAGTTAAACAAAAATAAATTGCATACTTACAGTGCGTTTCAGTTTGGCCATCTTCGATATACGTACAGTGTGTACAGTATACATACTGCATTTCTTTATGAATACACTAAACTTATATTATATTTAAACTGTAGCAAATCAAAAAGTGTAGACGAATCAAAACGATTCACCCAAAAGTCATTATTTCTAATAAATATTTAAGAAATAATTTTCCTTCTATTTTTATACAAAAAATTTTGGGACATTTTGTTTTTGTATTATAAATCAACGTGTGTATTTTTCTAAAAATGTAAACTATATCGATTGTCTCATCGAGTTTATTGTATTACCTGGCAAACCGAATTACTACCGTTCGCAATTCAACGTTCTGCCATATCTGCGGCTGAGCGTGACAACGGCCGACCACCTGCATTAATAAACAGAGCCATCGGTAATTCGTTTACAGCATTAACATGCGGCATAATTACATAGTTGGCCATAGATAGGAATAAATGCGATTATATCAAACGTATATAATGCTAAATAATTATCCTCGTTGCATGCGCAAAATCCCAGCAGACGAATTAGTACTGCGGTCCAGTTGTCGAACGTGACGCACATTCGCCAATTGCTACGTGAGTTATGATTATTTATTGCCAGATAAATAATAATTGACGTTCACGTAGTTGCAACAGCAACTACGAAGTACAAAAGTAAACTAATCCAAATGCTTAATCTTAATTGTCTATTTGATCTAATTATTTATAAAAGCTTGACATGAATGTTGAAAAATTGGACAGCAATTAACCTAATACGTTCAAGCTATGTTTACTTCATAAATAGACGACATATTAATATCCTTTGCACTAAATTTATATCGCTTTCTCCAATCAAACAGCCGCTGGGCACCACCATTAAGCAGAAACTAATAGACGGTTAAATAAGGTATTCATGAACTCGCAAGTTTATACGATCATATCGCGCCTTGCGTTCAGCAATTCTATGTAGGTCCTAACTACTTTAGCCAACTAGTTAAAACATAAAAGTCGTTTAGTAGTGAGTCAGTTGTTAGTAGTGTGGGACACTTTCTCAATAGATAAATATTATTTAGTTGATGGCATAAGTGACGATGTTGTAAACAAGCATGTTTTATTTGGTGCTACGAATTTGACGGAATTCAAAACTAAATTGAAGATTTACGAACAAATTAAGAAGCTGAAGCCGACATTTAAACCATACCAAAGAGAAGATGTGACAGTCAGAGTGAGTTTAGCACCGCAGAATCCGAGATATTGCACATTTGCAAGAAATAATTCGTCATGGAAGAATGCTAGCAGATCAGCTGCTGGAGACTCTACACAGAAGCCAAAGAAGAATGGAGGGCAAAGTTTTCACTGTTTCAATTGTGGTGAAAAGGGACATAAGTCTAATGAGTGTGACAAGAAATGCTTCAAATGTAATGAATTTCGACATGAGGCAAGTAAGTGTACTGCACGATTTCCAAGCAAATCACTTGCAAATAATATTGAAGTCGAAAATGCTAACAATTTGCCTTCTATAGCAAATAAAATGTACAAACAAATTTTCCTAGGAGGAATTAAAATTGATGCATTGATAGATACAGGCAGTCAACTCAGTTTGATTCGCGAAGATGTGTACTCAAGCATTGATTTTCCAAATTTATCTGATTCCAGTATTGTCCTGCAAGGTTTTGCAAAAGGTGAAGTAAAAACACTTGGATATTTACAAACAATTGTACATGTTGATAATGATGATTTTCCTGTAACTTTGTATGTTGTGAATGAAAGTTATCATAGGTAGCAATTTTTTAAGTGAAGCTGAAATTAGGACTAGTAATGATGATGTATCAATTAGAAAGATTGAATCGCAATGTTTCTTAGCTTAAATTAATGTAATTTCAGATGAAACAGACTTAAAAGTCAACCCTGTAATGAATAATGAGATAAATGTAAAAGTACTGATATTAGTTAAATTGTGAGAAGCCTATATACTAACGTCTGCGCAGACTTCCTGAAATTGAAAAAAATATAGTTGAAAAACAGATTGCAGAATGGCTTGAAGATGGTGTAGTCCGGTCGTAGTAGTAAAAAGGTAAGACGGTAATTTTCGAGTATGTATCGATTACCGTAAATTAAATCGTGAAGTTGTTAAAGATAGATTTCCATTACCCGTAATCGAAGATCAGATTGACAAATTAAGAGATGCTCGAGTGTTTAGTACGATTGATCTTAAGAATGGACTTCTCCATGTACCAGTCGAGAAAGAAAGTCAAAAGTATAGGTACAGCGGTTTCTTCACATGAATTCTGAGATTATTGTAACGAAGAGGGAATTAGACACATTAGGGTGACTACTGGACTTCCAAGAGCTAACGGACAGATTGAATGCCTGAATCGAAGCGTTATCTCAGTACTTACAAAATATTCTTTAGACAATCCTACAAAATGGTATCAACATATGAGTAAACTTCAACGAATTCTCAATTCCACTTATCACAGAGCTATCGGAACCACTCCCTTTGAACTTCTTATTGGGACACAGATGAGACAGAAGGACGACTTAAGATTAAAAGAATTATTCAATGGAATCTCCATCATGACAGAGAACAATTACGACAACAAGCTAAACAACGTATTCTAGAAACCCAAGAAGAAAACAAAAGAGGATACAATTTGCGACGACGCGACGCACTGCTATTAAATATAAGGTTGGTGACCTTGTAGCAATAAAACGAACCTAGTATGGACCAGGAAGGAAGCTGAGAGGAAAATTTTTAGGACCTTACAGAGTGGAGAAGGTTAAATTAAACGACACTTATGATGTAACTCGAGTAGTGCCAGGAGAAGGCCCCGCGACTACCAGCAGTTGTGCAGAATATCTAAAACCGTGGATTAAATCATCCGAGACGTATGACTAATCAGAATAGCCGAGTTGTGGGATACTTTCTCAATAGATAAATATTATTTAGTTAGCGTAAATTAAATTTAAAATTCCGATTAAGAATTAGCAGTTATTCATTCGTTCGTTGTCACGGTTACTTGTAACATACCTTATACTTGTCATATAAAAAAGTTAATAAAATCTTAAAAACACAAGTTTCTTTCTTAGGCAATTCCTATAGTAGCGTTGTGACATTATAATTCTCTGCGTTTATAAAGAACCTGTTGTAACACGAAAAACAGTTTCATACTTAAATTGATTATGAAACTATCTTTGGTGAAATTTGTTGATTCATCCAAGTGCCATCCCAAGCCAAATGCAGTACGACAAAGGTACCGGTACAAAACCGACAATCTCTCCAGTCGACCGCTGCAGCAACTATTCCCGTGTAAATCAGCCTTTAGAGTGGACACAGTGTTGTCAGGTGTCGCAAATAGTCGCTATTTGCAACAACTGTTTTTTAAAATAACGACGTAACGGCGATAACATTAAAATGAAGAATTTTTAGCGACATTGCTTCATCTGTACGTTTCGAATATTAAAAAAAAAACTGTTTTTCTCTATTTATTTAAAATTTATAGAGTCTGTAGGAAACTTTTTCAAAGGGGAATCAAGGTAATGGATGGTCGATTGATTAGCGGCCGTCACCCCGTTATTGTATGTTGTGTGCTATAAAGAATTAAAAGACATATGCATTGTATTTCACTACACCTTTAAATTACTGAACTTCCTATATAATTTTAAAAATAAAATACAAGTGTACACTGTGGTCAAGTAAATCGCTACGACTCGAAGAACATGTAGCGGCCCTTATGAGAGGGGTGCAATTGCAAGGATAGCCGTTGTTTCCATTGCAGATCAATAAAGGCGATCTTAGCACGCAGAAGTAACGATTTTAAAGGCCATCAATGTACATGTAGTTTTATTTAAAAAAAAGATACGTCTATGCCATTTAACGAATATATGTTCTCTCCTATTTCTGTAGACAATTTTTTAATACATATTTTGAAAGTTATTAGAGAAATTCATGTGAGTATCAAATCCAAACAACTGTGACGACATCAGACAAGTAGCGATATTTTTTAAAGAACTGTCAGGAACTGTTGCGAATTCCACCTTAAAGGACTTGACAACACTGAGTGTGGTAGTATTTGTTGCATACATCAAGTTATCAACTAACGTCATGAACATGTCAAATATCAACACAGCTACCTAGTTTGCCAATCTCACAATCAAAATACCCTAGATATTAAACGATTCATTATTAAAATTAATTTTCGTCTTTATTAAATAAATGACGCAATGTAGAAAAAATAGTATATCATATTCGTTAATAAGGCCTGGTTTTTCAATCAAAAGTTAACTTGAACTTTTGATTTATTCCTATAGTAACAAATTATGAAAACTATTGTTCCTATGGCAACAGCGCTCGTTCCAATGGAGCACTCGTGCTTGAATAAGCTTTCTTATTCAACTCATATGATGATATACTCCTGTCAATTTGTGTGCAAGTACTTAAAAAGAAAATACCTACAATGTACCTACTGTCGCAGTCATAATTCATGACGTTTACAGAAAGCTTGCAGAACATCGTACCCATTTCCTTCATAACTATGAACATCAAACGCCTCCAAATCTTACTACTTAAAAGTCAATCCGCGATGGCGTAAATTATTTTTTGCTTGAAAACCATAAAATAAAATGTTCACGATGACTTTATCTGTAAAGGATATGTCATGAATTATGACTGCGACTGCACAACAAAAAAACACGAAATTCCTTTAAAACCTAAAATACTACTCCTATTTAGGTACCGTATATGCCGGTAATTGACAGAAACTGAGATCGTAGAAATCCAATAAGAATAAATAGCGCAGAAAGCTGAAGATTGAGGTTTATGTAGTATGGATGGGATAGCATTAGGTTCCACGAAGACGTCACACCTTCGCAAAGGCTTCCTCCATTTCTTTTACGTCTCTGTATGTTTTCACTTTCCAACAATTACCTGTATATACATGCCTATTTACGCCAATGAAGCTTCGTATTTTGTGGCAGAAAACAAACTATTCCTTCACGCGATGCCGAAACACCTTTCGTGCTTTTATTTTGTCCGATCCTTAGTGATAAAATATATTTTAACCTGTCTTAAAATTGTTATAAAATGGTTTATGAGAATGAAACTCAACAATTTAGTAAGTGTTCTTATAGGTACTTAATAATATTTTTTTAAATTTTTTGTTAGTATTTATTAATTGATTAATATTGATTTGTGATGGTTACGTAGGAATTTGTGTACTTGATAAGACAAGGGAGGAAATAGTAAGGGAGTTAACGATAAAGACAACAAAAGAGTGGATTTGGCTCGCGCGTCACATATTCCCACAGTCAGTCGTGCATTCTTTGTCTTTAATACATATGCACCAATGCATTACTTCCTTTATCTTGAAATTGCATGTATTCTACTACTGCATATCTACATACATCATTTTGTGTTACATATAAAATGATCCTGATAGATATGACCAAAAATATCTAAAATGGTGGTTCTACGCTTTGACAAATTTGGAAGGATAGTAATTCTCAAGAGATTTAAGCCTTTCTCCATCAGTTTGTAAGAATTCTTTTAATTAATTCAACTAAATTTTAAGCTAATAACAAATATTTAAGTTTTGTTGTCGTTGTTTTAAGAACCTAGTATTTCCAACGACCGGGAGGAGTACCAACGTTTTTCTAGAAATTAACAAATTCATAGGATTTCCATCATCTATACAAGGAATATAAGTTATGCCATACTAATTACGGAACGTCGTCCGCCAGATTAACGATCAGATCTGGATTGACAGATAATTATTCGCCGCTATGCGCCTCTATCGGCGATTCGGTAATTAACTCCGGAATGACGTCTCCTTAGTGGCCTGCTAGAACCTGTGACGGCCGTTGTGGTTTCACCGGTCAGCCTGTAATTACGTATTTAAACTATTGCTGTATACGTTGTTGCCTTTTGTGACATCAAGGTACTAATATATTTACGACCCATCCTTCCATGTCAGACAATCCTGGCGTTATTAGAAGAAGGATTTATGCGGGTGGTTTACGCATGTATCCTTACAGAAGACTTTCATAAATGTATTACAAAATTTTATTGCTTATATTTTTGAAGATTCGAAGCATGTAAATGGCACATTTACTCAACGTTGACAAGGTTCTATTATTATCGGATAATGATGAATATTGATATTCAGGACAAAAAGATGGTTTAATCAACCACCAGCAAAACATCTAAGTACCTACGTTTGAACGTGTGAACATAAGTGCGAAGAATTAAGAAAAGGTAAGCGTTCCAAGTTTGTTGATCTAATTTAAAGGATGTAATAGTGGTAAAAATTGTGCGTGCCATAAAAGTTTCCGGTAATTTACCGCGAAATTAATTCGCGTCTTTTAATTACCGCCTGTATATCACGCTGAAACGTGTGCGTGTTGTGAACGTTCGCGTTCGAATTAAATTCGAATTCTTGCGTCGGGCGTACGCGTACATACGCCGGCAATTTCGAATATTAATTAAAAATATTAAGCGCAATTCATAACAACAATTTATTTGATTAAAAAGAAGCGAAGTCGACTACCGTAACGCCTGCACATCCGCAGCACGCAACCGAACGAACGTTGTTGCGATGATCTGCTAATTTTAGCCGGCGAAACGGGAGCGGTTTGTTTATCAGTCACACCCCTCGGTCAACAATGACTCGTTATGTATAAACAGTGGCCGCAAATTGCGTGGATTATTAGTTTACAACACTGCAATGTTCAGCAAGTACTTTTACGGCTTATGGCTCAATTTCTCTCTAAACTCCGCTTTATGTTAGAATAATACTCCGTTACGTTGAAGTTTTGATTATGCAAGTCGTAAGGAGGGTGTTTTTCATAGAATGGCATTCCAAGTTTGAAGATGTGCTGCTCTCTTTTGATTGAAACTCGTAATTTATTCAGTTATTGCGCTGCAGTAAAGTTTCTTGTGATTTGCATATATCATTTCATTTCATGTAATCTAGAAACTAAAATTTTACTTTATTTTTATATTTTGTATGTACAAATATTTATTCACAATGTAACATTTGAAACACGTTTACTTCTAATAATCATTCTGTGAATCAAATAAAGCAAAATTGTTGGCAGCAGAGATGGAAAACTTAATGAAAATTCGGTTCCTTTTGTGCTTCGAACAGTGCAATGATGATAATGTGCTTGAAGAAGAGAGATAGAATTAGATATCATATACAATTAAGGAAATTAAAGTAAAAGTTTTATGGGTGAATGAAGACAAAGAAGAACCAACCCCCAAAAAATAAAGAGAATCAAGGATATCATAAGGACCCCAGCATGTATCCAAAAGATTAAGAAACGGAAAAGACATGAGGGAAATACTGAGGACCAATGCACCGTGATAAAGGCAATAAGAATTTGATCATAAAATTAAAACAATACACCGCCAAAATGAGGAAAAGATAGTATTCATAAATTGTGCCAAACGATAAGAAGGAAGAATTGTGGAATAAAACAGAGAAATGTGAAGTGGAGACGAAAAGGAGAGATAATCATACATTACGCGAATTACAAAAAAAATCAATAAGTAAAGGAAGAAGTGGGTGTATCATTAACTAATCAAACACGGTCACTAAGCCTAAAGCAATAAGTTTAGAGAATAATAAATATAAATTACAAATAGAAGAGAACATGCACAGAGAGAGAGCTATTAAGGAATGAAAGGCTCTAATTATTAATCATTATTATGAGTGGATCTTCATATTTGGAAAAGACTAATTGATGTAGATGTAATGTAGACAAAAAAAGAAAAATGTAAAAGTAGTACATTTTTTGTTTAAATTTTGGATAGAGACTGAGAGAGATATGAAGAATTTCCCAAAGCTTTCGTCTTCTTCACGTCGAACAGGCCGTCCATTACGAAGTCATAAATAACTCAGCTTAATTTATTATTTGGTTTTGACGCTATTACACCTCCCCAAATGGTGCATAACATATTACAGCCGTGGGACTTTGTCGGCCAGCCGGACATTTCCTACATGTGGTCAACATGTTTGCACACTATTACACCGCAATTCAAAAATTGTGTACGGCGTTGTCAGTGTAACCGTTACAAGCGACGTCCACGTACATATAAACTCGTGCCTTATATTCCAGTGTCCAGAACTGACAAAATAACACTTTCATTTGATAAAGGGTCTTCATTAATATGTAAGAAAACTCTGGGGAATTGGCGGAGAATCTAAAAATAAGCATAAAATATGAAATTAATTTCATTATTTACAATTACACTTACTTCCAGTGTGTCTATCTTTTACACTTGAGGTGCACTGTCGCATTTTGTGGATCATGTATGAACCATTTTTATACGAATCTTTTTTTGTTGTTAAGTCTTTTATGTACCAATTGCCCAAAGATTTTAAACCCCCCCTGTATATAAAAATAAGAAGTAAGTTTCTTTCCCTGTATCAGTTGAATTATCATGATAAACATTGATATTATCTGAGAACCCCTGAAGTACATTGCTTTTAGATTTCATCAAGCGGTTTCAGAAAGGATTCGAAATGAACATATTTTTGTTCATTAGAGGTCTATGTCGCTTATTTCCGTCGTTCTGTTGTAAACGAAAGCAAGTGATGTATCGCCGGGGTAAAATCGTAAATCGGGCGGATGGCCACACGTAGAGGGCGATGCGTGCCCCGCGTAACACGGGAGATATGACCGCAGCCTCGGTGTAATCTCCGGCGCTTCCCGTCTTTCTTTCGCTTTCATCCGGAGGACGAATTATAGCTCTTGTCACGGCTGTTCATTTGTAGATGGAGTTTTTATCCCCAGGAGGAAATCCCCAATCACGAGCCGAGAAAATTGCTTATCTCTGCAACAGAGCGCGGCGCGCGGGCGGCGGCGAAGATGAGACAATGCACCGCGTTCCTCGTCCGCGGCCCGCGCACCGAGATGTGTCAATTACTGTTGAGTACAAGAGCCCATTCGTTTAATGGCACTTGTAATCAACCGACGATTCGTCTCGGATATGTACTTAAAAGTATTACGTCTGTTTGATTGTTTTAAACCGCTGGAAACAAAGACGTCTTTGTTTTATATCCATTCCCATTCTCTTCAGAAATATTTAATACATACTTATAACACTCGCACGATTTTGCACAATCTAATCTAAAATAAACGACAGGATGAGAAATTTGAAATTACGTAGATACAGTAAGAGTACAGATTACTTTCGTTCTTCTGCAAATAGGAATGTTGGGTTTTACTTATCTCCCAGATCCATTCGTTATTTATTTGCTCAGAAAAAGGTATAGACTTAATTTTTATGGGGTTCATAATAAAATTTCAAAAATTGCCAGGTTTACGATCATAAAAAACTGCAGAAGTTATTCGAAAATAATTCTTTTTGTATTATATCGAAGGATATAATACAAAACGAAAAGGAACTTCTTGCTTTTTAATGTATACAATTTACACAATTAAATAAGTAATAGTATTTTTAATAAATGATGAAGAAGTAGAAAATTTTTATCTCGGTTGCAAATATAGCAAGAGGATATCCAAGCGTTCACTGAGTTGTGGAAGTATACTAACTGAATTCTAGACCGGAATTGAGGGCACCCACAGGGGTCATGAAATCCATCACATCGCCTTTTCATAGCCTCCCGTCTGGCGGAGAGGACGTGAAAATAAATATGATCAAAAATGTCGCGACTGCCGAACACCTTGCATCACAATGAATAGATAATGCGGATAGCTTACGGCCGCTCCTTTTTCTCCTGCCGTTTTACCTGCGCCATCAATCTAGCGCGCCGTGTAATTCCGGAAGCTGCCAGTACATGAAGAGCAATAAGTTACCCCTAACAACAGTAAAACAACGCAAAAGAGAGTTTCGGAAAAGGGAAAGCCGCCCTGGTGTCTAAGTGCAGTAAAGAGTGCTCTGTGAGGTCCCCGCGGTCTCGGCGGTGATGGAGTGAACCCGCGGGCCCACGCCCAGACACTTACCATGGGATAGTTGGGATTTACGAAACCGCAATAACGTGCGGTCAATGCTGTTTGTTTTAACAATTGATCTTACAATTGCCTGCTCTATTATTCAAGCTATAGTCGCCGCTATTTTTATATTCTTCGGCTATGCTTGACAATATTTCTACGCTTGGGTCACTTCAAAATTTCCCACGGGATGCCCTGACCACCTGGTGGAAAGTATTATTTTTCATTTTATTTTCACCGTGACAAATTGAACAAACAGCTTTTTTTCTATCTTCTCGCAGAAATTCTTTACAACTTTAAAAAAAGACACTTAGAATTTAAAAAAAAACGTTATATTTCGTAGAGCTTTAAAAACATTACTTCTCTTCTTTTATAACACACATTTAAAAATTAGTATTTCTCATATTTTAGTACATATTTAGTTTTTCACAAAATCTCTGCAGTGCTACTTCTAGTGACAGAAACAAAACAATAAACAGAATAAAAGTATACACTCGAAACAATAATAAAAATTAATAATAATAATAATACTTTAATAATAATACTTTATTGATGTTATTCCATTTTCATGGTTACATACGTCAGTCATGATAAATAAATAAAGTAAGTATTATATTTATATTTGTCACTGAAGACACATATGAGTACTTCATATACAGGGTTGTAAAACATTAAAAAGACATATGAGTACTTCATATACAGGGTTGTAAAACATTAAAGACACATATGAGTACTACATATACAGGGTTGTAAAACATTAAAGACACATATTATACAAAATTCAGGTACAGTGATACCATGGCTATGGGGGCTGCACGACTTCTGGTAGAGAGCTTGAGAGATATTCTTCTATGTTAAAGGGGGCTGTTTTTAATAGGTAGTCTTTAACATATTTTTTAAATGTAGGTAGTGAGAGCTTTTTTATACTGTCAATTATGTATATATATTAAAATACATATATTTATACAGGGTGGCTACCGATATTTTCAGGGTGAATAGAATATCGAAAAGTAAGATCAACTTTTTATATAATTTTTTTTCCAAAAGTGAATAATTAGGGAGTTGTAATCTCCTGAAAGAGGAGTGAAACGTATTGTTTTTTTTTTTTTGGCAAAATCTTCTGAATCCTTTAAATCATCAAACTAATATTGGTGATTCACTCACCTAACTGGGTATTTACAACGCATTTATCAGATCCTTCTTCCTTTTTAAGGGGTAGTTTGAGGCAACAAGAGAGAGTTTTTGAGCTTTTTTGATGAAATATGTAAAAAATAAAGAAACTAGAGATAAAATAGATAAAATACTGAAAGGTCACCCCAACAAATACGTTGTAAATGCGCAGTTAGGCGCCTTCTATCTGAGTTTAAAATAAGTAATAGTTTGATAACTTAAAGGATCCAGAAGATATTGCCAAAAGAAAACAATATTTTTCACCCCTCTTTCAGGGCTTATAGCTCCATTATTATTGCCGTTTGGAAAAAAAATATATATAAAATAAAATTTTGAATCACCAGGTTGTGATAAATTCCATGTTTTCAAAACGACAAACTTTTCCTGATAACAATTTTATTTTAGTTTTTGCTTTTTTCAGGAAATGCTTTTTACATTACAGACTACAGGGTATCTGTAAAGCAGATCTTAAAAATTAGGGGGTTCCTTTTAAAAAAATTAAGTTTAATATTCGCCTTTGTGAAGACATCCTATAGTGTCAAAAAATAAAATAAATTTGACTGTTCGAGCTTTTTTTGTTTTGTTTTGGAAAAGTTAGTCTTTATGAAAATTAGAACTTATCCGTTATGTATAGATTAATTAGCACTGCACTGAAGGCCTAAAGACTATGGCTTGAATGTTTTTTTCTATTCTGTCTTTCCATCTAGTAACATTATTCTTTTATTACTACGTCTTTCATTTTTGCTTAGCTCTTCCCCTCCTCCTTTCCCTCCTATATTACTTTCACACAACTTCTTCAGTACTCTATTTATGCGTATCCTCATTACATGTCCTAGCCCTCTCAATTTCTGTCTAAATTCCACTCCTCCATAATTGGTTAATTCCTGTAACTCTTTGTTAGCTCTTTTTCAGCTATCTTCTAATTTTTTCTTCTATTTATTATCCTCAGTTTTTTTTTCGATTCCCATATATTCATCACATTTTGTTCTGTCTAGCTTTCACTTTGAGATTTCTAAGGATTTTCTTCTTGCGAATTATTTCCCTCAGTCCGTGGACACATCAATTACCAGCCATTCGTCTTCTTCGAATCGTATTTTTTTCTGGTGTTTGTCCAAATACGTGAACTATTCTACTTATTTAAAGCTCTGTATTCTCTACGCCCTTTACTTACGCTTAATCTTAATTTACCTTGTGTACCGAATTCCCAGTCTATCGATGACATGTATTTGTTTTTCCTCGTTTATTTATACGATCATTTTGTTCCTCTCTTTTTTTTATCTGTGGTGATTGCCCAACGGGGTCCTAAGTCAAAGACTTGTCAGGACCTCAGGAGCGAGAATGTATTTGAGTGTGTGTAAAGTGTTCCATGGCTTTATTATTTCCAACCTTCTCGCCGTGGAAGTAGTGTCGAATTTTATCCCCAACACTAAAGGGTACCTGAAGTCGATACCGACCACCCCCGAGAAAAATCCCGAGTGCGGTTCGAACCGACGATCATGCGATTGCAAGGCCGGTCCTCTTACCACTGGACCGTTCAGGCGTTAAAACTACTATTTCTAGTAGTTCTTTCCGTTTCTTGTTATCGTAACAAGCTCATCCACAAACGCTAAGAACCGGCGCCTTTTGTAGTATATCAATGCACTACTGTTTAGTTTGGCTTTACTTATCGCGTACATTAATGCGCAGTTAAAAAATAATGACGACAAAGAATCGCCAGACTTGGAAATAAGCTGTCAGAAATGTTTGTGGTTCAAGACACGACAAAGAATCGCCATGTCTTGAACCACAAACATCTCTGACAGTTTATTTCCAAGTCAGTTTTATTCAAAATTAAACTTTCTCATATTTTACTAACGTAGATCTTTTTTTTTAACTCTACCGGTGTTACAGTTTACTTAATTTGGAAATTCTAGATATCATGGAATCAAAATAAGCAGGACCAAACCGGATAGAAGAAAGAATGAAATAATAGGTGGTAAAACGAAACAACCACATATAACGAGTGTTCAAAAACATTTGTAGTCAAGGCGGCGTTGAAAATAGTTTACGCATGTCACAGCTTGACGGACAATGATCTTACAATGTTGCTCATTGCAACAAAGAATAAGAAAAGGAAAACCCTGAAGTTGCAGTTGCAGGATGAAGTCAGACAAGTTATTTAAAATGGTACGTCAGTTCAAGAAAGAAAAACAAGGAACAATTATAATCAACAAAAATATGAACGTATAACTTAAAATATATGGACACGGAGAAGAAGAATTAGTACAGAAACGGACAGGATAGTTGCTACTTACCTGAAGGACGGCAAATTGAAGGAGTTCAAATTAAGTTCTCCAACAAAGCCGGCTAACTCTTGGAGAAGGGTATGGGTCGTACGTACAGGGTCAGAATTTACTAATAAAATAAAATTCACCAATACAGCAACAATTGTCTTTATTTGTGGTAATATGTAGCACGAAATAAAATAAAAAGAAAAGCAACGAGGTTGTTAAATATCAAATCCCGAAAATTCGGTACCAAATTTCCGTTACAAAGTCAACGAATTTTTCTAATCTCGGGCAACAGAGATTGCTAAATTTAAAAGTAAATTAAAAGCGTGCATTACCGCAATGTCATAATAATATTCCAACCTTGATTACATCATCCGCGCCCCACACGTCAACTGTCGTCGTCTATGTCCAGCGAGTATCGAATTCGGCTGAAGCCAAGAGGCGTGTCGCTATTCCCAGCGACCTCTCTCATCGAAAGTCACCAACAGCGTTTGGGTGAATTCAAGGGAGTAGCGAAGAATATAACCGTCGATGTCGAACTGACCTTGTGATAACTTCAAGATGGTTGGTCCCAGATATTACCACGAAGGTTTGGGTAACCAAAGAGGGATGATCGTAGTACTCGTTGTAGACGCACCAACAGTAATGTTAACAGCAATGCCCGAAATCCAGAAATAGAAGACAAAATGCAAATGAAAAAGCCTAAAAGAAAAGAAAACATGCATTTACGGTCTGAACCACGCCTAGATACTCGCCATATTTACTTAATCTCAATTTGCCGGGATTAGACTTCGACAAGCATTAACAATGCTTATAAATGCAGAGGGTGACAATTTCAAAATACGGTAACCTGTTTACCGTTTATTTGTAACCAAAGCATTTTCGGCCTGTTGAATCTCTTAAAACCAAAAACCACACCACTACGTGCACCCTCTGCGTTCTAACGAAGAACTAGGAAGGCGTGCAGAATTTTCGCTGCATGTAAAGATGGACGGGCAACATAAATAGGGGGGGGGGGTTGATAGAAGTAGACAGTTGACTCGCATGGAAATTGAGGGAGACAGAAAAAATTCCGTGTTGCGTAGTGAAGGCTCTCGTTTAATTGCGCACAAAATTAAACGCGGTAGCAAATAACGATGTTTTCGTGCACCTGCGTAATACAGGGTGACTCGAAGAACTAAAAATGATTTTAACGGGATTTTCGCCCGTAACATAGTGTTAGTAAAAAAGCTAGGTTAACTAGGGTAGGGAAGAAGATCTTTCATTAGTAATTTCATCGAATAACTCTTTTATTATCTTTCTAGTACTTTTCCTTTTAAGCCGTCTTTTTCTCCAACTTTCGAGGTTAGCAGAATTGAATTAATAAAAGAGATATCTCCGGAGTATAAGCTGTCAAACGAAATGAATTACTGATATAGCTGCTACCGAACGATAAGAAAAGACAGAGTTAAGGAATAAGGAAAATGGACATATGAAAATCATCATTGACATATAGAAAGCCATCAAGTATAAAACTGAGAGACTGGGATGGTATGGAAAATTTACTAAGAATTAACAATTAACGGTTATTAGAACTAATATTGAAATAGACATAAATAGAAGTTAAAGAGTAGAATGTTAGGAATCATGAAGTGAATCTTGTCCAGTAAAAAGAGGGAATGTTCTATTTTACTCTCTCTTTATTTAATAACTTCTTCCTGTATAGCGTTTCACTGAAAGTGTTATACATGTATGTATTTGCTCGACTGGTTACTATTTCTAATTTATCCTTCTTCTGAAACTGTTAAATATCAAGAGAAAGAACACATTGTTGCTTAAAAGTGCTATTAGTTATTAATTCAATTTATTTAGATGTGTAAATTTTCATTTCAATAGATGTGTTCGACCATACAAATTAATTTTTGATTATTATTGTTTAGGTTAAGTTCCATTTCTATTTAAATTTATGTTTCCATATATTACTCATTATAGGCAGAAGGCGCAATCAACCAAGAAGTATATTATTAGAAAACTATCTCATTTCTGTTAAATTTATATATCAATATTTCACACTATTTATTTGTGGCGGAACGTCGTAGAGCAAGGACGCGATCTAATCTTTATTATAAACTTTGTTTTTTTGTTAGGTTTGATGTCCAATGCCGTTATTCTGATTATGTAAATATACTCATTAATTTCGAAACTATAAGTGCTCCTTCCCGAGCTAAATTAACGGCGATTACTTTTACACTTCTGATGAACAACACGTATCGTCTATCGGAAGTATCAGAAATATTGTAGATTACTGTAGGTAGTAATCGTGTTTCACTTTAATCTCGTTCGCAAAATTAAAATTCAAAAACAACAGTTTCAAAGAAAATTTGGAAGAGAACTGTTTATATTATATTTTCTACAGAAGGCCTAAATGGGACCTCAATTTTTTTAAGACAATAATCAGCGAGTGTAATTAATTCCAATCGTTTTGGATACATAAGGTTTCTTTAAGGGTTGAGCTGCAGAGATTGAGTCTGTAAGGAGTTTTAAATTTGATAATTTTAGGATCGAATTTCCTTTATTATTTTATTCAATTTCAACCACATTTTCAAAGATAATATTTCTCCCAACATTAAAGTACGTAGTTCAATTGTAACACGACTCTGAAAATGTCATAAATCAAACATTCACAAAGAAAAACGATCTAAAGGTTTAAATATGCAATTAAAATAAAAAAGTAATTGTAAATGTAAAATTTGTAATAATGCAGTTTTGCTGCGTTATTGGACTGAAACATCTTAAACACCAGCAGGACGCTGGATACAACAGGTGACAGGAAAACGAAGGATGACGTTATTTGCGGTGATCGTTGACAAATTCGTGCGGTGTTCGACAGAACACACAAATCCACTTCACTCACCATTACTATTGAGCATTCGATAAAACACTGCATAATGTAAGCTGTTTTACACCGAATGTAATATTGAAAGCAACCGCAGTAATGCCAGCACTTATTCAAATTTTGATTCGCAAAGATTTTCGAGCTTTTCATTTCACGACCGGTCGGTATACAAATCGATTGAAACGCGACAAGCCATAAATCGCAGCTCGCAATGAGTATAAAAATAATGAAGGGTGCTGCTGCAACGCCGTAGATTGAAAAGGCGCGTTACCGGGATTGACTGGGAGCTTCCATCATCTAGGTCCAGGTCCCAGAGGAGTTGAGTCAACCCCTCCTGACTCACGCACCTACTATAGTTCAGCAAGACTGATGCAAGCAAGGCAAGGGCTACGTGCTGCACCGATCGCATGTCGGTACAAAGCGTCATTGTATGACGCTATTCTTGTACTCCTTTATTCGCTGGTAGAATGCGAGTTGGTCCTTCGGGACGCTTTTCGAAGGACTGCGTGAACGAAAACGAAAATTAACGACTACAAATACAACGTGCCGTGGCATTGCTTTCGCCAAATGCAGTCATCCATCAAATTCAAAATTTACTTAGAAACTAGTAACTTAAGGTTTAATGAAAGCAGCAGTTTTTTCGGTACAACAAAACTTATTCCTATTTAAATCAATCGGCAAATTAAAAATAGATCGAACTTTCAGAAAAAAAGTGCAACTGAAGCAATATGTACTTTACTTAGGGGATGTGCCTTATAGACATAGGAATAAGTAATTCATCGTATGTCCAAAATTAATTTGAAAGCAAGAGATACAAAAATTAATAAAGAAGCTGTGAAGTGTTCATAATTGGGTGCATTAATTCCTAGCTCACGATTTTAATCAGTCTTTTGGTTTCAACTTCACTGAAGTTTCGCTGAGGAAACACTTTATTGAGCCAAATATTTTGTGAACAGGTACTTAAACATAAATATGAGTCCTAAAGAAGCACTAAATACTTATACTTGCACTTATAACTCTAAGTACATTTCAGTAACATTAGAACTTGAAAATATGTATGTTCAAACTAATCAGAAGTGGTTACAAATACACTAAAAGAGGAATGTACATAGGAGGGGGTGAATTTAAAAGTGTGACTTTAATGCCCCTACTTCAATCGTCCAAATTACATCTTCTCCACGTTTTTATCACTTTTCAAGCGATTATGCGAGAATACGCCTCGCGTAAAATGCAGATGATGCATTATTTAAAGCGGTGGCGCGCAGGTAATTCAGAAAGTCATAAAACGATAATAAACGGAGGATTTTGATTTGGCGTGATTAAAAAGCGAGCCCCTCGGATAAAAAATAATTTTTCGCTGGCGTGCTCCCCGAGGAAGCCCGTGCCCTCGATGTTTCACTTAATAAGTGCATTCGTTAGAGGGTCTTACAATGTGTTTTGTGCGGTTCCAAGAGCGGATCAAGTGTGAATTAAGAAGGGGTGTGTCACATTAGACGGCAGGGCGGAACAACCACCGCCACGCCCGCACTGTTAGTGCTTCTCTTCGGCAAATATTTCATCGTCTGTTTTGTTACGTAATGCAAAAGTTAAGTTTTTGGCGTAGACTTCGTGTGATTTTTACATACAATCTCTAATGCTTTTGTTCGGTACAGAAGTTGTAAATTATGAGCATGAATAAATTCCTCTAACATAGTCTTTACAATTTCAGTAAATTTATATTTATTCATACGTAGACAGAGAAAAAAGAATGGTATTTGTTAACACAATTGTAGAAGTTATATTTACAAATTGTTACTAAAATGAAGTTTACATTTGATTGTAGAATAATATTTGTAGTAAACTATTACAGATTTTTAAGAAAAACGTGTAACACAAATAATAGTAAGTGTGTTATTATAAATTGTGTAAATTAATTTTATAGACAAAAAGTAAACATGTTATATAAATTGTTGAATTAAATGCTGTTTCGTATAGAAGACTTTTCCATTTATTTAGTAAAAATTGACAAATATATAACACTGTTTAACACAATGTTTGGAAACTAATACGTAAAGTATAGTAAATTTTTACACAATCGTAGTATATTTTTATTGATATTGTGTAAGCGCATTATACACTTTGTGTTAAAAATCACTCAAATTGTGTTACTGGTTCTATATGTTGTGTGAAAATTTTACAGTTTAATTCTGTTTATATCTCTAAGGAAGAAGATTCATAGCCGAATATTTGGAGCCGGTAATAACGATTTTTTTCTAACGACTTAATAATTTAATCATTTTCAAATTGTAGAAAACTTTTCATTGCGATTCTATTATAGTTTTACACAGCGTGATTCATAATAGGTGTCCGACCCGTTAGGAGTGTATTTACTACGGTTACGCAAGTACGAAATTACAAGAAATAAATTTATCAGAAGCATTTTAAAAATGTTACGCTTTTGAATCCCAAATTGAAGCCGTTAGAGTATCACTGACAACTATTATTAGAATGTGATAGGTACGATGTTTATAAATACCAATATGAATAGCTTATTGCCGCCACCACACATTTTTATAACGACAATAAATTTCATTCTCTTTGTCTGCATTCCCAAACACGTGTCTGCAATAATTGAATTGCCCGTCATAAATCTCTCGGTAAAGTTGTAAACACAGGCGTTTTAGAATTTTATTCAAGGGTAAATGATTTTGTGAGTTAGGTCAGTTATTCCAGTGCCAACGAACCTATTTACATGTGCATCTTCAAATAATTTTATTAGAGCTGGCAACGGTTAACCGATTTTGGATATTTTGGATATTCGCGGTGTACAGATGTCACTCATGCAAATAGAGTTGCATAACTTGAATGTGAATTTAGCTGAAAAAATTTTTTCATGCAACTCTATTTGCATAAGTGACATGGTGTACACCGCGAATATCCAAAATATCCAAAATCGGTTAACCGTTGCCAGCCCTAAATTTTATCTTAAAAACTATGCACCTAAGACCTCCTATTCGTATAAACTTTTTGCTTTGTTTGTTCATGTACTGCGTGGGGTTAACGGGTCGGACACTTATTATGAATCACGCTGTATACGACAAAATGTGAAAATAAAATCTTCACAGTCTGTTGTAGTAAATTTTCACATAAGATGGAGAATTTTATATAATAAAGTGTTGAAATTTTATCTTCACACTAACGAGAATTTATTATAGTATAAAAGTCAAATGGAACTTTTTACTCCAAAATGCTTTTTTAAGGTAGAGGTGGAAAATATCTGAATTTAAAAAAAATGTTCATCTCACTTTGTCATTCTCCATTTGTACTAATAGTAACAATTCAGACTTTTCACAAATAAATTATCGTTATTGCTTTAATTAATGTTTAATTATGTTCTTAGAAATACAAATGTCTCAGTATATACGTATCCATCTGGTGATTGTTCTACGATATTGGAAAGCCAGACTATCAAATTTGAAAATTGATTTCAAAGCCCTTATTGCACCTATTCCAAATGCAACTCTCCTTTTTTTGATCACTCTATTTTCTAGCATTTTTTAAATGTATGACCTTGTTTTGATTAGGAGAACTGTCTTTTGTATGTTTAGATTTGACTATCTTATATTAATATTAATGATTTTTATTATATAACATTTCTTTATTTAGAAATTCTATCATCACTTATGTATGTATATGAACATTACGATAAAACCGGACAAGGTTTTATTAATTTCGACAATTTTTTTATCTGTTTAGATCTACTATATATTTTACATCTAATTTTTTCTATTATTTTTTATTTTTTAAATACAAGTTTTTTAATTTGGTAGAAAATTGTTGCTCAGAATTTTTCCGGTTCAAGTTCAAATAGTAAGAAGCAAGTTATTATATTATTCGAAAAATCCTTAAAATTTATATTGTGAATTTAGAACGCAAGGGTTATTTCAAAGTACATGAAATTGTAATTTATATGGCAAATTAGAATTTGGAGTATCTGGAAAGCCCATTTTCCTAAATCCACTCGTCGAGTACCCAAATATTCTAGAACTATAATTTTTTTTTTATAAAGTTCCTTAAACTTAGGTACCATCGGCTAAATAGAAAACTAACAATAAGACAAATATCCAAATTTTTGAAAATTTTAGTGTTGTTACTAACCAAGTAGTGAGGATACTTCTAAGAAATTCAAAACATATTCTTGCAATTTCTCCGAATTATGGCCAGTTCAATCGGACAAAGTAAATCAGCTCTTTTATGGCAAGGTCCTTGAATTTTGGCAAGTCTTTTATAAATATTATAGACAGCGGAAGAATTTGATGACTTTTGGGTTTTGATTTTTCTGTATAAGTCGTGACTTTTTCTTTAATCGTAATCATAACTTTCATAATTGCAGAAATTTGTTTGAAAGTTAGATTTTTTTTCTCTTTCTTATTGCTATTTTCTTACTTATTCGGTAAGGAAGTCGTCAGAAATTAATTCAGAATTACACTACGACACTTTTGTAAATTTAGTTTTCATTCTATTTTTGAAGTTTTCTTGCAGTTCCAATTAGTTATTAAGTATATGAGGTTCTAACTTTTATTTCTCAAATGAATTGTGGTCTTTTGAATACGAAATTTTGTAACTGTTATGAAATCGGCATTAAACAAAATTATAATTACAAAACATCCTAATTACCTTTAGATCCCCTCAGATTTTCCATTGAATTAACTGCTTCGAATAGTATACCCAACTTATCATGTTTCTTTTAACTGTACTATTGGGGTTTTATGTTTCCATTATGTAGAACAGATTTAATACTTTTTTTTAGATGTATCAATTAAAAGCATCCATTCAGATGCAACGTGTTTTTTCTGACAATTTTTCAAATACCCCGTTTACCATAGTTTCCCTTTTTGGGACCATTGTCCATTTTGCAAGACAACATTTTTTAACAACCCCCTATTATAACAGTCTTCCCCGTTCAAGCTGTTTGATATTTTCGCCGTAAATAGTGATACATTACTGCTTAAGTCGTTAAATGATTGAAAAAGTAGTAAGTTATTAAAAAAGTAGAAGGCTTCAGCACCCACTGGTGGGCGGTACTGCCCACTTTGGGAACCTATGGTTTACATCGTAGGAGTAGCAAAGATCGACACTTATATCTGGTTCAAGTAAATTATTTTCTTGTAACCTAGAAAGAAATTCTGATTCTCTTTAGGCCGTTTAGTTCCTCCGGACTAAACGCTTCAGAAATCCGTGAATTTTTACAGGAATGTAATCTCCTGTGGTCTCTCTCGTCCAAGTTATGAAAACAGACTCAAATTGTTGAACATATCCCCATTTATGGATAGAAGATTACGAGGCGATCTAATTACAACTTACAGGATGTTACACAATAATTTCGGTATGGATCACCGTCAACTTCTTCCCATAAATCAGAATCACACACTTCAAGGGTATACCCTTAAAACATGCAAGCAGTCCTTTAACAAAAGACATCGTCAAAATTTCCTTCCCAACAGGATATTCAACGACTGAAACTCACTGCTCGAGTGCAAATAATACCATTATGTTCAAGAACAAATATGACTCACACAAATCAACTTGAGGTGATAATTTAATTGTAACATCCTATTTCAATGGTAGTTATTTATGTTAAATCAGTACCTGTTAAATGTATGTAAGTAACAGGAGCAAAATAGGTTTAATGACCTCTGCTCTTATCTTTCAATAATAATAATTTGACGACCTAACAAATAACCAATAAGTTCTTTACCAGTCTTCATTATTTCTTCCTGGCAAAGCTATGTGTTTGTTGTTAGGATGGAAATTGACAGAATGTGAGGGTCTAGCCTACGTGCACAGTCTATATTGGTTAAGCTATTTTATGTTTACTTTTCATGTACAGTCATACGCATCTAAAATGCACCGCCTGCACGCAAACCTCACCCTTAAAACCTTGTGGTACGAGGCTCACAGAACTGTTAAATTGTAGCACTTAAGCTGCGTATGACTGTACGTCAATTTTGGAAAAACAGCAGTCTTCAGAATGTTCCTTTATTTCTTTCCATTTTATAAGTTTCGTAAGTCCACAGGAACACGAATTACATATCATATGCGGTGCCAAGGCCTTATCCTGATGAATTAGTGACAGACCGAAGTGCAGATAATATCTATATTAAGTTCTTTTGTATTTGTCCTTCGCTGAGACTTTGGAATGGATTTTTCACACACAGCAAACGAAAGACTTTTGCACTTACGGGGTATTTCAATAAAGATCGCCGAATTTTAAATTTATATTACCGTCAGGTGTTCCTCCTTGGGAAAATAAAACGCCGAAGCCAAACAGGAACTAAATACCTTATTCTTCGAAATCAATCTGGTATCATAAGCACTACAATTACTTCCAATCAAAACACTTTTAACTTTGTTCAATAAAATCACGGGTATATTGATTTCGGAATGCATTCTCTTCTGAATTCTTCACACTTGTACTTTACACTACTCCTGCGACCGACGCAACGCGACGGCCTTTCCATACTTTAGATATCCTCCAATTCAAAGGGTAAAGTTCCAGTTTTACATTCTAGATGGACTCTTGCGATTTCTAGAATTTTCGATATGTTTTGGATAGATCGTCGTCGATTGATTGTCATTAAAAGGGAACCATAGGTGTCTCATAGGGAGACACTTGAGGTAATTGTTATTTGTGACCAGATAGCAGAAATGGATTTCTAAGAGATCGCTCCTTAAGTTGAAGGAATTTGGGATTGAGGGATTGTCACAGACACCCCCTTGCAGTGTTGCCTTATCAATGCACCCTTTTGAAGAAAATTTAAACAACAACGACTTTCTTGATTTCAGTTTTTTTTATCGACGGGGCATGGTTCCACCTAGTTATGCATATGGATACAGGACGTGGTCGGTCAACAATCCACATAATTATATCGAGGCTCATTTATTACATCCTGTTAAAGTAGGATTATGGTTGACTGAGTCACGTCGTAGGTTTCACAGATTTATATGAGTCGATTCTGCTCTTATCTGGAGCAATCATAAGATCTGTAAGTCTGTAGGTTAATTATTAAAAAATGGAATTTTGAAGTTCTCAGTATAATACGATTTCTTGTAAGCCTCTAAAATAATACCACAGAGACTTACGAATAATCCTAAAGACTTGGGAGAAATCATATCTTCCATAGAACTTCAAAATTTCATATTTTAATAATTAACTTACAGGTTTACAGATCTTACGGTTGCTACAAATATGAGCAGAATCGACACATAAATAATTGACAAATTTAACAAAAGCGTCAGCAATATGTGAGAGCGGTAGACAATAGCCGGATATGTGAAGTGCAAGAAAGATGTCCATATATTCTGGCAACTGTTAAATTAAATATTGCACACACACTTTTGACAATATATGTTTATTTGTTGATTTTATATTATGAAGTAAATAAAACAAAACTATTTCCCTAGTACGTCTCGGCGACAAATCCACCAATCCCGTTTTTTTCCTTCTATCAGCTGACTGTGGTCCTTTTCATATGTTGGGACCCTTGCCTTTCTCTCTCCACAATCGGTCTAGGTTATAAATACTATACGTATATGGTAGGATTATAGTACCACCATGACAACATAAATAGTCAACATTGTCGACCTCAGCCTAATGAATTTTTGGAGGTTACTTCCAGCAGAATGGAGCTACCGCTCATACAACGAGGCAAGATTTATAATTTTTCGAGCAATTTTTTTCCCAATCGAGTAGCTAGCAAAGGGATTTGGACAGCGAAATCACCCGACCTTAGTCTATTAGATTACTTCATCTTCGGACATCTTAAAAATGAGGTCTACAAAGAAAGGATTCATAATTTCGACAAAATGGTAGACTGGATGGACACTTCGAATACTTGATATAGTCAGTATCAGTTGTATCAGTTTTATGATCTTGCTAAAAAAAAAGGGACAAAGAGACCTTCACAGCAGTCTGTTTGTCGCCTCTCTGTCGCTTTTTTAGAGCAAGACCATAAACCCGATACCAAATTGGGACAACTATACAGCCAAACAGTAATTGGCCCTTTTGGAGGGACTAAGCTTAGCAATGAAGTTATGGTTCTTCTGTTACTTTTAATGTTCTGTATTTGTGAAACGTTTGTTTTATTTTCTGGAATCACTTTAAGTTTTAATAACGGTTCTGGTTAATTTCGAAGGACATACTGTTGTAAGTGCCACTCAATGTATGGGCGTTTAATTTTTTGAATTACATGCAAGGCATCTTCGCATAACATAATCAAAACAACAATAAATCAGTTCTGATAAAGTTTCGTAAATTTTTCGCGGTAACCAAAAGATGCAGTTCTTGGACATTAATTTTGCATATCTTAATAACAGATCCAACTAGTTCCAGGGCTATTGCGATTGCAGGTACCATGGTTGTGACGTAATTGCATTGCAGTGTGAGGTGTTACAACTTGCAAGTAACATGCCTCTGCCACCGTGCGTTTATTAGTGTGGCTTGTCAATCACTCCCGGGCGATGTCACTCCCGTGTTTCCTGTCACGCCAATTGCATAATTAGATTGCCACTGTCTCTCCGCATGTGCCCTGATAGACACGTTTGGCGCAGTTATAAAACACCACTCGGTTAGACCGACTTTAGACAGATTATTTAATTAAAACCAATTCATTCACATCGAATTATGTACCGCCATTTGTTATTTGTCTACTACAACAAATCACGCTGATGGAGGTTAACTTAAAAGATATTTTCAGTTGGCTATTGGTTTTTAAGTGTGGAATTATGCGAAATTTTTGTTGCATTTCCGTGTCAAGTCTACCCTACACGAATATTATGCATAATTTACTTCTCCTACATACATACATAACAGGACTGAAAGCGTACATTCGATGGTGAAAACCTGAAGATATTCATCGCGTCGCACCTAAAAGCTTCAAAGAAACCGTATATTGAAATGCGAATCCAAGAGCATGTAAAAGAAAACCGTACTCCTGCGAAAGCATTGTGAGCATAAGCAAATCAAACGGTGACGCAAGGTGTGGAAGGAAGCTCTTTCTGAAAGTAGAAGGTGTTTGTGTGCGAAGTTGCTCCGTCATTCAAGTCGGGTAGATGTTGCAGCCTCGCGGGACTCGCTGACAACGCGAGACGAACACAGGACAGCTTGATGTCTATACCGTGTTCCCATCACAACCGAATCTGTATTACCGCGGTTCTGGAATTAGGCGAGATGCTCGCCTTGTAGACATGATTGACGTCATAAATCAGGACAACGTTTTCCTAATCACCGCAAATCACAAACCATAGATTTAATTACTCCTGTAATTCAACATTCAAACTTCAAGATCCTTTGTTTTAAATTAGAACTCATTCCTTATTACTAGAGAGCTTAGGTTTTATCTAAGGTCATTCAAACTACAACTATTGAATAAAAATTATTTTTATGGAATTTTGTACAGCCTCAATCAAAAGTAATGAAACGTTCAAAACCGAAACGCTGCAGTTAGAGTGCAACGGTGCCCCGTTAGAGAGAGCGCAACGTGTTGTGGGGTTCCGAAGGACTTCGGAAACATTCGTTCGTCATAAGGCTTCATCTCACTCGGTATCTTCTCTTTTTAACTACAGCGTTTCGGTTTTGAACGTTTCATTACTTTTGATTGTGGTTGTACATCTGTTTTATATTTACTTATTCACACTCACTCAACATCTTGTAAATGACTTATTGTAGGCAGTTTGCTTGGAATAAGCCTGATTGATATTATCATGTTTTTGATAAAACATAAAACTGGTTATCACTTGTCAGGACGTCTACAGCGTGAAAGATTACCTTTTGCAATAAAGTTACTCCAAATAACCCATTGAATTGTATTAACAATTTCAGGGGGCTTTTACAATGCTTTTCATCAAGTTTGGTTGATAAAGCCTGTAATATATTATATGATAACTTATTTGGAAAAGCAAAAGGTTCTGAATGATCAAATTATAGCACAATGCTATTTTTGTGGAATACAAATACTTGCATTTACTTGTTAGTAACTGTTATTGTAAATATTTTTTTGAGAATCTTCTTAATCGTGATAATTCATAATTAATTTAGAACTCTTATTAAAGCGAACACTATGGGAAGCTTTTATGTATGTACCTACCTTATCAATAAAGTGAATCCAGAAAACTCTGTTTGGTAACTTTCGAACTTTAACCTTCTTTAATACATAATATATTATTTACAGTTCAATTCGTTATTCGTAAATATTAAAATAACTATCCTTTACATGTATATTGCAAGACATCCTTGATGTATTGTTGGTTGCAGCCAACCTTTGAAATTGTGTAGGTACCCTGCAGTCCCGTCAAGGCACCAATTGACATTTTTAATAATTTCATTTAACAAGAGCTTAGAAATTGTTAGGACTTGTAAGTACCGCCAAGCTACAGAGGGTTAAGCAGAAGAACTGCTTTGAAACTTTTTTAGATGTATCAGATGTATCAACTTTGCAAGAAAAAATTTTTTAACAATCCCCCATTATAACAGTCTTCCTCGTTCAAGCTGTTTGATATTTTCGACGTAAATAGCAACTAGTGATACTGTAAGAATCCAAGTATCTTATAATTATCATTATAATTATGAAATGAACTAACTAGAACGAAATCCGCTCACATAAAAGAATTGCGTAAAAAACCTTGCGCTAGATGACACACGATGGACATTGCAAAATTCTAATGCCTGTTTTAGACGGTCATATTTTTGTATCAAATTTATTACGAAGTGAGAGAGATAAGCTACCACAGTGAATGTTGATTAGTTGAATTAGTACTTCTCACTCACTTCGTAATAAATTTGATACAAAAATATGACTGTGTAAAACGGGCATAAGAAATGCACCTGCAATTGCAGTAAAGATGATAGCTAACCTCGTGCTATATCGCATACGTGATCAAAAAAAAAACAAATAAAAAGGTAGCGTGGCGAAAGCACAAGGATCAGACAGCTTCAAGCAGTTTGGTCGCGTGCATCTCCAGAGCCCGAAGGCATGTATAGAACGTCATAGTGGGTGTCGCTGTTCTCCAAAAGTCCGTTGTCTCTGTATCTAGTGCTATGGTTTGGTAAGAATTTTTATTATTGATTTTTTATTATTTTGGCTATCTTTATAAACTAACATTGCTTATTTTAATTATGAGATGCTGTTTTTCTCGTCCTAAAATTATTTTGAATTTGTTTTATGTTCTCTTGTGTGTTGTCCTGAAGCAATCTGTAATCGCATTTAAATTTTGAATTTGTCTAAGTTGTGTCTCTAGTAATTTACCTAGAGAGTTGTATGTACTAAATCAGTTTTTAAAATTGTCTTAATCAATTTATAATTGTTTACTTAATGTTAATATATTTATATATTCAAAGTCATTCTTAAAAGAGAGGACGTAATTTTTCGTCAATCCCGAAAATTATATGTAGTGGCGGGCAAGGGCTGAAATCCCATTCCGTATAAAGAGGGCGTAATAGCAATATCTGGCTCAAAAGCTCAAACCAGATACCTACAAACAAAGAAATTGCTAGTTGTGTCCTTTATGTCCTGAATCAAATTTCAGTAAAAGAGTGAGAAGAAGAAGTAGAAATTGTTGATTATTTATTGTGGTGTGACCTAGTTTGGGCATCACAATAGAACTTCTCTCTTACTCTTGTCGAGATATCTGGACGGACATAGTGTTTCGACAAAGCCTTGTACTAAAATTGATAAAGTTGAAAGTAAAGGATAATTCATCTCCTTTCTTCTAATTCAATTCAGTTTTAACCTCCCATCCCTCACAATACCTTACTGCTTATGCCGTTAAATTATTGAGAAACATTAAAAAAGAAGGTTTCAGCGCCCACTTTGGAACCTATGGTTTACATCATAGCAGTAGCAAAGATCAACGTTAATATTTGGTTTAAGTAAATCATTTTCTTATAACCTAGAAGCAAGAAGTTCTGATTCTCTTTGGAATGTATCAAATCTCTAATAAGGCCGTTTAGTTCCTCTGAACTTCTGTGAATTTTTTTCAGGAATGTAATCTCCTATGGTCTCTCTCCTCCAAGTTATGACAACAGACTCAAATTACTGAACATATCCTCATTGATAGACTGAAGTTTACGAGGAGATCTAATTACAACTTACAGGGTGTCATATAATAATTTAGGTGTGGATCTCCGTCAACTCCTTCGCTTCAGTCAGGATCGCATACTCCGAGGGTATACTCTTAAACTATGCAAGTAGTCCTTTAACATAAGTGATCGTCAAAATTTCCTTCCCAGCAGGATATTCGACGAGTGCAACTAATACCATTATATTCAAGAACAAATATGACTCACACAAATCAACTTGAGGTAATAATTTAATCGTAACAGCCGCAGCCTATCAGTAAAGTGAATCCAGGAAGCTCTGTTTGGTAGGTAACTTTCGAACTTTAAGCTTTTATAATGCTTTTTATTTACAGTCCAATTCGTTATGATTCGTAAACACTGAAATAACTATCTCTCCTTTACATGTATATTGCAAGACATCACTAGATTAGTGATAAAGCCATAAAGGAGATGCATATTGTAAAATCGGTGTTAAAATATCAATCTTCCACGGATTAGATTCCATTTTACTTTTACATTTTCATTCCATAAATATAGTAAATTGAAATGGGAATGACTATCAGATAAGACAAGCTTAACCACAAATCTCAAACTATTTTTTAAAAACAAGAATTGGATTTAATTCTATTTTTCTATTTCAAATTCAGGGCCGGCCTTCTAGATGCCGGAGCCCGGGCGAATTGTGGGGTCTTTTTTTAAGGACTATGTAATGGTGTAGAGACCGCAATTCTGTGCAAAAATTTATTATTTCAAAATCAGAAAATAAATGTTGAAATCACAAAATTTAAACGTATGAGTTTGAATTAGAACAAAGTGATGAAGTTAAAACAAAACTGTAGTTTAAATTTGACGTTTCTAAAGATGCATTTCGTTAGAAAACTCATAGATGGCACCGCGAAAAATTTTAAAAATCTTTAAATCTTACTTTTAAGTTAACGTCGTATATCCAAAAGTAAACTCATCTTTTTAGAAAATTGATTATGTATTTGTAAAGTGTAGTTTAAATATGATGCTTTTAAACATGCACTTTGTTAGAGAACTCGTAGATGGCGACACTAAACATTTAAGAAAAAGGTTCTGTAAATATTTTTAATGGCGATTTCGATTCACTTGCGCTGAGAGTATTTGCATGTTCCTTTAACCTCATGTAATAACACGACATGAAGATATTCTGAGTTCACACTAGTGCAGTCAATCGAAAACGCTTTAAGTTAACGGTGTAGTAACAAAAAACTGAAAAATTATAAAAACTACGTACGAACGAAATTATTTAAAAAATATTATGTGTCCAAAAGTGATTTCCTGTTTTTAAAAAATTTATTATTTGCAACGTGTAGTTTACATTTGACACTCTTAAAGTTGCACTTTGTTAGAAAATTCATAGATGGCGACAATTTTAAAAAAATCTTTAAATATTTTTAAGTTAGCGATGAAGTGACAAAAAGCTGAAAAATTAAGAAAGCTTTCCGTACAAAGAAAACTATTTTAAAAAATATTGTTTTAAAGTCGTATGTCCAAAAGAAATTTTCTCTTTTTACAAAATTTATTGTTTGCAAGGTGTAGTTTAAAATTTGACGCTCTTAAAGCTTATAGATGGCGAAATTAAAAATTAAATATTTTTAAGTTAGCGATGAAGTGACAAAAAACTGAAAAGTTAAGAAAGCTTTACGTCGAACGGAATTATTAAAAAAAAAAATTGTTTTGAAGTTGTATGTCCAAAGTAGGTAATTTCCTCCTTTTGGAAACTTTATTATGTATTTGCGACGTGTAGTTCAAATTTGTCGCTTCGAAAGATGGAGTTCGTTAGAAAATTCATAGATGGCGCCACTAAAAATAAAAATAAAAACTTGAAAATTAAGAAAGCTTTATAATCGTACAAAACTATTTAAAACAGAGTATTGTTTAGAAGTTAATATAAAAGTTTAAGGTCTAATAATAAAATGTAAGTTAAAATTGGATCAATTTGCCCAAAAAATTGTATCGATTCCCTTTATAAAGAGTGCTTTTTTTAAATCTGGCATCGAAGTTGGCCTTGAACACTTAATTACGAACCATCACCAGACTTCGGACATTTCGGAGCGTTGCCATGGTTATGCAATACGAGGACCAATGAAAAGTCGCCCTTCGTTGCGTAGCAATGGCAACGCTCCGAAATGTCCGAAGCCTAACCATCACCATCATGTTAATTTGACATTTGAACTTGCCGTACCTAACCTTGCTCTCGAGGTTTCGAGTTCAACAGTACGATAGGAATGTGATCTATTGTAATAAACGAAAGAAGCCAATAAGAATGAGATCTGTTGTAACAAACGAAAAAAGACAATAAGAAAATCTGAATTACAACAAGCAAATAAAATTGTACTGCGTTCACGATAAGCACCTTGTCACTGCCAATTTCGACGCCAAATAAAAAAAAAACACCCATTACTATACACAGTTGGTCTGACTAAGACTAGGTATACGGTTAATTGTGAGTAAATGAAGGAGAGGCTCATTGAAACTTGTGTGGAAATGAAATAGAGATATTACAATGTTGCGTGCGAAGGTAGGAATGCTGCGGGCGGAGCGTGGCCCGCGTATCAATCGGCAACGTCGATTGATGTAGCTATTTCGTTTACTCATGCGCTTACTACTATTCTATCCTTCATTTACTCATGATAAACGCATAGCCAATGGTGGTTAGGCCAACCCAGTATGTACAGTCACGAGCGAATAAACTGGCAGTCGTTGTCGGAATCATCAGGAATTATAAATAGTAATTTTACTCAATGAGTTGAAACTGTAACAATCAGTCCCTGTGGTTAGACAAACAATTTGAATATACTCCCAGCTACAAACCTTGAGTAACATGATGGTGTCCGCAAATGGACACAGTTGATGAACGTACTAAGAGAAAAGCAATGGAACAGAGAAATGGCACGCCCTCTACCGGTATTTCATTCGGAAGCTATGCGTGAAGTGGAAATATTTTGAATTTAACTGTTACGGGTGATGTTATTTTACCCCTCTTAGAGACTCCAGACAGATTATACAATTAATGTGATGTGCTTAAAACTCGCCGTGATTTTTCGACAGTTTGGTGTCTTGTTAAATAAATTTCCTCCTCAGTTTCATTTATATTTTTTCTGCCAGTGTTTTTTTTTTGTTTGGTTTTAATAGATTTAGGTAAGTCATAAACGAAACGTCCACGTCCTCGAAATTAAAATTGAAGTGTCCCAAATTTCAACGATTCAGTGATTGATAAGCCAAAGCCTAAAGAAACATCAGAAACTAAGAAAAGCTTTAAATGTACAGAATACTTTGATATTTGAATCTCTTTCTCACTCTCGTATTGGTTATCTAGAGGAGAAAAGTGTCTCGAGGTGTCCTTATGAAATTAATTACATGTATTGAAAATATAGGTATTTTTAATCTGCCTTCTTTAATCATTTATTTTCAATTTCGTTCGGTCGTTACAATGGTATGGAGTACGGGGGCCCTGAGTAGTCCGGGGCACCCCCCTTGTGGCAGGCCCTGTTCATATTAACATGTATCTACAGATTTAGGTATTTAGTTAATTGTTAAATCATGTTGTCCAAAATGTAAATGAAAAAAAAAAAAATAGTAATTAAGAAATACAAGGCACGTATTCAGTCAGAAGATGTCGAAATTATTTAGTACAAAAACCTCACCAAAGAAACAAAAATCCTTAATATGAAAACATATTTATAACTATATACTATAGTAATCAATGAAAATAAAACGATGTAACAGCAACGTAACGATTTGAACGAGATTATATATGACGTTGCTTGCATTAAACCGAAAAGGCAGAATAAGAATAAAGGGAATATTAAGAAAATTGATGCCGAAGGAATCATTTATACAAGCGAATAGAAAACAAATGATTATGGGGGAATGTATTAAGCAAAAAGAGGCAGATGCCCCAGGCTTGATTACTATCAGAGAAACGAAGAAGAAGAATACAAGCAATACTAAAAAACTATAATATAAACAAACCAAGAGGGATAAATCAACTTTTGTTGCTACCTACCTAATTATTTTAAAATAATTGACCTTGAATGGTTTACGAAAGTCGAGAGAGACCCTTTTGCATTGGTGAACAACCTACCTGAAATTTTACCCAGCTCAGTGGAGATGGGGATGGGAATACACAATAAGATCGTCGGTAGCTCGTTACCTAGTTATTAATTAAGAAAGAGGGCGCCACCTAGCGTAAAAGTTATTTCAGGTATTGCTATTACGTGTAACCACGTGAATGTAGCATATGGTTATCCCTCAATTATGAAATTCCGTATAAATATTATAAATATAAATATTATAGTTAACAACCACCCTGTATATATATTATATATAACAAGCACCCTGTATATGTCAATTTTACAATAAAGGTTTGACAATTCGATATGACATTTATTGATTGACTCGAAGAAGGTTTAAGTTCACGCAATCGTACAATAAATATTTAAAATAAATAATTAAAAATTCACAGCACGCGTGTAACGCGTAGTCACCGACAAGGATATCCTATTTGGTTTACAGCGAAGTTATACAAGATAAATTATAGATATCTGTCAATTTGCCAGTAGGAGGCGGTTATTAATTTTAAAGATCTATGACTTCAAATAAACGGATATATAACTTTCAAATCGATGACATTTCTTTATATAGTACAAAAGATGCTTAAATAAATAATGTAGGAGCAATGTACGGTACCGCGTTTGACGTTAAGCCGAGTCGTCTGAAGACGTAAATCACGATGTCCGCATCGAAGTCTCTGAGGGAGGATTTTGATCCTACATGGACATCTACACCTTCGTATTGTGTGTGGTTAGAAGAACCAGGCGTCTCACATACGACTTTTCTGTTTTCTGCCTAACACCAACTGCAATCTGATGAATCTACCCCTTACAACGTGTACGACTTGAAACTACTCCGTACGACTCAAAATTACCCCGTATGACTTGCTAAAGGAAGAAACGTGACGTTTAGTTTGACAATTTGAAGTTGAATCGAAAGACTTACTCCTTCTTTAGAAGTAAGGGCCAAATGAAGTTTTTAGTACATCCATTTGATCTTGGAGTTCGTGACGTGAAACAATCTGCTACACAAGCATAGGTGAAATTCCAAACGTCATTCTTAAGTGCCTTAAATCCCTATTGACGATAAGGTGGTCGAATTCAGTATGAAACACTCAAATCAGCTTCAACAGCAAACGAAAAAGACCTGCACTCAGGAATAATCACGTACACTAAGGTGGCGATTTTTCTATTAATTTTTATTTTCGAATCAACAACTGAACAAACGCCAACACGTTTCCAAGTCCGAAATTAACCAATCTACACGCACGAGAAGGGAAACAAGAAGGTAGCCCTTAGAGTTTGAATTCAGAATAGAGCGATCAGTGAAGCCAAAACAGGACTTTAGACTTTATTATCAAATAGACCATTAAATGAAGACGAAATTTAAAAATACCCTAAGATAAAATCAATAAACCAAAACGAACCGTAACATTGTTTTTATTTGTTACATCGCTCATTTTGTTGTGACCCTTTTCTATTTTTTTTTTAATTCATTTGGTTCATTGTTATTATTTTTTCTATTTCGAAGATGACCACTTTGATAGAATAAACATCGTTAAACTTATACATAACGGCAACGTAAAATTGTAAAATTAGAAAAGTGTGAAATAAATGCAGGGCCGGGATGGTACACGCATTTTGTTTTCTATAGACGATGATTGATCGGTCCCAAGACGGCACGGTCAAAACAGAGAAATGACAAATGTTTGTAAAAATATAAAAACTTTTACATGACAAAAGTTTTTGAAAAATTATCGTGGATTGAATTTGTGCTCAGCGTGGAGGGTTCGGCATCGGGTTGTTTCGTTAAGTCGGAAACTTGGCGTCCACTGGGATCGCATCAGCTCGGCAAACATCACATCAGCGGTAGGGAAATGGACAAATCCAGAAAAGAAATGCGGCAACTTAGAGGAATACATCAGTCCGGCGTGTAGCTATCTTTTGCATGAGTGGATTTATTCTGTTTGCGGCCGAGGGTTGCGTACGGGGAGTTTACAAGTCGGTCACCCGGAACGTGTGATTTCATTTGCTTCGAACCCCGGTCCCCGCTGTTTATCAACGTTTCTTATTCCGACGGTATTTATTTCGGCAGGACTCTGTTTTGTGCGCCCGCCAATTGCGCCTGTTATTATGAGATGCATCCCGCGAGGCCCTTACAGCTTCGAGAATTGCAATTAAAAATTAAAACTTCATTCTTTTCCCGGTACCTGGCTCGGTGACATTCGTTGACTTTACATTTCAGTTTACTATTGTTGAACTTTAGTTTAATCATGTATTCTGTTTAACTCTTGGCCACCGAGCTCAATCTACTTTGTTACTTTCATGTTTCACCGATGGGACTCGAATATCATCAAGTTTCTCGATTTTAATTAAACAGTATGAATTCTTTAAGAATGCTCTTAACAACCACAGCATTCGTTACTGACTTTTTGTTTTAACCATCTCGTATAAAGGAATAAATTAAATTTCATGCAACCTTCCAAACTGCATTTACCCATTTTAATGACTCCACTTTTAGTTATAAATCATCATTAAATTATGATTCATTATGAGTCATTCCTTAAACTTTCTGGTATAAACTTGAAAATAAATCAATATATACTTCTAATCCTGATTTGGACCTTTCATTTTTGGAGGAAACACAGACCTGGAGACAATGATCTTTCCAACTTTCAAGTTTTGACGTTGTGGAGATTATGGTAAAGCCGTTTGAATTTAGGACTTCCAAGACGAATCAATACAAAACGATAAAACCTAATCCAAAAGCGAACCAACACAAGGCGACTCAAACCAAGGCAACCCTACCCGAGGCAGACTAACCCCAGGTGAACCAATCCAAGGCGATCCAGCCCGATCCAAATCTAGGGAAAATATTTAGAGGCAAAGTTTAGAGACATTCATAATATAGGAAACATGGTTTAGTATATTATGGGTATTGGAAGTCTTATGTTAATTAAGAGATTGAATGCGTTCCATATTCTTTATTGCTTCAAGTATTTACGATGTAGTTCTAACCTGACACAATTATGTAGAATAAAACAATTTGGTTTTCCCTTAGGTATGAATGAAGGCGTAATTGATTATAAATTGAAAATAACAATTTGTAGATCTATCGAAAGTAGTTTTTAATAGAATAAAATCCTCATAAGTATTAGATAAACGTAGACGGTCTCAAAGCACCAAAACTAATAACAATTCATTTCATGCCTTCACATCTTTCTATCCGTTCCTCGGCCAGAGTAGTTAAAGTCCCCCTAAACTTTCTTACATATCTTGGCAGGTCAGGTCCAACACCGATGATTTATGAAAAATATTACAGACAAGCGCAGGGGCGGGCGCGACTAGCAAGAAAAATAACAAATTTTTTGAGTCCCAGAGGCATCGCTGACCAATGAACGTGCGCATCTGGCGCCCCGCAAGGGATTCCAACTTTGACCGCTTCTGCATTGCGAATTTTGTTTAGAATTTTATGTCTCCGAACCTGTGTCTTCGATGACGTACGCGAGCATTGAAAATGGGGCGGACGGCGAAAGAAACATTTATAACGACTGTCACTTCTTGGTCAAGGCGCTGCTTTTGTATTCCGACACGTTCCGCCTGCGCCACCCGGGAGATGGCTCTGATCACTCGGTGAATTTCTTATCGGCATTACCAATCCCATCCGGTCCGGAGCCGTTGCTGCGGTTTCTAATTCACTTCTCGACATTGCCTAAGAATTTGTGCTCTCTACAACAGACAGGAAATCCACTCATGGCACATACATTTTGTATGACAACACCTTGTTCTTATTACTCGTGTTCATCGCGCTTCCTGCACTTCAATTTTCTCCGGCGCCTAACCGCTGAATTATCTCGCAATTCAAAACGATTCCCAGCCCTGTCTGATTCCCTCCGAATTTATTTAATCCGCCCCGTTCGCGTTCTTTTATTTATGAAACGAAAATTTAAGAAAGCGGCGGGCGCAAATAAATTTCAGTTTTTGAATTAACCCGGTTCGCACGGACTAAGTGCGGAGGATTCAATTAGATCGGCACGGTTTTATCCGATTAACGCGCTTTCCGGGCAATGAAGAACATATTTTCCGGAAAGTTAACCAATAAAAAGACTTACGGTCCCCAATAGGTCCACTGTCATGTATTTTTCATGATGAGCGCGACCAGGACCCGCAATTTTTTAGAATTTTCCCGACGGTTGTCACATACACTCTTTATATGTGTCGTAACTCCCATCCTTCGACATCGACAACTTTCAGAATGAATGCAATTTCCGATTTGTCTCGACTTCTCTTCCACCTTTTTTTAAAGATATTTGATAGGAACCTTTACTTGTAAACGTTCTAATTTAATACCGTACAGTTTCTTTTTATTGCACATTTCTAATTCAGAATCTTAATAAATTATTTTGACTAAAATATAATAAGGATAATTAACCACTAAGAGACCATCAATGATAGAATTTATTGATAACAATTATTGCAACTCTCCATCAACTTTACGTCTTCTCACAACTTTTCTGTGTTTACATAAGCAAAAACGAGCGCGAAATTTTAATTTAATTAAAAGCTATTTATTTTGCACCCGAATTTGTAGTTCTATGTGACTTAATGTTTCATTAATATTGTAACGTTTTTAAGCGTTCTATTAATTTTTATTTTAAAACAAAACACGAAATAGTTAATAAACTAATTTATTTAAAAGCAAACTAATTAACACTTACAATAATTTATTTACAAGCTTATGTCTGATTTATTTTAACAATCTCACGCGAACTTTTAATGCCGGACTGTCGATGCCGAATCGCTTCTATTCTCCGGCCGCGTGCTTTTATAGCTGGGGTTGTTTTTCTCGAATATTCGAGGAGGTGACGGACTGTCTGGTTTAGTTTATTCCGCCGTCAGAATTTCTAGACTGTCGCATAAGGCGCGTCGACTAGACGGCTGTGACGCAAGAGACAATATGACGCCGGCTGGTGTCGACCAATCATTACAATATGGGTTTGTTTGATTGCTTGTTTGATAATGTAGTAAATATGTAAACAAAATAACAAAAAATGAGGTTTATTTAAGAAGTGAAACATATAGTTAGCTAGTCGAAAACAAGGATAACTTTCAGGGTCTTTGAAAAAAATGTTTCATCCTCATGCTTTTCTCATTTTGCAGTTGAATGGAATGACCATTAATTCACTGAGATCATGACGTTTGCTTTTCCAATTTAATAAAAGCATAGGCAGACTACAACTGTAAGACACGTTCAGCAGAAGAATCAACTATCGTTAGGAATGATAACGATGATCGATGCTTAGTGAAATCAAAGACGGCGATAGTCTTAGTGCTTTAACAGTAATAGAAAAGATAATTCAAAGAGTATCATCTTCATTGTACTGTGTAAACAACTGAGCTGTTGAAAACCAAAATTTTCTAAGTCATAGAATCATGCTTTTTTAGTTAATAATCTATATTACAAGAATCTACTTTCTGACAAACTTAAAAAAATATTCATTCACTATTTAATCAAAATTCTTAACAATGTCTTGTTACTCATATTCATACTCATAATGTTTCCTAACTTGTTAACTTGTCACAATCTCATATTTCAAAACGTAATTTTTGGTTTTTAGTGTGAATGACTCAATTATAACAGTATTGGACAATATAACAACATAATTCAATCTCCTTTGAAAAAACTGGAAGTTCCGTAAGGTCACAGTGTTTGGCCATTGAAAATTTCAGATAAAGTAAGCGCGAAGAGTTCAAATCATCAAAATTCAAAAAAAGTTTCTAAAAACAAACACATGAAAATGGAAAGCAGGACCAGAATGTAATAAACGTTTGTAAGATGCAACAACAAAAGAAAACATTGGAAAAGTAATGGAAGACAAAACTCTCAGAGCTATGCAAAAGAAGAGCATGTACCATCGTCGGCACTAAAAACGAAGCGAAAAGCTAGAAGCTCATTGGAAAGTGAATCTTATTTAATACTTACGGCTATGGCCTTGATAGAGCGTTTCGTTTTTAGTGCAGGCGATGGTACATGCTACAAGCAAATGGGGTACAAGATAGGGAAGATATTCTGTGACATTTTCAGAATGAGGGTATAAGAAGTAGATAGGACCTCAGGAGATTCTTCAACATTCAAACACCATTACAACCACTACAGATTAACTATAAGAATAACATCGTCATCCAAATGGTCAAAAGATACGATTTACAATCACCATAATTGCCCACAAGCATAAACGGTGAAGAGGTAGAGATTCACATCCCAGATGAGGAGGTCACGTGGATCAACGAATTTCCCAGGCAGCAGGCAGAGTGGTTGGAATACTTATTGGCAAAGAAAATAAACGTAGAAAAATGATTTCGTAAATAAAATTTTTATTAAAATAAGAATTAAAAGGAAAATAAACAAATTAACATCAGAAAGAAAAACCCACGTATTTTATTAATTAGAAGATTGTGTTCCTGGGTCCATGTGAGTACGAGCAGGAACAAAATAAGTACGCAAAGAATAAATAAACCTAATTTCACTAACGAATTTATCGCTCTGAGATTAACGAATTAAACAAGAAAATAAATAAACAGTACAAAAACGTTATAATATAATGGCACTCAACCAGGGGCGACAATAAACAAAACGATCCCATCCACGCTCATAAAACATTACTAAAAACACGAGGGACACGACAAGCACCAGAACACAAGATACCACATAAATGGCCCCCCAATATGGGAGGCAATTAAAAGAAACTGCAATTAATACACAAACAATACTACAACATGAACTCAAAAAAGAAATAAATAGACATAGAAAAGCAAGCTTGTTAGAAGGAATTCCCGAGCAATTCGTTCACCAAAAGAACTACCTCGACATTGCAGGGGTATCTCAAACTTTTATGTTACAAGAAAAACATTTGTCTTCTGATATAGGAACAGGCAGAAATAACGAACTCATTTTAAACACGTGTAAACTTATATGTTTTATTTATACAATACAAAAAAAAATGGTTTTCACGTGTACATAACAGTTGGCAAATTCACTTTGTAAAGATTGTGTATCGAAGGTGGGCCCCACCTTCATGTATTCACAAAATTCCGCATCACTTTTTGTAATATTTCTAGAGCAGTTTCTTCTTCTGTTTTATGTTTTAATTCTTCCAGCATTTGAGGGTCGCGTTGAGTACATTTTGCCTTTGAGGTGACCTTGAGATAATAGGAAAAAAATTAGACAAGACTAGTCGGGATACGATATATATCCATGGCGCAATTAAACAAAACTTTAGCACATCAGTGCCCTGTCGAAGAGTGCAATTTGTGACCATGTTTTACTGACACCTTAACTCGCCATCATACTGATCGCCCAAGTTCTTTGATCGAGGCCTAAAAAACATTTGGAATATTCGAAAGTAACAGTTTGCAATGGCAATGACCGTTTCTCCATTTTCTTCGAAAAAGAAGGGTCCGGATGATGTGTAAATCCATTTTTGACAAAAGCAATAGAAATTACTATCGTTACACTACTTGAATTTCGTAGGCAAGTTAATCTATTACAAAAATTGCAGTATTTATATCAAATCAAAATTGCAGTTCAATTTCAATTCATTTATTTATCATTTTGATCATTGAAACAAAATATTGGGCATGTCAACTTAAATTAAACCTAATAATTAAAAATTAAGAAACTACATTTAAGTCGTAGTAGCATTTCTCAATTAGAAACTGTTTTAATTTAAACTAAAAAGCATTCTGAGTTGCAGTAGTTGTAACCTCCTCGGGCAACCAATTATAATTCTTACACACCAAAAAGCTGGCGAACGCTCAAATAGTGTGGTGCGATGAGTCAAGGCTCTGAGTCCTTCACTGTTTCTTGTCAGATAATTTTGAGTAGCACTTTTTTTTTCATATTTATGATATTTTCTACGAGCGAAAATAGCACATTTATATCAGAATATACATGGAAATGTAAGAATATTTATAACTGATAAATAAAGGTCTGCAAGGGTCTCTTTGATTCATGCTGGCTATAGATTATTTTTTCAAAGATTCTTGAAAAAGATTCTTGAAAAAATGCATAGCACCGATATTGGTTTATGATTGTCGATATCCGTCGCACTTCCTTTTTTTTTTAAATACGGCAATTACTTTTGCTGCTTTGAAAATTTTCGGAAATTCACCCTTATTCACGGACATATTCCTTACGTATGCCAATGGTTCACTTATTTCTTCATTAACATGTTTGATTAATTGGGCAGCAATACCATTTGTACCTGAAGACTTCTCGTTTTTTAATTTGGATATCACCTCTTGTATTTCAAATGAATCACACCAAGAAAAGACCATTGATTGACTTTCAGTTTCAACCGATGAACAACATTGATGTTGGTATTTGTCTTCTGCTGTATTCTACTGAAGGCCTTGGTAGCTAAATATTCTCCAACTTTCTGTGGATTACTTATTGTTAAATCACTTAAATTAAATTCGTTATTGTAATGGATTCTGTTTTTATCCAATTCACTATTGACAGTTTTCCATACTTGTTTTGATTTATTTTCTGAGTCTTCCAATACATTCTTTTTGATTTTTTTGATAACATTTCTTTTCAGAATTGTGCAGCGAGGTCATTTCAACTGATTTCTCTAATCTGGTTAGATTAAATAATTCTTGTAAGTTTTGGCTAGCTTGGCCAATTTCTTTTGTAATTCATGGCGGCGCGGCGATTGGGATGATCTGCTAGTAGTAACTTGCTTTTCGGTACAATAGATACATGCCATATAAACCTTGCCATGAAACAGTTGAATGCATCATCGACAGTATATCATGTACATACGTATATCTAGTATCTACCTCCTCCCATGATTCTTGCTTGATATTAGTTTTTACAGCTGAAACATGTTTTGTTCAGATAAAATTCTTATTAATATTGACACGTGATAGAGTTCTTTCAGATATTAACAATCTTAGCATCTGAGCAAAATGCTCTGATAAGCCGAGAATTTCACTTACGTACAATTGCTTTCATAAAAAACTAGGGCAAGACTTTTAAGCTGTGTAAAACTGCTACCGACCATAAATTTAAAATTATTTGAAATGGTCACTCATTGTCAATCATGCCTACAGTAAATATTGTTTTAAAAGCTAGAATAGCTGCTTGCATAGAAAAGGGTGTCACAGTTACAGTAATTGTTCAGAATTTCAGCGTTAACAAAAATACAGTTACTGACTTGACAGCAAAGTAAGATTCAATATAATAAAATAATGGAAACTCATGGCCACTGGATTTAAAAGTTGTCCTAGTTTTTTATGATATCGATAGTACGTCTTATGTATCTCTCTCTGTTGTAACATGTCCAGATATTTCGCACGCTGCAAGTATATTAAGTCAATTTAATGATTGTTTCAGTAAGGAGCACTGGCAGGCAGCAAAAAAAGTTTTGCGTTGTCTGAAAGGCAGTCTGGATGTGGGGATTATCTTCGAGAATGGTGATAATAAGATAGAAGGGTACGTAGATGCTGATTGGGCAGCATGTATAGATGATCGAAGGTCTTATACCGGATATGGCTTCATGATGAACGGTTGCGTTTTGTCGTGGGAATCCAGAAAACAACAGATTGTGGCAATGTCATCTACGAGGCGGAATATATGGCTCTAAGTGAAGCGTCGGAGGAAGCAATTCATTTAAAGCGAATGATAACTGAGATGAGAATCAAGAGTCCACGATAATATGAGTGCTCAGAAAGTAGCTTCAAATCCCGTTTTTCACTCACGAACTAAACATATTCACGTGAGACAACATTTTGTACGAGAACTTCTTTCATCTAGAGAGATTCGACTGGATTATTTGTCCACAATTAAACTGCCAGCCGATGTTTTGATGGAAGGTCTTCCGAAGACAAAACATTGAGTATGTTTGAAGAATCTTGGAATCGTTAAATTAGAAAAATGAAGAGAACCAGTACCGTCTTCGAGAGGGTGTGTTGAATATAACTACAGGACTGTATTTCATATGTATCTACGATTAGTTCTGAATTATGAAAAACAGTTATTTGTTGATTGTTGATATAAAAATGTGTACGTTATGTGTCAATCCAATTTTGTATAACTTTTCTGATCATTATATTATTATATTCAAAACAGTTCCTTTTGTGTTTCGTAACTACTTCAACTCCTCTGGCAAGTCTATGGCTAAAAGGAGCTGCTAGTGTTAATTTAAAAATCCTTAAGAGTCCCTCTGAGATTTGACTGAACATGGTTTATCTTCTTCATAGTGATATTTCAACTAATATAGGTGTTTCGTGTATATGCTTAATCATATTCAAGAATGAATCAAAAAGTAGAACTTTTATATAATAGTTTCTTTCTCTTCCTTCGATGTTAATAATGAATTTGCTGATTTTACGTTTCTGTAAATAAAAACTAAATTGTTTTCCCACTGTAAAATAATCTTGGATTTTCATCTCAGCGTCTCGTCTGCCGAAAATCAAACTCCAATATGCCACCACAAATGAAGTCGGCCTGAAATTGAACATCTCCTCAGCAGTAAAGCAGCGATTCGTCGGCCATCAAGATGTACGCCGTGTTTAAGCCGATGACACCCCAGGGTGAGATTGCTCGTGTTGGCACGCACCAGAACCTTGCCGTCGCTCACTCGGATCACTATTGAATGTTATTTAAATTTATCATTGCTCTTCGGAATTTTAAACGAGTTTTATAAACTCGCGATAAAAGTAAAATAAATTGCGCTCTCCTTATTTAGGGCGAGATTTATTAAGGCGCCGCGGAAATATTACGTCGGCGTTGTGACTAAATAATACGCATTCGCCGCCGGCTGAAATATATAAATATGTTTTTGTACAACGACGTAATTTATTACATTGTATTTTCTAACTAACTCAAGGATAAAATATACTTGACTCCTTGAATTTAGAATCTTTGTAAATGCAACACTTCTTCAATACACATTAACTCAACAAGCATTTTAATATTATAATACATACTTACTTCCAAAAAATTTATATCCATGTAATCATATACATTGTTATTTAATTTGAGCATCAATTACATGCTGAGAGTACCTACCCACTCTCTGTAAATTATCCTGAGAATTACACACAAAAGCAAACTAAATTTTAATAACTTAAGCAACTTAGAGATTCATGCAGAAAACCTTCCCCCCGAAAAAAAAAGGCAACTGTAAACTCGCGCCAAATTGTATTTTTAGGGTAGAATATTTTAAAGTTAACACCGGACGGCATCACATAAAAAGGCGGAAATAGAAAACGAGTGTTAAAATTTAATGTTAAAATAAACATCGTTTTGTAAATTTATGTCTCGGATTCCATTGTATTGTAATGTAACATTAAAAGAACAAGAATAGGAACAAGTCCGTAAACATAGTCAGGGAGGCTCGACGGAAGAATCATAGCGCCCCTGAGAGGGGATCCGGGGCTTCTCATTCCCACCTCGATATCTCAGGAGATACAACCTGCGAGATGTATGGGGGCTCTTTAACATCGGTTAGCCGAGCTGGGACCTCGTGCAAAGAAGAGGAAAACACCAATTAGGCCTATTAGTTACTGCGTTTAGCAAGACTGTGAATCGATCAATTAGTTAAGCCTGCGAAATACACTCCTCTCGTTCCCACTTTCTTTACGTTTTAATTAAAGATGTTCCTTTTGCTAGCGTTTTGATAATATCGTAGTAAAAACCCGAACGAAATGAGTACATCGCGTGTAAATAATGCGTACTCATTGAAATTCAGATTCAAAGAAGTGATACGTGCCCGCCGTTCTTTTCGGAAAGTATTACACCTTTCAATTACTTAATTGAATTACTTAATTGAAAATTTCTGTTTCGGGTGACTATAAAAAAACAGTATTGCATGGCGTGTCTTTGCGTTGTCGAGGAAGAGCAGGGAATATCGTATCAGCGCAGCCCTGTAACTGCTTCATTCTTATGCAAATCCGAACGTTTGGGATTCCTCAACTTTGAGAGAACATCATTTTCCGTGTTTGCCTGCTGCTTTCTAGTTAAGAATTAATCTGTTCGGAGTTGCGGCGATAAAAACGAGTGCATAAAGTATTACACGCAAGTCTTTTTTCAACTTTCATTATTTGAAATGCAGTTGATTAGATTAATGGTTTTTGTATTCTACTGTTTTGAAATTAGGGTGTGAGAATTATATAAAGTATCGAGTTATTCAAAAATTAAACCTAGTAAATTGTGGTTGGTACAAAGAAATCCATAAATATACTAGGGAAGAGCCAAGCAGAAACGAAAGATCAATAATAGATCTGCCATTGGTGGGAAAGAATGTACTTAACAGAATTAAAGACATAAGAGTGAAGAGAGGATACAACATAGGAAGTGACCATCGTCTAGTCTCGATAAAAATAAGGAAACAGAATCAGTAGACAAGATGATAGAATACAAGAGCATTAAAACATATAAACTGGAAGATCTAAAGATCAGGGAAAAGTGTCAGAAAAAAATAGCGAACGAAATCAAGCTAAAGGACAATGAACTTGACATAAGAGATAACGATATACTATGGAACACCTGTAAAGAAATAATACAAACGGCAGATACAAAGGTATGCGGAGTGAACAGAACAACAAATAAAAAGAAATTAACACACTAGTGGAATGACGCCTTAAAGCAAGAAATTAAAAATAAAAAAATACTATGGAGGAAATATCTAGGAAATAGAAAGAGTATGGAAGATTACCAACTGCATAAAGCACAACGAGAAAAGTCAAATCCCTTGTTAAAGAAGCGAGAGCAAAATCATGGGAAAACGCATCCGGCAACGCCAAAACATTGTACACTCATACTCACCTTAAATGCACCTCCCGCACGCGAACCTCACCCTTAAAACTTTGTGATACAAGGCTCACAGAACTGTCAAATTGGAGCACTTAAGCTGCGTATGAGTGTACCACATACTAAGAAGCTTAAAAAAGGAAAGAAAAATCCACTTAACAATGTGAAGGATAAAAATGAAGAAATTATCTCAAATGAAAACAAGATCATAGAAAGATGGCAGCAGTAGTAGGAAGATCTACTGGACTTACAACAAACGGATGAGCGAGAACTCAGATAATGAAATAAGACTAGAATAAGATCAGTAGCTAGATCAAATCACAAGAACAGAAATCGACAACGCAATAAAAGAGCTTAAGATAGATAAAGCAGCAGGAGTAGATGGAGTAAGATCGGAGCAGCTTAAGTATATGGGAGAAGACGGGATGACGGTGCTCCATTGAATGTTCAACTTAGCATGGAATACGCAGAAAAAACCAATGGCAGCAATAATTACACCTTTCCATAAAAAGGAAGTTTCAATGACTGCAAGAATTTCAGAGGTATCTCACTATTATACAGTGAATTTTTTTTAAGTGTGGCCATAGGGATTTACATGTTAAAAATTCGACCTTATGTTAATGTATATTATGGCACAAATTAGAAGCAAATTCTTATTTTTATTAATAAATCAAACATTTTTCTACGAAATGCACATTGCTAGAATAACATGAAAATGTTCTATTTAATTATTTTCCGGTTAGATGTTGAAATTAATAAGCATAGAATCAATCGAAGTCAAAAATCAAGGTAGCTGAAATGTCGTTAAGAGAAAAGTTCCGTTAATGTCTGTCTACTGCAAATTTATGAAGAAAATATCCCTTACTATTAAGCAAGCATTAAAAATATCAATTATGTACGTTATAACATGTTCCACTCATTTTTCAATGGTATGAAGAAGTAGTTTTTACAAGTGGTAATAAATTAATATTGTAATAATTGGTTTATCAGTAATCACAGTGACAAATTATAATAACGTCATCCTATATGGATTACATTCGTTCAATAATTTGTGTGTATTTTCTTCAACTTTTCACAGTAAAATAAAATTAAGGAAAACTTGTTAGGATATTCTAGCAAAGTTCACCTTGTAGTAAATCGTTTAATTTACGACTAAATACAAAAATTTACTTAAAATTTACCCCATAACATCCATTAACTTGAGGTCAAATTTTTAACATGTAAATCCCCATGGCCACACTTAAAAAAATTCACTGTATACAATGTAAAAACTTTATGAACGGGTTATAGAAGAGAAATTAAAAGAAAAATCGATCACACAGAATGGTACATAAGACATTTTTTTTATTAAAGAGGAAATAACTGCCAAAACAAAAATAAGAATCTACAAGTCAGTTCTAGTACCAATTTTAATGTAAAGTATTATTCACAAGAGAAGACCGTTGCGTCATTGTCTGGTGTTACATCAACAGACTTATGAATCATAACTCCGTCCTTTTTTCTCATTCACCGTTAACAAAGAAATAATACTGAACTAATTGTTCCGTGATTTTCATAGTAGGTACGGTAACGAATTATGGGTGCTGACAACAGAATTAAAACAAAAAGGACGAAAATACGTTAGTGAAAGTAGTGTGGGAAACCGAAATGTGTGCCAAAAGAAGAAAAGGTAGACCAAGGAGAAAGTAGAATACGGAAATTGCAGATGCACTAAAGAAGAAGGGATTGACCTGGAGCCAGGCGAAAAAGGAGGCAAAAAATAGAAACACCTCTACACCGCAAAAGGTAGAAGAGAGTACGGTTAAGTAAATTGTGGTTGGTATTCATGTGAACATAAGATGCTATGGATGCAAAGGAAGTGATATTGTAATAGACTGCACATTAAAAAAAATAATTCTGACTTTGGCCCAGGTAGAAGAAGAAAACAATAAAGATTAGGGTAATTTTAAATGGAGACATGCGATCTGCGGTCAAAATTGAAACAGGTAACAAGGTCATTAAGGATCTTAATCCCTTAATATTTTTGTCGTACATCCAATAAATGTACTCGTAGTACTGGGTTAATTATTCTGTTTACAAAATATAGGGAAAGGTTGAATTAATAAATACGGAGTAATTATTGAAACCGAATTAGTTTTGCTAAGACATGGAGTTGCAACGTATGTTGAGCGACAAGGATTACATCCTTACATCCTGCCAGGTAGATAGAAATGTTTTGACCGCAATTCGGTCACTTTCGAAAAACGGACCGCAGTTCGGTTGCACCGGTTTAAATAAGTCCATGGGTATAATAGATATTCAAAAACTATTTGGGCATGGGTATCTCGCAGAATAAAATAAGTTTAATAATTCCTCTGCGAATAGAAAACAAAATGAAGTTGAACGATGTGCTTTTTAGATAAATTTCTTAGAATTTATTGTTCTGAAATGTGAAATTGAACTAAACATCTTAACTGCAGTAAAACGTAGCTAGAGAAAATCAGAAAAATTTGAAACTATACAATTTGTTCCACATGAATTGAAGCCAATTATAGTTACTTATTTTTTTACACCAACTACATATAAAGAGAAATGCAATTACTAATTTTTTTGTGTGGCAATGTGAGTTTGCATCGTTCATATAGTTATATCGAATTTGCTGTAATTACTTTTTCCACAAATAAGAAAACATAATTGCAGTATGCTATGAATGGCATTTGAACTGACTATGTGAACTTATCGTTTCCCTATTAAAATGTCCTTCAAGACAATGACATGATTTATGTATGTGTGTTCCCCAAGTTTCGGTGTCGGGACCACTATTGTTTGTAAATGATTTGCCCTCTCATTTGTTAACCGGGTATGTAGATGACACAACAAAAGTGGTCTTAGCACAGACGATAGAACTGCTACTATTCAGAATCAATACTGTAACTAATGAAATGCAAAAATAGTGTAGTAGTAAGAGGCTGTTATTAAATTTAAATAAAACTCTAATTATGCAGTTTTTCGATAGATTAAGATTAGCTTCTTCTATCCCTATCCACAATTGTGGCAAAAAAGGAATCCATAAAGGTTATGACTATGATTACCGCAATTGCGTTTTTTACCTTTAAAAGAAATCACTTAATTTTGAGCTTTTTCTATGCGAAATAATACAAAAAGAGGCCAATACCCACCCATACATATTGACTACTCTCATTTCAAAACGAAATGAATTTCCTTTGCTCTATCCACAATGATGCTAGAAAAGTACAAAATAAAAGAAAGTCTCTAACAAGAACTTTTAAATGTACCTACCTTTTTCAATCACGTATCAGAACAAAACATGATCACGAAAATAGTTCAATATACTCATGGTCAAAACTGTCGAAAATAATTAGGGTTAATAACGATTTCATTTACTATAATTGAAGCTGGTTCTTGTCCGATTTTTGTATCACAAACTCTTTTAAACGGACACTAAATGGCGCACAAACACTTTACGTTTCGTTATCGTTCCGAAGAAGCTGTCAAACGATAGCGAAACGTAAAGTGCTTGTGCGCCATTTAGTGTCCGTTTAAAAGAGTTTGTAATACAAGATTTCATTTACAACTCCTGGAATGAAACAATTTGAAATTATTGTCCACAAAAAAAAAGAAATGATAGCCGACAAACTCACATCTACATTACGTTCCTGGTATCTAGTCTTCATAAAGCAAATCTTCAATAAAATTTGATTCAGTTATCGCCGAATGTATTTGTCTCCAATCATATTTTGATAGACCGTATGGTTTTCGCACAGTTCATGATACAGCAGAATTGGTCATTTTTGGGATATTTGGACACTAACATGTTATTTAAAAATCCATTTTCAGAGAAAACTAAGCGTCGCGTCGACTGACTCAAGGCATTGCCTATTTAAATCCCCGTTGTTTCAGGATTCTCCGAGCTAGTGTAACCCTCACAAGATAATACCAACTTCCTTTTTAGAGAAAATTAAGCACTGACTGTCCTCTATGAATATGGGGAATGTTTCGTCTATGAGTTCATAATTTGAGTGTCTACAAGCATTCATCACATGATGGCTTAAATTATTATGATAATTTTTGTTCGCCAAGTTATGGATTGTTTTCGTAGTCTCTGTCTAAATGTTTTCATTTCTTTATTACATGTGGTCTCTTGGCGTAGCCCTTAATTTTTCTGAGAAAATTCATTGCTGATATTTAAAACTGAAATTTTTGTCCTGGATTTTCCAGCATCATATAATAATGACCACATAATTTACTTCGATATAAAATATTCTAACTTTAGGTGTTCTTCTTTCAATGAGAAATTATGAACTAGTAAACTATTGGTGTTCGAAGCCACTTTCTTATGGAGAGATAACATTATATGTATACCAAATGTGTATGATCATGTTGCCTATCGTCTAAACGCGCTTGGTGATGGGTGGCACTGGTGTCAGTTACTATCAAACAGGGGCAGTCTTTTTTTGAACAAAAGCGAGGTGCGACATTCTCATGACCTTTTTTCCATGATCGTACATTTTGACATTAGCTGTCGATAAGAGAATTTGAGATATGCCCTCGGAAGAATGTTCAGAAACCATTGTGCTACACTCGGACTTAAAGAGTCTTGATTTTCTTGTTTCTGCTAAGTATTGTGCCGTTTTCCACACTCCTTGCAAACTCCTGGCATACTAGTATATTACGTATTAAGTTTGGAAAAGTAAAGTTTTACTAAACGAGTTTGGCTCGTTTGATTACGAGTAAATTAAAAGCCAAATGAGTTTAGTAAAACACTTTTCTAACAAGTTGCGTATACTATTTTTTCGCACTTCATACACTAACGTAGTTTATTAATGTTTAATATAAGTGACATTAATTACTGTCACATTAATAACTGTCACAATTGATGGATGAAAAATAATAGTAGTTAGTACGTTGCTCTACAGTAACGGTTGCTATGTAGTAAAGTAACCCATTACTGTACGATTTTGAGTATATTAATATGATACGTTACTGTATGAAATGCGAAATAGTATATTACGTATCAAGTTAAGAAAAGTGAAGTTTAGTAAAACACTTTTCTAACGAGTTGCGTATACTATTTTTTGCGTTTCATACAGTAACGTGTTTTACTAATGTTTAATAGAAGTGACATTAATCACTGTCACATTAATATCTATCACAATTGATAGACGAAAAATAATAGTAGTTAGTACGTTGCTAGACAGTAATGGTTGCTATGTTGTAAAGTAACCCATTACTGTACGATTTTGAGGATATTAATATGATGCGTTACTGTATGAAATGCGAAAAAATTTGTTTAATTGATGATTAGGTTTTAGACAGTTGATGCATAGGTTCATAGCCTTAGCTGTTTGTAAACGCTTCTCAATTGACATTAGAATAAAGGTTTTGCAACGATAGATATATGATCAGCCTTGCATATAACACACGATTGTTTTTGAGTGTTAACATGAGAAAATGTGGATTTATTTGAAGACATTGTGGGTTGTGAAATTCCTTGAAATGATTTGGAACAGTTGTGGATCGAAATGAATTTTCATAAGTTCAAAATAATTATAGGTACACTATACCGACCACCTAACCTCGATTACATAATTTTTTTAAGCGAATTTGAGAATTCAGTAAATCATTGCTTTACACTATCAAGTGCAGTTATTGCCTGTGGTGACTTCAATATTAACATGTTAAATCCAGATAACCCAGCAACAAATTTATTAGAAGACATTTTGGAGTCACCAGGCGGTCATCAAATAATTGATTGTCCCACAAGGGTTACAGATGCGATGTCTTCCTTAATCGATTTAATTATTTCATTTGAAAAGGAAACTGCATTTAATTCCAATGTTATACAATGACTGCCCTTTTTCAGATCACGACCTTATTATTTGTGAAGTCAGTATTACTTCCTCTAAAGAACAATCCTCTCCTAAACATTGCAGGAATTTTAAACGTATAAATGTAGAAGATTTACGATGCATTCCCTTTCAAAGGATATTTCATATTGATGACATAAATGATAAATTACATTTCTTTAATAATAATATAAGAACACTGTTTAATAATCATGCCCCTATCAAAGAATTTAGATTTATTAAACCACATTTACCTTGGTTAACTGATAATTTAAAACTACTTATGAATTTAAGAGGTAAAGCTAAAGCAAGATTTAGACGAACAAAATTACTTGGTCATTGGAATTACTACAAGTCATTAAGAAAACCTGTTTACTATCCTAACTCTTCTTGATACTGTAGATCATAATATATTCTTCATTTATTGGTCATTTTATTGGTCTAGGTCCTAATGCGAACTTACTATTAAACAATTATATACGAAATCGAAGTCAGTCTGTTGTCCTTAATAACATTCAATCACGTAATCTTCTATTAACACATGGTGTGCCACAGGGTTCGGTTTTGGGACCTCTATTGTTTTCTATCTATACATCCACTTTCATCAATCATATTAGGTACTGTAAAATGCATGTCTATGCTGACGACACTCAATTATATCATTCTTTTAGACTACATGATTTAGAAAACGCAGTCTCACAAATTAATTCTGACCTAGATGCCATATACACGTTATCTTTACAGCATTCTTTAAAAATTAATCCGGAAAAATCTCAAGTTCTAGTATTTGGTAACAACTCTCTGTGCGCTAATTTAAATAATTTAATTAACGTAAAAATTAATGATAAAAAAATTCCCGTTGTTAACAAAGCAAAAAGTTTAGGCCTTATATTACACAATAGTTTCAAATAACAAATACATAAAAAATGCTTACATACATTTAAAGAAACTTTATCCCTATAGATCTCACTTTTCGGTTGAAATTAAGAAGCAATTGTGTGAAGTTTTTGTACTCTCACAATTTAACTATTGCGTACCAGTATATCATCCATCAATAGATAGCTTCACAGCTAAGCGCATACAGAAGATTCAAAACGCTTGTTTACGGTATGTATATGGCATTCGAAAATACGAAAGAATATCATATAAATTAAAACAAATCGGATGGTTAACAATGGAGAATCGAAGACAATTGCAGACTTTGTGTATGTATCATAAAATCTTAGAAACCTGTGAACCTGTTTATTTGTAGAATAAGATTAAGTTCAGATGTGAAGTTCACAGTTTGTCAACTAGATATAATACTTTCATATATCCTCCAAAGCATAGGACTTCTCTTTTCCAGCGGTCATTCTCATATCATATATACAAATCTTATAAGAAATTATATGAGAATATGTAAATCTGTTAAAGGTTTCAAGGAAAAATATTTTGAAGAACTTTTTGTTGAACAATGTAGACGATTTGACGCTGGACATTGACTTATTTCATAATTAAATTTTTATCGTGTCCTGATTGAGTTATTGTTATTATTATTATTTTAATTTTCTCTTACAATTAGTTACTTTGTTTATAGCTATTTATTACATATATATTTTTTTTTCTTTGTAACTTATTGTTAGGTAGTTAGGACTTTACTATAGGCAATTTAAAATTGTGTTACTTTTGGTTTTAAAATCAAGGTTTAGATTTAAAAGCAGAGGCATTTAACTGCCACCTGAATCTCACCTTGAGATTTGGACAATTTAATTTAATTTTTAGTTGAAAAGAATTACTTTGTATAGTCCAAATTTTCCAAATAAAGATTATTATTATTATTATTTCTAACTTTCACATGTGTGCAAAAGAAAATCGGTCATTTGTTGTCTTCTAGCATAGCCCTCCAAGGTTCTGAGAAAATTTATTGCTGATACTTAAAATTGAAACTTTTGTCCTGGGTTTCCAGGACCACCTCATCATTTATTTCAATATAAAATATCCTAAAATTAAGTGGTCTTCTTTTAATGAAAGATTATGAACTAGTAAGCTATTGGTGTTCGACGCCACTTTCTTATGGAGAAATATCACTATATACCAAATGTGTATGTGTGGTTGCTTATCGTCGTAGAGCGCTCCGTGCGCTATCAAACAGATAGCAGTTTCTGTTTAATAAAGACTACCCTTGTTTGATAGTAACTGACACCAGTGCCACCAAGCCATCTCCATCACCGAGCGCGTTTCGATGATAGGCAATCGCACATACACATTTGGTGCATAATGTTATCTCTCCATAAGGAAGTGGCTTCGAACGCCGATAGCTATTATTACTCAAACTGCTAAGATGAAAATAGATATGAGATGCTTTCGCGTCATCTTAAAAATAACATAAATGGCCCAATAAGTTTGAAATGTCTACTACTTTAATTACTGCTTTAGAAACGTTTCACTGTGTAGAGTTACAATGAATAATTATAATATTCGTGTAACCTAGATCTAGATAGATTTATTTCCATTAGAAGTTTTACCCCATCATTTTATGAACCGTTGGTTATTTTAAAGGTAATATAAAGATTCCCGGGAGAATATAGTTTATAGGATGGTTTGTTATTTTATAGTAGTAGTTTAGTGTGGCTCATATATAACACATGTCACCGGTCACTTCACACCGGACGCTCCCAATACCTGTCTTAATTAAGAGAATTTATGGGTCGCACCCTATTTTGATAGCTGATAAGGTATATTTGTAATTTATTCAGCGAAGTTTACGATGTGTTTTATCTTGTGCGCAATATTTCGAGTCCTAGTGACGGAGGCCGTAACAAATCAACCGCGCCCTCGACGGTGGCAGCGTCAAACACCTTCGCTAATTACTCGTCACCGGGGGCGCGCCGGACAACGCCGCGGGTGATATCTGATAACAGCCCTGCCCGCCACCAATAGCCGCCGCTTCTATTAAACATTATTAACTTCGGCGGACGTAATTAAAAATGTGTCATCCTTGAAGTTGATTACAGGCCGCGCGCTCCTCCGCATCAAGCAAAGGCGAGCGTTCCAATTATTGAGGCCTGGTCGGCATCATAGAGATCTGATATCAACCGGTAGCTTGCAATCCGAACTCAATTTGATTTCCAGAGTCTTATATCCCGGGGGAGTCTAATCTGGTCTAAGCTCGACCTGCAAGTGGCCACGATATGATGCGGCGAGTTAGCGGTAGCAAAACTCAATATTCAGCCGGCTGGAAACCTTATTAAGGCTGCCACTCAGACGGAACCGAACATGTCATATCGTATGCAGATGGGCCAGAGCCGTTCTCGCAATTAAGGATGTTTGCTAATGTACGTGGACACTTCCCGCAAAACTTCTCTGCCCGTGTCACCGCGTCCGCGTTCAACAATCACCCGGAGCGGGAGGGATCACAGTCGAATTTTATCGATGAGTCTTTCACATTTTAAATAATAGATGAGCTTTTTAAGGGGACGTAATTCACGATTTCTATACGGATATCTCCGGTATAATATATTTTCCGCGACCCTCACGTATGTATGTGTTTCGCCTTTGCACATCCATCTCCCTAAGTAACATTACTTATGCTATTTTCCAATTTGCATCAATTTTCTTTAAATATTATTTATGGATTTGAAATTGATCACATTACCTGCCTGCTTTCGAACAGAGGGTAGAACGTAATTCCTTTTAGATACGAGATACGTAAATGACGTGTACATTTAAGATCAATTTAATAATAACTTCTACACACACAATATACTTACATATCATGAATCACAAGAGAAGGGCATTTTTACTATCACTTTGATGAGTAAAGAATAAGAAATAAGTTTCGAATCACCCTAACGAACATAAAGAGATTAAATATAGATGACTTAAATAGATTTCCATACGCTCGGAAAACTTGTGTTTCCATTTTATTTATGCGCCGGTGAATTTACATATGACGGTGTGATGCATACATGCCATTTGAAAAGGAGCTTTCTTTCGTAGCGGATTCAATTCTCTTTCGGCGCTCCTCTCGATATTCGATACACGATTTTTCGCGCAGAGTGTCTATGCAAGTTTAATGCGAAAACGGATATTAACAAGAAATAACGGCCCGCCGAAAAAGGCATTAAAAAAAGGAATCGATACAATTTTAACGCGGCCAAGTTTTAATCAGACCGAGTCCCCGAATTTTGCGCTAACTTATATCCGAAAGATATCGAAACTGTTGGCGTGCGAATCCTGCGGGACCAGAGGTCGATACCGGTTTCTAGTGCTAACAATTCTGCAGTTTTACTTCTGGCTGTCGTACTAAAGTGTAATAAAATTCAGGTTCCCCTTATTTCTCGAACTCATCTTGTTTCTGCTCTCGCGATATCGTAATCTTAAATAGATACGCGATACAATGTTAAATAAAACTGTTCCGATACGTTTTAAATTATGCATTCAGATCAAATATCCCGGGTAGTTAGTTCAGGTACGTCTGGCAATGTCTTGTAAAATGTTCATGAGACTAGGGAATTGAACGTCACGGGGGGGTTGTTGAGGAGTCTTATTTGGCATTGTGAGAAACTGGCAATTTTTCCAAATTACCATACACGCCGCCGTCTAAATTAATATTAAGCACCCGCTGCAAGAAATTTATGTTACGTTTTGTCTCGACGTTTCTTTCATTATTATCATCAAACATGCTCTAGGAACAGCTCGTGGAGGTGGGAAATATCGAAAATTTCCAGCCAAGTTTCAGAGATATTATAATTTCTTGACTCTCCGGTTTTTAGCTCATCCATCATCATTGGTGATGAAGTGCAGAGGGCAGTAACGAGACTCCAGAGCTCTCGATCATTCTAATTGAAACAGGATCCGCGACCCGCTGTAATGAGTGGCTGGCGCTGTTGGAGCCCAGAAGCCGCGTTTCTTGTGATGGCTCCGCTGAGGATATTATCCACGCTCCAGGGCTGTTTAAATACACTGCTCATTTAAGATTATTGATTATTAATTATTACTGATTTCAGAACTGAATTAAAGTTTCGATAAAAGTAACTTATCTATCTGATACCTTCCAAATTTCAGAATTTTTAAAATGTATTTTAAACGAGAGAGGTAGCCCATTTTCTTTTAAGTTAAAAAGGATTTTTTCCTAAATATTTTGAATATGAAGTTGGCAGGGAAAAATTAATACCAAAAGTGACTTGTATAAAATAAAAAGAAAACTGAAACTGTATTTTCTATTTAACAACTTTATGGTTTTTGGATAAATTATCCATTAGCTTAAGTAAAAATTATCGCAATCCCATTCAGATTTATTGAAACACGTTTTTATCTACTTTGTTTCGCCTTAAAAGAAAACAGAATTCAAAAAGAATCATATAAATTTGATATTTTTCATTTTAAATTTAAAAAGTCATTTAATCCACTTATTTGTGTACCTAATATTAGTGTGAGAGAGAATAAGATCTTTACATTAAGTAGAGTTTGATTTTAGTTTTAGAATGCCGACAGTTTCGAGAATGCTTAAACAATGAAATTAAGTTTTCCGCCTTCGTCGGAAGGATATAAATTCAACTAAGCAAATAACATCACCGTAAGCTTGTCATCTTATCTGTTAATCCGGAACGTGATTATAGCGAACTTAATAAACTGATTAGCATGCAGATCCATAGCGAGACAGCTTAACGTCTTGCGAGCTACTTAATCAAGCGAATTATGGGAAATCTTAGCACAATGTCAGGTGAAGTGTTCTAATTAATATGCTCACAGAGCTAAGGTACCTTAATTCAGTTATGAAATATTAAGCAAGTCAGGCCCGAATTAGCGGCTTGTCATCGGCGGAACGGGGATAATACATATCCCGTCCGCACGCATGCGATGATTAATAACCTTATGAATGTACCGAGTGACTTTTAATGATTGAAGCAAATTTAGTATGTTGGGAACACTGAGGAATTGGCATTACCTGAAAGTTCGTTAATTTTGCGGGAATGTGTAGCTATAGGTTAGAGTTGATGTTTACATTGATGATGAAAACTGTTTCAACAGATTATTATTATTTAAGACCTGGAAATGTTAGCCCCCTTTGCGTAAGCAGCACCGAAACCTTTGAGATAAGTTATTGAAGACATTATTAACGTTTTAGGTTGTCCGATATTTGCAATTGCCTCTTCAATTGCCTGCTGCACAATTCATCCAAAATGTTTAATACGTATTCTGAACACCACATTATTGAAATGAGGAAATAAGAAGTCCAAATTTAATTGAATTTTAGAGCACATCTTCAAGCCCCCTTTGCGTAAGCAGTACCGAATCCTTTGAGATATGTTATTGAAGACATTATTAACGTTTTAGGTTGTCCGATATTTGCAATTGCCTCGCTGCAATTCTTCCAAATTGTTTAATACGTATTCTGAACACCAAATTATTGATATAAGGAAGTAAGAAGTCCGGATTTAATTGAATATTAGAGCAAGTAGGCCACCAACCAGCACCGATTAAAACATCCTGGGAAAAGCTCCTCTAAATAATTTATTGTGGTTCGTGCTGTGAAAGTAGCCATTTGCTAATTCAGTGTCGTCTAACTGGTTTACAAATGGATCCAATATAAGTCTCTGATATCTGTAGGCGTTAACTGTTTCCCGGAAGAATATTGGTCCAATAATTCTTCTCCAAGACATTGCCATCCAAATACCAATTTTAAGTGGATGTAGTGCCTTTACATCAATCACATTAAAGGGATTATGTTCTGACCAAGTCCTGAAATTTTGTGAATTGATAAACGCAGAGAGATGAAACCAGGCTTTATCAGAAAAGAAAGTTGTATCTTGTTGGTCACTATTATTTAGCAGATTATTGTTATACCACTGACAAAACTGAATTTGTTGAAGAAAATCGAGTGGGTGAAATTGTTGAACCATTGAAAATTTGTATGATCGGAAATGAAGATGTTTTTTCAAGATCTTCCGAGTGGATTCATATAGGAAACATGAGGATTCTGTTGTACAGTATCATTAACATTTTGTACAATATCGAGTGTTATTATAGTGGGGCGACCAGTGAAACGTTCATTTATTAACCGATTTTGAACTGAACTGACTTTAAAGTGAATAGAGAGACTCATAAAAGGAATGATGTTTTGGAATTAAAATTAACATAACCTCAAAATACGTATGAAATCACATGAAACTGATAAATAATTTAGAAAACCAGCTTGATCAGTGCGGTGTGCGGGAGGGTAAATTCAATCACTCCTCATCACTGATCGCCAACTGAATAATTGTAAATAGAATGCAAATAATGCAATCAACGATTTCTAAGTGAATTTGAATCAATTCGTGTTCGTTGTAAATGGAGGACGGCTATTCTAAAACAGTGTTGTGAAAAAAGACGAAACTCAATTTGTTGTTCAGGGTATATTTCAATGAAATCGTCATAGGCATGCTGCTGTGAATAAATTCACTACTATTGGGCTGATTCAGCAGAACATATCAGTAACAGTTCCTGCTCCAACGGTTAAGACTGAGCACTCATTTCTGCTGAATGAAGATCACTCATCATAACATGTTCCAGTTAGGTAGTGGAGTAGTTACGCTACAAAAAATGGCGACCCCTCCAACTCATCAACTTATGAGAGGTCGCATTCAGCAGAAATTTGGTCAACAGTTGCACAACTTTCGGGTCTGCTGAATGTGCCCATTTTCATTTTGTACTCCGCTTCGAAAATAAGCCATTACTGAAAATGTATTTTGTTCTGTGCTCAAAACCATTTTGGTAATAAAGTGTGATAATTAAATATCTTATTTATTTGGTTTTCTTGATTCGACAATAAACGAATTTATTTGAGTTTGACAATCTAGTGCACTAACCTAAATCTAAATTTTGAATTTGAAAATCCTGTACACCAACATAAACATTGAAAAGTGTTGCCAATCTAATAAAATAATTTTCAATCATTAAAAGTCACTCGGTATTTATTCGGTCGGGTTCTCAATTATGCGAGTTCATTAAGTGTATTCCTTTGTTTTATGGAAATGTGCAGACCCCTTCGGATTGACCGCGTTGCCGAAAACCTAGGGGGCGAAATGTCACTTAAAATGCGAGTAGTGGCTTTCGTTTTTTCATTAAAGTTTTTATGAATTTTTCGTAAGGCCGTTAAATATTGAGCCGGTTCTTTCCGCCACATGTAAATGGGATTTTTGCAATCGCTTTTTTTATGGGCGCGGAACAATTAATCAATACGTTTTGCGACATTTTTATGATGGAATATATAACTGCACGGGAAAGGGGTCAGCATCTAGTTTATGGTCGGCCTCAAAGGGCCAACACATCACACTCAATTAATAGCAACGATAATCTTATTTAACGAGGCCCAATTGCATCAATGCGCTGTCATTTGACTAATGACTGTTCAATAGCGACATATGCAAAGCTTTAGCGTAATTAACTGCGCCGACGGACTAATAATGCAAACATACGGTCACTGTTGCAAATTAATATGTATTCTATTCATTTATTGTTTAATCATACATTTATTCACATCAATTAATTTCATTCCATAACAATTATAATAATAACTTCCTAGTTATACCTCAAAACCTCCCCTTAAACATGTCCTTTTCTAGCTACTAATTGGAAAAGATCTTTTCAAAGATAAAATACTTAATGTATGAAGAGACTCCGTAGCTGTTTGTAGTCGTGATGAATAAGGAAATGAAAAGCAAAGTCGGAATACAATTTTTTTTATTAGGTCGGGCGACCGGTCCTTGGTCTTCGTGGGCGCCCTACAACATGGCGCCCACGAAGACAAAATTGTAAGGAAGAACCTTTTGTAAAGGGCTTGATAATGTCAAAATGACGAAACCGGTCGCCCGACCTAATAAAAAAAATTGTAATCCGACTTTGCTTTTCATTTCCTTATTCATCACGACTACAAACAGCTACGGAGTCTCTTCATACACTAATGCCCGGTTGCACCAACTTTTTAAGCAGAACTTAAATTTAAGTTATGTTTAGAATGTAACATTTACGTATGATCAGTAGAATGTCAAATACATTTTGTTTGACATTTAAACTTCAACTTAAGTATCAATTAGAATGTGACTACCATTTTGTTAAACCTATAAATAATGTCATAGTCTAAACACCACTTAAATTTAAGCTTTGCTTAAAAAATTAGTGCAATTGGACATTAGTATTTTATCTTTGAAAAGATCTTTTCCAATTAGTAGCTAGAAAAGGACATGTTTATGGGGAGGTTTTGAGGTATAACTAGGAAGTTATTATTATAATTGTAGTCCGACTTTGCTTTTCATTTCCTTATAAAATACTTAAGGTCGAGCTTTTCTCTCTCCGTGATTACATCGATTTAGATCACTCCACTTTTCAATGCGCTTTCTTCGAACTGCATTGATAGAAAAATCATTTGGTCGCACCCTCAAACTGTGATTTATGGTCAGCTTTTCAAGGACGCAAATTCTATCCAACTCATATAAAAGTTTGGAAGATGTATTCAAAGTGGGAAAAAAGAGTTTTTAAGATATGTACTGTACATGTACATATATTTCTTCAACATTTTTGAAAGGTCAGTCAAAGTGCCATTCGTAATAAAAGGAAGAAGGCCAATATGTCAATTTCTATTCATTTTTTGTGAACATGAGAACTGGTAATCTTGAGGTACTCATCTCGTCTCGTTTCGAAAGAAATCTAGCTGTTGTAGTGACCCCTCGTAATGAAAGTGACCTTGAATATAACTTACATCAAACACACATTAAAGCTGTCAAATGGGTAGTCTAGCTCTGGGGAAAACTTGATATACTAATTCTTTCCGGGAGAAAAAAAAACCTATGCAGTTTCTCCTAAATGGAACACCGAGGGCCATTTCCCCTTTGGCGAAATAGTAGACCTCGAGTGGCAGCTTTAAGACTCATACGGAGAACTTTTGGTGTTTCCGAAAAAAAGAGGCGGATTCTAGGTTCTAGGTTCGATTGTGAAATAAAGAAATACAAAGAATAGCTCTTAAGATGCCAAAAGACCCTGGCTGTCAGGGTCTGCAGTGGATAGAAGCAGCCAGACTACCAGCCAGGATATTCCCTATATATCTCTTGACGCTGGAGGGGAAGAGATAACCGGTACAAGAAGAAAACAAGAACGGGGTGAGGCGACTTATCCCGAGAATAGAAAAGTGATACAACAAAAAACATGGCGAAAGCAGCTACCATCTCACCTAAGTAGCTCCTCAGCGGATATGGCGAATCGAAGCACACCTTTTTTTATTGCAGACGATGCGATTGGGATAAGGATGAGGACGGAAAACAAAATAAGGCGCATATTAACTCCCAATAAGTTACTGAATTCAAAGCTGGAAGACCACAAGCAATGGAAAAACATTACTAAAATGGCGGAAGATATTTTGACCATCAAGACAAGGGTTACGAAAGCCGAGAGGGATACGACCGCTTCTACTATATGTCCATATCCAAGTAAATTTTTGATAAAGGTAGGCCATGGAAGATAAGTAATTACATTTTTGACATCAAAATATTGTATAGTTCTTGAGTCATTAAATAAAATTGAAGTTTAATTTGCCACATCTTACAGCTTGATGTGTCACTAACTTAAAAATTGCTTGGTGTTGTAGATTAGACATATGTACATTTACACTTCCATGACCCACCTTTATCAAACATTTATTTGGACATATGGTATGATATAGAGCCCCAAGGAAATTCTACAGCAGATGCAAGGGGTTAAAGAGGAAAGCATACTAGTTGGAAGATTGGTTGGTTTTGGGCGTGTTGCACGCAAATTCAACACAAACCTGATAGGTAATGTCTTTTGAAGATTCTGTAAACCTCTAACAAAAAAAGTTAGTAGTCTCAGATTTTCCCAAAAATTAATTGGTTCCAGAAGTTCTGGAGTGAGCAAAAATTCGAAGAAGAAAAAGTACTGGCAGCACAATAAAGTTGCTTAGAATCCATGAGACAAATTAAGTGTAGGTGTAGATTTATAGAAACGCTTGTCCTGATGTGAAAGAGTGATAACAATTTGGTAATCACTGGTAGTGGACACATGAAATAAATGATGACTAGCCTCATACCTCCCCGATAAGTTTAGAGAGCTTGGGGTTTCGTTACGATGTATTAAAAAAATACATTACAACATTAACAACGGATGGCAGTAAATGGATGTAATGACTTAATAATCAAGAAAAACGGAAGGACTAAGGCAGACATAAAATTTTGATACTGGACCACCTCCGGCTGTTTTTGGAATCAGAAATATCACGACCATTTCTTCCCCGGTATGATTTGTATCTTTTTCTTTATTTTCCGGTGAGCACTATCTTGTAGAGATAAATCTTTTTAATTTCGTTGTGTTATTCTATGTTTTCCAAGTCCATTTCTTGTCTTAACATTTCTAATGTAATTTGGTTTGGGTACTCCACATACTTCTACGAAACCTATTTCTAACTGCACTTTTTGTTGTCGTACGAACCTGCTAATTTTCGTACAGGACTTATGTTATTTAACCATAACACAACCTGATTGTAATCTCCTTTTCTGAACTGCTTCCTAGTGACATTACATTTTCGTTCAGGTTTTTTATTCTTCTGAGTTTTCATGTTTTGCAGATTTCTTGTGTCTTCTTTAATCTGCAACCATTCTTCTCTTGATAAGTGATATTTATTCTATTTGGTTCATAGATATCATCCACTGTCTTCGAGTAATATTAACAATAAGAGTTATGGTCACGTCATCATCTGCTAGAACATCTATTTATTAACATTTACTTTTCTTTCTTTTGGATGTTGAAGATATCGAAAATTATTACTTTCAGGAGTGTAGTCATTCATTATTAGGTAGCGAACTTTTTAAATGGCCTTCGTATATGTACAGTCATGGACACGGGGAGCACCGCAGCACTCGAATGCTTAGCGTCGGATTGCTATGGGGTCGAGGCCGAAGTGTGGACTTTACCACTCGGACGCTTGGCGTCGGATTGCTATCAGGCCGAGGCCCAAGTACGAGGGGAGTTTTTTATGTTATCTACCTAGTTATGAAAACAATATGCTATCGGGACAATTTTCTTATGTCTGTTTCTGTGACATTTTATAGTGTCATCTTGAAGTTTGTTCCAATCAATTTAAATAAGTGAACATGAGTGATTTTAAACTTGAACACAGAGGCATCATAAAATTTCTATCGAAAGAAGGCAGTGGCCCGAAGAATATTAGTGAGAGAATGGTGGCTGTATTTGGAGAAAACAGCCCGTCCTATTTCCAAGTCAAATATTGGTGCAATCAGTTCAAAGAGGGCAAGGAATCCATTCATGATGACCCAAAGTGTGGAAGACCTTTGGTAGCACGAACTGAAGAAATCATCAACAAAGTTGAAGATTTGGTGTTGATTCATCGCCGAGTAAAATGTTCAGTTATTGCTAGAGAAATAGAAATATCAGAAACGAGTGTTTTAAAATTCTTCACGAAGATTTGGGAAAGAGCAAAGTGTCGGGACGATGGATTCCCAAGCTGATCAGTCCTGAACAAAAATTTTGCAGACGACAAATTATCTCAAGATGAAGACTTCTATAGAATTGTAACTGAAGATGAGACCTGAGTACACCACTGGGACACTTCCACGAAAAAAGAATTCATGCAACGGGTTTATAAGGAGGGCTCTCCTCCATCCAAGAAGGCAAAAACGCAATTTTCTGAGGGAAAGGTGTTGGCCACAGTTTTCTAGGACGCAGAGGGGATTAACTTAATTGAGTATATGCCAAAAGGGACTACAATAACGTGGAATATCTACAAAGAAACAAGTGAGAACTTGAAAGAAGCTATACGCGAAAAAATACCCCACAATCATGCTTAGAAATCTCCGCTTCTGCACGACAACTCCAGAGTGCATAAAGCACAAAATGTTCAAGCAGTGGTCAATAAATGCGGCTTTGAGGAATTACAACATCCCCCTTACAGTTCCGACCTCGCCCCCTGTGACTATTATCTCTTTCCAAAACTCAAAAAAGAGAGGGCGTCGTTTTGAATCCAATGATGAATTGAAAAACGCTGCGGAGTTTTATTTTGCAGAATTACCAAAATAATTTTTTTTTTGAAGGCGTAACATTATTAGAAAAACGTTGGAATAAGTGTGTTAGCGTTAATGGTTCTTAAGTTGAAAAATAAAATTTTGTATGTTCTCTAACTCGTTGTTTTCATAACTACCCTTATAACCTAGGGGGGCGGCAAGAGAAATCCTACTATTATTTTGTGTTCTATATTTTAAATTATGAACCAAAGAACATTTTGGCCATTATGTCGAATTCCAATTTACACTTTCGTCACGAAAAATTAAAAAAGTACGTAAAACTGATCTAATCGGTTCTATATTGATTCTTTTTTGTTTGTTTTTCGTTCTACTTCATTCTGTTACAAACAGTACAAATATAATAAGGGTTCTGATATACAGTCTTTTTCTTTTGGTTTTCCCCTTTTGTCAATTATGTTTCCGAATTTGTCAAGTAACTTTCCAATCCACAAGCCTACTATACTTTGAACGGATTGGAAAGTCATTTGACAAATTAGGAAACACATTTGACAAAAGGGGAAAAACAATAGAAAAAGACTGTAATATAATAAGGGTAATGATATAAATACAGATGGAATGGACTCCATTTTTCCAAATTTATGTAACTCATACTCCACAGTAGGTACAAGTTAGTAAAATAATATTAAAGTTTGATAAAACAAAGTAAAAGCAGTTCACTGATAATCGTAAACTAAATGCTTTAAGTGTGAAAGTTTAGTAAAATGTAACTTAAAATAACGAACACGAAAGTGTCGCAAGGATCAGGGATCGCCCAAAACGTAAGTTACCCGTACATAAGCAATCGCTAGTTAAGTTATGAGATATAGGAGTTGAATTATAGAAAGTGACCAGTATCCAATTTAAGTTTAGTGTGAAAGAGACGGGGTCTGAACCGGTAACGGCCCCGTCGGGACTCAACTCCATCCAATGATTCAGACCGGCAGCTATCATATAGCAGTTGGGGCGCGCTCCACTAACGAACGATGAATTGATAATGAATGTTAATTTCGTACATAACTGACGTAAGTGCGATCAACTTCGTTCGCAAATTCCGTCCGACAATTTTGATTTAACTAAATCACATTTTGTGCGTTCCACGCAAGGCCTCCTCTTCAATTTGTTAAGTATACCTACCTGGGACCTGGGCTCTGGCATGGCTCACCTGGAATATAGGGTTAACCCTTTTCCCAAATCCATTCACGAAATACCTTTAATACGTTGAATATTAAGTAAGCTTGGAAAATAATACCTCTTCGTGTATAGAATATATTAAAATAAGTTCAAGCTCTTACGTGTCTACCTTTTCAGTAGGTACCATATATGATGAAGCATACGAATTTGACGGTTAGCAAATGGAGTGTCCGCCTTATTAAATGAAACTTCTCTTGTACTGTTAGTACATGAACAAATTTTTAAATTTGCTTGACCATGTATATGCTACATTAAAGAAAAATTTCCTCTTTGTTTCACCGAAGCATTTTTGAGCAAATTCCAGCAAAATTTTGATTGGCTTTCCACTTGAGGATTGCTCGAGCTGTAAATTACGTGTTTGGGTATCTCTTCTTGTTAAATCCGGTACGGGGTGGGTGCAGTTCACGTGATTATCTGTCGGACGTATAATCGCATTGTGCTTGGCCAGTGGCTGACTAATGTTTGTTCAGTGTTTATTTATGAAGTCTTCTGCTTGGTTTCATTTTAATCTTTCCGTCGAAGCGCAAACAAACCTAAACAAACACTTGCCGGATAATAATCCGCTGCAGAATGAGTATAATTATTTGTCAAAGATCATTCGGGCTCCTGCCGGGTGAATAATGCTCCTGTTTGTTTGTCGCTGCACCCCCAGCGAAAGATTGCACCCTTTGGTATCAGGCGCAATTTAGTGCCACGAACGCGTTAATTTTAATCGTATTGTATTTTGTGCTGGGCTACTAATTATTTCGGTGCACGTCAGATACGACGGCGAAGTCAAATCCCACATCACTTAAAATAGTAAATGGCGTTTTAGTTTAACTATCGCTCTTATGTCCCAGGAGTTTTTCTTTCCGGGAGCTGTTATATCGAGCCAATATTCCTTCGTATTTGCGCACGTTTCAACAACGATACCTTTTTTATTTCGCTTCTTGAATTTTCCAACGTCTAGAACGATTTCGATTATTCAATTCATATAACTAGTTAATTTGAAACTTTATATTTACGTTACGAAAATGATTACACTCTTTTGTCATCGCAGGTAGTGCCTAGACACAAGCAAATAATAAAAAAAAATGTGTGCAATATACAAATGGAACATTTTCTATTACACTTTGTATAAGACAATGTGCCAATACATTTTTGGATTTAGATAAAAAGTAAAATATGATCATTGAAATAAACGTTACCTAATCTATGAATTTTTTAATGAAATGTATAGTGTATAATTTTGTGAAAAATAATGAGGTTCAAATGTGTTTCACCCTTTCAAGTGCAAAATGAAATAGGCAAAGTAAATAATTTAAAAGTGTATTTGAGTATGTAGCGATGTTTTACATATCGATGGGGCGGTGCACCCCTTGGCGTGCATGTTTCATGCGTCAGATAACCCCAGGCTGCATAGTCGATAGGCAACCTGCTAATGTATGTTGCAACACCATATACCTTTGCTCGAGGACCTGTCGAATTACCCCTGACGGCTTCATTGCCACCCTATCTTGATTCGCTACATATTTCATCCGGTTTAATCCGACTTGTTTACTTTCTGATCATTTAAGGTATATTCGGCTTTGCTGATTCAAATTTAACGGCGGGCGCTCGCGCGAAAAACTTCCGTTTCAATTTAATTCAGGGCGTTCCCTTTTCCCCGAATAATAATAATGCTTAAGTTACGTCCCTAATTCAATAAACATTTACTATGCAAATGTAGATAAAGAATGTAAAGTGTAACGAAGGCAGCGTTAATATTGGCTCTGTTAACGTAGTTAAACAAATTTAGCAATTAGGGCCTTAATTGGCTTACACCTCGAAGAAGTGATCCTATTGCGCCTAAAAGTTCATCAGCCGTATCGCGTTCCATAGAATATTTAGAACTGTTCTGAACTTTCGGCGTACTTTCGGCGGATGAGTGACACGGCTTGCTAAGCTCTGGGAATTTCGGTTAGCTACGTTCGTTAGGCAAATTACATTAAGACGGGTAATTTAAGAGAGGGAGATAATTTTTATTAAAATTAAATCACGGGCTTTCAGCACTTGGTATAACGCAATTTGCCACCGCTCTATGAAATCATGTTAGGGAATGCATCGTTACACAAAACGATTTCACTTCTATTACATCAAGTTAATTTCTCTGATTCAGACTTTTCTTATTTATTAAAATTATAATAGTGCATACGGAAACCTTTTTTCATATTGTTAGCACTCTTCCTTGTTAGTGGTTGATAGTGGGATGTAACAATGGCAAAGTTTAATGGCTAATGATCAAAACGTACGGAATAAAAATTGTAGACATTTCAACACGCAAACGGCTTCAAACTTTGATAGAATTTACCCTCTCCTGAAGCCATTCGTAACTTGTTCCATTGGTTGAATTGATTCCGGAGCATACATGCATAAGTAATGGCCTCCTGTAATACAACATTCATTAATCATGTATCCTGTTAGCCGGCGTCCCGGAGGAGGACGCGTTCAGCGTAATTTCTTATTTTTCTCATATATCATGTGAAAGGCCTGACACTTGTCAGGCCGACCAGCAAACTCCGGATTGCGATTCCGCCGCAGCTTTGCAATTTCAAGTGCCAATTATGTATTCGCGACACACAAGCAATTCTCAGCCAGCCGAGAAATATGAGGCATTTGAAATTCGCTGTCACTCACCACCGTGACGTGAGATACAATGCCAATGACAATACGACCAGAATGATACTCGGTTTTGGAGTTAAGGGCGAGATACTTTTTTCTTTCGTGACGCTTAAAGAATTCATGCGGAAGGAAAAACTCATACCTTTACATGTCTTGTAACTCTTACATTACTTACATGCCATTTATTCTATTACCTAAGATTAACCAGCGCCTCCACCACATCTTTTATTATACGTGTATATACATTTTAGAATAGATTCTATACTTGTACTTGTGTGGGAAAAAAAAATTAAACACTGTTAAAGTAAAATACTTTTGCGCATTTGTTAAAAAAAAAGGTATAATAAAGATACCCTTTGTAATTCTGCGGTTTAGGGTAGTTCCATTTCGGTTAGCGCAAAGTTAGATTGCGTGAACTCCCGTTTAAAAATTAAACGTTATATTTGCTAATTAGCTCCACGCATAATTACATAAACAGTAACCCTTGAAGTTGGAACGAAATTAGGTTTATGGTGGTCCATTTACGGCGGAACGTTCTCGGGGTTAGTTCAGATTCCGCTAACTAGGAGGCGATGTCGCTGACAACCAAACGTCGGGCCTCCTGCATTACTCACGAGATTATAACAAATTCAAATGTAACGGCTGCTCTGCTGTTAAGAGACTGGATCGTGTGCAAGGTTAATTCTGCTCATCTGGAATTTGTAAATCCGTGCAACTTACTTTAACTTCTTGCTGAAAGTAGGGTCGTGAATCTATAAAGCCCTTATGTATATTTCAAAGTGCTCCTCGCGATATAGGATTTCCAGTTAAAGCTCTCTTACTTTCGACAAATGCAATCAATTTTTGACTTCGTTTGTAATATTTTCAATCAATGTGAACTTAAGAATTGCAGGAAAATTGATTTTATTGCGTTCCATAAATTTTGACGGTAGCTGTACATAAGATCCGTTTATGCTCCTTCCTACGTTTATTTGTTTCAGAGACAGAGGAGTTATTCTTTCTTTCCTATTAAAGTTTCCAAAGCAGAATTAAACGATAAGTTACTAAATAAAGCTTTCGCTGTTTTCTTACTCAACGATTCGTTTAGGCTGTGTGGTTAACTCTGCACAGTAGTTGAACAAAACTAACCTAATTGTCATTTTCTCGAGGATGGGCCAGAAGTTTGGTTCCTCTAAACCCCGCCGGCCGTCTTCTTTGGTGTAATGCACGTGGAGGAGGTTCTTGGTGCTTTAGGTCTTTAGTACATGTTTGGGTGCTTCGTTCCAGAAAGAGATGATGAGATAATTCGTGAAATTAGCATCCTATGAAGAGGTTTGGGGGATTTTGTACTCTTCGAGGGAGGTTAAATAACGACATTTGTCATATTTTGACCAATCAGTACATAGAAATGTGTTGTATCAAAGACTAACCGATTGGTCAAAAAGTGTCACTTGATGATTAAGGCGATTTCGTTAATTCGATCGGAACGCTATTCACTAAGTCTCTAAAAGTTCTCTCTCACATTTCTACTCGGAGCGAATTTTCGAAAGCGTCTTTAATGATGTCGTTATGAGTTACAGAACAAGGGGGGGTTAGTGTGGAGGATTGATTTGTTGTGGATGGTAGTTTGGGGGATTCTTTAAACCTGTATGCGGAGGTTTTGACCAGGGTGATGATGGAGTTTTGCGAAATAGGAGGTACTACGGACATCAGCGATGTTTTGTTGATGTCCAGTGGATTTGTTAGCTTCATTTATGGGTAAAGAACATTCACACGGTGCTACGTGCATTATCTGTGAATGTCCAAATAACTGGCACCTGAAGGATTGTTCTGTTGATACTGTATTGCTTAATAGTTTTATCTTGAAATCGATGCCGAATAGATCTGTCAGTTCGTAGATTCTCTTAATATAATTAGTGACTAAGACGAGTGGCATCGATCGTTTATCGGAACCTTTGGTCATTCTTATTATTATTATAGCTTTATCTGGGGGTATATTGGGTAATACTTATTAGTTTTTCTTGAATTTCATCTGTGGAAAATTGTTTCAGTAATGCCACACGCAGGAAAACTTTAAAAAATTTTTCGCTTGCTAAAGAATAGGGGATCTATTGTTACCAAGATGTTTTGAAATGTTCCTCAAATCAGTGACTGAGAAGGGAGTTACTTTTATACCTTTGTTTGTACTGGTCGCTCTGTTGATGCCTCTTGGCTTTTAAGGTCTTGGCGAGAGGTTGATTTGTCATGCAGGATAATGGGGAAAATTATTTGATATCTTTGGCTTTGTCCCGTGAGGCTTCATTGGGAGTTTTTGGCGTATTTCGGGGTTGCTGTCATTTTCTCCGAATGCGAAGTAGTCTTCTTCAGCTGCATATTTTTGTTAACGGGTATTTTTTCGGGTGGACTACCTGTATTAAGCTTGTGTTTTATAGACTTCTTTGGGAAGGTGAAGTGATCTTCGTTATCAGTTGTTTATAAGTTTTCCTCTGCTTCTATTTCATGTTACACCAAAGGCTATCTAGTACTTCGTGCATTTTCTTGGCTCCCCCCATGTACCTTTTAGAAAAGAAGCCTTTTCGTGGAGCACAATTTTACTTTCTGCGGTTTTATAAAAGATACTATGCGATCCAATACTTTTAGATAAGGAGAGGCTATGAAAAATAAAATCAGTCTTAGCTTAGTTGATACAATTAACCTATCGACCATCTGTCGAAACTAAAACGTCAAGATACACATTGCACCTGACGTTCCTTAAAAAGAAATACATTACGTCTGTTCCAACAGAATTTTCTGACGGTTCTGAAACCGTCGAAAGCATGCACTCATCAAAGTTTTACACTTGATAAAGTTGTTAAAACCAATCATTATTTCGGTAGGCAACTGATTCTGACGGTTTCGAAACGGTCAGAAAGTGATGATGGAATAGACCTATAGCGTAAATATCAGGTCAAGTCAGAGTTAAAGAATTGGTGACGTTATTTTATTGTTTTTATTATTATTAGTTGTTTATTGGTAGTATAGTTGGAGGGATCCTGGGACACTTCGATGGCCTCTCCATTCGAAGTGACCACCGTTGAAGGCCATCCCCATGTTTAAAGGCTATCTTTGTGCTAATGAAGTAATTTAGGGGTGGTTTTTTGTGTAACTCTTTTGCTTCTTGTAGCTGAAAAACTGTTGACAATGACGTAATTTTATCAGAGGTGGTTGTCGGAAATGACCAGAGGTGCTCGCAGTAATTTTTTTTCTGAAGCTAGTTCTTGTAAATGAGGTGGAATTTCCTATTCGCCGGGTATGTACACGTAACATCAGACGCGTACCCAAAATAGTTCGCACCCATATGAAAGAAACCGTCGGCAATGACCAGAGATAGTCGCAGAAGAATTTTTTTCTGACGTTAGTTCGTGCAAAGACGTCAGTGTCGATAAATTATAAGAAGTGTCGGCAATGACAGTAGAAAAAAATCTCCAAATTTTTTTTATTGAATAAATAAAATTTCAAATGTCGCGGGTTTTCTTGCTAACCAATGACTACAGTGTTGGAGAGCGCATGGCACATGTCAAAATGTCAAGATTAATAAAATTAATGAATTAGTGGCGTACACACGTAGTAGGTATGATATTGGAAAGCAAAATGTGGTTAAAGAAATCATTTTTATTAAATTTGTTTCAAATAAACAATTCGGTGTTTAATTCAGATCAGAGACAACATACACATTACACGATTTAAACGAAAGCATATTAGTGAGTTGATTAACAATAGCGAAAACTCAAACAACAAAACAAAACTAGAGTAAATGCTCGAAATGTCCTCCTCCTTGTTGAAGACATAGATGAACGCGCCTTGTCATGTTATTGAAAACTTTGTCTATAGTCTCCAGAGTTATAGAAGCACATTCTTTGGTAACACAATGTTATTAAACACTCCATTTCGAAAACATGCTTCAACAATAAATATTTTTTGTTCTTTTGTGAAAACCATTGAAAGAACTAACACATTTGACATGAGCCTGAAAGCAAATTTCAAACTAAAATTTTGAATCAAGCTAAGACTGATTTCATTTTTCGTAGCCTTCCCTTATCTAAAGGCCAATATTACACTATAAAAGTTCTTTGACGAAGATCTTTTATAAAAGGCATTTTATCAAAAATGTGACAGTGTAATAGGCAATCTTTTATAAAAAGTAATGACAGGTGATTACATTTTATAAAAGATTTAATACTTTGAAAACAGGATGGCAGAAGGCAAATTTCTGTGGTGCGTTTCCTTAACGAAATTATTAATTCCTTCGTAATTATTTAGGATTTGGGTTGTAGTAGAAGAAGTGATTGCAATCTATCCTGTTTGTTTTGGCTGTTCTGAAAAAAATATATTCACTGTGGAACAAAAATATGGAAACCTCTAAATATCTCAACAACGGCTAGGGCTATCGAAGCGAAACGTGAAACAGTTGTTAATTTACATAGGTGATAGCGCGGATGTCAAGACGATGTCGGCGGTGTTGCCAATATTTCAGATTTTTCGCCAGTGCTGCCAACTTTGTAAAATAAGACACTAATGAACGGTTGCACCAACTTTTTAAGCAGAACTTAAATTTAAGTTATGTTTAGAATGTGACATTTGCGTATGGTCAGTATAATAATAACAATAATAATAATAATAATTGTTTATTTATTCCGAAACATTCTGTACAGTAAAAAATACAAAAAATGTGAGGAACAGTGTCGTTATAATCACATGTACACAGATAAAAATCTGGAGTTCCTTCGCGTCTGGTGTTTCCTCGCGTCCATCCGTTTTTGGTGTTAAAATAAACGGAGTTAGGACGTTTAACTTTAGAAAGTGTTAACGTGGTCTACAAAAGTAGCATTTTAATCCTTGCGGTAGTTATTTCTATATATGTATTATATATATATATAATTTTTTAACACCTATTTCTAGACGCATTTTAATCAGGAAAAGATTTTAATATCACTAAATGAGATGAGCTTTACAACTTTTCAAGTAAAACTCTATCCGTATTTTTTAACACCGATTAGCAGGAGAACATTTTATCCCAAAAATTTTTATGTGTGTACATGTTATGTCATTAAAGGCAAGCGTACCTGTATGTATACATGTACGACAAATAAATAAATAAAACGTTAAACACAAAGCGAGTAAGACGCTGAGATTCTACACAACAAAAAAAAAACAATAAAAACTTTAATGCAAGACGACTACCTATGTTGTACGTACCTAACGCATGTCTAAGAATTCGTCCGGAGAGTAACAGGCCATAGATATTAACATTTGTTTCAAATCTCTTTTAAAAATATTGTGGGATGTTGGGATTTTGTCTTTGCAAAGTACCTTAAGTTTATTCAGACACAACAGACCCATATATTCGGGTCCTTTCTGGGCAATACTTAAACGATTAAAAGGAAGTCTAATGTTATTACAAATTCGGGTAAAATGATTGTGATATGTGCTGTTTGTAACTGCATCATGTTCTATAGAGCAAGAGTACAAAATAATATAATATAAATAAATGGAAGGAACTGTTAAAATATTAAAACGAATGAACCATTCTCTGCAACTAGCTTGCAGATTAACATTAGCTATTAGTCTTACAATCTTTTTCTGAATGCGAAAGATATTACTAGCATATGAGCTGTAACTGTAAGTGATGACAGATTCTACTAAACCTAAGTAAACTAACTTAACGTTTCGAAATTGACAGTATTTCGAAGGCGGTATATTAAAAATACTTGGCTGCTTAATTTCCCTTCTAAATACTCGATGTGATTTTTCCATGTAAGTTTGTAATCCATTTGAAGCCCTAAAAACTTAAATTCTGTTGCACAAACAACTGAAAGGTTTTCACACTTGACAAGAGGTGAAGAGACTACCGTGGCGTTTTTCGTGACGACCGGCATTATTTGCGTTTTTGAAATATTTAGAAGCAGACCGTTTCGTGAACACCACTTATTAAGTTCGGCCAATGAGTTGTTCATTCTTACGACAGCTTCCTCGTCGTTGTTTGCGAATATCACAAGTGTTGTGTCGTCTGCGTAAATCACTGTTTTGGACGATGCAGGACAGGAGACCGGGAGATCGTTGATGAATAGCGAAAATAAGATTGGGCCCAAAATTGACCCTTGGGGGACACTGGTGTTTACTGTTAAAGGGGTAGACAAATGATCTTCTACCATAACTCTCTGGGTTCGTCCGGAGAGGTATGACATGATCCAATCGTTTGATGTTCCCCGAATTCCCATATCATCCAATTTTTGTCACAACAATTTGTGGTCAACTACATCGAATGCACGACTCAAATCGCAGAAAATGACGAACGGCTTCTTCTTGTCATTCAGCTCATTTAGTAAAAACTTGTGTAAATCGGTTGCTGCAGTAATGGTTGACCTGCCCTTGCGAAAGCCGTTTTGAGAGTCGCAAAGAATATGTTGAGAATTTATGTAAGAAGTTAACCTCTTGTTGAAAATCTCCTCGAAAACATTTCCGAAGCTCAAATAATTCTCAAATATATTCTGATTGACATTTAAACTTCAACTTAAGTATCAATTAGAATGTGACTAACATTTTGTTAAATCTATAAATAATGTCATAGTCTAAACAACACTTAAATTTAAGATCTGCTTAAAAAGTTGGTGCAACCGGGTATTTTTTATTTGTTTAATTTCTTCATTGCCTTATCTTGATTTTATCTTAATTTATCTGTCAGTTAGAATGTAACACATAGTATGTGTACTGCCAACTGTACGTCACATTCCAAGACAGATAAATTAACCTTAAATAACACTAGTCAACAAATTAATAATTAATTGTTTTTGTTTAAAACTATAAAAATATTGATGTGTTTGTCAAAGATCTTTTATAATGTAATATCCATAAAGAAATGTTATAAAATAAAAGTTCTTCAAATATGTTCTAAAAGTATTTTATAAAAATGTTAAAGATCTTTTATAGTGTAATATTGGCCTAAAAAATATTAGATCGCATAGTATAAGCCATCTGTATGGGAATTCACGTGATTGAAGAACGAAACTATTTACAAGAAATTGTGCAAATTAGATTAAGCAGTCCAAAGGAAATTTTCTAAAATAAATAAGTTTTGGGAATGTAAGTTCTTCGAAAGGAAAATTGCTCGAATGTAAAGAAAATTGCTGGAGCAGCAGTTGCATATTCAAAATAAAGCTTTGCTTTTTCGAATAACTTTAGCTTTGGGCAAATTAGGTAAATTAACATTTCTAGCAACTAATTTAGGGCAACTTACCGAATACGAAACAAGACATAAGTCAAAGGAGAAGAGAAGATTAATCATGTTTGGTTTAATAATGGTGCTACATGAAATGTGTTCAAACGTAGTCGTTGGTTCAAGCCTTTCCCAAATTTGATTTCTTTCTAATTTCCTTTGAATTTGTTAAATTCCTTTTTTCTGACTATTAATTGTATGTAAAAGTCGTTCTCATTAATTTGCTTTTTTATGTGCACAGTAATGTCTTGAACGTGACAATGGGCCCGAGCCTAAATATTTAAGAGCGTGAAATTAAAGAACGTAGCCAGTTTACAAGGTGCATAGATAATAAAGAATTAAATTAAAGCGCAAAAAGTTCGCAATATAGGCAGGAGATCCCCTTCTCCAACTTGATATCAAGCGGGTAGACAATTTTTCTGGGTTTGCTAATGAATTTAGGTTCCCGTCCGCACAGCTAGATTGCCTCTCGCTGCACCGGAATTAGTCCTGGCCCCTACACAACCGTCTCGAGGGAGTCAACTTGCGTCGTTGACAATTTGAAACTTATTTTAACATTCATATAGGTATATGTCCTGGCCCTAATTTATATGTATATTTATTACTATCTGCATATCTTCTCCGGACCTAATTAAAATAACCCGGCTTGACGTGACGTGTAATGCGAATCGGACGAAAAACTTTGTGATTTATTCACGCCTCGAAACATATACGGAAAAAATTGCCACCTAAAAATGAATTAAAATGGGAGTTAAATGAGGCTATACGTTTGAGTTAGGGAATTTATTTGTTGAAATGCAGAATGTCTTTTCGCCGGGGGGATGCCGTTAATTATGAGGAACAAGTCCAGCTCTGACGGGGTCATTCCCAAAGCGGCCTGCACAGCGAGGATTGTTTCCATATCTCCTCACCGACAGCACTTCACTGAAACAGCTCCGAGAGTACTATCTGTAGCTGGCGTACATTAAGCTTAAACATGCACATCGGAGTCGACGAAGTTCTTTGTTCCCAGAACGACGATAAAACTTTTTCTAAGAAGCAAAACTGTCATCAGTACGACGTGTATAACAATGTGTTGCATTGTCGTGCCGGGCCAGCGACTCGCTGCCCGCCATCCGTATTATAATATTTATTATTTGTGTGTCCCGCATGAATGTCGTAATGTCCCTCTAGCCTCATAACGCCTCGCAGTCTCATAGAAACGTTATTTTATTTAACTCTCAAAACAGAGTCCCCGGCCTCCTCTTTCTCAAAGTCGCGGAACGGTTCTTTCTCGCATCTTTTATGACAACAGAAGTGTTTAAAATTACCTCCTCGGAGACGGCCATATCATTTAATTTTCATAGTATTCTTTTCCTGCCGTTAAGTTTGCAGAGTATGGCCGAATTAAAATATAATGCGTCATAACTATATTATGGCCCGCAATAGCTCAAATCTCCGGCGCTTTGCCGGGCGCATAGCTCTGCATAATTGAAATGTGTGCTCGTTTTATAGTTGCCCTAAAAAGTACAACGGCGCCGTTTCCAACACCTTCGCGATAAATCTTTACGTCTATTACCATCCCGTAATTCGATTACGTCTTCTTCGAGCCGATTGGACGACATAACCTCCACGATTAAACATCACGCTCCGATTCCGGGGAAAACTTGCGTGAAATATTAAGACTTGTCGCGTGATTTAATTATAACGCGACCGCGGCCAAACCCAATTTTACTGTCTATAATATCTCTCGGGGAAAAAGTTTTCTTTTGTGTGCCGGCTAATACAAGAAAATTAAGTTTCACTAAAATGGCAGAGGTAAAACTCTCCGCTTGTGTGTTGGGGTGCAGATGTTTGCCTTTACAACCGGAACAAAAAAAAATGTGAGACCGCTTTTCGTATAATTCTATTATTCTCTTTCCTTTTCATACAATTATACATTGTTTCACTTTTATATTCGTACAGTGCTGAGAATTTTCATCGTCTTCTTCAAAATCCTGATAAAAAAAACACACTTTGAAATCCTAAAAGTATTCAAAAAAGTGTGAGTTGTAGTTCTAGCATGAAAGCAATGACAAGTGGAAAATACAAAAATTAAAGAAACATACTTACATGGTTGTTGATATAAAATCCCATTAACTGGTAAGCTAGGGGTGGTAGGAACAAGTGCCCTAAACTGCTCGTAACTGCAACACTGAATAAACCCCTTTTCAACCTGCGTCCATTCCGTAGCTGACCATCCCGCTTTCTTGCAAATACAAGAACACAAATATTTCCCAGTCTGCGCATACGGATTATTATACGAGACCAACACGATGGCCTTCCTAGTCTTCTCGGAGTAAACCAACTTCCAAACATACCTCGGCACCGGAAACCTCTTCCCCTTCTGAGATAGATACAAAGGTTTGAAGCGATCGAATCTATCTTGCAATTCGAGGACCTCGTGCGTCCCCGTTATGATTTGAAAATTATCCTGCGACGCTTTTGCAACGTTCCTGACCATGTTCTCAACCCTCTTCCAGTTGGCTCGATTGATGGAGCTCCATTGGGGGCAAGCGTTCAAGTAAAAGTACGTGGTGAATTGCCAAGAAACGAACATAAAATCGCCGTCTGGAGATAGGTGGCCTCGTTCTAAGAAAACCGAGTTCGTAACATAGTTATTGGCGAGTATCGATGATGCCAAAATGCTGGAAAGCCTGGATCTTTGCGCTACGACTTGGTAAATTAGAGACACGGCCGTGTTATCCTGCGACAATCCTTTCGTGTTGAAATTGGGGCGGCTGTGAGGTACGGAGAAATCTGAAACACGCTAATGAAAACGGACCACCCTGCATCAAATTGTTGGGCTTACCGCTGTCACTGAGGACGGCGCCTTGGAGCAAATGTCTTGTGTAAACGGTATTTCCGATGATTTCGTCGTAGCAGACTTCGATCAGTCGTAGAAATTGGCCTCCGATGTGGTAACCGATGTAGGAGATGAGTCCGCTTGGGCAAATCGTGTTGGTATTTAGAACGCTTCCACGGATGCTTCGTTTGCATTCTAGCTTTTCGAAATCATACGTTTTTCGACCTAACTTAAATTGATTGTCGTCGCTGCAAGTTACGACGGTTACGTTGGAATTGCCTGAAAATTTAAATGATCCTACTCACAATTGACTGCAGAAAAGAGATACGAAGCACAAAAAAGAGAGAAAGTATTTAGCATCATTCGATAGAATTAGGCGTTTTACAAGTTCTAATCCTTTTCAGGTTTATTGCAATAATTTGAATGTTAAGGTGAACTTCAATCTACTTTCGTTGAAAGAAAGTCCATGTTAAAAATTGATGTTAAAAGAAAATTAAAATGAAACCCTTAGACAAGATCAAAATAAAAGCATGAAATAAATCAAAAGTGCTTGTTTGATCACCACCATTTACTTTGGTGAGAAGCATGGAAACAAATAATAAATAAAAATATACATCGACGGATAAAACAGAGGAGTCCAAGATGTTACTTTTTTCCTAAGACAAAGTACCATAAATATTAAACGAAAACAGACAAATGTACAGCAGTTTTGAATGGCATAAAGCTAAAGCAGACGGACGCAGACTTAACATCTTCAGTTAGTAATGTCATGTACAATAATAGGGGGGAGTAAAAGTAGGGAGATTATTTGCAAAAATCAAAAAATACTTCCCCAACAAAGAATTGCCTAAAGAGATTAAAGCTAAAGTTTTAAAAACGTAATAAAAACCTAATATGAGCTACAATCATCAACAATCATGGAAGAAGGTCACTGAGATAAGAATAAACGGGATTTCCTAGAAAATAATACAGGATAAAACAGAATCGGGCCAAATTAAAAGTGATATACAGATTCGGAAATTTGTGTACTGGACATTGTTTTGATTCGGTTCGCGGAGAACTAATTGCTGGGGGGACTGCGGTGAGCGGTCGCCGGCATCGAAAACAAGTGGGCGTGATTAGTCAAATTTCTCTCTTTGTTTTTCTAGTGCCCTCCCTGTCGCACGAATTATAACAGGATGTCCGAATCTGTATATGATGTGAACAGAATGAAGAACATGAAACTATAAAGATTAATATAAACGAAGATTTGATTAAAACGAATTAGTGAGAACAACAATAAATGTTGAAATAAAGATATCAAACACCAATAACAAATTAATTAAATATCTAAATTTGTTTCTTTTATTCTAACAGTTATTAAACTTGCCAATATTCTCACGACGCAGCAGCAGCAATAACAAGAACAGCAACCCTGAGGAAGGTATTTTGTAAGAAAGGAAAAAACGTCGGCAGAAAGAAGAATCATTGTTGTATATATTGTATTTAAGATATGAATAACACGTTTTCTTTTTGTTTAAACTTTATAAATCATGATTAAAGTAATCTCGTATGTGAATCTGTCCTTGGAGTCTATGACACATTATCCTAATTGTTGTTATGTGTAAAGTACGATTCATATACAAAAGGTAACACTTACTTTGGTTAAGTCTGTTTAAATGTCCAGGACACAGCAGCACTAAGGTTTCTCCTTTTTGGAGGTGAATACCTTCGTCATCTTGAGGAATCATAAACTCGTACTTGCCCGTTTCATTTCTCAGGTAAACAGGTTGTCTCGTGCTGTTGGAAGTCGCCACGCAATCTGAAACACTCGATTTCCATCATAACGAAACGAAATGCAGACACAAAACTACATACTTCCTTGCGTTTCTAGCACGACCAGTGAGTTTAAAGCCAAGAGAAATAAAAGAGTCGGAGCCATTCTTCGACGAGACATCGAACATGTTCGTCTTAATGAAGGCATAGTCGCGATTGCGGTGATTAATTTAAAACTGGCCGGACGTTCTATTTTTGTTCTTGATAGCAGTGACATTAAGCGAAGTGTGTGTTGCGGTTGAGTTTGTTTCGGCCGACAATTGTATTCGTATTTCGACATAAAATGTACCGCATTTGCCAAGTTTATCGCTAATAAAAGGTTAAACACTTTTTAAACAGCTACGACGTGCCATTGGAAAAACGTTTTATTATTTTATTCATTTGAGCGCTGCGAGTTGTATAAAAATGGAAAAATAAAAGGAAATGTAATGTTGAAAAGTGACGTAAATATTATTATTATTGTATAACTCGAGGACGTGCAGGAAATAAAGCTTTATAAAACAACCCTCGATCTTTGGTAAGGAGAGGTGTAAAAGCTTACATTTTGTAACCCTGCAAATGAGAAGCAGCAGCAATAAACCTATAAATCGCGTTTTATGGTTTTATGGTCTCCTACGCGCGGACTAGATTGAGTGGAGTGAACCCTCGTTTAGTTAAGGTGCTCTTGTCAAATCAAGGATGCCTCATTTTAATATAAATAACCGGAATCTATAAATTTTCCGGAACAATTTAGTGCGTTCAAATTATAATTCGCAATTTTATTTTTGCTTTCTTCACTAATCACCATATACCTACCATATTCCATCGAATGAGTAATTTGCTTATTAAAGCTGTCGTATATGTATGTCTAGTTCATGGTATGTATGTACACAGAAGTGGAAGCTAATGAACCACCCTGCAGTAAACTATCCACTTCTTTTTGGACGAAATTAAATTTCCTATGTATTGCTTAATCTTGTAGATAAATTGGTAAATGTTTACAAAGGGATAAAAGGGGGTAATTAACAAACTCGCTGAATAGCATAAGGAAAACTATTTAAAATAGATTGTAAAATATAGTATTTTTCCTGTGTGAAGTAACTTTGTATATACTTGAAAGATAATAAATCCTTATTTATTTCCGAAACTTATGAGTGAAATATGACGGCAATTTTCAGATTGGTTTATCTAAGTTGGATTAGTTTATCATCACTTCTCGGTGGTGAGATTCTCCAGCGAGTTCATTTCGTGATTTTCTTTCTCATGGAGCAATTTCTCTACATGAATTCACTCGTCTAGTGTTCGGCCCTCCTTGTTCTGCAAAACGTGCGTCTTTATCTGACCGCTGGTCGTGCACGGGAACTTCTCTATCGTGAACGAGATGATTTTTACCGGGAAATGGCTACGGAGATGATTTTTGCCGGGTCAAGTCTCAGGAGGCCCCGCGCGGCCCCTTTTTGGACCATCCTTGGACCGCGTCCTTCTCGCACGCCTTTAATTCGCGGGGTGCGTGCATCGGCCGTCTCTGTCAACTCGCGCACCGAGAGGTGATCTAGTGCACTCTGCTTCTCATAACTTCATCCGACCCGATCATGGCTCGCTTGGGACTCTATGACAAATGTATCCTTCCGCCAACTTCAAATTAGTTCCGGCCGTATAGAATGATACGTATAGGCGGGCGTCGCGACGGGAAAACCATATTGCGCACGTTATGTAACAAATAACGTCAACCGCCTTCAAAATGAATATATATCTGGACTTTAGATAAAGAAAGTGATTTTTATCTCTTCGCCAATTCAATAGGTATTTCAAGGTATCTATCTTAAACGACGTTTCATTGAATAACCAAAAAGGTACTTCCGTACTATAAGAAACAAATAATTAAATAGTTCTTTTTCAAAATATTGTAATTGGTAGATCAAAACATTTTTTTGTCATTTATTGAATATCGTTAGAAAAGAATTCTCCGAAAAATACGTATTAATGTAAAATTGATTTCAGATCTTGGATCTTATAAAAGTGTAGATCTCCATATTTACATGTGACACAGTTGATATTAGTTTGCTTCTTTTATACTTACGAGTCATAATTTTTATTTCTAAAGAAAATTAAGACTGACGAATGTGGTACATTAATCATTTAGAAAAAGATATGAGGCAGATCTCATGTTCATTAAAAATGAAATAGGCATTGAAGAAGCTAATCGAATCATCCCAGAAATAAAATTCAATAAAACGCATTGTTTTTATAGAATTAAAAAATAATAATAAATATAGAAGTTCTTAAACGACATGAACCTTGCCTCTATTTATTGTACCTACTCAGACAAATAAACAAAATCTTTCATTTACATTTCAACGGCAATACAGTCATTGAATCAACGACCAAAAAATATTAAATATTTTAGCTTGAATCAATTACACATTTCATTTCAAGTAAGTGAGTAAAGGCAATCTGTATGAAGCATGTTGCTTCAATGAACAAAGAGATAAACAAAAACCCTAGATTATTAGAACGACTTAGGGCCTATCTTTCCACCTCTTGATAAACTAACTGACGGAGATCTACCATGGAAACAATTCATAAAAATCCAATCAACCATTCATAAAAATCAAGTTATTCGCCGGATAACTTTAACTGGAAAATGGAAAGACCAGCCCTAAATGTTTTTCTTTTACCAACAATTTTGTTATTTGACTGGATACTAAAAGGGGATTAAAACTATATTTTCGATGTAATAATTACCTAGCTTTTTATTTTTGTAACAAGCATAGATAGAACGATAGATTTTATTTTGAGTTCCAACGTCAAAATAACGTGGTGAAGAATTCATCTCCGGAGTATAAGCATTTCTTGGTTAGACAGTCTACACTTTAGTATCCCACAGGTAAGTTCTGCCTATTAACAGGTAATTTATTTTCTAATTTCAGGTTTAAGGTACATGATGCAGTTGTTGTGAGCCTAAGAAAAGACACCAGTCAAGTCTAGTCCTCAGGTTGTAACTCTTCACTTCTTCCCTCAGAGAGTAACGGTGAGCTTGTTCGTGGATAAATATGGTCTGAGTATGTAAGCGCCCAGTAAAGTCATTATGTTAAGTTTTTTAAAAATAAGGGCCTGTAATGTGCATCTATTTCAGCTTCGGCAAGTATTCTGACTGCCTTCTTTTGTAGTATTAACAGTTGGGTTAGATGTGGAGAATAACTCCAAATTTCTATAGTACACATACATATTAAACCATCGGCAATAATATTCATTTCATTACTTTTCTGATGGCGTAATTAGGTATCCATTTTGATTCCCAAGAATTCTTTGACGCTAGTTTTATTTGCAGTCCTATCTACGGTAAACATGTTTATAACGGTCTTGGATTCATTGCGCTTATTACTGAGGAATCAATCTCTTGCCTTGGCCTTGCTCATGGAAATCTCGGTGTCCTTATTGACGTCACTGATTGCAATAGTAGTATCAACCGCGAACAATGTTACATGCCATTCAACATTCGTGGGGAAATCATTTACATATAAATATTGTAAACAAAGCCGGACCTAAGACTGATCCCTATGGAACACCCATGTGTACATTCGCCAGAGGGGTGGAGTCCTGTGGACGATACACGAATTGTTTTCTGTCTTCTCTAATCCCATAATGTTCCAGTTTACGCAACAATAAGTCATGGGGCATGCAATGAAAGGCTTTGGACGAGTCGCGTAACAGCATCGAGGAACTTGCCTTTTTCATTACAAATCCAACCAAGGAACGAATGACATCGCCTTCAGTTTGCTTTATCATTACATTGAATGATTTTCATTTTTTATTCTCTTTAATATTTTTGCTGTGTTTTGCGAAATGCAATAAAGACGATTTAAATTATTATTTTTCAGGTTTGGACGATATCCGAATTGGCAGTTGGTATATAAGTTATTATGTTCAAGAAAATCAAAAATTTTTGAAAAAATTAGTAATACGGCAATACGTCTGTAATTGCCACAATCTTTTATACAACGTTTTTTTAGAAGTAGAACCACTTTGGCAATCTTCATTGAATCGGGGAAAATACCAGTCGTAAACGATAAATTAATGACGTTTGCCAGATGACTTGAGATCTCTCTTGCTACTGCGACTACTAGAATTTATGTCATAACAATCCGGAATTTGTTTAGCTTTAAGTGATTTTATTAAATTAAATACTTCTTCTCTTGAAGTAGGTGTAAGAAAGATTGTATTACACTGAGAAAATGAAATAGTTAAGTCGGCAACTTTTTGAATGTCAATTTTTTGTGCGTTAACTTAAATCATATTTACTTGTTTCAGCAGTAGTATTCTTAACTGAATCATTTTAGAATATCGTTTACATTTGCAAGAGGTATTTTATATAGTTGTTCTCTTCATTTTAAAATACTTTTTGATTAAAAAAATATTTAGAAGAAACCAACATCATTGCGGGATTCCATTTTCCTCGTTAACGCTATTCCATTATCAAAATATCGTGTTGGAAGTGTTCCTCTTGCTCATCGCTGACGGTGCCTTAATTTTCCAGGCAGAAAATTAGATGGGAGTGTGAAAAGTGAATTTTTGGAGCCCATTTTGTGGTAGCTCTCAAGTAATTTTTCAACACGCGTTTAATATATTTCTGCATTTTCATTGCCTAAAAATTGTGTCGCAACTCCTCTGAATGCTATCCATGACCTGACTTCAACATAATTTAGCGTTTCTTCAAACTCCTTATCTTTGAGAATTTTCCTAATCTGATGGCCAACAAATATACCCTCCTTCAGTTTAGCATCACTTAATTTTGGAGAAACTTTTCTTAAGCGCTTAAAATCGTTACCTTCTTTGTTTAATGCTTTAATAATTTTTTGTATGAATCCCAGTTAAATATGGAACGGAGTGGATGCATAAATATTCTCCTCTTTTAAAAAGCTCGCAACAATTGGTAAAAGAAATTGCGCAAAGTAAAACATTTTTTAAGGGCATGAATTCATTAAAGGAGAAATGGCAAAAGTGCATTGAAGTGAAAGGAGAATATAATGAAAAATAAAATTGTCAAAAGAAGGCTATGTCTTTTGTTTCATAGCTAGCTAGAGACATTTTCTAGTGGCCCTCATACTTATCAATGGAGATGAAAACTGAACTGTGACGTTTAATTAAGAATATTTTTATTGAGACAAATAAATTTTATTAAAGTCTAGGTACTTTTTAAGAGCGTCGGATTTTTTTATATTTTATTTTTGCTTTTAAGTTTCCTCGGCGTGGATACTCATACTAAGCATTCCGTATGTAATGATTTTGAGGTATTAATCAGAATAGGCCTGAAATAGGATAGTATAAAACCAAAACAAGAATTTATGAAGGTCTTTCATTGTAGCTCCAAAAAATATAACTGTTTTATGCAAAAGTTACAAAAATCTTTCAAGAATAAATAATACATTGATTTCTCAAACTACCCGATTAATTATAATTTCAAATTTCGCGATAAGAAATTTTTGAATTTTGTGGACAAGAAAGACTCAAGGTTTTTCGTTAAATCAAAAAAAAGAAACGTATCCAGAAATATTTTTAGTTAGACATTTGATAAGGAAGATTAGACAAATTTTAAATACATTATTTAAATTAAAACTTCTAATACCCTTTTCAAGATGAGATATACAAAAAGGATACGAAAACTTTTATACATACGAGGGGAGTATAGATTTAACCTGGACTTTCTTATATAGCGATAACAATAATAACCCAAAGTCAATTAAACAAATTTTGTTTTTCAAAATAATGTACTTTTCACATAAACTTATCCCACCGAATCAGGCAACTTGCGAATACAGACAGAAAAAAATTTATTTGGTTATCTGTAAGTTAATTTTTCACCGCTTTTATTACCTAGGTACACATTCGACTCCCAAGTACCTGCTAGGAGCCCTAAATTCCTATGTAGAAATAAGTTACCAAAATATAGTATATTAACCTCCTTTCTTGTTGAAACTTCTTATTTAAGTTTAAAACTTCATGTTTTTACTTTAACGTTTATTGTAAGCAATATTTCACTTTAATTTCATTTTAATTTTTCTGCAGAAAAAAGAAAATGTCAAAAAGGACATTTCGTCACTTTTGCATTTCGTTTTATTTTCTTAGATCAGTCTCCGCCTTTGAATTCTTTCTTCTCCTCGCTTTGAATTTATTCTTTATCTAACAAGAAAAAGAAATATTTAAAGCTTTTAAATAAAGTGTCGTAATTGAAGTAAATAAAAAATAAATACATATTACAAAATGTTTCTCTTTTCGTCGCACAAATAATTGCTATGCAAAGAGATAGTACTTCAATAGTACTTCAATAATACTTCAAAACATGAAAGTATTAGAAAAGTTAATAATATCAAAAGTAGAATATATATCCTAATTAGTACTGTGTGCTTGAAACAAAATTTACATTTTCATTTTATTAATAAATAGAATTCCTTGACCATTCACAAGTGCTGCTAACTATTGGTGTAAAGCTCCACTCGAAGCAAGCACGAAAACAGCAAGTATAAAGCGATCGCTATATTTTAGCAAGCTTTCTGCAAACCCACTCAGTTTTATCGATTTCTTGCAAATAGTAGCACAACATTGCGGTGGGTTATTTCAAAAGAGATTGGAAAGATGGAGTTGGAATCAATTCCATAACTTAATATATTTAAAACCATATTTCCTTTTACATAGTTGGGTAATTTAAATTCTTAAATCCATCGCTGTAACTTTAATAAAATAGTACACATAATTTTTTCTGGACCTAATGATTGATCTCTTTTTAGTCCACTACTACGTAAAACTTTTTGTTACTTTATAAGCCTTATGACGAGTTTAGCTCAGAAGGGCTTCGTTTACAAAAAATCTGCCGGTTTGCCTAAATACATATGAAAGAAACCACAAAGTATTTACAATTATAAATTATTTAATTAAATTCTACAATCTTTAAAGTTCATATATTTGAATACGTAGTGTCTAATAGTCTTCTAGATCCTTGCAAACAGCATGGCTTCAGGAAAGACTATTCAAAGATAACGTCAATACATTTATTTAATAATGAAATCACTTTTGCATTGAACAAAGGCCAAATATATGTTGTGCTGAGAATCGTTAGTTAGGTATCATTTTGTTTTACTCAGATTTATTTAAGGTTGTTATATGACATTTAACTATGGGGCAATTCAGGGCCGTTTTCATAATAGAACTTTAAATTTAAAGTGACTTTAACCTATAAAAACACATTAGTTTCCCTATGCTTAAAGTGACTTTAAATTAAAGTCTCCTTTAGCACTATTATGAAAACGGCCCTCAGTATTACCTACTCGAATTCGTTCTGCCACACGAATTCTTGTAAATTAATCTTGATACCGCTTATAAAAATATTACCAGCAGAAATAAGTATAGAATTCCCTTTGAAGCATTCTAGTAACTCGTAAAAATTCCTCAGTTATTGGTCCTTCACACTTCAGCACACTCAAATCGGAAATAATAGTATATTGTACACGGTGCTATAATGAATGCTTTTATAGCGAGTCTTATGCTATACTTTGTCTACGACTACAAACATCTTATCTAATTGTTCAAAGGTAAGTATTGATGTTAATATAAATAAGTAAATATTAATCCAGAAATTTGAGGTGTTTGTACAAAGTTTTATAAATAAAAATGTTTTGGTTGTTCGGTACATAAGATATTGTAAAACTGCTTTTCTTATTTAAATAACGTAATCGTAACCTATTTCGTTCATTATGCACCTTAAACAATGATGGTTACCATGATTCCGTGAATAATGATTATTCACTGCTGGTAGTGAATTATGGGTATCATTATCATTGACCAAACACATGAACAATTGACAGATTATTGAATAGTCTTGGAGATAATAAATAAATCCTAATGAATACACTTATTCCATAGAAAGCTTTGTAGTTAATATTAATGGTATCGCTGTGATGTGTATCCCGTTATTTCTCATGCTATTTTTTTTGCCCAAAACAGTTTAGTGTTTCTACTTTATTTTGACTTGTCCTATTTAGAAAGAATATAAATACTGGAGAAAATAAAAAGTTATTATCTATTAGAAGCATTTTTTTCTCTGGCAATATTGAAATAACACAAATACTTTAGTATTTCATCTTTTTCGAATGTATTCTATCCAGAACAAGAAAATGGAAGTACATATAAAATACAGGAAAAAATAAAAACAAATATTTAATATTGAAGAGACTTTATATTCCCTAGGAATTGACTTAATAAGTTTTACAATTTTCCGACGAATTTCAAATAAATACATTTAAATTTCCATTAGGCTAAAGTTCGTTAAGTAGTATTGCGATAGGTTCACATGATTTACTTGCAATTGCTATACAGTAACAAGCATTTTTTATCATACTTTTTTCTCCGTACACTACGAATGACAATAGCTTTAAGTAACATTCCGTGTTAAGTCGTATGCAGCAGTTTTCTTATTTGAATCATAATTAAGTAGTTAACTAGTTTTTAGTTCATTTCTTTGCACAGCACGTTCTAAAATCTAAAGCAATGTTTAACATGATTTCACAATTATGGACGAAATTCTTCCGGATAGTACGCGAACATAATTTAATTGCAGTCAGACCGTCCGAGATTGAAACTTTCTCCTATGCATGCTTCGCTGATGTCGATTTAGGAATTAAATTTGATTCGTTAGTGTTCTGTCTCAACAGGCATTGCAAAATTCACCAAAAGCATTACGTGAGCCACTGTTTCATGTCCGTCCCATTAGCAAATATCTCATAACGTTCCAGTTCAGACAATGTTCCGTTGATGAACATATTCTCACGCGTTCCCATTTTAAGTCCACTCGAGACGTACAAACCTGAGAATCAAACTTAACATACCACACTTATCTTAAAAGAGTCTTTTTATTTAACAAGAAGTCCGCTCACGCTGTCATTTTTAAATCAGGTACGAACTGTCTTGTTAGCTGCAGTTTTTAGAAGAGAGCTCTGCCTAAATCACAGGAACTTAAATAAATTCAGCTAAGTGCTAATAAGGGCTCGTATAAATCACGTGGAGTGGTCGTTCTGAGTTTGAGAAGGTCCTTTCGCTTCATTTTCTTTTCGGGCAGAATCAGTGCTAGCTTTCGCTTTGAACTGGAAAGCTTCTTGGTAGGAACCGACTCTGTCGTGCTCGTCAACTCCAAATCTAACATGGCTAACCGCTCGATGATATTTTTGGGGGCGCTGGATGGTTTCACCGCGGCGTTTTCCGACGTGTCATTCTTATTAGCATAGACCATAACAAATTGGGAATACTCGGGACTCGATGGGGTGTTTATGTCTGCGAAGTCTCGGAAGTTCTCGAATTGTTGATATTTCTGAGGGCGGGGATTGTTACTGCCCCCGAGGTAGAAAGACGGTCGGCCATGCCCGTTTTGATAATAATAATTATCGTAACTAGATTCTCCATCGTTGTCATTGTAGAAAGTGCCACCTTTAAGTATGGCAAAATTCCCAGATCCTAGGAGGTCATTGGGGTCAGAGGGTTCGTTGTACGTTTCGCCCTTATAGCCGCTGAATCTCGTGTTGGTGTCGTAATCCAATTGCTGGTAAGCCGAAGGCCTGTGGCTATACGCCCCTTCTTGTTGGTAGTAAAACGGTCGCGAGTGACCAAGAGGTTGATCTTGGAAAGAAGAAAACGAAGGGTAGAAAGCTTGGCTTCCTGGACTGGACTCTGTATCAAAACTGGACAACTCTGTTTGTTGTTCTAGGGCTTCCATATACATGTCATGGTCGTCGTTTGGTATTCTCTCGCTGATGTGACTGCCGCTTGGTTGGTTTTGTTGGTCTTCCGGTTTTAACTCTGAAAAACAAAATATTTCAATAGAAATTTGATTGGGCAATGAGAGACTCCTGAGAATCGGATTGTGCCAAATACAGTACCCATTCTAAGGAGTCCCTTATTGAAGGAAACACTATGAATACGGACATAAGAGTCTGCAAGTTAAGCAAAAATGTAATTTAGGTCGTAATAATTCATATTTACGTAACACGACACGAATATAAAGTTACTTATGCCAAGTAACAGTCTCTTGAAATTACTTCAGCTTAATCTGATACACCGTGGTTCTAGACCGATTAAAACGGACATGTTCCAAGACGGCGATAACATTAACATGCGCTGTCATTTTAAGCGCGAGAGAAAGTTTTTCGCCAAAGAGGCTGGTCCCCAAAACAGATTTTTCGTGATGATACTGCGTATCACTTTCGTCGTCGGGCATTCGTATTAAAATACCTCGCCCACGTTGCCTATATTTCATTTTTTTTTTTCGTTTTCGATTATGTAAACGTTGCAATAATATTATTAAGCGTGTGTCATGTCGCGTGTAGTCGTTGGCCTAAAGTAAGGCCGGGTGTCCACCGGATCGGGCCGACCACAGTCGGCTCGATTGGGATCGTGCGATAAAGATCGTGCAAATGTATTTGTATTGTAGCCTGTCCACTGAAACGATTTCAGTCTCGTCTAATTACACGCGACTGAAGTCATTTCAGTGGACATGCTACAATAGAAATACATTTACACGATCTTTCTCGCACGATCCCAATCGAGCCGATTGTGGTCGGCCCGATCCGATGGACATGCGGCCTAAGTGTAACATCACGACCGAGGTTATTAATTGACGCCAGACTTTTACTTGTTAGAAGTTCTAGAAGGCTTCTGGTGAGACCCACTCGAAACCTACGTGGCGCACTTGTAAATAAGTCTAATGTATTATTAATTACAAGCGCTGTTAGGTAACGAAGTGTTGGAAGTAGAATTACACTGTTAATAATTGATTGGGTTGACATTTTTGCATATAGGAAGTGATGTAGATAATCGATTAATAATTTAATAAAATTTGCACACAAAAATGAATTTTATGTAACACGAAAAACTGTTGTGCTTTACTTTCTCAACAAAGAAGGCTAATGATTACTTTAATGGCCACGGAACTGTTTCGACGATGAAGGCTAAATCCAATCGTTTGTAGATAATAGGATGTTTTATCAAAGCAAAGGAAAGAAAATTCTACGCGAGGTCATCCATATCTCCGAAACGAAAAGGAAACATCGCAGACTATTGTTTAAAAGGCATTGTTATGTCGATGGGCATTCCTCCTCCTCCTCCTCTTTGCTGTTGTGTTTTGTTTGTTTCACTATCACTCGATCTTTTCACTGGTCGGTAGCGTCATGGATTCTTTCATTAGCCTAAAAAACATCTTTCTAAATTTATGCTAACAGTGCAGATAGAAATTTGCGAAAACACTCGTAATAATCCTCCATTAAAATTCCATCCACAACGATAACTGTATTCTCAGGACGGAATGCACATGTAAAACGCTTAGAGTGTGGTGGCATGAATTAATCATGAGAGAAAAGAAAACGGACTGAAATTACTGAAGCGCCTTATGCAACGCGTTTCGTAGATTTTAATATCTCGTCCAGGACATTATCGGCGAGGCAGGATAAACATCTCGGCCATCAACATATTTGCCGTTCTTGCGGAAGACTTTAGAACTCCTTTACCGAAGACCGTTCACATTGCTGGGGCCTCTCAGTATGGGATTATTATACCCACTAAAGATGCGTGCGATAATTTAATGCCTTTTACGAGAACGTCGTTGAAGACTTGGAAAAGAAAGGCGCGAGTTTGAAGATGATTTGCTGTTTATAGATAGATGTATTTTGTAACTAACTATTACCTGATTAATTTAATATTCGTATTTAATTTAATTTAAATAGACATTATAAAAACCTTCTAAATTCGATGGTGCAGATTTAGAAGTTAAAAAGAGAAATTGCCACTTGCAGTTTTAGATCTTTTGTAAACACAAATACCTCTGCAGTCTGCTAAACAATAACGTTTTGCTTTGTGTTGGTACTTGCGCGAGAGTGCGGTTTCATTTGGTAACCTTTAAACATTGCAAAATAAAAATTTCAGAAACAAGTTATAGAGTGTGCAGCCTCAACACGATGCAACCCACAATCCTACCAAGACCAATTCATTTCAGTCAGACCTTTGTGATTGTTGACCCAATGACTTACTTTGTGTGCAAATACTTTTGCTGCTCATCAATTAAACGACTTCGAGTGTGATGTCACACGGTTTGTTAAGAGGAACGCCATTCCGTCGTGTGCAGTTTGTGATTTTGATGCTTAAGTAAATTAGCGATTTTGCAAGAGCAGTTTCATTGCGCTTAAGCATTAGGAAACGAAGCCTTTCCAGTTACTATAAGGATGATCGCACCTGGACGGCGTTCGTTATTTATTGGGTATAATTGCAAAAGAACGCTCGCCGCATGCAACTTTAAAATTCCAATTGCGGTATCGCAATATTACAAAAGATGTGAATTGCGAAAATAGAGCGTCGCTTGCAATGAGTTTCTCCGATTTTTAAGACGTCGACTTGCCCATATTAATGGCGTACCATCTGTTGAGTTACGTTCGTTCATGACTGACAGATGGAAAATACAAATTACATAAGTTCATTCAACTCACAATCAGGTATATTTATATAAACAATTTTTTTCTATAATGAATTTGAAAAAAATTCCCAAATTTGTTCATCGTATTGTTTGAGGATAAAACCTTTTAAGGATTAGACGCAAAAAGGAAAGCTCATTATCCTTGAAGGTAAGTAATTTGGTGTTTCAAATCAAAAGTGAGCTAAAGAAATTGTTGGCGTAATAAAATTGTAAAAGTTCCTCATCTAACTTTTTTTCCCTCATGAAAACCAAAGGACGCAGAACGGAACACACCTTCAACAGCATACCAACATATCTGTGGTATCCGGCACGGGCAAATGTTAATAAGGCCGAGTAACTATTACCTGTCCGTACATCGTAATGTATACAATTATCCTCCCAGATGCATTGCGATTAGCCTTTACAATCCCGAAGAGAAACGCTCCTTAGAACGTCACGAAAACAGGTCCTATGCGTTTCAAGTTCACTTTTACTTTCAGTCGCGTTCAGGATGCGGATGTAAAGCGGTCGGATGTAGGAAAAAAGTAGACAGGTTAAACGATCGAAGCGAACACACGAATCTATTTATAGGAGCAGTTTTGAATGCGATCTAATTTTAGTCTACAACGTACGTCAGAATGCGTAACAAGGCCACTCGTTTCTTTCTTTTGATATCCTGATATCCTGTTTGCGGACAATGAGATACGTATTGCTAGCGTAGCGTTCGAACAAAAAAAAAGCTGCAGAGAAATTTAATTATCATTTTATTCATATTATGATGAATCGCGAATCAAACCACATTCCAATGATTAATGGATACAAACCGTTGAAAACTGTAATGCTTGATTGCTTGATTCGATCTGATCAAATATGCTCAAGCTTCTGAGCACGTTTTTCCGCGAGGATATTGTTTATTTCAAAATTTGAATTTTAATCTTAAAGAATGATTTTAGAAAGCAATAACTAGATTTAGTCTAAGAAAAATCGCATCAGTCCTTTCATCTCCTGAATGTCCTTTCCAAACAACACCTTAGCATAATTTGCAAACCTTTCACAAGCACCTGCATAAAACTCACAATCAGTTTATTGTTTAATTAGAATTTAATAAAACCAGGAAAAATCGAATGTGTGACATAAACCCAAGTTACAGTTACAAGTTCAGTGTGTTACATGTCACACATAAACAAGCAGCGCAACTTTGTTTGTTAATTGTTACACAATGCAACCATATTTATATCCTGTATGAAAATTAAATATCCAGTTATCCGATTATTAACAATTTAATTATTACCTAACCCGTCGAGTGCACGGTTTATCCGAAGGAAAAAAAAACGGCGGTTGTTTCTGTGTTGCAGAAACCGATTCTTAATTGCACGCTTTTCAGCTCGGGGAACTGGAATTATTAAATAATATGTTGAAAACCGAGGTAACAGATGGTAGCAATTTGGATGTTTAATAGATCGTGTTTGAAATTGATCGTTTTACTTCCCACATTTCGAAATTGTGTTTGCAAACTCTACCAATTAATTAAACGATTTCATTTTACTTTTAATGCAATTCACGAGAAAAAAGTAACTATTCCGGAAGGCTTTTTCTAATTCACAACACGTTTTTAGATTTACCATGAGATCGAGATTAAACCACGAGATGATGACTTTTACTTTGCTTGCTTGAGTTGACTGACTCTCACTATTTTATGATTGACGCACGTCTTATACTTAGCTACCGTAGATCAGATAAGTTTTGGGAGAAAGTCCGTTATTTTTTTCCCCAAACATGACATCATTCTCGAACCTCAATTTCAAACTCATCGATATGTAAAGCGAAAAAATAAAAAAGATTTGGTTACGTTCGGAGGAGCGAACAAGAAGAAATCCGTAATTAGAAAGTGACCGCTGCCGGAAATTAAAGTCTCGTCGTCAATTAGCAATAAATTAAGCTGATTGGCCCATATTTTCGAGTGACGGAATTTTCTTCCCTGTCGGAATTCGAAATCCGTCGCCGTAGATTTATTTCCGTGGAGAACAACACACGCACTTGTTGCTTAACAAAATTTCACTTTGTGGGGGGCCCCGACCGTAAATGTTCGGAGGCAAATGCGGAACGGTGATTAATCGGTTGTGTTTCCGGATTTTTCTTTTTTATTGTCTGAGATCCGTAATTAAGAACCAGCTGGTATCTAATGTTATGGGAAAAGTAGAATTTAAAAGCTGAGCGTGAACGAATAAATATTAGCTTTAGAGGTCAAATTGTTTCTTATTCAATCTTGGATACTCGTTGTTTGGGCTTTGATGTATTTCTTGTTGTTACGAAAGGGCTTTAATTTTTTTTCCAACGAAATTTCGGAACGTTTTAACTGAAGCTACAGTTTGGTTTATTTTCCTAAATATTGTGTCAAAAGAAACATGTCATAAATTCAAAAATTTCATTTTATAATTTCATGCTTTAATTCCCAAAATTAAAATCCACCGTAAGCTTTTTGCTCGTGCTACTTATCAGAGCATGCCAGCCAACATTTTTAATTAAAAATCCTAAAAACAAAAATTAATTAACACGAAAGAATGCAAACAAAAAGACGAAACGGCTTGTTGCCGTCGTTCCACAAATTCGAATCCACAAATTCTGTCGAATCTCGGAACAATGTCCATTGTCGGCGCATGCGAATGTGAACCGAACATTTTGAATCGCCGCGCCGAGTGACTTTCACGAGGTTTCTTTTCCCTCAAAAACGACGTACTACATTCGTTTTTGTTTGTTCTTAAAGCATGCCGAACAGCCACCGACGTGTTACGCAATTCGCTCTGTTACGAAAGGATTAAAAGCAGAGGAAAAAATTTTTGTTAAACACAATTTCATAACTGAAAATGTGCGTATGAGAAAAATAACAATTTTTTAGAATCAAAATATAAATGCTTTTTCCTAACAAACTGTGTTTATAGAGCGTGCAGACTTTGATCATACAACGGGGGATACCTCGCACAATTTTATACTATAGTGAGTAGTGAAAGGTTCGTCTTCTTGCCTGCACGATGATCCAATTTCCCTGCAATTTATCTCATCCCTGTCACGCTCTATTTGGTTTTGCGAGAAGCACGAGTAGATTGTCTTGCAATTGGCGAACAAATTGAAGTTGCATCTAATTTCACAAACTTTCCTTAATACGAAACAAATTGTGTTTATTACTTTACCAAAGCGTTTCCAAATACATCATAATCATAATCAATTGCCTCCTATACTCACAAAGGAAACAAGCCCTGGGAGAAAACAAAGAAAATACTTAAACACAAGCCTTTCTTTTTCACGGTTTTTACACATGCCATCATGCATTCCACGCTTTTATTGTTATTACATCCATAAATAATAATATGTCATGAGCTGTAACTAATGCTTCTTTTTGCGTTAGCCAACGAAGGATTATGCAAATTATTTTCACCGATCACCGTCGGCTCGTTAACTTTGTTCTCACAGCCAATTCTTTTCAAGTCGGTCCCAATTAGCATACGAATTTCTCTCGATCAAAATTATATTGGCCCGTCGTTTAATAAATTCGACGATCCATAAGTTTTGACAGGCGCTTCCGCATCACTTCGATAGAAGATTACGTGTGCACAAACACGTACAAACATCGCCGATTTATTATTTATGCGGCATTAAGTAATGTGAGATATTTTTTTTTAAATAAAAACGATTATGAAACTCGCAATGTTACGTATAGTGCGGTCAATAAAAAGCAGTAATTAGTACGGGCATTCTGCATTGCAAATGGCCGTCGTTACCTAACGCTTCGTGCATATGTAGTAATCTAATAAATCCTAATTGAAATAATGTAAAATTAACGAACATTATTACAATAACAGTTTCTTAAGTCGATGTTATTAGTGCGTGAATAGAAGCGATTAAAATCGCAGATGAATATGCAAAACTAACATCGTTTTGTTGAAGGTATGTCCATTCACTTATTGGGTAAACAGTGAATCTATTCATTGTTCATTCATTCAATATGATTTAAAAATTGCAATATTTGAATATTGAATTTGGAAAACTTCTGGCTCATGATAGTTTCGTTCAAAAGCGATACATCAGTGAAATGTCAAGTGTTGAACCTTTCGCTTGCTTCAAAGTAAACATTTTTCCTTCTTTAATTAAATTCAATGAGAAAATGCAGGTACAGGTCCGAAGTCTGAGTTTCTGTAGTCTAATCAGGCCAGTAAAATATTATTGCTATGTTATTTTAGTTTTGGAGTTTAAAAATTGTTATAACAATATTATTTGTATTTATGACCTGATGTATTAATTGTAATTTAGTTCGTGATTCATCATACAGCAATTAAATTTTGCACATTAAAGAAAATTATGATCCCAAGGTATTTCAACATAAATGTTGCTATTACTGAAACACAGACAAAGAAAAAAAGAAAAAGTTCTGAAGATATAGAGAAGGAAGAGTTTACGAAAATTATATGATTTAATATAAAAGAATAAAGCGTAAAAGACATCTATTTAAGCATGGAAAATACAGGCTATGCTAAAAAAGCTTTGGCGGTGAAAAAGGAAAGAAAGAGGAGAAGAGAACGATGCAGGAAGAAGATACAGAGATTGAAAAAAAGAGCAGAAAAGAAAAGACATTGTTTAGAAAGTGAGGGAAACCTACGAAGTTAAAGGTAATGTCGAAAACATCTACTACGAAAAATAGCACGGCCCTATTGAATTGGCATTAGAAATGAGCGTGCAGCTACTTATCGGCTCTAATAAATACCGAGCTAGGTTTCATAACCTGTGGAAGGAGAATAAATAAAGGAACTTATGATCTACATAATCAAAGCAACGATAAAATTTAAACTTAAGTCCTGCCAGTTGCATCAAACACTTACTTAAGATCTACTTAACTTTAAGCGTCACTTAGAATATGACTTACACAATATTGTGTAACATCTAGGGCCAGTTGCACCAAACACTTAAGCACTGCTTAACTTTAAGAGTAACTTTGATTGTGACTCACACAAATGTTGTATAATCCCAAATGTCACATTATAAACACCGCTTAAATTTAAGTTCAGCTTAAGTGTTTAGTGCAACTGGCCATAAGTTTTGATTTATGTAAGAGCTAAATCCTTACTTGTTACTATTCGAATGGTTTTTCTGTGTTTTTCTTCCATACTTTTTCATCTTCCACTAAATTTTCTATTTGCCTAACATGTGGTTCCCCGTAGAAAGCTTCCTAAATTTTCAAATTTCTATGAATTTCTTTCAATATGTAAACTGTTTTCTCAATGTACTAGGAGAGTAGTAATTTTGTCACAGTCACATTTTTCAAAGAATCTAACAACTACAAATGTAAACAATTTTAAACAAACAGAAAAATTTGAACAAGGGCCGCTCTTTTAACTTTCCTGTAAACTCCCTTTTTACTTAAATTCAAGCGGTATCAAATAACAGGGAATTAAATGCTTACAAAAGTTCTTTATTCGGGAGAATAAGAACCTTTTTTCGGATATTAGATCATCACTCATTTCCTTTTTATTTGATTTGCTTTTTTGGTAGGTTTTGACTGTTAATATTATTGTGGGCGGAGATAATTTTTAATTATTTCTTAAACCACAGTCTCCTTACTATTTTTTTAGTGTTAATTTTGTTAATTTTAGATACTATTAGTAGTATAGATAGTATGAACAGGTAGGTAGCTGTTAGATTCCATTTTTAAATTGTACTGAAGATGGCAGCTTAGATGCCGGAATACGTATCTACGAATATAAAATTATTGTGGGCCGAGATTGATTTCGATTATCCCTTTTTACTAAAATGATTAATAAATTAAAAAGCATATTATCGTAACTTTTAAGGAATTGCGTCTTTCATAAGGATTGAAACTGGTTTTTAATATAAAAGAGATTGACATGGCTACATGCATTCCTACGGCAAATGATTCTATTTGGTGTCAAGATAACGAGTGTTCAATAGAAAAGTTCATCAAGTTAGTTTTGATTTTTTGTTGAAAAAAAGGATATTTCCTAACCGATTGATGTTTAACTAGGGTTGCCAGATCTCATATAGGGTCAAATACCCAGTGAATGAACAATTAAGACAATTTTTTATTTTCTGGCCGCTGCAAGACGTCACATTATTGCTGCGATAGTTAAAGTATATAAAATAAGAATGTTATGACATTAGAAATTGTAATGAGCCAGAAAAAATCATCTTAACAATGTAACTTTTCTTACTTTTGACAGTTTTTCCGAAAAGTGCTCTAAAACCCAGTGAATGAACAGGCCAATTCTTTAAATGAGTTTCGTTGTTTTCACAGAAATATACGTCTGTGCTGGGACTATTCATTCACTGGGTTGTGTTCACTTACCCTATTTAGGCCCGGTTTTTTCACCTCCAGTTAACTTTATCTGACGGTTTATTCCTATAGTAATAATTGTGATCACAATCGTTACTATGGAAATTAATCGCCAGATAAAGTTAACAGGAGGTGAAAAAATCGGGCCTTAATATTATAATATGTATTAGTAGGGTGACCAGATCTCCAGAGTTTTCGGGATTTGACCCTATTTTTTATACATATGTTTGAAAGAATGTTACTGTGGACGTTGATTCTTTAAAATTTCCCGCGCTTTTGTAAAATGCATTCTGAGATTACGCCTGATTTGTGGCAAAGATACATATGTTTTTATTCTCCTCTACTCTTAACAAAACTTTAACATCCTCTGCTACTAAAATAAAAAGCAAAAAAGAATTTAAAAAAATACTAAGAAGTATAGTATGTCTGGGACACCAGGATATCTAACCAAAAATAGGGACAAATCCCGAAAATTCTGGACGTCTGGTCACCCTACACCAGTCTTTCTCAAAGTGGGCGATAACGCCCCCTTATGGGCGCTAGAGGCCTACAGGGGGGCGGTAAAGGGCACAGAGAAAATTGGGGGAAACAAGATAAGACTCGTAACATATGATCAATATCTTTTTTAATCAAGTGACCTATGGAAATAAAATCATGTGTCTTTGATTAGTTCATTATTTCAAATGCCACCTGAATTACATATTTATATTGCATTCCTACACAAAACGATAGAAATGCAATAAAAATAATTCAAATGGCATTTGAAATAATGAACCAAACAAAGAAAACAAAGACATAATTTTTTTCCATAGGTCACTTGATTAGAAAAGATATTGATCACGCGTTATATTTAACTAAAGTTATTAAAGTAATGATTACGATTGTGATTTTTAAGATGTGGTAAAGTTAAAAATTTTAGGGGGCGTTAGAAAATAATTGATTCTCAAAGTGGGCGGTAGGCGAAATTAGTTTGAAAATCTATGCCCTACACATATTAATATAACGAGCGTCTAAATAAAAACCTGGTCAAGTGGGTTGTGATCGAGAATTTATCCATTGCATTTACATAGCAGAATTACTAAATGTAGCCTACTTGACCAGGTTTTTATTTAGACACGAGTTATGAAAATATATGAGACCTGGCAACCCTATGTTTAACTGATGACAATTGTTAAACATTGTCTAACGCTTTTGGTTTGCTGTGTGGTTTTCGGTTGTTGTTTCCTCCATTTATTCTTTTTCGTTTTCCGGTTTTCCATTGCCAGATTTCTATCACTTATGCTCATTTTGCACTACGTCATATAAACGAGGGTATACAGCAAAAGGTAAATTATGACAATTTTTTGTGTTTAAGGGCCAATAACAATGTTCGAATTTGGAAATCACACTTTTTGACAATGTTCGTATTATCTCGGTGGCGTTTAATAACATTGAAAGATATTAGTAGAGACTTATACAACCAGATATATACAGGGTGTCTTATAAAAAACGCCCCAAGCCATAACTTCTTTATTTATGGACTAATTTTAAAAGACAAAGAGGCAAATGAAATGAGACTAAAAACACTATAAAAAAACACTATATAACACTTAATTTTTTTTTTAAATTACGTTCATGGTCAAACGACCGCCAACTTTTATTTTTTAAATGGCTCTGTATATTTTTTATTATTGTATCTTGTAGAGCTACTTTTTCTAAATTCGATAATATGCAACACTTTTAAGTTTTGACCAGCAAATATTGCAGAAAACGTTAATGAAAGAATTGACTGTGTAAATGTAAGTTGCTACGCGAAAAAAATTCACATCATTTCTTTCTAAACCATGTACTTTCTGAGGAATGTAGGGCTGAAGTTTGTGTTTTTTCACGACACTCTGCACAGTAACTTTTGATATTCCAAACTACCAATTTCGATTATTAAAAACACCATAATGTTTGTTTAGTTTAATTGTTTTTTAATTATCTTCATAGTCAAACAACTGTCAACTTTATTTTTTAAGTGTCATAGTTTTACATTTTTGATTGACGTTAAAGAAACTTTCGGACCAGTTCGGTGGCCTGCACGTTCCCCCGATCTTACGCCACTAGATTTTTGGTTGTGGAGTTTTCTTCATGATCACGTCCTGAAAATGAAGAAATATTGAGGAATAGAATTATTAACACTTGTCGTGCAATACCTCTTGACACTTTATTGCGTACGACTTACGGAGTAACTAAAAGATGTCAGCTTTGTGTTGAAGCAGGTGCATTAATTTGAGCAACTTTAGTAGATTTTTGTTACACTAATTTTTCTTTTCTTATGTCGCTATTTAGATTTTGGAATTAATATTTTCACGTTGCAGTTGTTTTTCGAAGCATACTTGACTATTTTACGTCAACACCACTCTTTTAAATTTCAATTTTCAATTTTTTTCACATAGCAACTAACATTTGCACACTCAAATCTTCATTAATGTTTGCTGCAATATTTGCTAGTCAAAACTTAAGTGCTACAAATTATTGAATTTAGAAAAAGTAGCTCTACCAGATACAATAATAAAAAATATACAGAGCCATTTAAAAAATAAAAGTTGACAATCGTTTGACCTTGAAGATAATTAAAAAGAAGAAATTAACTAACCACACTTTATAGTATTTTTAGTCTCTTTTCATTTGCCTCTTTGTTTTTTTTAAATTAGTCCATAAATAAAGGAGTTATGGCTTGGGGCGTTTTTTGTAAGACACCCATTCTCGGCAATTAATATTTAACTCTAAATGAAATATAATAAAATTATAGGCCAAGAATTTTGTCAAATCAGTAACGTCAAGAGTTAAATTAGATGTTTGCAATGATTGATTTAGTTTCTCATGGCGAAATTGCTAGTTACGGACCTGCTGATTTCGCGTAAATTGCGCGGAGCTTAAGTCGTAAATAAAGGTCAGGAAACTGCCTGAAAGGTAAATTCCGTTTGACTTTTTAATGGTGTTAGATAACATATCCCACGTTCTCGATGGAATTCACCTTTCATCGCCAGTATTTCAAAAAATTAAAGAGCTTCAATTCTGAAAAATAAGAGCAGCAATTTACATGAAATATAGCTGAAATTTACCTTCAGAACGAACGATATTATGTGTTACTTTAGTAGCAATTACTAAAATATATTTCCATTTCTTTCTTATTTGTTAGATGGCGTTTCCATCAGAGTTTTCAAAATTGATTATGTTTCGTATTTGAAATAATTCTTACTCCACGACTACAATCAATATCTTATCTAATTGTTCAAATGTAAATATTAATTAATTAATGCAATGTCAGGTCAAAAAGCGATCAAAAAATGTCGCTACTTGAAATGTTCGTAAATATTAATGTTAATGTAAATAAATAAGTAATTGTATTAATTTTGAGATTTGAGGCGCGTGCACAAAGTTTTATTAATAAACATGTTAGTTGTTCCATACATAAAATGTTATAAAACTGCATTCTTGTTTAAATAGCGTTTCCTTCATTATACACCATAAACAACGATGGACACCATGAATAATGGTTATTCACTGCTGGTAGTAAATTATGGGTAACATTATCCTTGACCAAACACATGAATAGTTGAAAAATTATTGACTAATTGTGGACAAAATAAATTAATGTAAAGTTAACGACAATTTTCCATTCTAAAACTAAGGCCCAGTTTCATAAAACGTAGTTAACCACTCGATCAAGATAATTGTGTGATTAAGCAATACCACTGGTGGAAATTTAAACCTTCCTCCAATGATATTGCTTAATCACACAATGAACTTGATCGTGTGGTTAACTACGTTTTATGAAACTGGGCCTAAATTATTTAACTAACTCATCAAAACTTTTTTTCCTACGAACTTTTACCTTCTTTCAGGTGGACATTGGTTGAACTGTAACCATGGAAATAGAAAGCGTAAAATTTTGATTCGTTCTGAAATTTTCAGTTTTATTCGTAGCACGTGGTTGCAATTTACTAAAAAAACCCTTAGAAAATTTTCCTTCTCCTTGCATTAGGTAGGTATAACAAATCCTAAAATCTGCATTCCAATAACACACAGGTAAAATATTTTGGTTTTTCGTTTTTGAAACACCAAAAATAGAATTTCGGTGCTTCACTACAACAACAAATAAATTTCGCTTTGATGCCAAACAACTTGTAACCGGCAGAAATGCAAAGCATTCAACACAGGTGGGCGTCCACAAGAGCTCAGCAGTGCATTAACTCAAAAACTATGCAAATAATCCTACAAGAAAACAGCGTGTCCATTCTAAAAAAAAAAAAAAACTTGGACTTGAAAAATTCAACGCCGTCCTTTGTTTGCAGTAATTAACGCAACTTTCAGGTGAAAGTTCCGAGTAAAAAGCAAATTAATTTTAACCGGTCAAAGTGGTGGTTCGCACTTGCTAAAATCGACATCGCCGTTTGTTTACACATGCGGGTTTTTAGCGGCAATTATATTAAACACGGGACTCAGTTTCGGCTTGTCGTGAAGTGTAAATAAGTGCGAACCTTGAGTGTAAAATCGCAATTTTGAAATCGGAGTTTGCACATAAATGTACTTGGGCCGAGCGGGTTGTTGAGCAACCGAGAAACTTTTTCGAACGAGGTTAAAACTAATTGTTAAATGACAATAATTAAAAAAGAAAAATCTTCAAGTGAATGGGGATATTATGTGTCAGTCTGTATTTGCGTCGCGAAATAGTTAATTTAATTTACAATTTAAATAGTTAAGCGAAATTTAGTACAATAACCCAAAGAAATCTTGAATAAATTAAAAAAAAAAGTAATTAACGCTACATGAGCCAACGAACATTTTAATTTGCGTAGGGGTAATCCTCTCATTGTGAGTGTATGCACGTGTACATAACACACTTTAAGTCGAGCGTGTTCTTAACAGCATTGAAAGTTCACACGTTTTTAGCCAACCAAGGCTTCAGTACTTTTATATTCCTGATAGATAGCTGTAGGTTCTAATGATAGTTAATCGAGTAAACTTTGAACTTTATAGAGCTTACTTGATTTATTTTCAACGGTGAGAGGTCGATGTTGGAGTTTCAGCTGAGTTGATAACATAAGTACATTGTTTAATATTCAAGTGATTATGCATTACATAAATAACAACAACAATAAATGTAGAATAATTGTTTTGTTATTGCAGAAGCAGAAAAAGTTAATAAATGAAGATGAGGGTGAGTAAGAAATGTAGAAAGAAACGAAGGCGTTATTTATTGATTAGGAAAAAACACAAACGAACAACAACAATCTTTGTTTTGTTACAGCAAAAAAGCAAACAAAAGAAAACATACTATATTACGTACGCAAGACTTAGGAAATCAATTTAGGAATATAATCAATAAAGAACAGAGGGGGGGTGAGGTGTGTAATCAGTTAAAGTAAAATAAAAGCTCGTTAGAAAATAAGAAATAGTTCATAGGACAAATCAATCCATAATATAAGAGCCATGCAAGAAGCAAATTATTGTGTGAAACGTGTGAAGAAAAGAATGAGTCAGAAATAAAAACAAAAAATTAAAACTTAATCTACAAATTAGCTTTGCTCGCCTTTAATGTTAGTGTGCACATTTCGCTTTATGTAATATTGGCCATGTTTCAGATTTCGTTTAGACCGCAAAACCAAATCATAATTCACAGTTTCATTTTTTCTAACGCTCCAGAAAGTAACTATTTCATCAGTTATTTGTGTTAAATGTTCGCGTTTTTATTAAGTGTGATTCACCACTCGAGTATTAAATTGCTATTTTAGGTGTGAAAATGGTGTTAACTACGATTTCTTACAAAACTTTGATTTGAATTTTTCAGAATGTTATGATTTATAATATTCCAATTTTAGAGATTAGAATATTGTGTCCTGGTGCCATGTGTATTCACGCAAACTAAGATACCTAAAATTTCTCATTTTTTATTCCTTTGAATTGAATTTGTATTTTATAGAAGCATTAGGTATAATTTATATTTGCAGATATTTTACATTCTTAAAAACATTCAATTTTATAATGATTATTTATTATATATTCGTTTCTAATTCCAAAAAATTCCGTTATGTTTTAAATATTAAAAAAAAACTTGAAATTAAAGTAGATTAGGTTTGGATACTGTAAGTAAGGGTTCGATCCTATACATACATTAACTGGTAGACGTGAGCTTTAGATATCTGTGAATGTTTTTCTTTCTACTAGATTTGCGTAAGTCAACAACTTTGTATCAAATTTCTATTTCCGGAGTAGATTTTCTCAATCTGTGTAGCACAATGAATTCTATGTAGATGATAAAGTTTTAAGTGTTTTCCTTACGCATACTCCCTGACAAACTAACCAAATATAACCAAAATGTTAAAGTTTCATACATTTTCCAATATACTCAGAATTAATTGATTTGCTTTTGGATCCGTTCATTGCTTTGGATTTCTTATGACTCAAACTTGTTATAGCTACATGCATATATTACGCATTAATTTCCTGCTGCTACTTACACTTTCACAAAGTAAACGTGCGATAAATAAATACTTTCATTGTTGCCACTAAAAAAGTAATAAAATAAAGTAGATACATTTATTTAAATAAATATTTTGCGATATTATTCTATCAGCATTCGCTGAAACTTATGCACGATTATTTAAACACAAAATCTTTGAAACGGACACTGAATATGCGCACTAACACTTAACGTTTCGCCGTCGTTCCTCAGCTTTGTCAGAAGTGAGCCTCCACAAAATTGTAAAATCCTATGTTTCTAATATCCATAATTCATCGGACAAGAACCTGCCTGGATTAATTAAACATTAAAAATAATTAAATTTTATGTAACAGAAGCATTTTTGTGTCTTATTTTATGGAAGTGTATATCAGTTAAATGTATATAAAAGGAAAAAAAAAGCACTTATAAAACAAACAATACAATATAATAATTTTTTTAAGTGGAAAGAGGAATCTGAGACATTTGAGGTAAGAAATTCAATGCAAAACGAAAACTGGAAGGAAAGTTTAAATCGCCACATCCTGCACAGAGAAAAATATGTAGTGAAAAGTAACACAATTGTCGCTGAAATGAAGTCAGTAACAAATTGTATGAAATATTGACACAATTGTTTCACATGATAACATTCTTGTTTGTAATTATACTACAACTCATACAATTTGTTACTGGCTTCATTTCGGCGACAATACACTACATAATTTTCTCTGTTTGTGATCCCTTTTTGACCTAACATTGCATTAGAATTTGCAACAAAATTTGAAAACCGAAAGCGTGTACAAAAATTTAAACTGCAAAATAAAGAAAACAGACAAGAAAGAATAGAAATATGAGAGGAGAACAACACTCCAGATTATATCAAAAAGGAAAGAAAGGAAGCTGTAAATAGATCAAAGTAGGAGAAACACGAGGAGAGAATGGTATGATCAAATAGCTAGAAATTAAAGAATAAATCAGGAAAAGTTATAAATTGATTCAAATGCAACAATACTAATAATAATATTCAATTGGAAATTATTATTATCGAATCATATTGTAAATCTAAAGAACGAGTGAATTAAAACTTTACTTTCTTAATTTTATAAATTGAATAAAATAAATCCGGATTTTTATACAATTTTGTCACGTTTTAGTAATACCTAAGTAATATTTTTTGAACTGTTCAAATACAGACTTCAATTAACCCCAGATCAAAATATTACATCAATCCATAAAAAAGAATTTCAGAGCGGGTTATAGAAAAGAAATTAAAAAAAAATCGATCATACATTAAATGACACACAGGCAGCAAATAACAGAAAAAATACGACAACAAGCAATAAGCTTCTCATCGGTGCAATAGATTTGGAAAAAGCTTTTGATGGCTTACGAACAAATGAGAAATTAATAGAGGTAATTGAATGCTTATATGAGGATACTGAAAATGTGTTTCGAGTTAGTGGGAACCTTTCCAGGAGCTTCAGAATAACTAGAGGAATAAGACAAGCGGGGTCCTCAGCCCACTAGATACTCTTTATCATAGTTCTAGACGAGAGAGCAAAAGAAGTAAATAAATATAGCAGAAGGGCACAGTTAGGCTATAGGAAACTAAAACCGGTATTGGTATTTCTGGAAGAAGTGATGTCAACAATAAAAAAGTTTTTAAAGATAGAATCGAAAAGTGGAGTAAATGTTAAATGTGTAGAATAATACGGACTACAGTTAAATTTACAAAAGACAGAAGTAAGAAGCAAAATGTACAAATAGCAAGAAAAGGAGAAGAAATAAAAGATGCTGGAAAGGTGAAATATTTAGGTACAGCCATAGAAGAGTGAGGACAACTGAAAGAAGAAATTATTACCAGAATAAGTCACAACACTACACAGAATACTATATGACATTTTTAAATAAAAAGTAGATAAGTGCCAAAACAAAAACAAGAATATACGAGTCACTTCTAGTACCAATTTTAATGTACAGCAACGAATCATGGGTGCTAACAGAACTAAAACAAAAAATTCTAAGGAAAATAAATTGCGAGAGTAACTAAATGAGATAAAGTTAGAAGTGATAAAATAAGAACAGACCTAAGACCTAAACGTGAAAAATATATTACAAAGGTCGTAACTCATCAATTAAGATGGTTTGGTCATATCATGAGAATGGGTGAAAATAGAGAAGTGAAAGTAGTGTGGGAAACCGAAACAGGCACCAAAAAAGAAAAGGTAGACTAAGGACAAAGTGGATTACAAAAATTGCGGTTGCACTGAAGAAGAAAGGATTGAGTTGGAGCCAGGTGAAAAAGGAGGCAGCAAATAGAAACAACTGGAGAAGAATCATCGCCTCTACACACATAAAAATTTCTGGGATAAAATGTTCTCCTCCTAATCGGTGTTAAAAAATACGGATAAAGTTTTACTTGAAAAGTTGTAAAGCTCATCTCATTTAGTGACATTAAAATTTTTTCCTGATTAAAATGCGTCTAAAAATAGGTGTTCAAAAAAAAATATATATATAATACATATATAGAAATAACTACCGCAAGGATTAAAATGCTACTTTTGTAGACCACGTTAACACTTTCTAAAGTTAAACGTCCTAACTCCGTTTATTTTAACACCAAAAACGGATGGACGCGAGAAAACACCAGACGCGAGGGAACTCCAGATTTTTATCTATGTACTCCGCAATAGGTAAAAGAGGGTAGGTACACAGATAAAATTGTGCGGGGTTTAAGGAGTAAGTAGTTAATTATTTCTACACAAAAGTTAAATTTTCACCTAGTGTAATAAAACTATTTCTTTACTTTACTCTTTTCGATGTAGAGTAGCTAAAAATTTTAAATATACGAAACGGATAAATATTCAGTTTCACGTTGTTACTAAAAATGAATTTAACATATCTGTGTGTTTAAATGTTTCTGAACCGATAAAAATGTTACAGATTTGAGGAAGTAAATATTATTTCAACAACAAAACCGTGTTAAAAAGTTAGAGTCAACACAATTTAATGTTACTTCAACTTTACAAAGAAGTGATGATAACAAACACATGAATTACAATTAACATGCTTTTATATCTTTTGCAGAGAAAATTTATCTCTTTCTTGAAGTTACTTTTATTCCTGAAAATTTTAACATCATCGTGTTTAAAACTACTTGTGTAAATAGACGCGAGGGAACAACCAAAAAGAGTAAAGACGGTGCTAAATCTAACTCCGCATTTTTATCTGTGTACGGATAAGTGATAAGTAAATATTGCATGCAGTTTTTTTGAAATTAACCGCTGGACGATGAACATTATCTGAATGTGTTTCCGTTTCCAGGTTATTCCAATCGAATCATTCGAAAGTAATGACAAAAACTATCATGCCAACATAAAAATGTATGTAGTCGTTATGGCTTCGGTTATACTTAATTAATATCCGCGTTCGATTGCTTTTTGCGCAATATTCTTTGCAGAAACCACACGTTGCCCGGAGACTTCAACGATAGATCAGGCCACAAACTCGTATTTTGCTTGTTCGACGCCGCCGCAAACTTTCCCCTTTGTCAAAAGGCAGGCATAAAACACTTTTCTTCAAAAAGCTATTATTCGCGAATCAATTAGTTTCATTCAATTTATTTTAGCCTCTGCCCCGCAGCTAAGTTTTTGTATTCTTACGTGATGAGTTTCAAGTTTCAACGGAAATCTCAAATAAGGAAATAGGCTGGAAAAATGAATATGTAAATAAATAAACGAAGCTGAAACAAAAACAGATTTTGTATCTACTTTCACCCCGCAACGTAATGGTACAAATACTTCCTGAAGCCAGTTTCTTCGATTTTTCTGCCTAATTGTTAGTACACTTAATGATTCTATTTCCTATTTACCTTGCTCTTAATAAACTAGAATAAAAATCAATTTGCATTGTAAATTACCTCCGGCGATTTAGGCGCAGCAAGTTAGTTGACGTGTAACTGCGAACGAATTTCCTCGCGAGAAAAAAACTAAATTGCCATTCATTAATGTTGATAATTATAGAAGCTATGTCAAGGTATAGAGGCAATAAAAAAAAACGCCGGCGTATAATTAAACAACGCGATAATTTAATAAATTAACGATTATTCACGCCGTCAGGAAGTGAGTTTCGTTATTGGCCTTGATTCATAATTTGGAGCAGGATTGTGCGAGGAAATATGCAATGCGGTGCTTACGCCAATGTTTGCGTGGGTTATTTATAATATTTCTGTTTTTAATTTAAAGCAGCAGGATCGACCCTACCTACCCAGCAAGTTTTTCCGGATTTGGATTATCTCTAACCGGAAACAACAAAATAGTAATTTTCTCTTTCATATTTATGTGTAATAGGTATTTAAGTTTTTACGCCATTCTTTTAATTACAGGCAGACAAAGAGACTCTATTAGTGTGTCATGGTCAACTTTTTAAATCGCTTAATTGTTAAAGAAGGTTTCGATAAGTGTTAGGTACGTTACCTTTGTTCTACTAAAATCTGGTTATTTATGGCGTCCAGCAGATGACTTTTAGCCACGGCCCACTGACACCGAACGGAACGGGTTATGTAAGAGCAAATTAAATTGAATTAGCGAGTAATGATTTCGTTAACGGACGGTTGATGGTAACAAATCGGTCAACTTTGGCGGGCGTCATACACCATATGATTAGGACAAATAAAATGCGGCTAATTAGCGGTTACTGACTACCGGTAGCAAATTCCAAGGCTCTTCAAGGCAGAATTACATTGAAAGTAAACTCGATTTGTTTTTTTATTCACATCATCAATAAAAGAATTTTCTAAATATCACGAGAAAAAAAATCTTTTCTTTTCTTAATTACTTTTTTTATTGATTGACATATTCCCTTTAATACCCAAGTGTATTTTAAAATTATTTCGCATATTTTGAAAGTGAATGGGCTTACTTTGATTGGAATTCTGAGGATATCCAGTCACAATTGCAAGAACGACCATCAGCAAAGAAACGGGAGGGACTGTCAGGAACTTCATGGTCTGCACTTCCTACGTTCACCGGACACCAACACTGTATGCTGCTAATCTAAGTAACGCCAAGAACTTTCTATCTGCTTTATACACTCGCCTGGCACTTTTGTAGTCCCCACCTGTTTGTTGTTATAAGCGAGTTCATCCACCTTCCCGTTTGTGTTGATATTTTGCATTTTGCCGATGGGCCTATAGTACTACGGGGTGAATGCGTTTATTGCAACTTCCTCAACGAAATAATTTTTTTAAATTAAGTTACTGCAACGAAGATCAAATTTTTGAAACTAGTTGAACATTAATTTTGAAAATTCTTATTATATCTGTGATAGGTGAATGAAGTTGAAGCTGAAGTTGATTATTTAGAAACTCACATCTTACAAATTAACTAGAAAATAGTAAGTAAAGTTTAGCACCGATCCTTAGAGTAAAAATCAGAAAAAAATAGTTTGATGAGGTGGAAATTCAGAAAAGACTTGTTATTAATCGTTTCAATTAGAATTAACTTCCAATTGTTAATTGAGATTTCGCAAACCAGTACTACTTTTATTATTTTCTCAAAGGATTCCAAAATCTTAAAATATAAGAATTGGTTTACGGCAAAGCCCATGTCAAAAGATTATAAAAAAGGATTTTTATTCTTATTTTCTTCCTTCAACCAATTTTAAAGGCATGTTAGTGGACGAGCTCTTCTTTTTAACTATCTAGATGTAGCAAAAAAACTATCTTATCTTATGTTTAACAAAAGAGAACTTCAAGTGAACATGAAGTCGTCGGGATTGCCGATGAAACCAGTCCTCTCATGCACGGAGAAGTGGCTGGTGTCAAGCAAACTCGGCGTTTATGTGAGAGTGTTTAATTTAAGGCTGGCTCTACACCAAGGCGATACGTCACCTATCCTAAGGTTGTTGGAAGAAATTAAATGGGTCGACACCAGTATGACTGCAAAATCTGCCTTAAGATACATATTTTAAAAGAAACGTGCTAATAGTCTCTAGTGTTAAATGTCGTGCGATAGTATAAAAATCCTGTGATATCCCTTTGGTATGCAACAGAATTATCTTAAAGTAAAAGTCACATGCCGCAATGACTCCATTACAAAAATCGTTTCCCCTTGGTGTACAGTACGCCTAATTTTTCCTAGCAAATGATATCCCACCGCTGCCACCAAATTGTAAGGGACGGAGATTAAAAGATAAAAGAAATGGATAGAACACTTTCGAATTTATCAATTTACAAAGCCTCGTCGAGACACTACGCTCCTCTAGATCTAGATGCTACGAAGAATACCGGTTTCTTCCAGGAGTATCAAATAACACTGTTTACTCCGGATAAAAAGATGTCAAAATGTTTTGGGTTCTTTTGAATTAACTTCAGATCTCTTCTAACGACCATTAAAACAACTTGGATGTACCATATGTAAACAGTGTTGTGTAACATAACAGTCCGCGTAATTGTGAAGACAAAGAAAGGAATACCTTAGAGCGTAAAGACTGTCTTTCTAACCGGAGTTGGTGGTATGTACCACCTTAGCAACGTGATAAAGGTGCTTTTACATGAGCAATTTTTACTGCAATTAGTTGCTCGGCGACCTAGTTGAACAAATAATGGAGCTATGTCGATCAACTTCATACAATTCCTAGCAATCATTTCAACAACGTATAGCAATATTACTCCAAATTGTCACGTGTTGCTTATGTCGCCGCTACGAGTTGTCGTATATTCATCATCGGGTTTTGAAAACCGAGCAATTTTTGTTTCTACCGCACTCGCTTATATACTTGCGTTTTTTCTGTGATCGATGAGTTTTATTAGTACAGAAATCTCTTATGTTAGTAGTTTTCTTTTGTAATTATTGGAACCAGTTTATTCACGATTAGTTCAAAATCAGTTCGGAACAATCTCCTGCGGTTTATATTAATAAGAAGTCGTCTAAATTTAATTTATTTCACAATGCTGAAGATAAGTGTTCTCGAGTAACTAGAAATGTTGGCGTCCAAATTCGTCTATTTCTTCCTTTTTTTTTATTGAATGCATTATAATAAATGTACCTACTTTTAGCGACAGTGAAAAGATAGACGATGTTTATTGTTGGCAACAGTTGCTCCACTGATTTATCGTATACGCACTCATTGCCTAATTTCTGGATATTGATGCAAGTCGCTGGCAAAATTGAGTAATTAATTGATAAAGAGTTGCTCCACATATTTCGTACAATGTGTTGTCGTATATTGCTAGATGTTGCCATGACGTAAAAATTGACTGAAGTTGCTGGCAATTTTAGTTGCTCGTGTAAGACCACCTAAAGTAGTTGCAACTTTGGCAATGCTCAGCAGTAGCACCATACCACACTGTAACTTGCAACTTCGTTTAGAATGACCCTCAAAGATTGCAATAACCAACTGTCAACAAATGAAATTCTAATTTGTTTAACCTAGGTTAAAACTTCTAGATTATCTAAATTTAAATACCTCAGATACTTCTTAATTATTTTCAAATATATTCCTTGCGAGCATAAAGTATGAAGGTGGCGAGATATTTATATAAATATATACAGAACGTGTCACGACCCAATGGTCAGACTCCTCAACTTCACGAACTTTCGCCGTCGCCCCATTTACATTATGTTAATCTCGATCTTAGTCATTTAGCGAATTTTATAAATGAATCCCTGCATTCAATAGCAAACCTCGCACCACACATGAAACCACATTCCGGACTACGGTACGTCTCCCTCTGCGTAAACAAACATTGACGATGTGACTGCACGTACGAAACATTTTCTGTTATACGAGAAGGTGGGTATACAGTTATTAAAACACAATTTGTTTAAATATACAGGCTGGTCCCGAAATGACGTGCCAAAAAGAAATCAGTTATAGATGATGAGTAAAACTCATATACAAAAAATTTTTCTGATCAAAGTCTTTTCGTTTTTGAGATAAAAGTAATTGAAAATTTGTTGAAAATTTGCTGTATGCTAATGAGTTTAGATGCTACGGGTACCGTTGCTAAAAAAATGTAAATATTGTTGCCATACAACCAGTATTACCTTTTCAATCCCGATTAACATTAGCGTACAACAAATTTTCAATTATTTTTATCTCAAAAACGGAAAGACTTTTATTAGAAAATTTTTTTGTATATGTGTTTTACTCATCATCTCCTATAACTGATTTTTTTTTGCACCTTATTTCGGGACCACCCTAAATATATTGCTATGTATGGTACCACTTTGATCGCCATTTTTATTTGCTACGAACTTGTTATTTTTAGTTTAACTTTTTTATTTCAACGTTGTTTACCAATTTTATGTTTTTATGCTATGTAATACTACGTGTTTTTTTTTTAAATGCCATAAGGGGTGGCTGTGAAAGAGAAAAATCATGTCTTAGCTCCATTCATTTACTTTAAATTTTCAGATTTGGCATGTGTTAGATGCCAAGCTACGACGTGAGTTTTAATTTTCATGGCCAACCTTTATAGCATTTTAAAAAAAGTACATTGTATAATACGTTGTTTATAATTGTAATATTGTTCATATAATGTTTTGTAAATTTGAGGCTTGTTTTTGTTTTTGTTACAGGGTTTCTTTTTTTTTGTTAGTACTTAGAAAAGCCTTATCCTCCTTTCTTTACTTATATACAACGCAATTATTTTAAAATGTAACATATCCCTAAGTTCTTTTCAATATAATCATAATACTTCATTGTATACGTGCGCAACCAAAATAATTAGATTAAATGATTGCACTATACACACAATAAAAGCAAAATGCATTGGCTACGTATACAATGCATTAATATAATAATTTTAAATGAATTGACTATGATCCTAGCAAATCGTCTTCAATACATTCCTTAACTGAAATAAAATTTTTATGTGTAAATCTTGCGTCAGTAGTTTATTATTTTGAATGAATTAATTGCGATCCTAGCAAATCATCTTTAATATATTTATCAACTGAAATAAAATTCTCTTGTGTGTGTCTGTATATTCATATTGTAGTGATAAATCCTTTTAAATTCATAGTTATTGATTCTTTCTTTTTCTTTGTTGTTGATTCTTTCGATAGGATTTTTCTTTTTTATTTGTGAGACTTAATTCAGATTGTAGGTACTTATAGTTAAGAAAGCCCTTTTGTAATTTAAAATGTTGAAAAAGTGTGTGTATTGTAATTTCTAATAGTTTTATAAATCGATTACGATTGTTGCTAATCGTCTCCAATTTACTTTTAATTAGATATTTCAAGTATTTGTTTGTAATAAAATTTATTGGGTTTAGATGACCTAACTACGATTGTTGCGAATCGTCTTTTGATACATCCGTTGAATAAATTTCAATATAACTTTAAATTTTTATCAATAGGTTTAAATACTTCGCTTACGATTGTTGCGAATCGTCTACGATAGTATTCGTTAATTGACTAAAATTTAACTATTATGTTTTGACAGTTATATAAATTTTTCTAACAATAATAAGATAATTTTTGGATTTCTTGGTATTTACTGTGATAGTTCTTCCTTTTAAAAGCTCTTTACTTTATGAAATAACAGATAAAATTTCAAATTTAAGAATTTATTTATATGAATTATATAAAATGTCAAAAACGAAACGAATGATTGTTAACGTCAAAATTATTAAATAAATTAACGAGAAAACTATTTATAACAGAACAGATAAATTGAATTGAACGAATAAATATTAATGAATGTATTGAATGTAAAGAAATTAAATTGAACTTTGTTTGAAATCAGAGAGGATATGCTTTAAATGTTATTGATTGAGAGGTTTGGTAATGAATGAAAATTTTGATTACGCTTGCTTTAATTACAGCTCGTATAAATATTATTCTCCATGTTAACCGTTTATATGGCAACACTTTTTCAAGTCGGTTTTTAATTTTATCTCGCTTTATTAAACTTCAAAATTTAATTCTGACGTTAATCGATGTCAATTTAGAATGTTGTGTAAATTTTGTCATAATACAGTATTTTTCTTAATATATTAACAATTTGTAAGTATGTATTCATTATTTATCTAATCTTTATATAATACAAACTTTTTCTAAACAGATATCCCAAAAATAAACCCTTGAATAATTTTGACATTCCAGACTAGTTAAAAGTTACTAATAATCCGACGTCCTCTGCATCTGCCGTCTTCATCCGCACGCCGTCAGTCCTTGGGTATCTGTCATCTTCAGCTGCATGCCTCGTCTGTCCACAATTTGAAGTGAGCATCGGATGTAATGCCCAAGGTGATGTCGTCGGTCAAGTTATCCAGGAACCTTTCGTTCGTACGCCGGAACATCTCCTTGTTGTTCATTACTTTGGTAAGTTTAATTGTTTTACTTTCTCTGAATTTGGTTTTTGATAACAATTTTTTATTTTTCAGATAATTTGTTTGTGATGTATTTGGAATTTTGATAAATTAAATAATTTTATATAAATTAAAGAATTATTGATTGATTGAATTTCCCTCCTTGATGGTATGGTATGTAGGAAACTTTTATTATTTTGGGTAATATCGCAGCAATATGTCAAACTCTAACAAAAATATGTACTTGTCATTTCTTCTCTTTTCTATTATCTATTGTCTATTGTCAAGCAGGCTTTAAATATATACTGAGGGATTTTTTAAATAGGGTCCTGGTCTTTATGTCTCAGGATTCAGGAAATTCTATTTATCCAGAAATAAATACCTGGTTGCTTTTGAATAAATAAAGAATTTAAAGAATCACGAACGCAATTTCTTTTAGTGCCTCCGTTTTACTTTACTGTCAACTCTGATATTTACTTCACGTCATGTGTGTCTATACATATTTGTTTTTGTAAAATTTTGGTATTTCAAACGGATTTTTTACATTCTTTACATTGTATAAGTATTCTAAATATATCTAATAATAGGAAATAAATACTTTCCGAAAGCTTGGCAATCAAACAAGAGTAAACTTTTAATTGCCCCATTTTGACTGCTTTCCTGCTAGATCTCTCAACTTTTCCTTAAGTTCGCAGTCGCGATCAGAAGCCGTTTTATTCTAATAATATTTACAAAACTTTCAAGGGATGAAATTTCAAATATAACAATTTGTTTGAAACAAAACACTTAACCTATACTTGAAATTGGTATGTATCTACCTTCAATAATAAAAATACTTAATTATTATTTAATTCTACGTTGAATGTTTTTTTATCACTTTCTATTATTCAACAATTTTAATTTGTTGCTAATAGTTCTTCGTGATTGACCTGCACGTCTGCTGCAATGGACATCTTGACTCGAACTCGCCTCTCATCTTCTAAATAGACTAGTCTCCTTTTACGATGATTTTTGGGAGCATGTACTGGCCAGTTTCTTGCCGTCAATGGATATCTGGGTTTATTGCAGACCTTATTTAGGAATTGACAAAACTCTGACCAATTCATGGTATCTTGCAGTTCACGAACCCAAACAACTTCTTCATCCGGGATGTGGATAAGAATACCGTCTTCTCTTCTTGATATTTAATATGTGTTTTGATTAATTTATTTGTATTGTCTGTTCTTCATAATTATTGGAAATATGTGGTATTTATTTAGCAATATGTAGCCGAAAAAGATCGAAAACTGACCCCTTTATTTTGTAACTCATAACGACAATCATTAATGCCCGGTTGCACCAACTTTTTAAGCAGAGCTTAAATTTAAGTGGTGTTTAGACTATGACATTATTTATAGATTTAACAAAATGTTAGTCACATTCTAATTGATACTTAAGTTGAAGTTTAAATGTCAGTCAGAATGTATTTGACATTATAAAGATCATACGTAAATGTCACATTCTAAACATAACTTAAATTTAAGTTCTGCTTAAAAAGTTGGTGTAACCGGGCATAAGTGACATATTTTTACCAATCAGTACTTACTTAGATGCAACGCATTTCTATGTACTGATTGGTCAAAAATATGTCACCTAACGATTGTCGTTATGTAACGATGTCGTTATGAGTGACAAAATAAACGGTTTAATCACAGACTCTTAATTAGAAAAAGGTTGAGGTTACTTTAATAATACTATCTTTTAAATTAATCGTTAATGAATAAAATATCTTGTATAAAATGACTTCTATGTCAGTAAACTATTTTTATACAAAGAGAGTTAACTTTTATGTAAGATTTTTTCTTTTCTAATAAACAGTTAAGCTACTGAAGAAATCCCTGCCAATGTTGCGCTCTGTATATTTATGTGTTACGTTGCTGAGATTATACTTTTTAATACGATGTATGTATTTTTTTTACAGTTACAAATTTCCTCTCTGCTGTATACATTTGCAACTCATAATTTACCTTCCCGGCTCGGCGGTAATTACAATCTTCCCATGAAACACACACCGCCACTATTCATTTCCCATATGAGATAGATCATCTACTTTCATATCGCCGGGGCAAACACAATTATTTACTTAAGATTAACCGCCACCTGATTGCATAATTGCAATGCTTTTCTCCGGGCAGATACTCTCCAATGTTTAATTAGGAGCACTCATGCGATTAATGATTTATAAAGGAAATGGCGAGTGTACCGCTTTCCAGACGATAATTTGGATTTTAAACGCGTTGAATGCGTAGATTATTTAGCTGGGACTTTCTAAAAAAATAAAAACCTCTAAAAACAATTGTGTTTTTGTGTAAAATAAATTAAAAGAGACTAATGGGCCGCTGCCGGTCGGATTTAATACACACCATGGATCGTCGATATTTTGTTTGCTTCCAGCGAACAACTGAGATAATTAAATTAGAGGCGTTAAATTAAATCTACACGTGCCCAAACGTGATTACCACCGCTTTACGACTTTCGGTCTAATTACATGGCTGGTAATTGAAATTTAACACTTTTGCTTTCTAGAAGGTTGCTTTTTGGGAGTCGACTACTTGCAAAATCGGAATTTTGCGAGAATGAAAGCGAACGGTTTTTGAAAATGTATTTTCGAAATTTTTATTGTCCGTTGAAAGCCGAATTAATAACTTAATAAGCCCAAAATGCAAAGTTGCAACTTTATCATGAAAAGTGCCTAAATCATCGATAACAATACTTATGACTTGCACTATTCTCATGTATTTATGAAATCAGGCACGCTATTTACTTGAAGAATTAAAGTTACTTGCACAGATAATTAAGGATAAATTATTAAATATTATACAATCGATGAAATTATAGGATATGTAGAAAGTATTTGTAAAAGATGGCACGACAGCAAGCTTTGGAAATACATGTTAGCATGCAGTTTCTATTAAGTGAACACATCTGAAATATTTAACTAATTAACAGCCTCAGGAACAGTAAATTTTCATCTCGAAAAAAAATAACTTAAAAACAATCCGCCCCTTCAATTAAAAACTTTTGTCCTTCTTTCCAAAATCCAAGCTTGCAAATCATTTCAACCAAGACAATCTTTTGCAATGAACGTTTGATTGCGCACTTCCAAAGCCACACTCTGCGCAACGATCTCTTGAAACGTTGAAACCTCATAGTCCTCAACGAAGAAAGTTATTTGTTCTAAGCAATAGACATTCGTCGAAATTAATTTTCATTTCCTTCACGATAAGGATGGCAATTTTCAACGACAAACGTTGCGTAAGTTCAACTTACGGTGAGGAGGAGGTTTTACGACTGCCTTGTTTTCCTCTTAAATTATGATAATCTAAGATCTTCGCGTATTGCGGAATGACCTGTGACCTGGGGGGTTATTGAGGTACTTTCACTTGCCGGAAACTTCTGCGTGCTTTGTTGTCCCGGAGCCGACTGATCTATGTTAGAAACCTTGCTGGAGTGACATCTCGTCGCAATGTTACTCGTTTTGTAAACGTACGATCGAGATTTGGTCGTATTTCAAGTAAAATCAGGAAGAATTGTTTCATTGCAACATTAATCTATTCCTCTCACAATAGATACCCTAGTGTTTTGTTGTCCCGCTTTTCTATTTCATTTAAAAATTGCTGATGCGATCAAGTAGTTGCTTTCCAAGCACGTTTACAATTGCGCAAGATTTAACATAATCCATGGCTACCAGCGAGTAGCCAAAAAGTCATATTCAACAAAAAGAAATCGCAATGATTTAAGTCTGGCGATCGCGGGGGCCAATGTATGATAAACCGAACTATTGTAAGATGTATCACAAAATCTTCTAAGCGGACACTAAATCGCGCAACTATACACTTTACGTTTCGCAGTCGAACGACTGTCGATTTTGTGATACAAATTTCATCGGACAAGAACCAACTGTAAATATTGTAAGATGGTCGTGATCTTAAACTAAACGAATAAAATAAATGTCTTAACGTAAGCTTCAATTTAAATTAAACCCTTGAGACCTGTCTGCCTAATTTGCAGTGTTCTGAACAGTAACTCGATTCGGTATGTAAATTTTTAACTAATTATTGAATTCTGCAAGGACAAGTCCACTAGACGATCTGGATGGTGGAGATTTTGCTCGGTGTATCATAAAATTCATAAACGTCTTACGTCATGTAAACATCGATAAGGACGTTTGTGAATCCACTCGTCTTTATAAAGCTTTACAATACGCTTTTCGCCTTACTATTTGCTCGCCATGGAAGTAGCTTAATTATTTCTGGAAAACTAAAATACGTAAAATTTTCTTGTATTCTGTGTTGCCTATTCATTTAACATTTTTTCTTTAACTTTGATTTACAAAATGTAAACTTCAAATATGTAACTGAATTTTAAACTCACATATTTTTTAACGAACGAATTTTAATCAATTGATTTCAGATTATGTTTAATCTGCAATAAAGTTTATATATTTAAATGCAAATGCGTTTTTTTAGAATTTGAGCAGTAACCGACTTATAAAGCAGGAAATACTTTAAATTCCTGCTCATTTCTATTTACACGGCGCTCCCTCTGCATATTAAAAGCAGAATTACGGATGGACAAACTTAGATAACATGAAATTAGTTATCTGCAACGTGTAGTTAGTTCTGTAACATGAAGTTTGTTATCTGTATCCGGTGAGAGGATACTGTTTTTATACTTACTCTATGGAGTAGTACATTTTTCTTTCATCTTCTCGGTGATATCTCTAGCCTAAAGGTGGCTCTACTGTACGGAAATGATTAAAATTGAATCAATTTTATTTCGTCGGTTGACGTGAAAAGAAAATTAAATAAGATTCGGTAATATTCGCAATTTTAACTTGAGCTAAAGACGGATTAGAAATTTTGAGAAGACGAACTCATTACAGTTTATTACCCTATACTTAAGCACCGATAATTACATGCGTCAATTAGTCGTTAAGGAATAACTAAAATTCCTAGTATTTCTTAACTGCCTGCGGTCAAGGGATTACAGGACGGAGTTGACCTTAAACCATAATTAAAATTACCGTTGATTGTCTGCGTAAGTAAACAGTATTTTGGTGTTGCCACTTTAAGCAAAAATAAAAAGACAATCCGTGAAACTTTCTCTCTTGGCAGTGACTAGAGAAATTGTCTGTTTCACTTTCTGTCTGCAAACATCGCATTCTGCTTTTTTTGTGACAAACAAATTAGTTGCATTTTAACGAGTCGTTCAAAACGTTCAGTCTTAATTAAATGTTATTGTTTTATTTGTTCAGTAAAGTTTTACCGTTTCATGTTCTTTAATTGCAAAATTATGATTTTTTTTTCTGAGTCATAAAGCTTTCAGTTAACACGCCAATTTGAAGGTTGTCAAGTGTAACTTTTTCGTCCCCCTAATTATAGAATAATTATTCACAATTATTCTTGCGATATTTAGATTTGTATTCAATGATTAACCATTTTTTGTGGCTCGGAATATATGTAGTGCGTTTTAAGTAGGTGCGCCATCTGTAGCATGTCCTTTATTCCGAAATGATGGAAAGGATTGGTTTATGGTGTGGATGCGTTTCGGATATTTTCTCCGTCGGTTGTTAGATGGCAACATAATAATCTCAAAGTGAAAAAACTTGCGGTAGAAATTATTATCACTTAAATTAAACATTTAAAAAGTAGTCCTCGCGCTGATTCATTCGCAAGTGTTTACTGTTTAGAAACGTGTCGGAACGTGTAAAAGCAAACGTTCGCTTGTAGAAATTTGTCGCATTTGAAGAAAAATTCCCCCAGAAAAACTGCCCACTTAAATTACAAATTGGTTTATTATCATTTTAGGTGAGTGTAAAAACACATAAATACAAAAATAAATAAATAAATTACTGACATAAATAAATAAATAGGGTACAATGCGTACAAAAAAAATAATAATAATAATAGTAAAACAGGAAGTTTCGAAACAGTCTAGGAATCGTCGAACGCGTTTCACGCGTACCTCGTATCACAGCTTGATTCAGAATTTCCATTTAAGTATTTTACTTTTCTTTCTTTCTTTCTTTCCATCAGACACTTCGAATAATGTCATCTAATCATAAAAACACTAAAACTCGACACTGTCTACTGGTCTTTTAAACTAAGTAAATCGATATCACAGCACGTTGAGTATTGAAAAAATCGGCAATACGGGGAAAACACTGTCGCATTGGCGGGTGCGATAATACTGGTAAAATTCTTCGGCTATTCACTGGCACTAATAATACTAACTGGCAATGTTTGATTTTCTTTTATTGTTATGTTTGCGTTGATTCTTGGCTTTGGCGTTCTTCTTGCTCTTGCCCCCTTTTCCTTTGCCGCCCTTTTTCTTGCCGTTGATGTTCTTCGTGGACATCGTTAGGAACCTTCCGAAACACTTAAGCGTCGAGTAATCCTGCGCCATCATCTTCGTAACGTTGTGCGGCGATTTCACAAGTTTGGGTTTCGACAGGGTGGTCTTCCGTTCATTCTCCGGAATCGAATCGTAGATCTCACACAGGAGTTCCCTGGTCATGTTCACTGCAAGTTCGAATATGTCTTTCCGCACGCCTTCGTTGAAGTCGACGGTTTTTGGTAGATCTTTGAAGTTTGCGCTTTGATCCAGGATCATCGCGTATTCCCGAACCGCCTTGTAGTAACTAAGTGATGTCTGTAACAATTAAAGTTAAGTTAGTTGAGGTCCAGGGTTGCAACTGGGGGGTTTGTTATAACTTACTTGATTTTGCATTTTGCGTGGTATAGCTATCGAGGGGCAGTTCTTGTTGTTGAAACGGAAATTCATCTGTAAAAACGAAGGGTGAGTTTAGAGGGTGTCGTTTAAGGAAATGAATGTAAACAAAGTACCTGTTTGTATTGATGTTTCATTTTGGGGAGGAGATCGTGCGTGAATTTGCTTTTGGCGATCTTGAACTGCTTCTTCCACAGCTCGCTGTGATTTGCGTCCCTGCTGTGCCTGATTTGTCTTTCGAGTTTATAGTGGCAAGGATCGTCGAGCCAATTGTCGAGGGGTGCGCCGAGGCAGAAAGTGAATAGCGTTGTCACCCACAGGAGGGTGAATCCTAGCGTGGCTGCTCGGGAATCTGTAACGAAAACATTGAGAATGAGAAACGACGGAATGCCGGGAGAGCAACAGGTGGAGTAAGTAAAGCACATGACTCACAGGCAAGTCCGACGTGCACCGTAACCCGAAATCTCGAGTTCATTTTGCGAAATGCGCGATCGAAAGCGTGCATGTGGATGTGAATGTGAATGTGAATGTGAATGTGTCATAAAGCACCGGTGGTGAATTTGCAAGGCGCGCAAGGTATCGCGGTTGCGGACAGACTGAGACCACAGCACCCGCATTGAACTCTCCGAACCGACACATACCTCTAGACGGACACGTTATTTATGTTTCGGCTGGATCCGTGATCGTTATTATGATGTCTATCCCGGTAAAAGTGCGCCTTGCTTTTTCTAATTGATAAGGACACCGCGTGTGAAAAAGTTAAAATGTTTATTTACCTGCGATTATGCTATCTCTTGCCATTTAACTGTACGATAAATTAAAGCCTTTTTTTCTTCCGGAAAAAACTACTGCACTAACAGTCAGTCACTCGCGCCGATTCGATTTCGATTCGATCCGACGAAATATGCAAATTATCGGAAATGTCTCACTATTGTATCTGTTCCCGGTTTATCTAGTTAATGTCGCGGTTTCACACGCTCGTGATTACTTATAGAGCGACCGTCTCCCCCACCACAGACACTTATTTCATTCATTAAAGTTCTACGGTATGAATTTTCATACAAACGCCGAACAGGGTGCCCGCGAATCACAACACGATCTCATTTTTTTCTGACTTTTCCGTATTTCACTCCGGAATTTTCACAAAACCCCCTAATTTTTTCCTAACGTCCAAAAGTGAAAAAGAAAAGATTATAACATTTATCGAACGTGATTGATTGATAATGATAACAGATTCGTATCAGACGTAATAACAGTAATATAATAACGTACGTAGTGCAGTTTAATAATATTTTTTATTGTGATTTGAGGGCACACTTCTTTGTTTGAAGATTATTGTTAACGATTACCTCATCCGACTGCCCCAAATAAATTAGTGCGACTTTCAAATCGAATGCAAAATGTGTGCTTTCACCGTATTTGGAAAGCAATTCCAATCAATAGAGGCGGCATATCAACGCCCTCCGGTAAGGAATTTTTTTTATCGTCTCCCAAGTATTTATCAGTCACGTCATTGGCAACAAACACGTCACTGATAATGACGGCACTGCTCTTCAGATTAAATCCGCGGTTTGTTTGTGTTAGATTAGCGTCACTGTATCTCGCACATGTCGAGCACTCGCTCGCTGTTTATTGCCGATCGGTTTTTTTAGTGATACTTCTTCTTCGGTGGTACTTTTACATTAACGTAAGTAATTACGCCTTTCGTACGATAGCGACAATCATTTCTAAAAATAAAATGAAATCAATATGAAATCATCTTCGGATCTGCGGATCACGATTCGTTTGAGCAAACACCGCACCGGAGCGGAGCGGATGTGTGCTCGTGGAAAGCTCGGATTTTCCGGTGACACGAGGCCCCGGAGTATTAGAAATAATGCGTTCCGGAGCCGAGGCAAATGGAGAACGCGGCGCGGACTTGAATCAAGTTTATTTTATCCGACAATTTTACTGAATAATAATTAGTATTTTGAAGTTGGCTTGCGTGCAGAGGTAAATTGAAATAATCGCCGAGTGTATGTAATTGGGCGTTACATATGTATGTATGGAGACAATCATGTCATATTAGCCGAGTTTAATGAAGCAAGTAATGGTGAAGTCCGACACGCAGCCTGTCACAGGGCGGGTTCATTAGCGCAGAGTCCGGTGGTCGTCTCTATCGGCTATCTGGGGGTGCCGCAGCGCCGTCTCGTACATTCTACTGTCAGCGCGCTAATCGCCCGACACATCTGGAATGTGCACCCACGTCGACGCCCTCCGTCCCATTTCACTTCATTATTCAATGTCATTTTCTTTTTCTTCTTCGTCGCTGCATGCATTGTCTTTGATTGAATCTGGAACTCGCTTTTATACCAATTACTTTCTACTACGGCGATCTTCATTCATCGCCTGACCATAGCTCTTTCTTAGTGTCGCATTCGCTTTTTATACGCATAGGTATATATTTTGACCAATTACAAGGCCACGAGGGTTTAAAAACTACCTATTTAATTAACCGATCGATGCCGAAGCTCAACAAGTTGCATAAAAACAAAGAAATTCAAGGAACAATGAGTAAAATGCCATGTGGAAACAAGTTTGGAATAAATAAAACAGGTTGCAGAACGGACATACCTACAATTCTTTTCTACAAAATCATGAAAGATGATCTTATTTATATACATACGTAGATTTGCCGAGTTAGGTTTTTGTTTCCTTTCTTAATTAAACTAGTTCTACAATCAATCATAGAATAGAAATAGAACGTACTACTCCCTTTTAACTTTCTCCCATGTTTAGAGTTTTCTAAAAAAAAAAGTACCGTGATACATCCGTTTTCAATGATGTGTTCGTGCTAGCAGGATAGCAGTCGTCAAAGAAGGGGGGCAATTCAAAGCTTGTTTGTTTCGCTTGTTGTTGGCTAAATCGAACAAGTGTAAACTTTGAATCGCCCCCCTTCTTTGACTGCTATCCTGATGCTAGAACGAACACATCATTGTTTCCTCAAGCTCGCAGTCGCGGCACTTTTAATGCTCCCCTTTCTATCATTGCAAACAAACTCGAATTTTAATGCTTGATATTTTATTGGATGTTGAATTTCGTCTCCCTAATTCGCAAATCACATAAGTGCCAAACTGCAAATTTTGCAGGAGACACATAAACCTAAATTTGTAAATCATATTGATAGGGGATTTCAATTTGCACAATTGCTTTACAGTCTCACAGTCTCACAATTGTGCAAATTGAAATCACTTATCAATATGACTTACAAAATTTAGTTTTATGTGTCTCCTCTAAAATTTGCAGTTTGGTATTTATGTGATTTGCGAATTAGGGTGACGATTTTCTTTCGACTTCTGTCGTGTATTGAATTTCGCTGGCAGCATTTTCAGAACCATGCCTAAGTTTGATTGAAAAAAAAATGATGGGATATTCAATTGAACGTGCGACTGAAGATCGAAATACACCGACCATTTTTAGCGGTGAAAGTCAACTGCCGAATTCATTGGGCAATTTTCAGCAATTGAAAAGAAGTCAGCAAGTTCCTGTCGAATGACTTACATGGTGGTTTATGTTTAACCCTAGGATGCATAAGCAGTGCAATACCGGCATTTACATGATCCGGGTCTCGGAGGCCCTGCCTATATAATACATTAGGTTGCAATGGAAAAACATTTATTGGAGTAAAATATGCAGGTATATGTTAATTAAAATTAAGTTTCTAAATGTCTATGTAAACATAATTGCAGACAAATTATATTTTAGCGTAAGAAGTAGTGCACATTCTAATGCTGTGCTCATTACAAACATTATTTTTACATGTAACACTTATCAATTTTTGATTGATACAAACACGTAGATTACATGTCCCTAAACCTCCGTCGGGCGCGCGCCTTTTGATACGTAAGAGGTCGCGTTGTATCCCTCAGATACATGCGGTTAATAGTATATAATTTTAACTATTTACATGAATTTATTTGTTTGTTATATTTATTTATTCAGATTTGTCTATTTAACACAAAATATTACTGTATAAATAAATATAAATATAAATAAATATTGATGTAAGTCAAGCTGTTTCATCCTACTTAGGCTTAACTCGCATGTACCACTTTTGCTGCGATTTTTGAATGGTTTTGTGTGGTTATGGTGTTGTTATTTTAGGTCTGACCATTTTGATAACGAAAAGATATGACAAATGAACATACTTATGACTTACGATGAACAAATATGACCGGTCGCGCTGTATCCACCACACACAAAGCGCATCTTCTGCTTCATTTGCTACACTAAAACTAAAAATTTATAAACCGCAGTAGTTGTCCTTTGTTGTCAAATGATCAGAGATAGCATACCTAGAAGGGCAATGGTATTGCACACTAAACACAAAAATGGCAGTAAAAATATAAAGCTGTGTATCTGTGAGATACATGCGCGCCCGACGAAGGGTTAACAAGTTATAAAAATTTAATAAGCTAGGGACAAGATCAGAGTTGTCTTATACAAGATTCTATTAGAAGGGCCTGGACAGCGGTATACGTAAAATTGTAGATTAGTGATGAAAAAAAATTTTTTTTTTCAAATTCTGAACAAATTCGAAAGGTTTTGGATTAGTAAAGAACTAGATAAAAACGAGTTTAGAGCATATCTAAACGCTTAATTCGATTGAAAATATTTTAAACAAATTATAAGAAACGAAGCAAATTCGTGGGCCTGGGAGGCCCCATTTATGCATCCTAGGGTTAAAAGTGCACATTCATAAAACTCAACGCTAAAATAATTTAAAACAGTATTATTTGATGAATTGCGTCATCCTTGATAACATAATCTTTCTGTATTACTTACCTCTGATAACATTTACTTAACTTCCGAACTATTCAAATCCAATTACATATTTCCGGAAATGTTGCTGAATTATAATTGAAAATATTAATTAATACTTGAGGATATTTTATACAATTATGCGACTTTTACACCTAACAATCGGAGGATACAGGAAATCGTCAATCTGAAAAAGTAAACCTCTAGTGGAAAATGCAAAGTAGCTAAAGTTAAAAGTAATTATAATATGTATTAAAAAGTTAGTATTAATTAATAGGTAATCAAAACAATTATTATTACAGTATCACTCAGCTTATCAGCATTTTGATTAATCAAGAAGAAATAAGTATTGGCATTTTAAAACCGAAAAAAAAAACGGATTTCCTGGAACCGAAACTTGCTATAAACCTAAGCTTCACTTTTCAATAAACGCTATCTTAAATTTTGAAATGTTCAAAGACGTTCAAAGATGTCTTAATGGGTGGTATGCATAAAACGAAGTAGATGCTAATACTTCTCAAATGAGTATATTCTTCGAAGTATCTTCTATTACATAAAGTACCTACTGCAGCTCTGAAGCATATACTACGAAAGCAAAGTTTATACTACAGCATGTAGTAAATACTACGCTGCAGTAGTATTTACTATTGAAATGAATCTGAGGCTTTGAAGTAGATACTACAGTAGGTGCTTCTATGCGAAGTAAAAACTTCTACATAATAGTATCTACTAGATCGCATAGTAAATACTACGTTACTATAGTAGGTACTTCACTTTCGAAGTAGGTACTTGAAGTATTAGTATGTACTACGTTTTATGCATACCACCCATTATTTTTACTCGTTTGATATAAGCCGAGGAGGAGAAACTGGTTTTTATCAGCCCTTATTATTACACGTTGCTAATAATAGCAATGATAATAATTCAGGCGACATTGAAGTTCGCATGCGAAATAAAGACATGTCCGAAAATGAGTAATTATATGTAAGAACTGTTACGTGTTTTGCGTCGATTATGCATATTACTAGAGAGAGGTAAACGTCTTAATTTGAGGTAAATTTACTTCGGTAATTGGCACAGTTTAAAGCAACTTCAGATAGTGAAGCTTTTCAAGTGTTTTATTTTTTCTAGAAAGATCATTGGGAGTGAACGTCATTAATCGTTTTTGATATAATGAATGCGAAAAATATATTTCGTATTGCGTGAAAAATTTATTATCGTACTTACGGGTAAAGGTGGTACATTTCTGCTTGGTTTTCATTTTTTTTATTTCAAATGACCCATTAGGTACGGACATTACTGATAGTGATCGACTCCCGCACATTTTCACCACTGATTAATCAAGTGCCTTACATTTGGTTTTATAAATATGTATCCCTACCTCTCTCGTCTTAATAAAAAAAATACAAATCTTATCTGCGTTGATAAAGAAAAGAAAATGGTGAAGACGCGGGAAGTAGTTTTTTTGTGGAAGATTTGAGATTAATTTAAAGAAAATCAATTAGGCAATATATTATTCATTTTTATTAAAAAATCCGAACGCGATATTGCGATATTCTGTTCTCTCGAATTTGCAACGCGTTCAGTACAGTACTCTAATTGATAAAATGAGTAATACAATTAATGAATTCACGGTTATGAATATTAATTGCCAAGGAAAATCCGTCTTGCAAAAAAGTACCTACACATAATAGTAATCAATGTCACACTTTCTGTGTACATGGAACAAGTTCGTACCTAATTCGCGATATCGGTCTTGGGACAAGACGGTCGAGCTGTAGTAAATCGAGCAGCTTTAATAACTGTTTTTATCTAATTGTACTCATGAATATTTAAAGATAAGGAAATACATTCGCTTCATGCCGATAAAGTTTTATTTACAATACTGCTCGCGGTGTGCTAATCACGATTTTATTTGCTTACAGAAATAATTAAGAGGAATTTTTTCGCAGTCTGCAATGGGGGATCTTTGAACAAATATTGCTGAAAATGATTTGCAAAAAAATAAGAGAAGCGTATTATTAAAAGGATCTAAGAATATAATTCTTTCAGAAAATAATAGTAAAAAAATGTTTTGATTTTGAGATGACAGACACAAGTGCACTCTTTGCACAGTTTTACAGATAACGCAGTTTTCGTTCCCGCCAGGAAATAAATTTTTATCTCAAAAATATGATGATAAAGATTTAAGTAAGACTAAGTTAATCAATGTATGAAATCTTATCTCTAAACATAAATCAAATAAATTTATGTAGCAAAATTGTAATATGTATCTATATTGGACTGGACACCTTTGAGAATTGTTGAATAATCACCGTTTCGCTATATCAGTTGAAAAAACTGTTGGGCGAAACGTCGATTATTTATTCTTTGCTTATTAAGTATCATACATTTTAAATGAATTGCTAGGAAAACCAAACGTCCGAAAAACTTATTTTAAAAATGAAATACAAGCAATTCTGTACAAGTTCAAAAGGTACCGACCAAAGTTGGATACTTGCACAACCACTTCGACGCTAGTCGTATTGTATTGAGCACGTTTTTCCTGATCAGAGTAGATACGTGCGCAACCACTTTGACGCTACTTGTATTGTAATGAGTGCGTTCGGATCGTTAGAGTAGATTCTAACAAAAATAAAACATTAAGACCCACAGCTTTCATGGCTAATTGAATTCAAATTTTGTACAGTGTCAGTTTACAATATATTAGCATGCAAAATGTCAATATATTGGATAATTAATTCTAAAGGCAAAAAGGAAAGATACAATTTACTACTTTAATAAAGTCCTATAAATGGTCACACTTTACCAGATTCTACGCTAGTTTGTAGCAAACATTTAGATCTATTCAATAACTGGTAGTAATGACTGCAAGAGCGATTGTAAACCCGACCGATTTTCGATCCGATTGTAATCGGCTGAATACATTTCAAGCTCTTGGATGACTGTTCCCGCGCACACCGATTGTACAATCAGTGGAAATAATACTTGTCTAATGATAGACGAAACCGATTCATGTGCCTTGAAACCTATCGGCCGATCACAAAAACGATACGTACGCTAACAAATCAAAGGTAAACCTTGAATAATTGGCAGATTGGTTAATAGTTTATGCGCGTCCAGCCTAAATGTACATAATGGACAGAGAAATTAAGGCCCCGTTTATTCTGTCGTTCTTCAATTTCCCCTTCTTTTACGTAGTCTTCTTCTTTCTGGCTCTTTTTTTAAATTTCACTTCTATTTTTCATGCTGATTAATTAGATGCGTTTTCAATTTCAGTGTCATTCATTTAATCTGACCGTATCTTAACGTTCACCTGTTATCTACTTTCCTGCATATCTTTCCCCGAAATCCACTTTGCCACACTGATTATTATTCATATTAACGTATTCTGAGTATTTACATAAACCGAGTACGTACAGTGGCGAGCATAGAAAACAGAACATAATCTTTTCCAATCCAACTTTAGGTTATAATGTCATAATAATCTAACTTCTAATAACTTCAATAAGGATTCACAACGTACACATAGCTGGACTTTAATAACGTGCCAATAAAAATGCACCACCCAGGAGGGGACAAGTTACAAGATCAATATTTTTACCAAATTACTATCCACATCTTAGAAGTCGATGATAAAAGCGTCAGAATTAAAAAACGAGAAACTTCGGTTTTTGTGAGCTTTGTCTTAAAAAGATGGGCTTTCGTTTTTGGTAATTTTTTAAACTGGTTTATATTCTGCGAAAGCATAAAGTGTTGATCGTTATCAATGTCTATAATTGCCAGAAGTCAGCGTTTTCACCATCTGTCCGACTTTTAGAGAGGGCGAATTGTCGGGATGCACGAAGCGGATTTCTCGTTCCGTGAAATAGCGCGGCGTTTAAACCGAAGCCATTCTAGGGTGCTTCGAGCATGGACATCATGGTCTGAGGAAGGCATCCAACACCGTCGACCAGGAAGTGGACGTCCTAAAAGAACGGCATCTCCGTCAACTGGCTGTAAGAGATAGGTTTCACCCTTCAGCTGCAATTGGAGTGGATTGGATAAGGGTGTCTGATCGAACTATTTACCACCGTATTTCATCGTTGGGTCTTCACTCCTATCGGCCGTGTCTACGCCTTCCACTAACACAATTGCATAAGGCAGCCAGACTTCGATGGTGTCAAGAAAGGCAGCAGTGGATCATTGAATGGGATCGAATCCCGATTTTGTCTGTGGCAAAATGACCGTCGAGTAATGGTGAGAAGATTCCGTGGAGAGAGACGTAATGTGGAGTTAGCTGTACGAGGCCATGGCGGCGTAAGACCAGGTGTTATAGTATGGAGTTCCAAAGGCATTCATCAGAGGCAGATTAAATGCGCATCGATATATCGACGAGATCTTAAGACTCGCTCTGTTACCTCTGTTAAATGAACACGCTGGAGTAGTTTTCCAGCAAGATAATACCCGACCCCATATCGCACAAATTTGTAGGAACTTTCTGCAACAAGCAAAGGTAAAGTTCTTCTTAGGCCAGCTCGTTCTGCGGATTTGATTTCCATAGAATAGGTGTGGGATATCATGGCTCAACGTTTAAGAGTATTCCTCAACAAGCAAACAGTTTGGAGAAGCTGCGTCATCACCTACAGCAAGCTTGGGATGAGGTACCTCAAGAAGACATCTATTATCTCATTCGGAGCAAGCCTCGGCGAGTTAGGGAATGTTTTGTTGACCGTGCTGACGTGTCACATTATTACATTTTTTCCCTTAATTTGTGTTTTTTTTTTTTCAAAGTGAAATCAATTACTTCTTTATCTAAGAGAAATAAACTGAGAACATTTTAATCTTGTAGCTTGATCCCTTCTGGGTGGTGCATTTTTATTGGCACGTTGTTTAGATCCAATAACGAATAACTTCAACTTTCTATAACACCTGTCACTGTTAAAATGTTGAAACCCTATGCTTTTATCACTGAATGTAGAACAGAAATTTTTGCAGTTTCCTAACATTCAGGTAACAGGTACCAACATTTGAGATATTATTGAAAAAAAAGCGGGGTATAGATACAATTACACTTAAGTTGCCATCGATTACATAATGACATTTCAACGGTAGCTATAGGTTTCTGCAATCAGAAAGTATGACCACATCTTGGGCATCTTAGCTTTAAGACGTGCGCTGTTTTCTGTGCTTGCCACTTTGGTTGTTCGCAAATATTCTTTGAGAACTGTTTCTTGCTGAACTGTTTCTTCCAAGGAGAACTGTTTCTTCCAAAATGATTTAGACATTCCATTTCTTAAACAATTTAATTTGTACAGTAAAGTTTAAACTCAATTAAAAACTATCTGAAAAAATAGAACGTGTTCTACCTGCAAAAGTTTTTTGTCAACTTTATCAAAAATCGCACTAAATTGGAGTGAAAATGGAAAACAGAACTATACCGAAACATTCCTTGCAAATACCGATAAACAAAGTTAATAGAGAAATCATTCAGTTGCCCATTCAAGAGGATGAAGATCCAATTGCGCAATTTTTTTCTTATAACCATTTAAAATAAATGAGAAAAAAGAATTTGCTCCTGTTTTCGAACACAAAAAGGAAATAGAGAAACTTCTATACCAGAAATTTATAGACACACCACAAACTGTCTCCATTTACGTAAGCTACGATAGCTTAAGCACCTCTATCGTCGTACGTATACATACAATTTGTATAAAGTGGGATGCATATTGCGATTACGATGTTTATATCATGATCATGAAAGTATCTTGCAAGTGTGAAGAGAGGTGTTTGACTGTTTAGTGTAACCAATGTGTTTATGTTTCACACGATTAGCTTTGTCGGCTTTTTACAATAAAATGCAGGGAAAAACCTTTCTTTGTTGACCAAATGATTCAGATTACATTCTAATCTGTAATTAGTTGAAAACAAGTTCTCCACGGAAAACACTAATTTCGGCAAGAGTATCTTACAATAGATCCATTCGGGGCTTGTCCGAATCTATTTTGGTTTATTAAATAACCTGTTCTGACTTAGATTTAGGAATGTTTTAAGTAAGTCCTAAATACAAAAGGAAATATTCAAGCAACTAAATATCTGTAGAGGTTGATTTAAACAATGATTGCTAAAACTAATATTTGATCTCTCTTCGAAAGCAAAAGACGGAGAGGCGATAATACAAAACAAAAGTGCATTTTTTGTAGGTAAAAGTGTGTATAGCATATAAAAATTATATGGTGTCTATTTTTGACATATTCTGAATGAAAGGTCTTCGTTTCAAAATGATAATACTGAATGATATACAGTATTTTGTTTACCAAATTTAACCAAAATGGTTCAAAAATATAGCTTTAAAAAGCTATATCATACACTTTGTATTTCAAGTACTAACCGTTTATTGCGTTTTGTCTAATATCTAAATTAGGCCAGTATATTTCCGTTGAATATCCGCATACCTCGATGTTTTTTCTTTTTGTAAGTACAATCACTACATGTCATCTTGATCTTTGTAATTCAGATGACACAATATTGAATCAAGAAAAAAGCTGTACTAATTAGTATGGCACGAGCGCGATAATTTTCTATAACATGACGCAAACAGACTCATAACTAATTATAATTACACCTGGCAAGGATTATGTCTTGTTTAAAGAACGTATTAAGCGTGGCAGTTTTTGAATGCTTACGGCTAATTAGAAAACAGATAAAATTCAGGTAAATACGCGAATGCGATGTGGGATTCACCTGGGCGATCGATAAGAACGCGCGCTCGTGATTCACGCAATTTATTTCTGTTATTTGCGCTGATAGTGACTTCCTGTGCGCGCTTGCAATGAAAGGAAGTTTCCTAGTTTTTATCAGCGGCTACGAACGCAAAGAACATGCAGAATATTTTTGCTGGCGATGGGGCATTTGTGTAGTATTCGCCCACATGCTTTCTGCCCATTCATAAACGCGACTCATTTCTCACACCTGATAGCTTGCTAATTTACGTTCTCTTAAATAGTACTGAGCTCGACGTGTTTATTGTCGAGATTCAAGGGCTTTTAAATTATCCCGATTATTTTTTCTCCTTCGGTTGAATGTGTGTGTGCGTGCAGAAACCTAATTTCATTTTGTTCCGAGCGTCACATATTATCACAACTCTTAAGTACATGCGAAACTGTGTTAACAAATTTGCGTATATACGAGGAGCTATTGATATGTCATTAACCTAAACCGTACCTACGCAAATCAAATTGTTTACTAAGATTTATTTACAAGTTCTAAACTTGATGGTTACAGTGCTTTTAGCATTTGTGTATGTATGTTTTTTTTTAATATGTCATGTAGTTGATAACTCGATACAAATGCAACTTTAGCGGTTAAAATGACTCGAAGGACACTCTTTGTTTCTGAAAGTGCTGTGTTTTATTGTATTCATTATGTACCACTGTTTTTAATAAATAAATAAATAACACAGAACATTAATTTTCCTATTGTGCTCATTATGCACCTTTATACATCACTATTTTTATTTTTGCAATCTTCGGATACCGAAAAGAAATTACAGAATTAATAAAACCAATTAGGACATTAATTAGACCCCAGGACTCTAGGTGTATTTTTCAATCCTTTCCTGACTCAAAGAAGAACGAGTTGATAAGGTACTTCCTTGGATTCCGGACTAAAACTATTTTCGAGGTTCTTGTTCCCGATCACACGAGATACCTTCAGGGCTGGCTCTAGTAGAGAAATGCAAGCCAGCTCAGGTAGCAGGAAGTATCTGATTTGGGTAATTCAGCAGTCATTGTTAGTAGGTTCTGCTAAAACAGTTCACATACTTTTTCTCTGAAAAGTAGGGCAACATGATTTCATTGAAACGAGGAAGGCGTGAAGAAGATCTCATCTCTCGCCTACTTCTTAACAAAAAAATAATAAGTGGTTAAATTTATTATTACATTTTTAGATGTATATACAAATATCAATATATGCGTATAACTTGTAGGACAACAACTGGATCGACCAGATAGTTACAAACAAAAAGAAAACGATAAAAATGACGATACAAGAAGAAGGACTTCTTCCTCTTGATTGCCCTTGAGAACTTATGCTTCTATCGAAATAAATTTTAAGGTTTGAAGAGAAAACTGTGTTGGCTTCCTCTGGTGATATCCATCTTCACAATACCTTTTTAGAGATAGAATCTACGAAGCAACGATAGGTAGGTAGCAAGAAGTCAATAACAATATCTCCGAAGTTCTTCTTTAAAAAAAAACGACACATTGCCAAAAGAAGAAAATGGCGAGCCAGAATAATCCTGGTTATTGTCAATGTACCTTCGGCGTTTAGAACTTGAACATCCCATGAAAGATTTTATTAATCTGTAGATGGATCAGATTAAATTACGAGGAGGATTGCACCTTCTAAAAATAACCTAGATTTTTAACTTAATCTCATCAAATCAAACCAGTATCAAATACATATCTTAGTTTGCACATGCGCATTGGTGAAATTTTGATAAAAAGTGGATGCGATACTTCTGAAATATCAGATGAATTGGCACATACCATGGCATCTAAGTCTAGGAAGTCATGAAAGGATGACTTCAGCTGGCATTCAAACCCGCGAGTGTTTCAGTGACCCAATGAAGCTTGTCCACTTGAACTGGCAACCCGGAAGTAGTCATTGCGATCCTTCAAAACATCTTGGAATCATCATGGAATCATCATGGAGCGAAACGTTCGTATTACAGTATTTAGTTGTTTAGCGTGCTTGGATTACAATAGTTCCAAAATACGTCTAATAACATGTGTCCAACAATGATTGTAGTCCTGGGTGGCTATGGAATCAAACATAAATGTCGATTCTTAGTTGGCATCGTTGAATTGATGTCTCAGTTCAACGACTGTCAGAAAACAAATAAATTTTTGTTTACGTATTTCATGTTTTATTGCAATTTGAAATAATAATACGAGTAATTAGTTAAAAATGGCTGACCATACAGCCAACCAGGACTACAATAATATTTATCTTGTAGATTTAATACCGTGGCAAATAGCGGCAGTATTCAAGGAAATGTCTAGGTCTACGTGCTATTACTTGGGTGTTCTACCTTATCTGACACTTCACTTTAATACTGCATTGGATGTGTATAATTGTCAGACTTTGTGTAATCAAGTTTCACCAAAATAACAAACGAAAATTATTTATTGATTAAGGCCCGATTTATTCACCTCCAAGTAAATTTATCTGGTGATTTATTCCCATAGTAACAATTGTGATCACAATAGTTACTATGGGAATTAATCACCAGATAAATTTACTTGGAGGTGAATAAATCGGGTCTAAGTCAATACTTTATGGATGTAGTAAATACTCATAGTTAAAATGAAAGCAAACTTTGCTTTAAGTATCTACTGATAACTGCACAATAGAGGGGGTGGTAGACTGTCGAACCAGTTCCTACTCCATTTTCAATCCTTGTTCTTATAAGAAAAAATGTATTCTATCACCAAGCACAAAATTTTCCGTGAAAGTACAAAATATGATATAGCAGAATTTTCTTGGAAACTAAATTCGACTTACCAAAATAAAAAAAAATATTAAATTAATCCGAGGACGTTGATTAAATCGCTATAAATAATCCAATTAAACAAATAAGATAACATGTATACTAACAATCTCTGTTATCTGTCCCCATCATTTTTTTTTTGCTGTCTAGGATTAGAATCGCAAAACAATGTTACATGTACGAAACCAGCGAAAATCTTCAAAGGTCGATTAACCTGTTACCATAGAAGATCCGAGCAATTGATTAGCCTAAGAAAACATCTGTACCGAACGTGCGTATGAGAATGGCTGCATTTTTTGTTCCTCTTCGAATATGAATTAGGCAAATGTCTGTCAAGATATAATGTATTCCTGCGGCTTAAAAAGAGATGACGTCATGGAGGAGCAAACACCTGTGTCTCAATAAATCTATCGACGTTTTACTGATAAATAAGTCGCCGCGAAGGTCATCGGTGATGATTACCTCATCCGCGTGCTCCAGTTGTAATTAATTACAGGCGTGAAATAGTTTTAATCACCGCTTATTAGACTTTGTAAATAGGCGAGGAAATGTGATTTGGTCGCAAAAAATTAATGCATATATTCTGTGGTTTTTAAACATTTCCGTATCGACTAATTATATTGTATGTCTTTGTTGCGAAATGGTGATTACTGCTTTAGTTCTTTCAGCAACCTCCATTAATGCTAGAAAATTAACATAATTTATGGTTGTTCATTGAATCGATCAAATGTAATCGTCAAAAACTAACCTATGGCAACATATAATATTTGAGAGGATGAATCATAACAAGAATTTGATCTAACGCATCCTTATCATTCTGTTGACAAATACTTGATAAAAATTAATGGAATGTTACATCAGATTATCAAAATTTTTGCTTGAAAGTATGTAACTGTACTTAATTCCACTTCAATTCCATATTACAGTACGCTTTGTATCAAATCAAAAGCTTGAAAACTATCCTACTTGCTGTTACAGAAAGGTCCGTCCAAAAACTGAGGAAATTTGTAGAAAGTGACTCAGAAATAAGTACATGTAAAACAAAAATACGTGCAGTACCCTGGGCAAGACTTGAGGACCGACGATGCTTATCTGATTAAAGGAAGGAGAAAAGGGATCAAGTGGGGGCGAAGCGATGAATGAGATCATGAGGAGAAGAACATGAGTCAGTTACCTTTTGATAATTTCAGTACGTTATACGTGTGTTCCTTAAAGGTTTTTTTAAAATTTCTCTTCCCTGGTTTTCTTACAAGTCAGAAGTGGGATAAAGCTAAATAAATCCACGATAGCGACATTATTGGTGTGGTGGAGTGTTAAATATTGTGCCAGTATTTCGCAAAACAATGGCAACGAAAGACAAAGCGAAAAATCGCACGCAGAAAGCGTGAGCTCAATCAAGCGATGAGTCGAAGTATCTCACTAATCTAGGTATACTTAACATTTTTGTCCAAATAAATACGAAACAAATCAACGAACAACGAAAATATTGCCCAAACTGTAGTAGTATAATCTCTCTCTAAGCCGAGTACAAAGTTTCTCACATTGCGATGAGTAATTTCTAGAAACTTGCGCAACTTTCCGTAAATTTTGAAATCAGATAAAGACCAATAAGTTTATTTTCCTTTGTCCATGCGCCGCTCAATTTTATTTATCTGAAGCACTATGGGATTATCTTAGAAACATAAAGCAAAATTAGGATGGTGACTACTAACGTGATTAATGTTTTAGACTCTGTCTAAACTTGTCAAGTCTGAAGCAATCCCTAGGCGAGATTTCAAATTAATAAATATTGCGTTAATCATTTTTATCAAAATTATTTAAAGATTATCCAGACAATACATATTTACAATTTAATAACGTAATGACGTAAATAATCGTCCAGATCATGTTGCAGGAATTTTTTTTGTGCGATCAATTTACGCAATTCTTTATCGAAAATTATTATCAATATCACGCTAAAATCACGTAAAGGACGTACCTTAGTTGAATTTAAGTTGTCAAGAAAGCAGCCGACGCAATTAAGTGTTGTAAGTTTAGGCCGGTTGCTTTTATTTAAATTATTTAGACATTATCTTTTAAAGTAATAAATGATCAATGTTAATTCTAAAGGTGAGATGCCTCTTAAGGTCCGTTTTCACGCTCAAGCAATTTGTGCAAATGTGCTTGTGCACACAAACTTGCACAAGGAAGTCGTTGTATGAAAACGTAATTTTTTTGCTTGCACAAATCCATTTGCGCAAATTGCTTGAGCGTGAAAATGGACCATTACTCAGTGACTTGAGGAGCAGGTTTGTTTCGTTTATTAATGTTGTTACATCCTGGCAGGTAGGCTACCAATAACTCAAAAGATTCGTCGTTGCTTCGCGAATTATAAAAGCAGACGTGAGCGCGAAGTTTTCTTTTTCGGAAACGCGAATGTGTTGTTTAATATTATGCCGAACGGTTCAGTGTTCAAGTAAAATATTGAGTGCTCGTGAACAATTAAGTTATTTTAAATTTAAGAGTGATTTATTTCGAACCCGAATTCGTTTCAAAAACTACGGAAATCAAATAATGGGTTCTTCCCTTGCTTACGTCTTTTAATATTATCGTGTTAATAATAAAGCAGTTCTGTGAAAAAATATCACTACTGCGTCAGTAGGTGATCTCAATCAATCTTCATGATAATTACTGGAAAGAAAATACTAAGAAAAAAAGTGCCAACTAAAAATAACGGTAAAGAAGTAAATTACTTGCGGAAACTTCTTATCGCGGTCAAGAAATAGTATGTTTTTAGAGATACGGTCTGAAACCTGACGACATTTGTTTACTTATATTTGTTTATTCGTAAAATGAAAGCTTCCTCTTTGGCCAAAAAGAATTGGTGAATTCAGTGAGTCGTTTCAGAAATTATCAAGAAGAACTTACTTATTGCGACATCAAGAATTGAAATTTGATACATTTTTATTGCAGTTACAAATTTACAAGAACGAAAGATATTTCGTTGCAATTCTAAAGGTGCAGATAGACATGCGAGAAAACTTGCGTGAGTTACTGTCTGACACTGATGTCGCTAATGTAAATAGGGTTGCGAGTCGAGTAACTTACGCGAAATTTGTCGCAAGTAACTCGCGACATCAGTGTCAGACAGTAACTCGCCCAAGTTTTCTCGCATGTCTATCTGCACCTTAAAGATTCCTCGATTTCTGTTTTTCTACTTTCACAGAACTCATTTTCTTCTCAAAAATTTTACCTGGCTTTTTATATTTATGTTTACTTTGACTGTATTAGAAAACAATTACTATTTCTGATCTCATCCGGCACGAGTTATCATTATCACCGCCTGCAGTTGAGTAACGCGTTACAAAGGCGTCGGAGTGATCAATGGGAAGCTCCTGTTATATGAATGAGATGTTTGCAGGAGCTATTTATAACCGATACGATGCATTCCATTTCTACTTCTCATTCATTACGCAAAACCGTGAAATTATTTGGACCTTTACGCATCTCATTAACGCCTTCATGTTCCCTTTATTGGTGCACATCCGTTAAACACGAATCATATTTCATGACGATAACTAAATTTGAGGATGAACACTGCTCTTCCGGTTTAAAGGCTCGTTTCGTATATTTGTATGCACGTTATTAAATTAGGAAATATTTTACAGTGAATAAATTTTGACTATGACAGAAATTAAATAATTGATTTTGCAATGATTCCGAAATGATAAGACTATCAGCATTATGAAATGATGATGCCCAAAAATGATTAAGGCTTTGTAAAAAATATTGCCAAGTTTTCTCCAGATAGATTTTTATTTACAGTGAATAAATTTTGATTACCACAGAAAATCCGACCTTGATATATATATTGTCGTAAATAACTGATTTTGCAATGATCCCGAAATGATAAGACTGTCAGCATTATGAGATGGTGATCCCCAAAAATGATTAAGGCTTTGTAAAAAATATTGCCAAGCATTCTCCAGATAGATTTTTATTTACAGTGAATAAATTTTGACTACGCTACGATAGAAAATCCGATCTTGATATTTTGCATTTATTACATGGACAGCCGAACTTCTCATTTTCATTTAATTACATTATAAAACTGTATTTACAATTTTTATTGTTATTTTCTTTAGTGTTTTACAAAAAAACTGTTCAGTCAAAATTTTATTACTCTGGTATCATATCTATGCTCAATTCTTCTCCAATATTACTGGGCGATGTTTCTAACTCCCCAATATATATTGTCGTAAGTAACTGATTTTGCAATGATCCCGAAATGATATGAGATGGTGATCCCCAAAAAAGATTAAGGCTTTGCAAAAAATATTGCCAAGCTTTCTCCAGATAGATTTTTATTTACATCGATCAACATGTGAGAATTACCTAGCTGTAAATATGGAGTAAAATCCCTGGTTGTTCTATAAATATGTACGCACCTTTGCAATTGTGTATTTATCTGTCAACGACCAACAAAGCCGTTCATCACCCTGGCATTGAAACCGTTATCTCAGTTCAAAGTCGCCATTATTAAAAGTACAAATGCTTTTGCAACGCGTCGCAATCTTTCGATTACTCAATAGCACGGTAGATAGTTATGGGCTTAATTTACAAACCTGAAAGCAATTCGTGAATATCTGAACTGGAAGAAAAAACGAAACTCTACTATTGCTAGTAAAACGTAAACCTCGAACTTGTCCGTGGATAAAATTGAATAGAACCAAAATAGAAACGTTGCTGTAATAACTCCTAAATGTTTATTTACAAATTTAAATTGAGTATTGTTCTACAATGGAGTGTGTTCTCGTACTGATATAAGATTGGGTTCATAAAATTCGAATGCAAATGGAAAATTTGATGTCTTGTCAAAACTATAAATACCTACTACAAATTCGTATACTTTGGAATAATATAATTTCTATCGATTTGAAAAATCAAACAATGCATATGTATTAGCATGATATAATTTGTACACACAAATGAGTAAGAAGCAACGCGTCATCTCCGAACTTATCGCAATTACGAAAAATTTCGTGCGGCCCGTCACAAAAAACAATAAATAAGCTCCGGCCCAGCGCTTATTCTTTTCAACGCCAGATGAAAATTCCGATTGCGCCTATATCATAGTTATTTTCACTCCCGTATTTGCACCTAACGTGAATCAGTGATAAGAAAATTACGTGTTGCGTGCAGTTAAATGGAAATAATTCCTATCGCGCTGTCACCGAGAAATAATTGTGTCTTGTACTTAATGATTATTAGAGTCTATTCCTTCGTTAACGAGATCCATGAACGCTAATGAAAATGTCTTGTCGCAATTGACCGACCGGCGTTGCCATTGAATTTTGAAAAAGTTCAAAATAAAGAAGGCTTTCGAAAATTAAAGAAAATAGCAAGGAACGTTGTTTTTCAATTTCCTTTTATTCACTTCTAATTTAATTAATTTTTCAACATAGTTCAGTTCTTAAAGTTTCACTGAATTAGCTTCATCTTGTATGAAATGGCTAAGAAAGTAAGCTTTTCTATAATTTTAAGAACGTGGATAGTAAAGGGATTATTCCACTTGAAACCATCCTCGTGTCTTAAGTACTTACTTTTGGAAAGTGTTTAACTGATGCCTGAAGAGGCCTGAAATTTATATATTCATCCACAAAAGATCAACATGATCAAAAAGATCTTATTCAAATAATCTGATAATTAATTAGTCAAACCAGACCTAATCTTCGAAGAAAACGAAATAGGCTGAAGGTGCCATGTGTGGTCTTTTAGCAAATCGATCAATTATCCTTTTCGATTCAAAGATAGTTTAAAATGAATGTTAAGTAAAATTAATATAAAACGTATTTAATTCATGCAATTTATATTAATTGAGAAACCACAGTGTAGTTCAGTCAATAAAAAATCGAACCATTGTGATAAAGAAATTGATAAATAAATTTCTGTATGCCTGGCGTCCAGTAAATAATACGTTGGTAAATTTGTAAACGTTCCTATTTTGTAGCGCCTATCTACAGCGGAAGACAAACAGTTTTGATAGTGCAATATCATCGGTAAATATGTAAGGTACCTGCAACTCGTGCATTGCCAAATAAATGCATGTTGCAAACAGAGGTGCATGTGCTGAACAAATTTGTACCATCGTATCGTTTGGACAGAGAAATTATCTGTTTTACTTTCAATTATTGAATATTGAATAAATAAGAAAAAGGAATCAAATGCATTTTTTGTATAATAGTTTTCTTTCTAATATCCTACAGAAAACTACATAGGATCTATTTTTACTTAGTTTTAGAATAGAAACTCTGTGTACATGAAAACCTCTCTTACATTTGTAGAGGCACTGATATTTCATTTTATAAGAAAAACGCGCACTCTCATTTCGAAATCAACATCAAATAAATTATTATTATAAAGCCCACTGATAAAGAAATCTTTTGAATGATGCCGAAGTGCCAATTATTTATTATCTGCGTTTAAGCTACCTTATGATATTATGTACGAACTCTTATCTCATTGCACAATTTCGTCAAAGGTAGTTTCATTTTCGACGTGTCACTCAAGATGTATAACGATTGTTCGTTCGGCTTTGATGTTAGAATTTTTTGAACATTATTAATTGCTATAAATATTTTATTACTGGCGTCACCTTTTGAAATCAATTAAAAAAAATTATCGACGTGCGCATAGTATTTAGTATTTACGTCACATTTAGAGAAAGAACATTCTTTTATGAAGACAACAATCGACAAATTTATTAAAATGTTTTTAAATTGTGCTAACCGTATGCAATAAAAGTTGAACCGTTTCATTGACTATTTCTCAACGCTCCCAATCAGCGAACGTCGTATTATTACTTTGTAATTTGTTGTGTATTGCTGTTTTAGTAAACAAGAGACTGCTTTATGTAATGGAAGCGATTAGAAGTGTGCTTGTTAAGTCCGTTGGATTTTCTTACATATTTACAAATTTCATGTCATATTTTTATGGACTTTCAATGGTAAGTATAATAACTAACTATATTGTCCATACGTTGAGTTTTCTCGTCAATTTGTTTTTTTGACAACTTTTAATTTGTTATGTAATGCTTTTGTTATAAAATTACTTTGAGATCCCGAATCTGAAAGTGCCCTACATTTTAAGATTCTCTTTTATTTATTCAAAATATGAATGATAGCTGTAGATAATAAAACTGATGATTCATTTATGTTGACTGTTTTATCTTCATTATTTACTAAATGTTTTTGAATAGTTTGTTCACCATTGTATGTTGTATTTTTTGCATTCCTATTCGGTTCGTTGAAATGAAGTAAAGTGTTATGTGATTTATTACATATTTTGCAACCACTTGATTTACATTCGTGTGTAGAATGTTTTTCTCGCAAGCAATTTGTTGTACATAATCGCATCTTCTTTGCTTCACTATGTCTAGATTTAGCAGAAAGTTTTTTGAATTCTTCACAGGCATAAATAAAATGATTGCTTTTGCGAAAGCGACATTTATATTTGTTCGTGGCAATATGTGCTAAAGTCTTTTTATTGTTATCTATGTGTTTCGTTTGTAAGTTTGTAAAATGTTATGAATTTTAATTTTCTAAACCTTGACATCTATTTGTCAAAAATGTTTGATGAGATCAGATGTATTAAAATAGAATCCCACTGCGAAACAGGCTGCTCTAAATTTTCTAATGATCTTATATTTTTCAGAAAATTATTAAGCAAATCCCTCAAAGCAATAGATGATTCTTTGGGTATTTTCTGAATTTCACATAGTGATTTAATGTGACTGTTTATCATGCAGCGTTGATTTTCGTATCGTTCTTTTAAAAGTGACCATGCTGTTTGTAATTGCAAGATTTTATCATGTTTGCTGATTCTCCTTCAAGCGATGATTTAAGATAATAAAACTTTTGTATGTCAGTTAGTGTATGATTTTCATTAATTGATGCGTTAAATATATCGTGAAATTGGATATATTCCTGGATATGACCATGAAATTCTGGTAAATTGACAGTAGGAAGCTTAATATTGTTTTGAAAATTGGATATTGATTCAGTGTTACATTGATAGTTGACAGATATCACTGGTATGTTTGCCGCTAAAATATCTTTTGCTACTGTTATGATATTAAAAAACGTATTTTCAAATTCTTCGTGTACCTTTATTTGTGTTTCTGAATCATCTATGGATTCAATTTGTGCCTGACATTGTTCGAAATCTGCCCAAAGTTGCTCTGCTTTTTCTAAAGCGATTTAAAGCGATTTAATTGTCTTTCTATTTATGTGCGCTTTTGAATTAATTTCTTGACTTGGGAATCAGCCATGATAGACTAGTTTGATATATATGGTAACTATGCAGCAAATATCTTCTAGGTAAAGAATTTTGATAGGTAAAATTCTAAAGCTTTGTAATTGATTTCAATGAATATATTAAGGTCCGTATGCACAGACAAATCTCAAGGTGGACTTAAGGAAAAAGTGACATTTCATATCAAATTGTATGTCGCATAGTTACATTCTTCAAAGTAAAGGTTTACTTTGGCTTAAGTCTAAGATTTGTCTGTGCATATGGGCATAAATATGTTTTGAACCATTCAACGCTGCGTTAATACAAATAGAAGCTAACAATGATCAAAAATCGCGTTTCGACTTACTGGGCAAATTGTTAAATTTTGCTAACTCCTTTGCTGGCTGCCGTTTACTTGGACGTTTCTCCGAATGTTCCGATTGTTAACGTTAGGATAAACTGGGGACTATGTGCAGGGGCGTGTCGTGTTCACCTCCAACTTATCGTCCAAACGGTGTATGTGTTGCCAAAATTTTATTAATATTCTTGATTTTGTATATCATCCGATGCTCGAAGGACCAAAAAATATTAAATACGTTGGGTTTTCTCGTCGATTTGTTTTACATGAAAAAAATACTACCAAGTATCTTCGTAGTTGCTTATTATATCGATTTTTGTTTTACAAATTTCGTGACATATTTTTATAGACATTTCAATGGTAACTATAATAACTATATCGTCTAGTGCGCCCTCCAGTAGTCAGTAAAAACTAGTCGTTAAGAAGACTCTAAAAAATTGATAGTCCGAGGGTACAGTATCTTTCTAGAAGGAGTAGCAAACCAAAAACTGTTTGGAAAGCCATGGAATAGAAGATATACTAAAATCTATCTGAACTAAAATATTTACAACTTTGTTGCATAAACTTACTTGCGAATGAATTAATTTTAATCGAATGATAGTTCCATTTTGTTTCCATTTCACATTTCATCTTATTTTCTAGTGGTTGGGATTCGTGGTTATGGTAATTGTTTAAATAAACCCCAGTGACAAAATAAATTGGGTTCTGTTTAGTGTAACAAAAAAGACAACAGGCAAGAAATATTAACAAAAGATAAAGACGTAATTTAACTTGACGTCTTCCGCGACCGTCGTCCATGTTTGAAGACATAACGAAGAGATGAAAAGAATATTTCCAAGAGTTACTAGGACAACCAAATAACACCAAGAATTAGAACATTAAAGAAAACGTAAAAGGAAACTAGAAAAACGAAGTAATAGAACAAATACAAATCCACGAGTTACAAAATCTAAAGAATGACAAAGCTCCCAGAAATGACAAAGTGGCGACAGAAATGAGATAAAGAACTTGGGAGAGGAAGGAAGGCAAATACTACTTCAGATATTAAATTAAGCTTGGAACAGTGACTGGAAGAATGATGAATAGCGCTAATAACACACATATACAAGAGACAAAAAACAATGTAGCAATTATAAAGGCATAATGCTACTGAACACCACTGTGAAGGTGTACGAACAAAATAATAAATAACAGAATAAAACTAATACTAGAACGTCAATTCGCAAAACCACAAAGTGGACTCAGCCCAGGAAAGTGCACTCATGACCATATCTTCACAATAACAGTGGCGGAACTACAAAGCGCCGGAGACCGCGACGCTGGGGGCAGAGTTTTTTAATCAACCACAAAATACATATAATAAAAATTAAATGCACCATGAAAAGAGTGAAGATCGCAAGCATGTTTTACGTCCGACATTTAACTTTACTATTTCGTCCTGATGCAGGCGATAACCACTCCCGAAAGCTCGACATAAGTTAAAGAAGTTTTAACCTTTTCTGACTGTAGCACAATAAAACCTTCATTCAGTAACAAGAAAAGATAGAATAAGGAACGCACAAATCAGTGAGAAATTAGGAGTGCACCCAGTCAATGAATTTATCGAAAAACGTCAACTCAGTTGGTGGGGAAACCTACGAAGAATGACTAACAACAAACAGGCCAAACAAGAGTATGAAGCTAGAAACCAAGTAAAAAGAAAAAGAGGAAGACCAAAGCGGACATTGAATAAAACAATTGGTAACTTACTACAACGCAAGAGAGAGGTAAGTCCTGGAAAGAAGCAACCGTTCTAACAAGAAATAGGAAAGAATGGAAGAAGTTTATATGCGAAAAAAATAAATGACCGAAAGACAAATAGTTAAATAAAATTCCCGACACCCTGCGTAGTATAAGGGTTCTTGATTATAATAATAATAATAATAGTATAATCAAAAATTAGGTCAAATTAGGTACGTTCCGTTTGTATAATGTATGTAAATCGTCCTTCGTATTTTACGCTAATAAAGCCCGCTAATGCAAAACCATCGCTAATTAGTTCGATTCTATTTATACAACAAATGATCACATGCAATAAACCTCCTTAAGCAAATCAATTCTGTAATAACTGTAGTTTATTTATAACAAAGAGTCGGGTACGTGCAGCGGATATACCTAACCGATAAGTAAATAATAAATGATTAAACTTTTTTTTGCATAACCTAATTGTGCAATATAAACATATTTATTGTGAACACGCAGTTCCTGTGCGGTGTAACTCCGTTCCGGGAATGACGACGAAATTCGCAATACGGAACGCGTCTGACCTGTGATTCCCCCTGGCGCGCATCACGTACTTATTTATTTAAACGTTTAACTCCGCGGTGTAATCTTTATCTAATCGCAGATGCGAGCTTGCGAAATTTTCGGCCGTCTAAGTTATTTTTACATCAGACTCTAATATTAAGGCGTGATTACATTATTTGTCGCGCTTCTGCAGGCGGCGTGAAAAAATCTACGTGTGTCAATACACATTTGCGCTCTTCCGCAGATACGGACGTAACGCGCCTGGGATCCCTACAGGATCATGACGGAGTTAATTGCGTGCATATTCACATGTGTTTTCTCTCTCTGTATACCATGACCAATAAAAATAACAAATTCTGATTTCCATGGAGATTTTGCTAAACAATAGATATTCGAATCTTATCATGTCAGTGACATTCGTTGATTCAATAAGTATTCACAAAGTATTTACCTACTTATCCTTTTGATTATCATTATCACAACGTGAACTTATTTAAACAAAAAATAAACTGTTTGATGGATTAATGAATTAAGAAGAGTTTTTTTTTTATTGAATACCAGACCGCTGATGCGAAGTGCAAAGTCACTTTTACTGAACGTCACTCTTATTTGCTTGGGATTTAGGAAGATTATTTTCAAGACTGCAAAGTTACTCACCTTAACACTCTAGTCAGTGGTAGCCTAAGCTCTTCAGAATGTCTAAAACATTAGTAACAGTTATTTTTAAACTATCAGATATCCTCAGCTCTCTCGTTTTTTTAACAATAGACAACAACAAATTTGAATTTTTAAACTGTTTTCTTTATCAAATGATAAGTTCAATTTAGCAAGAAAAAACAATGAATTTAAACTTGGTCAACTTGGATCAATGACATAATTACCTCGTCCAATGTATTTGCTACAAAATGTCTCATCCGAAAGGTTCCTTACTTCTATGGAAAAAGGTGTGGGAGACTGGGAGTCCCATCATACCTAAAATAAATATGTAATTTACATTCTAACAGCACATCATAAAAAAAATTATTTCATTTATTCCCAACTCCCACCACAGACGACAATGAAGAAATTCTTTTGGTGACTTATTTAAACTACACTGCTCAACAATTGAAGTGGATATTTACAATTATTTATTTTTTAAGTAAAAATTTTAAAAAGGAAATGCAGATCCACGTGATACAAATTTATTCACGGATGGATGCTACGGTAAAATTTAATAAATCAACAGAAACAGACCTTCAATAGGAAAAAATGAGTAATTGAAAAACAATTGTATAAATGGGGGAAAAATAACAACTTACAAAGTTCTTTTAATGATGAATTAAAGAAAATTAATATCATGTAGGCCCAACCCTGGTTCGCCTTAATGCTGTTAGTCTGTTGGGAAGACTCATTATCAAACTATTGATAAAGTCCTGAGGTATGACTTCCTAAATTGCTTGTAATGCCCTAGAAAATTGCTGTAACCTTTGGGGAGGCTGTTAGAGCTGGTCAAATTGCCTGGACATCTCGGCCCAATGATCAATGCAATTCATGTCTGGTGAGCAGGGTGGCTACTCCATTCTCGCATCCCATGGTGTTTTATCCGATCATTTACAATTCTTGCACGGTGAGGACGTGTATTGTCATCAATAAAAACAAATCCTTCACCTATTGCAGCAGCAAATGGCACTATTATCGGCTCTATAACACTGTCGCGATATCTTATGGCAGTCATTGTTTCATTAAAACCAGCAGGTCAGTGCGGCCATCAAAACATATGTCTCCCCAAATACAAACTGATCCTCTGTCAAAAAGAGTGGTTGATGCCATTAAATTTTCATTGTATCGTTGGCCTCTTTCCATGCCAGTGTTCGACCATCACACGTGTACAAACGAAGTCTCGATTCGCCGGTAAAGAGGTAATGCTTACAATTTTGAAAACTCCAGTGATAATGTTCTATCGCCCAACGATATCTGCATGCACGTTGATCCGCCTTCAACCGTACATGCAACCTTCTTGTATCAGTTTGACAAGAAATCACTCTTTCAGTGTCTTACCTGAAGAAGCTGCTAATTCTTGAAGCCGTGAATGTTCGATTTCTTGTTACATAGTTAGGACTATCAAACGGTTTTGGGCATGGGTTGTGTCTCATTCTCGACCCCGCCGTGGGTGTACGCTGGAGACCCAGTTGCTAAGTAGCGATTCCATGCTCGACTTTCGACACTTTGCCACTTTTTACCAAACCTAAAACTCTTGCCAGGGATCTCAATAGTTGTAATGAGTAAGGTTACTGTATTGAGAAGGTACTAGGTAGCACCAACTTTCTATCTCTTTTAATTTGGCGTTAATCATTCATAAACTTCCTAGCAACAGTAACTTGTTATGTATCTATCCTTTTTCTGCTTAGCGTTTCATCGCGTCCTTTTTAATTTGGGGGATGCAACACGCGGAAACGAGTGGCGGTATCTTCTAAATACAGTAACCTTAGTAATAAGAGCTCAGTAGCGCCATCTCTTGCCCAATGTTTAAATCAAATTTGATTAAATTAATTCATCAATTTGTGTACCTACAAGTCGCTGTCCGAAGTTTGAAATTTTTTTGCCGATTCGGAACTTTTACAAACGCACTTGTGATTGTAGTTCAAAGATTTCCAACGCCATCTCTTGGTCTAAATGTCGTTTAAATTTGATTTTGTTAAGTGAAATATCGACTTCCCGATCAGGTGGGCAAAAGCTTTGTTAACTGCGTAGCTATATTCTTTTATTTCGACGTCGAAATTATCTTGTTCGAAAATGAAACGGACAAACAAGCGGACACGTGATTGTAGTCTGAAGGTTTTCAACGTCATCTCTTGGTGAGAAATGTAAATTTAGTTTGATTCTTTTAGCTTAATTTTCTTTTTCTTTTCTTTTGTTAACTGTGTGTATTCCTGTATCTCACATCATTGCCTTTCTAGCCTACAAACGGTCTTGTGATTGATTTCCAGCGCCATCTCTCGCTGAGAAAGTAAGTTTAATTTGATTTTTTAGTTCAATTTTCTTTTCTTTCTTTTGTTAACTGTGCTTACTCTTTTGTTTCACATAACTGGCTTTCTGGCCTACAAACAGTCTTGTGATTGCAGTTTAAACATTTCCAGTGCCATCTCTTGGTGAAAACGTCATTTAAATTAGAGTTTTTAGTGAAATATCCACTTCCTGTTCGGTTAGTTAATTGCGTCTGCTGTTTCATTTTTACGTCGTAACTTTTCTATAGCAGACGGTCTTGTGATTGCAGTTTAAAGTTTTCCAGCGCCATCTGTCGGTGAAAATGTCAATTAAGTTTGATTTTCTTTAGTGAAATATCGACTTCCTGTTAACTGTGTCTATTCTTTTATTTTCACGTCGTTATCATTCTGTTGCAACCGGTATCGTGATTGTAATTTAAAGATTTTCAGTGCCATCTCTTGGTGAAAATGTCATTTAAAGTTGACTTTTTTATTGAAATATCGACTTCCAAATCAGTTGGGCGCAAGCTTTGTTAACCGTATACGTTATTCTATTTTCATCGCGCTTTGTTCTAAATGAAACTATTACAAATGGACTTGTGATTGTAGTCTAAAGGGTTCCAGCGCCATCTCTTGGTGAAAACGATTTTTTAAATTTAATTTTCTTGCCTTTCTGTTGTTAACTGTGTATACTCTTTTAATTCGCGTAATTTCCTTTCTGGTCCACAAACAGTCATGTGATTGCAAATTAAACGTTTGATGATCGGATTAAGGGCGAAGTAAAAAACTATAGCTAACAGTTTCAGTTTATAAACCGAGAGTTTCAGTTTACAAACCGAAACTGTCAGCTGAATAAACGAATAGTTTTTTTACTTCGTCCTTAATCCAATCATCAAACGTGTTATTCATACTAATATTATTAGCTTGTATTTTATTATGAGACAGTACAAACGATCTTGTGATTGTAATTTAACGACTTCCAGCGCCATCTTTTGGGGAAAATGTGTATTCAATTTGATTTTTTTATTGAAATATCGACTTCTAAGTCTGTTGGGCGCAAGCTTTGTTAACCGTATACGTTCTTCTATTTTCATCGCGCTTTGTTCTAAATGAAACTATTACAAATGGACTTGTGATTGTAGTCTAAAGGGTTCCAGCGCCATCTCTTGGTGAAAACGATTTTTTTAATTTAATTTTCTTTCCTTTCTGTTGTTAACTGTGTATACTTTTTTAATTCGCGTAATTTCCTTTCTGGTCCACAAACAGTCTTGTGATTGCAAATTAAACACTTACAGCGCCATCTCTTGGTAGAAATGTCATTTAAATTTAATTTTTTTACTGAAATATCGACTTCCAAATCAGTTGGCGCAAGCTTTCTTAACTATGTACATTCTTTTATTTTCACGTCTTGTTCTAAAATGAAACTGTTACAAACGATCTTGTGATTGTAATTTAAAGGCTTCCAGCGCCATCTTTTGGTGAAAATGTGTATTCAATTTGATTTTTTTACTGAAATATCGATATCTGACGGTTGGACGCAAGCTCTGTTAATCACATACGTACGTTTTTTTTCTTTTCGTCACGTCTTGTTTCAAAATGAAACTTAATACAAGCGATCTTGTAATTGTAGTTTAAAGGCTTCCAGCGCCATCTCTTGGTGAAAATGTAAGTTTCACTTAATTTTTTTAGTAAGATATCGACTTCCTAATCTGTTGGGCGCAAACTTTGCTAACTGTCCTTTGACCTTTCTGGTCTTGTCTTTTTTTTTCTAGAATACTTGCTTCGCTTGATGAAACGTTTTAACAAAAGATCGCCAGGTCTTTGTTATGACGATGGGAAAATCAAGGCGATTCCGTCACAGTAAACAATTCTTTCCTTCTCCACTTTGGCACTCTGGCAATAAACAGAAATATTGTTAAAAATAAGAATAGTGACTTCGACACAAGCAAATTTGCTAACAATTTATTGCCATATTCCTATCTTCTTTTTTGATAAAGCGATAACACCACAAAGCAACGAAAAACTTGCAAAAAATATTCGCTATGATACAGTATTGAGGGACAGTATCAGTCTGAACCATTTAAGTACACTTTTGAATTCACATTTCTGTACAATTATTATTATCATCCACTTCAATTGTTGAGTAGTGTATTATGTTCATGGCTCTAAATAAACATAACGTTTATGATAATTAAAAATCCGCTTCGCGTAAAAACGGCTTTTTCAGAAAATATTCCTCGGTAAGTCAACGTTCCTTTCAACTCGGCGCGGCGGTCGTAATGATAAACGCTACTCTACCTTTATTGTCTCTGTCGATCAAAACTTATTTATAAACATAGTGAAATGAGTCACGCGAAACTCGTCAAATGCCACACTTGAGATTATTATTCTAAATATCTAATTTATTTTGAAGACTTTTGACTTGGTCTTGACTTTGATCTAACAATAAGATGAACGCTTTGGCGTATTGTTACATAAACTGAAACAATATTTTTTATTTTTTTTCGTCAAGCTTACTACAACCATAAAAGGATGGTGATTTGATTAAACAATCTTATATTAAACATTTTTTAAAGTGAATTTTCCAAGTATTTCTTTCACTATGAATTTTATTTTAACAATTAATTTATTATTCTATTCATATATGTATATGTTTTAAACAGATTGATAAATTATAACGACAGATTAGCGTTTTTGAAATAGAACTGATAACTTCATGAAAAACTCTGATTAATATAAGATCCTCCATATAGAGAAAGAAACGGCCGTGAATTCCGTTCATACGTTGTAAATAAAAAAACAAATTTAAAAATCTACTCAATTTCCATGTAAATAATATGTTCAAGTCGAATTTTTAGGTAGCTATTGAATCCCTTGATGTTTTTGCGATAAATAATATCGCATCCACAATAAACAATCGCTAAAATCGGTACGATATACTTGTACATACAAGTTATACATCAAGATAACACGGCGACGCATGCTTATCTTAATCATATATCAAATCAAGGTTTATTAAGTTAAAGGTGTTTTAAGGTGTAATTCCCGTATTAAATTGTCGCGTAAACAATCTTGCAGGTGATTCACAGAGATTGAACATTTCCCTCGCAATTAGGTCGATTACATCATTAAATTTTTTTTTTATGTATTGAAACTGAGAAAAGTTGTTTTGTTACAGTTGGCAAACAAACTGAAGTTCAGAATTATGTATTTGTTTAAGTGGTTCTGATTAATTTCCAATTATTACACAATATTTATCAAGAAAAGCACACATTTAATTATATCGGGAAATTAAGAAACACTTTTACATTTTTTTTTTTGATAAGCTGGCCCATTTTCACCTGATTAAATAAATTTTGCGAATGAGGCTTTATAAAAAAAAAATTGTGTTCCTTCAGTTTACTGATAATTTAGTGATTCATAAGTGCTGATAATAAAGTGACAAATCATTCAAACAAATAAAAAAAGCAACATTCTGTAAATATGTACTTAATGCAGTGAGTGACGGCGCGTGTTTTCAACAAAGTGTAAAAATATTTGATCGAGTACTCTCCTATGTTATTGTATGTACATTTAAAAAAATGCATCCGATTCATGTCTTTTAAAATTTCTGATTGATAACGGTGAACGATATCCAAATTTACTTCATAATTTCTATAAATTCTATAAATATTGATAATTACATCAATCATGTTTGTCGATGATGAACCTAATTCTGTTGTACCGCGAATTATCATCAAATGTTTATGTGTTGACGTTGAGAAACCTGGAACGAATTATTACCGTTGTTAAATCTTGGGTGCACAATTAAATCCCAGGAAGGAAACGGGGTGGTATGAAATGGCGCCAGTCAAATTCATGGCCGCCAAAAAAATTCAAAACTGTACCGTCAGCAAGCAACGTGATGGTTACGTATTCCGGCATATTCACAGTCCAATTTTAATAGATTTTGTAATTGATCGACAGACTATGAATTCAGAGTTTAAGTCTCTTAAGGCCGGTCCATACGCAACGACTTGTCGCATCAGACAAAACCTATCAGGCAAAATGGAACGTGTGAACCGCAAAACGTACGTCTTGTCTAACGTTTTGCGGTCCACAAGGTCCATTTTACTTGATACGTTTTGTCTGATGCGACAAGTCGTTGGATAAGTCGTTACGTCTAGACCGGCCTTTAGCAGATACTTGAGTCGCAAAAAATTAATGTCAAATGAGTAGATAATAGAAGCGGTGCAAAAGTGCAAAAGAGCATTGCAAACATCCAAAAGAATTTTTTCTCTGTCAATATTTGTTATTTCTATCTATGGAGACAAATTGTAGATAAAATGCTTTAAAAAATTATAATCAGAATGCAATTTCCTGTAATAAAGTATTAAGTCGCGTTAAAGTAAACAGTTTATCTATTACTATGTTTTTTTGTGAATCGGAACAAGCCAGTTATTTTCAGTTACTCTACACGATATCAATCGCTAGGCGATTTATGATAACGTTTGCAAGCTCCCTTTCCTTGCCGCCAATTTTAAATGCGGACAAGTGCTGTTATCAGCTGCATTAAGAAATAGTTTATCTACTTAATCAAAAACCTGGATTATGTAAAATCTCAACTCTTACATACCTTAACCGTATACATATCTTTGTTAAATTCAATTCCAAAGTGCTTATTATTTTCTGCTAATTTTAAACATTCTAATTTAATTATTTATCAAAAAGGCTTTACCTCTCTGATTTCAGTGCCCTTACAACTGCAAAAATTAAAAAAATTAATTTCGTCTTTTGTTAAATCCAACTATCTATTAAATATTGTGAACCTTGTATGTAATAGGTCTTTGTTATTTTCCTGTTATTTGTAAATACATTTTCGCACACCGTTAAGGCTGCCTGTTGACCTTCAACTTGGGAAAACTCCGTATTATAATTACCGCGATAACTTCGGGCAATTTGAAATCGTTAACATGAACCAATATGTTCTACGGTTATTTATCTGTGTGTGTGTATACACTCATTGTCGGGTTGCCGTAATTGCAAGCGCTTTTCAGCATTGTGTTGCCTTATTCAGCGCTGCCTTCCGCCTTTGGTTTTTGAGTTTCGCCCACACTCGGAAACGTACTAGTACATAATAGTCTAAATATAATCGACGTGACTCAAACCGTTCAAATTACTACAACGTTAATCAGGAACATTGTATCCCTAGGTAGTGGTGCAACAAGTGTTATATTAGAATTCGACATTTCGATAGAAGAGACAAATTTTTGCTCAAATTTGAGTTATTTAATTATGTTTAGTTGAAATTAGAATTTCAGAATTTTTTAACTTAATCACTTCGGGGTCTTCGACTTTCCTATCAATGAGCCTTCTACAGCTTGTACTAATTGTGAGTTCCTTTGTGGCAAGATATTTGTTTAACTGTTCACATATTTGTCATATTTGTATTGCACGATTCTATCTCGAGCTAAGATTTTATTTTCGGGTACCTATATGCAAAACATCCCGAACTGATAACACTATTTATTGTCTTTGGATTAATGCCTAAAAAGTTTCTTCAAGGTTATTACTATTCTTAACATGTAGCTACGATAAAGATTAGAAAGTTGTTCTAATTTTTTTTTCCATAAACTATGTACCGATGAAACAGATTTCAAAACTTTTCCTGAACCGTAAACGTCCTTCGTAATGATTTGTGGAATAGTTGAGAGTGCCAAGTTATTTCACATTCTTCTTTTTAATTCACCCACACTTTTCTTTCATCGTATTTTAGGAGAATATATCAGAATTTAACGAAATATACGACTCGCTATAGTATACTACTTCTTGCTAAAGATATCCTTGATTTACATATTTTGAGCCTCAATTAGCTTAGGATACTTTTGTACTCATTGCTACTAGTGCCTGAGGAATAAAGGATCGTTTACGTAGCAATAAAATTAATACTTGGGAAAATCTACTCACATTACTATTTTATGATCAGTTTATGCGAGAATATAGCATAGCTTCTTATTCTTCCCCTTCTAAAAAATATTGAGGTCAAGTCAACTTTTATCTTTCTTTAATTTCGATTTGTTTCGACTTTCTGAATCGAATCCTACAAGTACGAGCGCTACATTTGAGACACTCTGTAAACATGAGATGAATTTTGGGACTAAAAAAGTAGACAAAGTTCCCGAGATAATGTGAAAACAAAGGCGACGGGAACAATAGAACGAGGTTCCACTGTATACGTTTTTATAATTCGTAAAAAACACGACCTACTACATTTTACGAGACACATGTCTTAACCGGCCTGGACAATATTTTATTTAATGCATATTTTCCCCGCTTTAGCTTTGACATTAATTGAAAATAACGTTCCGAATATAATATATAATATATATGTAAATATATAATTCGCTTTCGATTTTTTGGTAAGTAGCGCTAGCGGATAAACACTTGAAGTAAAAAATTGATAAAAATTCGATAAAAAATTATTCAAGTTTTGTAGAAAATGGCTTGCAAACTCTATTTACATTCACTTCACTGAAAATCGATTTGATTTTGAACTGAACTGATTTTAAAGTGAACAGAGAGACTCTTAAAGGAATGACGTTTTTAACAACCATAAAATACGTATGAAATCACATGTAGCTGATAACTGATTTAGAAAACCAGCTTAATCAGTACGGGGTACGGGTGGGCAAACTCAATCACTTCCTCATCACTGATCGCCAATTGAATAACTGTGAATGGAATGCAATCAGTGCTTTTAAGTGAATTTAAATCGATTCGCGTTCAAATAGGTTGTAAATGAAGGACGGCTAAGATAGAGTACTTAAAAGTAACCCCTCAATAGCAACTTTTTTTTTAACAGAGGTTTAGAGAATCTTCAGAAGACACCTCTGGATATATCAACCCCGGAGGCGTGTTGGATTCACCTTGACATTTCTGTACAGGGCGCCTACAAACTAAACTTCTTTCCTCTTTTGCCACTCTGCATACTAGGAACCGCCTCTCGGCATTTCTTCCACCACACATGTTGCCTTCCTTTCTGGTCTTTCCTTTGCCTCATCCTCCCTAGTCCTCTTCTTTCCTCCTCCTCTTCTTTTCTCCCTCTCCTTTGTCCTCTTCTTTGTTCCTCTTCATTCCTCTTCAAACTTCTTCTATCCTCTTCACTCCTTTTCTCCCCTCTTCAGTCGTCTTCCTTCCTATTCCTCCTCTTCGCTGCTCTTCATCTCTTCTCGCTTCTCCTCTCTCTACTTCCCCTCTTCGCCCCTCTTTCCTGGATTTCACAGTTTCCTCCTTTGCTCCTCCTCTCTTACTCTGCACGATCTCGTCTCCACAGTTTATGCTCGTCCCTACACTTGCTCTTATTTCCCTCATCATTATTTCCTTTTCATTATTTCCCTCATCATTTCAGCTATTATATTCCATTGTCTTCCATTTTTTATCAGCTCCTGGACAATATTGTCCTTGCTTATCGAGAACACAATCTCTAACTGCGCCTTTATACGGTGCACTTCCCATCTAGGACAGATGAAAATTGTGTGCTCTGGCGTATCCTCGTCGGCCTCACAATACCAGCAATTAGTTCTTTCCGACTTCTTTATCTCTTTGAGGTACTTCCCGCACACGCCGTCTCCAGTTAGCGCCTGCGTTATGTAGTAATCGTCCTCCCCCTCCTCTCTGTCGCACCATTTCTGCACATACTTGATGAAGACTTTAGCCCAGCCACTATAGCTGTTCCAACGGGCTTTCCAGGCTTCGTACATCTCCTCCCTGGCTAAAGTCTTTACCTGGTGTCCTTCCTTATAAACTTTCTTTCGTTCATCGATCTGTAGTTTAATGGGGGGGATCTCGGCTATCACCAGGATGGCTTCAGTCGAGACCGTCCTGTACGTAGACGTCACCCTGATAGCAGCCAGCCTGTTTACCCTCTTTAGGCATTATCTCATGGTACCTGTACTTATTGTTAGTCGCTTCTTCCCATATCGGAGTCGCGTATAGAATTATTTGAGGAGACTACCGCTGCAAGCAGTTTTCTTTTCTTTGCATTGGGATCTCCAACATTTAGCATGAGCCTGGCCAGAGTCCCATAGACTTTGTGTGCTTTCGTGACAGTTTCCTTGACGTGGGTGGTCATCCTCCAGTCTCTGAGTATACATACACCCAGGTACTTATTTGATGTACTTGAAGGTTACCACTTCGGTGTTCCCGATCCTAAGTACCCTCCGCGTCAAGTTACTTTTTCTTGCAAGTATTAATTCTTCAGTTTTCTGGCTCGCTAGAATAAGTCTTACCTGCTCCAGGGCATTTTGAATTTTCTGGATGCCGTAACATGCCCTTTCCTTTAGCAGTCCAACTGTCCTAACACTCACTGTCACGGCCAGGTCATCCGCATAGGCATTGGTTGCCCTCTCCCAGGTCTAGTTCTAAGATCCTATTGTACAGGACGTTCCAGAGGGTAGGCCCTAGCACGAATCTCTGTGGAACACCGCAAGTCAGCTGTCTACGCGTTCCGTCTGGCGCCTCGATGGCTCTATCCGTAAGATGCGAGGCTATTATCCTCACCAAGTCCCCTTTGTTTTTATACCTATGGAGGGCAATCATAATTTACTTCCATGAAGCAGTATTAAAAGCGTTCCTCACGTCTAAACTAAGGCTGGGAATCATATTCGAATAATTCGAATATTCGAATAATTCGAATATTCGAATACATGTACACTCTCTATTCGAATACGTTCAAATTTAATAATTCGAATAATTCAAATTATTCGAATTTTCAAATTATTCGAATAATTCAAATTATTCGAATAATTCAAATAATTCGAATTTTTAAATTATTCGAATAATTCTAATAATTCGAATTTTCAAATTATTCGAATAATCCAAATCATTCGAATTTTCAAATTATTCGAATTTTCTAATTATTCAGTGAATTGAAAAATTCAAACATTCGAATATTAACTTAATCCGATTTTTCGAATATGTTTTGTAACTACTTTTCGAGTTGCCTTCATTATCGACAAACAAAGTTAATAAAATCGTTTTGCGCCACTCAGAAAAAGGTATCCCTGCAATCTTTGACACAAGAATGTAGACCTTTTTTTTACGAAGTCTGATCGGCGGATTTTTTGAATTTCTTTGAAATAAGGCAATCACAGACGAATGCTACTTGAGCGCTTGGTTCTTACAAACGCGGCCAATGTAAATTTTGCCCGTACAGGGCAATTTCCATTTCATTATTCGAATACTTATTTAAATATTCGAATTTTTATTCGATTTATTCGATTTATTTCAATTATTCAAATTAATTCGAATTATTCGAATTAATTCGATTTATTCGAATTATTCGATTCCTTGGAATTATTCGAATTGTTCGAATTTATTTGAACTATTCGAATTTATTCGAATTTATTCGAATTATTCGAATTTATTCGAATTATTCGAATTTATTCGAATTATTCGAATTTATTCGAATTATTCGAATTAATTCGAATTATTCGAATTAATTCGATTTATTCGAATTATTCGAATATTCGAATAAAATTTCAATTGAATATTCGAATACCGAATCTGAGAAAAGTCCCAGCCTTAGTCTAAACCTACCAAGATACAGTACCGCCTGTCAGGAACTATCCCGACCCCATCTTTTCAAACAGCATCTGATTACTAGAGTGCGGATATCTGGCATTTTGCTTATTTGTTAATGCTATAAGCAATAGCAAATGCTTCCGTATGTCAATGACTTGTATAAAATGAAAGTATTTGACACTAATTTGTTGCTGCCCATTTTGCCTTTTTTTGAAGTCTTTCTCCTTCAAACATCTGTCAGCGCTTATGAATGCTTATTTTTGAACTTTGAGCCTCCTGTTTAAAACTGAATTGATTAGTTAATTAAATTTTAATTAAAATTGCACGTAAAAAAATTTGTGCCATTTTATTTTATGTGATTTGCATGAAAAGGTGCTTTTGTATTACCGAAAATTAAAGGCAGAGGATTACCATAATTCTGGGTAGCAGACCATCTCGAATTAATAATAGAAAATAATAATTTTTTTGCAGATGTTGCATGAAAACGCTAAGTTTATTTTGTTATAAAGTAGAATGAATATTAATGTACGTATTGTGTGGTATTACAGAGAGCAAGAGATAAAAAATATTACGTTAGACAGACATGCATAAACGAAATAAAAATAAATTCAAACAAGGAACATTTTCGAAGTCTGTGTTGATTGAGCAGAATACATTTTCTACGATCTTTGTTATGGTATAATTTCATAAAGTTAGACAACAAAATATTTATTACATTTTTGAATAATTATTGTAAACGAACGATTCCAAATGAAGCAGTTAGAAATAAAACTTTTACATCTTGTTGATTCAGTTCACACAGTTGACGAATTCGCAGCAAAAATTAATGTGAGAGGTGTCATAGTAAAAAAAATTAAACGTTGTGCTATCAAAAAACGTTAGCTGTCAAAGATTAACTATAATTTCGAAAATACTGATTGGAGTTATTACTAAAGATTTTTCTGACAGCTCGATTTATACATGTAAATTCGCACCCAAAACATCCGTAGACGTGGAAATAAGTTTGAAAAAGTATACTATCGGAACGTCGAGAGAATTTTTTCCATAGAAAATTTAGAAAAATACTTTTAATTACGTATTAATTACTTTCCCAAATTAAAACTCTAATACTAAATAATATACTTTTTAGTGCTTATTATAGGCGCCAATTTTTCCCTAAATAAATGCCTTTTAATCCGCACTCTACTGATTACAATAATTAATAACTAAGTAATAATTTTCTGTTAAATTTTCATTGAAAAAAAATATTATGAAGGCAATAGGTATATTAATTTAATGCATTTTCTATTCTGTACTGTCTACCTTCTACTTATAAAAATTGTTTTAAGTACCTGCCTTATATGATATTAGTTAGCTACACTACGCCACAAAAGTCTGGATTCACTCACTTTTTTTTGAATAAAAATAGAATTAACTAAATAAAGGTAAATATTTTAAAATAAGTAGTACTTCCTAATTTCATATTGTAACGATTTTAGGGGTTCTATTAATTTTTATTTTAAAACAAAACACGAAATTGTTAATAAACTAATTTATTTAAAAGCAAACTAATTAATACTAAATTAAACACTAATTTATTTACAAGCTAATTACAACCTAATTTATTTTAACAGCCGAGCGAAAGTAACGTGAACTTTAATGCCGAACTGTCCAACGCCGAATTCTCCTCGAACTCCCGGTCGCGTGCTTTATAAGCCGGGGTTGTTTTTCGCGAACATTCGAGTACGCGACAGAATGTCTAGGGTTGATTCCACCGCTGACGTGATATCGGAGCGCCCGAAGTTTCTGATCTAAGGCGCGTCGACGATACCGCATGAGACGGTCTAGAGCCGGAATCGTCACAATATGTTTATTAGTTACTTACCGGTTTCGGTTTTTTCATAAAACCTTCGTCGGGCTGCTATTGTCATGTAATAGTTACAATTTTAAAGAAAATGCTTATATTTTAAATTATTTCTAATGTGCTTCATAAATTTAACTATTACAACATGACAATAACAGCCTGATGAAGGTTTCATGAAAAAAACTAACTAATAAGCACATCAAATTAGAAAGTGCTACTTATTTTATATAAAAAATAGCTTCTCGATGCAAACTGTGAATGAATTTTATTACATATAATTTACGAACAACATTTAAACTGGAATTAATGTCTATAGAAAGCAATCTTAATTTACAAAATGAACTCAGACTTTTGTCGCGCAGTGTGTAACATTAAACGTGGAATAGAGGAATTATAATTTTTTTCTCAGTTAAAACTTAATAGAAAATTACTATTCCTTATACTGTTGAAATCAGAATTTAGAATACTTTGTTAAATAAAAAAGAAACTATGTATAGGTGTGCTATTTGAAAAAGTGGGGTTGTGGGTAGTTTCTGAGGGGTTGTTGTCTGTTGGTTACTTTTAAGTACTCTACCTTGTAGAGCATTTTCAGCAAAACCTGATTAATTTTTTTCTGACAGGGAACGCGCTACGGTCTTTTCGACCGGGAGGGAAAACTATCGCATGATATCACTCGATCAGCCAATGAGATATCGGGATAACCGTCTAAGTAAGCTTCAATAAAATTTCTGCACTATCTCAGTAAAGTATTTGGAACAACAACGTGTTTAATTTTACCATTGTTCGTTTGGAGCTGCGGTCATATCCACCATGCGCGTGTATTCGTGTATTAAAATTTTGGAGAGTATCTTCGCGCTTCATATTCGTGAAAAAAACTTGAGTGTAATGCAAGCTTATATTTTTGTTTCTTATAACGTTACGGGAAGTGCTTTCATGTCCTATGAATGTGAACAACGGAATCTGTGGATGTCATGGAGTGAATTAGACAGTGAAGACGGAATAGATGGTCTTGCTGGAGATGATTTGGATGCTGTTGAAGAAAGTGAGCACGACACTCAGAACAGTCGGAAGATGAAGTTAATTCGGCGGATTCGGAAGCGGAAGAAATGAATGAGTTATGTTATGTAGAAAAGGATAATAAAACGCTATGGAGAAAATTCCCCCTGGAAAAACAAAAAAAAAACATAATTTTGTCAACAGTCAACAATTTTGGAAGCCTAGTAACTGTATTTTCCAAATTCAGTAATTGACGAAATTGTAGTCTGCACTAACCGATATATTCAAAAAGTTAGGTCAAATTTTGCTAGAGAAAGAGACGCTGCAGATACGGATAGATGCGAAATAAAAGCGACTATAGGTTTGCCATACCTGACTGGTGTCTTAAATATTTAAACATATTGCCTTAAAAATTTACATATGCGGATTTTGTTACGGGTGAAAATCCTGTTAAGATCATTTTTAGTATTGTCAGTTACCCTGTATGGCGAAATTACTTGAACATTCAGTTATTCTCCCATGCGCGTTTCATTTGTACGCCGCTAAACGATAGCCTGCACTACGGAATACGGAAGTGCTGCCGTCTCCCTCTGTCCTGAAGTGAGTTCATTCTGTTCTTCTATCAACCCTCCTCTTAATATCTGGCATCCGTTGAAAATACTTGCACGCTAGCGAGTCCTTCATGGCTCGTTGTAGGGTGTAGACGTGTTGTTGCGTTTAGTGTGCTTTACGATTTCATTTGAGTGAAAAGGTCTAAAGATTAAGATTAACGGTACTCTGATTACTGGATTTTTAAAATAGTCACCCCTGCACTTTTAAGCATTGTTTAATGCTTGTCCAAGCCTGGTCCCGGCAGATTGAGATTAGGCTTTTGCGTCTTGCGTTCTGCGTTTTGTTGTTTGCTGCTTTTTCCTTTCCCTACTGATTATTATGTTTACTACGATCATCGCTCTTTGGCTACCCAAACCTTTGGTGCTGATTTCGGAAACCAACCATCTTGAAGTTACCGCAAGTTCGACAACGACTGTTACATTCACCGCCATTATTCCCCCGTCTGTCCGGACTTAAATTCACCTAACCGCTGTTTAGTGAATTACGTCGTGAGAGGTCGCTGGGAATTGCGGTACGCCTTCTTGGCTTCAGTGGTCCTCCGCTGGATTCGATATTCTTCGGGCATTGACGACGACAGCTGCCGTTGGAGGCGCGAGGATGTAAACAAGGTCGAAACATTTTGATTTGAATTGCTGTAACGCACGCTTTTAAATTCTTTTCTAAATTAAGCAACCTTCTGTTGTCGAGGTTAATTAATTTTATTTCGATTTTATAACGGAAAGTCGGTACTCGTTGCGGTTTTATATTTTATTTATTTTTTCTGTTCGATTCAATTATATAAGCGTGCTATTTTTATTATAAATAAAGACAACTGTGCCATATTGGGGAATTTTATTTTAGCAGTTCAGGTAGGTAGCAGTTTCTTGAGACGAGAAATAATAATAAGGCCTTAATTTTGAGGTAGCTGCTAGAGAACGCTATGTACGGTATCGTTCTAGCTTTTAAAATGCTGTGAGTAGACTTTTATCAATAAATTATTATTCTCCCATCTTTTCTAAACCAACTAAGTATACCTATTCAATAACGCTAAAGTTAACCGTTTACGAGATATTTGCTATTTTAGCTTTGAATACAACGTGGTTTTTACGATAGTATATGCGTTTTACTTAAATAATAGTAATGACGTTATATTGTTTACGAAATACCTGAACGTACTTTTTATGATCAACACACATCTATTACTTTTCCTACAGACCAAAATCGAAGAAGAACTTGCTGCCTACCTGGTTGCAAATGTAGAGGGAATGATCGTAGACGAAAGTAGTAATAACAGTAACACCGATAACAGTAGCCAAAAACAGCAGTAATAACAGCACAGCTTAAGTAAGAAGAAAAAAACACGCCTGAACCACGCCCAAATACTCGCTATATTTGCCTAATCGAAGTTTTGTGGAAATTAGACTTCGAAAAACATTAACAAATGGTTATAAATGTAAGGGGTGACGATTTCAAAATCCGGTGTCTTGATTGCCATTCAACAGTCAACTAGGCAATTTCGGCCTGTTGACTTTTATCGAAACACACTCCGACACCACACCCGATACGTTCTATCCAAGAACTGGCGACCGTGCAGAATTTTCGTCATATCTAAAGATCGTCAGGCGGATTAAAGAAGGGGGTTGGTAAACGAAGACAGTTGACTCACAGGGGAAATGAGGGAGACAAAACACTTCCCTGATGCGTAGTGAAAGCTATTGTTTAATAACGCATCATGTTAAAACGGGCGTCGACAAATAATGGTCTTTTGGCGTTCCTACGCAATACAGGTTGACTCGAACGACTGAAAATGATTTTAACGAAATATTCACCAGTAACAAACGACGTTGCATTCAAGCTAAAAAGCAAATATCTCGGAAACGGTTAACTTTAGCGCTATTGAACAGGTGAACCCAATTGATTTAGAAAAGATGGGGTAATAACCATTGTTTGTTAAAGGTTCCTTAAGTGTACTCACAAAAAGTTAGAGCATTTTAAAAGCAAGTGTGATACCGTACGTGGTGCCCTCTATCTACTACATCAAAATTGTGGCCATGTTAATACTTTTCGTCCCATAAAACCCCCATATATCAATTTTTAAGGCAATGTGCTTTATATCAACTTTTGGACTAGGAGAATTTAGCTAAATCGCAATATTTTGATGTCAGGAATCCACTGTTGCTCTGTGTCCCATTATTCTTGGACCACCCTTTAGACAAGTTTGTAAAAAAAACATTATTTGTTTAACAAGCAATAAAGAAGCAAAGCAAATTTTCTCTTTAACAATTTCCTTCTTACCACTTTTTTATTTGGATTTGTTTTATTTTTGTAAGCAATTTTTTTAAATTAATTTTTTTCTATGCCTCTAAGAACGAACTCTTTCGTTATATTAGTCTTATTTAAATTCCTATTGTTTTGGGTTTTTCCCTTTGTCCCCAAAACTGTACCAAAATAAATTATGTATGTATTTCTTTTGCAGTAACTCATCTGATTCGTTTCTCTAGTTCTTGAAATTCAATTATTTAATTTTTTTTTCAGTTAAGCTTTTCTTATTTTTAGCATGTAGTAGGTTGTTGGAAAGCAGTAATGAGCAAGGGGAGTATTGTTGGAAAACATTGAACACTTTGGAACATTAACTGACCAGTCTTAGGTATATTTTGGATTCTTATCCTTCATATTACGCGCAAAAAATATTTAGAGCTTTCTTGCTCTGCTCTTTTGCGTATAGAGATAAATTTATTTACATTTATGCATATTTATGTATATAGGTACAAGAAAAACAACAGTAAACATTTCTTGTTGAATAAAAATTGGTACGTAAAAGCCGTGAAATAAAGTCATTAAAAAGTGAAAGTTGAAGATATTTCTTCGCTTAGTAATTTATTTATATTTTAGTAGCACTGGTTCAAGTGTGAATGCATACGACATCCTCAAACTTAGAAGAAAAAGGTGCCTAATAATTTTTAGCTATGATTTAATTTAATGACATCTAATAATGCCTGAATTTATTTTTAAATAAGACATTTCAGGCGACGGACGCTTTGTAATTTATATTCAATGCAAATCACTCTTGATTTTCTAAGGCGATACATAAATTAGGTATTGTAATTTTTCGATCAGTGAGGCAATCACACAGAAATGATTTATTGCTCATACTCCAAAAAAAAAGCCCATCGCCTCTCGTTGCAGCGCGATCATTACAAAATTCATTCATTAATGCAAATTATTATTATTATTTTTTGCTGCTTCGAAGTGAGCGAAAATATTAATGACAGAACCGATTTCGATTATTTGCACGTGGTTCTCGATCGATGTATATGTGTGTTCATTTGTGCGTGTGTGCGTGGTCGTGGTAAGAATCGATGACTAAACAATACTACGGTTCTATTAACGTAGCGTGAATATATTAATATATATTTATTTAATTTACGAAACGTTCAGGTATGACAGCATCTTTGCTGCCGCTGATTCACTCGACATGAATGAGATGCTTATCAGTTCGTTAAACAAATATGATACGTATAACAATTCGCATTCCGTACGCGGACAAATTGCGAAATGTGCGAAGGTAGGCCGGAAATGATCTATTTATCGCACATAGAACCCGAGCGTGAAAGTTACCCAAAAGTTTCCAAAAAATTAAATGCCTTTATTTCTATTTATACATACCGACTCCGGACAAAATTTGAAACAAATCCACCTGAGGCAGTTAAATAAAGATTTTCTGTGACTTTTTAATTTTTTTCCGAAATAATTGAAAGAGATACGCAAACAAGGAATCGTTACACCAATTTAGTTTCATTTCTTCTTTTATCTGCGACAAAGTTAAAGAGGAACGTCTACCATCACTAAATATGTTATGGCACAGAAAGTTATTTTGACCGTCAAGAAGTCGCTTACGTATTTTGATTCATTTCAGATCCTTTCAGATGTTATGTATGTATGTAGATTTTTGAGGGTGGGATACTTTACGTCAACAAATGAGACCGTTATTCAAAGTGGAAAACGGTTATTGCTAAAGAACAGCGTCGTCATCTTAAGTGTCGCAAATCATGCGTTTCCGGAAAGTCTGCGGTTTGGTGTGTAACTCTTGAACTGTTAGACCCTCGCGATGAATCAATCGGAATCGTTAATAAACATCTCCAAATTGGTGACGACGGCGATTTTAATTGCGTGACTTCCTCCAGTATAGATATGCGTAAGTATCTCCTCATGAATGAATTAGCTTAAATTGTCTCAAATGGAACCGCATTTATTTTGGTCTCTGATTGCATCCCAAACCAGAACTTCTCGGCTGTAGATACGAGCATATACAGCTCGTGCTGCGATGCGTAATTCAAATATTGAATAATTAGTACTTTCGATCGAATACTAAATCAAAACTCTCCGTCCGTCGCTCTATCACTTCTAATATTAGCAGACGTTGTAAAACGCTTCCTTGACAGGATAAATATGAGATAGTTTGAGATTACTTCATTGTTATGTTAATATTTAATTAAGTCAGAAAATCGAGTACTGATTCGCCATAATATCAATCCACAATATTTTCTGTTTTTTTTTTTCGAAGAAGACATGTCTTTAAATTTTTTAGAAATGTACAGAATTTATTTTTAATCTGAATCTCAGCATGTGCAAGAAAAAATTCTACGTACACTTGCGAGTTAAAGACCCATAAATAAGTTTGTTTCATATTCTTCAAAAGTTTCAATTCAAGTCAATGTAATGTTTTTTAGTGGCATATTTCCTTTTTTAAATTTTCTATTCCATTTACTGCTGTGGTTTTTTCTAGAATTCAACAGTTCGTAAAATTTATTACAATTTTTTTTATTTTCAAGTTGTTAAAAAGAAAATTGGTTTGTTTAAAGGTAAAACGAATTAAATTTCGTCGTCCCATGAAATTAACCTTGGAATAAGAAATAGAAATTGGAAATGTGATGAAAATTTTTATTTGAATATTGAATTTAAGTGAAAAACTATTATCAGCGCTAGACTAAAAGTGACTCAATTTCCGCGTCGCGGACGATACACGTGTTCGCTCTCAAAAAAAGTGGTCACACAGGTATAGTGATTTGTGCAGTGTACTTTTATTTCACAGAAATAGCATTACTATCATTTCAAACATCAAATTTTACTCAAGTTTTTCCTTTGTTTTCTTTTCTTTCTTTCTAATTATTTTTTTTGGTTTTCTCATTGAAAGCATATTCTTCACTATTAAATACAGTAGAGTCCTGATTATTCGAGGTATCGTGGGGGACACTTGCCTCGGCTAAGTGAAAACTCGCATAACCCGAATATAGGCATAGTAACAATATTATTTGTATTCATTATTATGATGTATTAATTGTAATTTAGTTCATAATTTATCATAGATCAGATAAATTTGTATATCAAGAAAAATTATGATCCCAAGGTAGTTCGACTCAAATGTTGCTAGTACTGAAACACAAATTTTTGTTAAGAAAAACAAACTGAGGACAACAATCAAAAGATGCAATCGCCATCATTAGACTGACACACACACGAGTCTAAAAGCAGTTCGGATGTTACAACATCGTGGAGGATTTGCAGTTCTTTGAAGGCATCTCCGAAGTCGGACTTCTCAGACCAGGAGCAAGTCCTATATAGCCGATTTTATAACGTGTATGGTTTCATTCGTTTCATAATTGCAATCAGAATTACATGGCGATTCATTTAAGATCAATCGCGAATATCAGGGACAAACAATAAGGAACCAGTTTTTTATGTAGAAAATTTATTCGCGTTATCACAAAAAATTGTTGTTTCATTTCACCATGGTATGACGAATAAGAGAGTTTTTTTTTTTTAACGAGACTATAAACAAGACTGAGTTTGAATTTGGGGACAGTTACTTGAAATACCCGATTTGAATGTACGAGGCGACAGGAAATGTTACGTGAAGCCGTCGCTGACCATATCAATAAATAATTTAATCATGTTAAACCGATTACGTATTTAGACAAATGACCATTACAGAAATTAGTTTATATTAAATTCAATTAAAACAAACAAATAGTCACTATTGCTGCAACAAAAGAAATTGTTAATAAAGAATTTTAAGTTGACTAGAGTTATTTTAATTAATTTATGAGCAAAGAAATAATCTACGAGCGCGCAATGAACCCAAAAAGTTCGTGGACTTTAACAAAAGCAAAAGGTTTACGCCCTGAACCTTAAGAGTTTCATGATTGCACACTAATATGTACGTTATGAAGTAAAAACAAAATCGAATTTAACAACAACCAATAACGAAGCAATATGTTACGGATTTTATGACTGATACTCTATGTATATTAATCAAATTACAATAATTTTGAAATTTGTATAAATAAAAAAGTGTAAAATATAAAAAGTGTCCGCAAAAACAAACAAGTCTGCATAAAAAAGAAGTACTAAACAAACAAAACTAATAAAATAAATTGAGTATAAGTGATATAAATAAAATGACCTTAATCAGTGCACTTACCCTGGTTTGCACCGAACAAAATATGTTCAGCTTAAATTTAAGCGTCAGTTAGAATGTGACTTGTTCAATGTCGTGTAACATGAAATATCACATTATAAACACCGCTTAAATTTAAGCTCAGCTTAGTCCCAGTTTCACAAAACGTAGTGAACCTCTCGATCAAGTTAATCGTGTGATTAAGCAATATCATTGTAGGGAAGTTTAAATTTCCACCAATGATATTGCTTAATCACACAATTAACTTGATCGTGTGGTTAACTACGTTGTATGAAACTGGGCCTTAACGTGGTTGGTGCCATTAAAGGTTTAAAACAAAAATAATACCAACAAGAAGCTTTAATACTGGATTCTAAAAATTCTGAAAAAAAATAGAACACATTTTCCAAAAGAAATGATGTCACTCAATTTTTTGAACTTCTTCGTGTCCATTTTGCTTAACTTATTCCGGAAGTTTGTTGAAAAACCCTCAGGTAGTTTGGGGGTGTTTGCCGACATTTTGATTCCTCGTATTAAACATTCGCTTCCTAAAGTGAATTAATTTTTACATACCTGTAGATATAGTTTCGCCAATTTGTAATTTCCATATTTTCTATGATTAAAAATATCAAATATCTTTTTACAAACCATGTGAGGCACTTGTTTAGAGAATTGTATAGAAATATACAGAGTGGTGATAAAGTCCCGCACCAAGCTCATAATTTGTTTATTTAATGTTTCTTTATGCGAAATCCTGAAACAGGCAAATTTTTAAATTTATAAAGACACATTCGACGTCTTCATTAATTTTCTTAAACGGCAACCCTAACTTTCTCTTGGAGTGGGACTTCATCACCACTCTACCTATACATACAGTGTGCCCACGAATTTTCTGCACCAGTTAAGTTACGTATGATTTTGATATATTTTTCATTGTTTCTTTTGTTTCCTTTATTAAAGTATTTAAACCGCAATTAATTTGGCCTTATACTACACATTCCTTATTACGAAAATTCTTATTTTAAATATGGAAAAAATTATTCAATGTAATCTCCACCCACCTCTACCCTATTTTCTACCATGTGTTTAAATTTTCTGTACTCGTTACTCGATACAGGACCAGTTTCGTCAAATTTTTGGACTACGTTTTTTAATGTGTTAATTGTAACATGAATGTCAGGATATTTTACATTAATTCATCAATGGTCGTTTGATAATTAGTTTCTCCAATTCCATAACATTCTATTAAATAAATCCGCTGCTGCAATATGACTACAGCTTTATTTAACTAAGGGTATTAATTACCGACAAGCACTTAAGGAATAAGTTTAATTAATAACATTGACAATTCCCGGTAATCTTGAATTTAATTTGAACAAGGGCAAAATACGTTGCTCTCCGTCCAAATCATTATTTTTTATTTTCCCTGTATTCGAGCCAATTTTTTTAAAATTTTGTACCTGATTATGGATCTACAAGTCATGCAGAGCTTTTTATAAAGAATAGTATTTTTGTGAAATGTAAGATAAACTTTTTCTGGATTTGTACAAAACTTTTTGGTACACGCTGTATATAAAGCCGTAATTGAGGCGTTTCGAGAATTTTTAAAGCAAACAAAAACTTTTATAAGGAATAACTTTTTTCCTAAAACGTAAAATAAAAAAGCTTTACCTCTATTGCAGAAAATACGTGGACACAGTGTATATATATATACCGTTTGTCCATTTGACAATGAGACATAGGGATTTAACAAGGAAAAACAGAAATTGCTTTATATTATCTGCCTGAGTTAATTTTTATGAAATTGTAAGTTGCAATTCGAAAGATCTTGGTATTTAAAGCATTTTAAAATTAAAAGAACCAACTGTAAATTTAAAATTAAACTTTTGATATTTTAGGCATTAATTATTTATAAATTAAGAAAAAATGTTTAAATATTTTTATATTGAGCTTAATGGCACGTTTTAACAGCTGTAGGAACTGATTCTCGTGGTCTAGTGTTTCAGTTCGGGTTTCATAACCGAAAAGTTTACAAGATCAAACCCGAATCACCAAAAATTTTTTTTTCCATTGAAACTTTTTTAGACTTTGATTTTTTTAAATGTTAATTTGTATTTATTCTATCAGCTTTGTTTTAGCACAGGCATTTAGCTTTTCTTTTAATTTTTTATTCATAAATTGCATTTTGAAATTCAAATGACATTAGGTCAGCGTACGAGATCAAATTCATCATTTATCGTTTTATTTGACACTTTCATGCTGGATTTCACAAACGTCACTTAACTTCAATCATCGATTAAGAATAATCATTCCTATACCTTCAACACATGTAACCACGGCAACGTTTACTTTTAACGGATGATTAAATTTAAGTAACGTTTGTGAAATCCGCTGTCAATCTTTCACAATTATCTAGTTTTTCAATTTCTTGATAATTCTAAAGATGGAAAGTCTTAGTTTAGAAAACAGAGTTTTAGTTATTTGATTATACTTTCAAGGAAGATCTACTTTGATTGAAATGTTTCAAAATATTCAAATTCCTGCGGTGTGCAGTTTACGACGTTTAGGCTCGGTCTTTTCATCTCCAATTAACTTTATTTGACGATTAATTCCCATAATAACAATTATGATCACAATCATTATAACCTTGTTTATTATGTTACATAATAATTAATACATATTAAAATTAATATTAAAATGAAACTTATAAATAAAATAAAAACTAGTTTAAGAGTTTAAATGATTTCAAATCTGAAAAAATATTTAAAAAAAAGTGTCCTAATTTGGATTTGAACTCGTGACCTTACAGTTGCGAAAAACGAACAAACTACCTCGACCACGCGACCCGTTTATAACTTTTCGTTAAATAACTACTAAGCTTGTATGGAAAAAAATAATAACTTTTTTCTTGATTTCTAAATAATTAACAACTAAAATTGCACAAATTTAGTATCAAGACACTTTAAATGCAATAATCTTTCCGATTATAACCCAGAATTTCATATATATCTACTCAGGTAGATAATATAAAGGAATTTCTGTTTTCCCATGTTAAATCCCTATGTCACATTGTCAGACGGACATACTGTATGTAATTTAAACATATTTTTTCTTTTAATGCTGCGAAAGTTCATCAAGTTATTTACTTAAATCTTTTGCCAAATCCAACCAACAATGGAAAAATTCCTTTGCTTTATTAAACACTGAACATTTTTCGTATGTAATAAAAGCTCTCCTTTTTTTTAGCTTTGCAAAATTTGTTTTATGAAAAATTCGTCATTTTCCTTGCTACCCGAACCATTTAAAAGTTTGGCTTATTGTTTCCTTAAGTGTAAGTACAGTCCTCTCCCTGTTTTTCCTTTCTTCCTCTTAGAATTTCTTTAATATTTAATATTTAATACTTTATATAATATTTGATATCTCTACTTTTCAGTCTAATGTCTTTTCAAAATTCCAAAACGAGGGGTAAACCGCTGGGGATTTCTGGTGTACAGGTTTTGAGATGTCCGGGAATGTTTGAGGATGTCCAACGAATTCTAAGGTTGTCCGAGGATGTCTTGGGATGTCCAGGGATGTCTTCGAGATGCCCGGGGATGTCCGGGGATGTCGCAGAATTTTTCCGTGGAATTTCTAAAATTGCATACGCGTAGAATTTCGCGCAGTTTATATTTTGAGGTTAGGTTATGTTGCTTTATGCAGTGGTTTATGTACCAATATAAATTTTTTAACAACAAAGAAAATAATATTAATGAAAGGTAATTGCAATGATAAGTTACTTCATATAATTACTGTTAGTTATCTAGCACAGAAATTAAATTTTTTTCAAATAATACAGTTTTCGTACCATGTACATACCGCAAACTTTACCTAAATTATCTAAATTATATCTGTCACTACTTTTTAAAATGTATCTTACTTACAGTGATAGAGATAATTTAATCGTATACGCTACTCTTACGGGACCTAACGCGAAAACTCTCTATTATTAACAATCGATCAATTACATTCTTAACTTTTAATTTCTAGTTCATATTATTATAACCTGGCTGATATGGATTGTTTTGAAGAAGTCCAAATTCAGTTAAATATCTTCATTCTGGACTCTTTAAAAAACATTCTTAGTTTAATGGATTTTATAATGGGCAATTACTTGCCAAATTATCGGGCGTAGATATTGGAGAAATGGAACGTTTAACAAAAGAAGTTATGCCTTCTGTGATTCCCGAAAATCAGCATAAAGATTTTCTTGGCATTTTCCACTTGGATCTAACAAAATTTAAGTTTATACCAGGACATAAGCGGTTTCTCTATGCAATTTCCAAATATTTTAAAGATAGATTTAATAAGAAAGCACCACCAAAGACTAGTTCAGTTAATACTGAATTGCTGGCTATTTGCCCTTGCTTTGTAAATCAAAAACTGTTATTGCCGATGAAGTTGAAGATGAAAGTAAATTATGCCGACCAAGATATTATTTCCAATACACAGGTTAGTGAAAATGAGAATACAGAAAAAATAAAACAAAATGTTAAATTACATGCCAATGTTCAAAGATGACATTAGCCGAACGGATTTTTGACATTTGAATTCAATTCAATTCTTCCTTCAGATTTATCCAATATTTCACTCTTAGGAGTTCGTGATGGTTTAGCTCTTAAAGATCTTTTCAAGGATAGAGATGAAACTGTTTCTGAAACCGGATGGTTCGTGAAAGTAACTATAAGCGAAAAATCGAAAGGGTTAGTCCTGATCGTTTACGTAGATTTATAAATACTCCATCTTCGAATACTCCTCACAAGTACGTCAAAAAAATCCGCCCACCAACTTCTATTAGAAGGGATAAAAGAAAAAAAACAAATATAATCAACCTTCTTGTGGCTCGTCAGAATATTCCTCCTCCAGCAGTAATAAAGATGAAATAAGTTTTGATGAAAGTACCGATACTGAATCATTTGATGAAAGCGATTTTGAGGTAAATGAAAATTTTGAAACACAGTATTATAAAAAATAACTGAAAAAGAAGAAAGTTGTGAAGTTTACCAAACTCGAGAAGTGATTCAAAGTCAAAAGTAATAGTAATATAGATCTCATGATAAAACCTTCGATAATGGAACCCAAAATAGATTTTGTGGAAAAACATTAGCCAAACAGAAAATTAAATGGAACATTTGAAACTCAAAATCATTCTATCCAACTGGGACAATTTTATGCTGTGTTTTATGAGGAGAGCTGGTATATTGAACGGATTAAAAAAACTATCAACGCCAATATATTCGCCGTAACATTTTAAAACAAATAAGAAGAGGGAACACATTTTCTTGGACGACAAATCCGGACGTTGAGGACGTTAAAAAAGGATTTTTATTTTTGAAACTATTTATGACGATATAAAAACAATATATATTCAACTAAAATCTCGACTAAAATCAAAATAAAACGATTTGTCAAAATTCAAGTTTTGTTCGGTTTAATAAATAAGAGTATTTTTAGTTGTTTTTTTTTTTTGTTAAGAATTATTTTTCTGTTCTTTATTATTCAATTTTTATTATTTGTTTTTTCAATAAATATTTCTTCAAATGGTTTCTTTGTTATTTTTTTTTCTATCTGAATCGATTAAATTTCAGATAACCTGGTAGGTATGTATTCATAATGATCCGTAGAGGCCATAATGGATTAAAAAAATACTCAACAGGTACGGAGACAAGTAGGGATGTCTGAGGATGTCTAGGGAATTCCGAAAATATTCGGGGATGTCCGGAGATGTCTAAAGAATTCTAAAGATGTTCGGGGATGTCCGAAGATGTCTAGGGATGTGTTTCAGAAAGGGGATGTTTGGTGTACAAATTTTGCTCAGCGGTTTACCTCTCGTTCCAAAACGTCTAATTTTTAAGACCGTTCTAATTCCGTTCGTTTTCCAGAAAAAAAAGAATTAAAGTTTCAATTTTTTTGTTTTATTTCTTTAGTTGTCTTCCAAACACCTACTTACCTTCCTCGAATTGTGAATAACTTCGTTTTGCAAACTGTATCGAAAATTTGTCAAAACAATGACCTTAGCCTTGGACGGGTAACGGCAACAAAGAAGCAAAATAATTCTTCGGCTCCGCAGTCGGGCAACAATAAGTGAAACTAATATGAAAATTTATGATGTAACATAAACAAGTCGGTACCAGAAACTAACAGTTTCGCACTTAACATTCGCCTTCTAAGTAATTTTAAATATTAATACTAATTGCGGTGAGGCTTTAAAATAATGCCGCGTTCAGATGGTTCCTTGTCGCACGCCTTAAGCAAATTTGGTCGGCACGGGAAAGCCAAACACACGGACCTATTAAATAATTAATTTGCGTAATCGAATTTTGATTTGTATGTCAGTCACATCGTAAATATTTGCCAATTTGAATTTCTTCTCCTTATGACCTAATAATTAACGAAAATGATTCACTTTAAAGCAGAGTGATTCGAATCTATGTATGAGCCAGCAAAGTCTAGCTGTACCTACTGATCAAGATGTTTGAGGTGGGCGGTGGTATTGCAATTACCGAAGTCCGGGGGCGAAGCACCTGCACGGGCCGTCACACTCACGTATCGTGGGAGCTCTCCCGGTTAAGAGCGATATTTTACAAGTGTCCCTTCGAATGAGCGTGTTATTCTTGCGAATGCGAAAACCTGAACGCGACTAAACTTATTGCCGGGCGATAAACGGTGTAATAACCGGTTTATAATTTAACATTTATACACGGCGATATTGCGGCGTAATCTATGATGCGACAGTACTGAAGCGTAATGTTGGTTTATGCCTGATTTTCAGGCAGTAAAACCGAGCGTGCACGGGATTTATCTGCGATTCACCTGTGGAGCTCGTTTACTACATCGAATTTACGTTGTTTTAAAAACAGCGACTCCTAAACCTTTTAGTCTTTGCTGTAGCTCATCTCATCTTTCACACTCCGAATTGTAAGCAACCCACTGCGTAAAAATTGAAAAGAAAGTCATAAGGCTTTCAGTATGAAATATCTCCGATGTTAATCTTAAAAAATTATTTAATTTCACTGATTGTGAGTTAAATACCCACAACGCAATTCGAAATAATTAAGGCGCAGATGCCGCTGGCTTCGATCAAGTTCCAAGTCGAAACTTACCAGGTATTTAACGAGGGTTGCTTTAGCGGAAAAAACTAAGGAGTGATAACTAATCGATCTCCAGGAAGGTTGGTGAGCGTGCGTCTAGCTTTAGGAGAACCGACAGATAAACTCTAAGAAACCAGAAGATACATTTTGGAATGAAATCCGGGAATTAAAAAAATACATTCACTTCTTTACCCGGAAAGACAACCCCGGCGAGTTCCAACTTGAATCTCAGCTACCAAATGCCGAGGCTCTCTTCCTAAGAAACTCATAATTAATCATCATCCGCAAAGTTAAAATTGTAACAGCCGCTTAGTATTGAGAACTAAAGGGTGTTCTGAAGCCTTTCGGTTCCGGAAAGTCGTGGATTGTGAAACGTACACCTTTACAAGTTGTGTAAGATGACGTCACTATTTACTTGGAAAAAATATAGGGGTATCATAATTCACACCATGCTATTCTCAGATGAAATCTGTACCGAAAAATATGATAGTATTTTCTTCAAAGAACGTATAGTTTCCAAAACATAAACAAACATCTTGTAGCTAGCTGTGCTACGGTTATTTAACGATTAAGAAATAACTACTACGCTTATAATAATCACCCAATTAAACTCGTGACATAGGAAAACTAGTGCTACCTTATAATTGCAATTAATTGATGGTAAAATACATTTTTTTTTAAATAGAAAGTAACAGCCAATCCCGTCAGTTCTCTGATAAATTAAAATCACGGACCTGTTGTTTATATGTGTGACTAATTAACCACAGATAGATTCCCGTTCTTTCTCTCTCATTTGACGCAAGCTTTCACGGTCAAGGCTGTCGCAAAAAAAATTCTTCCGGGTTACGCTGCATATTCAATTCCATCACTGAGATTACAAACAAGAAAAATATTTTTTGTTCTATCCGGAAAGATGACATCCTATAGCAATGCAATGCGGTATTTTTTTTTTTTTATTATATTGACATGTTGAAACACCGGCCTCACAATTAATCTGTAGTTTTTTTCTGACTTTCTAATGTTTGATTAATGAGAGCGTGCTTACAAGAACGGGTTTGAAAAGAACACTGAATCGCACTGTAGTAGAAGTATGTAGATGTCTGAAACTTTATTAATTAATTTTCTAGATGCTACTGTTTGGTGTTAGCAAACGTCCTACGACTTTTCTTTGCAACTTTAATAAGGCCCAACAATTTACGCAAACTTCTGTTATACAACACTGTGTTGTGTGTGCATTTAACTTTGTTCATACACGATGCTACAGTTTGTGCAAACGTACAATAAAAAAAAAACACTGAAATTCTGTCCGCTAAACAAAGCACTATGTGAGTTTGTTGTTGATGGCTACCAAAATCCACATACATGTTCCAACTTGTTGCACAACAACTCAAACACGAACATACACCATCAAAATTTGCGCAACAAAGGCTGTTGTGCAAATTATTTGATCGTGTATGGGGCCTGCAAAAGAATTTGTTACATTTTAAGTAGGTATATAATTGCTTCAGAATGGACTTTCGTCTTCGCAGTTGAGTGGTCTGTCTGCGCTTCTTGTTTCGTAACAGCAAACTGATATCTTAAACAAACAGAATTAATGAAAAATTAAACGACGCGACCACAGGTAAACAAAATGATTACTTAATTTCCTTAATAAGCGAGAATATCCTGCTTAATTGTATCTCCGTGTCGGGGGGGAAACCGCAAAATATTTTCAAGCGTTAAGATCTGAATCAATTTGCATTTTCTACTTTCGTAATGCACATAATTTTATAGTTTCGTTTCTTCTTGTATCATCTAGGTATTATTTAAATAACCTTAAGAAACTGAAAACTTTAAGCTCCAAAATACAAGACAAATTGGACGTCTAAAAATCAAGTTGTATTCCAAAAATTCTTTTTAATCTATACGTATGAAATTAGTAATTGTATATTTAGAACTTATCTGCTGCTCAACTTTTCCTTTAAATTTCTGAAAGCTATTATTTTTATAAATTTTTTAAATTTATTCATCACTCGATGAGTAAGAAGCCGGAGATTCGATCTATTTGCGGTGGAATCAATCCGCATTCCTGCGGGTACAGTTGGTATGTTAGGAAACTGTCAAATATTTACAAGATGATAACTGGAATTCCTTATTGATGTGCACTCTGTGTGACGTCCAAAACAAACATTGCACTTTTGCAATAATACCTGACAGAGGAAGTGCTTAATAAACTTGAAAAATAAAACAAGAGAAAAAGCGACACGTGGAAGAATTCCTGTTTCATCTAAAAACAAAAATTCTTTCTCCAAAACACTTTTCTTTTTCCTTCAGACTGAGCAAGTCGAAATAGATCTCGACGAATTTGGGCAATTTTATTCCACGATGTTTAATAATTTCCAAATTGCAAAACAAAATGTGCTTTCGATTCACAGATCTTAATTGTACTAACTTATTCCCCGACTTTTTCTACAGTCGTAAGATTAGCTTCTTTATTCAATTCTTTTTTATAAGTTGAAGCGAAGTTGAGCTTTCGAAAATCTATAAGGCCCAGTTGTACAATTCGAGTTTAACGTTAAATCAAAGCTTAAATAACACGGTTGTAATGGACGTTGCTATGGGTTGCTTCGCTTAAAGTTAAACTCGAATTGTACAACTGGGCCTTATAGGTATTTCGAACCTAATTAAGAATCCTTCGGTTTTTGCATAATCCATTATGGATTGTTGCTGATTTGTTTCTCCAATCAAAAAACAAGTTATTAAGTTTTTTTTACGCAGAAGTTAATTAACTGTTATCCTGTGACTTTTGCAGAACTTGCTTTACTTCTTGAAAGGGATCGTTTCGTACTCGGGCATCCATATCACTCGTTTAAATCATAAACGATTAAAGATGGGCTTTCTACTTGTATGTATAATATCTCGTATCTCTTGTTTATTTTCATAATTTTTAACACATAATGTTCGCCATTTATTTTCATGAGAATGTATAGATTTTAATAACTTCTGTTAAATATTTAATACAGAAATTCTCACATGCGATTTTATTCCTTAAGTTTCTCGTCTGGTTTATCACTTGCTGTATATGAAAGGTATGTACAGTCGCAATCAAAATTCATGACATGACCTGTACAGAAAAACTTATCGTGGACATTTTATTTGTGGTTTCCAAGCAAAAAATAATTTACGACATCCCGGATTCACTTTTAAGTAGTAAGATTTGGATGCATTCGACGTTCATAGTTTTGAAGAAGATGGGTACGATGTTTTGTAAGCTTTCTGTAAGCGCCATGAATTATGATTGCAACTGTACATACAACAAACACGTCAAGAGCTTCGGATGCTTTTACTCAAGGTCTATGCACGAAGGCTTTTTAATTTAATTCATAATCGCCACGGACAGAAGACAGAGTACAGAAGACTCGTAGTAGGACGAGGTCGACCTTGACCTATGAACGCATTTTTGGTTAGGTAAAGTACCACTTCAAATTTTGAATTACTTGGAATACTGAATTATAGGGATTTGTAGCTTAGTTTATCATGTTCCACTTTTCGTTAGTATTAATGCTTGGGAAAATGGATTTACATTTTTAAATAAGAAATTGGAAGTTAATATTCATATGGAAAACGAAGAACAAATAAATGACGGATTTGCTCTGCAAAATCTACTGAAAAGCCCGTAGGGGCAAGGGGAACGAAAATTTTAGCCCCGAAAAGTCGTCTTAGGCCCGAGAATCATCAGATTTAAGAATCTCGATTAAGTATAATAATCCGGGCTAAGGCGACTTCGTAATAATAATAATTTAAAAAATATTAACGGGATTTCCATGATATTAAATTAAAATAATTTTAAAGACGATATGCCAGAGGGTCACAAAAAAAACTACTTCTAAGATCTTGAATTATATTTTGTTCATCAGTACAATAACTATGAATTAGATGATGACATGTTTCGGTTTAAGAACCATTCTCAAATCTGTTAAGCAAGACGCATTAGCAAGTGGCCATTTTTACTTAAATTAAGGTTTTTTTAAACCTTAATTTAGGTAAAAATGGTCACGTCTTGCTTAACAGATTTGAGAATGGTTCTTAAACCGTAACATGTCATCATCTAATTCATAGTTTTTGTACTGATGAACAAAATACAATTCAAGACCTTAGAAGTAGTTTTTTTGTGACCCTCTGGCATATCGTCTTCAAAATAATAATAATAATTTACATTTTTAAGCGAGAAATTTTATTAATATCTTTTATTAACTGTTTCGTGATGCTGCATTAATTAAGAACGAATTTTCGACAGATCTTGCGCCTTTAATTAGTTGAAGTAAATTGCTCTTGTAGAAATAATGAGGATTGATCTGACTTATCAAGTAAATAAATAAATAAGTACATTCAGATGAATCGTTTTAGTCGTAGTGTATTCGTCGACCTTCTGCCGCATATGATGAACTTAACAATTGTATATTGTAGCTGTTTATGTATTTGTGCCACTATCATCAACGTACAATAATAATAAAAAATAGAATAATAAAAAATAGAATTTGAAATGTGAAATTTGAGGAAACACTGAAGAAGACATTTGAAGACCCGCACCAGCAGATGCAACAAAGAAGACTGGGAGATAACTGCGATACATATTAAAAGCAAGATGAGAGAACACCGAGAACAGTTTTCAAAACAAGTTAGTTTGCAAAGACGAAGAAGGACCTGAAAAACAGAAGAAGAAAAGAAGAGTTGATACAAGTTTCCTCTTTAGTCTTCAATACGTTCCATTCTTTGTTCCTTGTTGCGTAGAGTCTAGGCTCCTCTTTTCATGTCGTTGGTCCTTGAAGGGCTTCTAGCTTTGAATTCGTATCTATTTTATAAACTTGCTCCATTTTGAAAGTCCTGCTTAGAATTTGGCTCTGAGCAAGTTACTCATGAAATGCTTAATCTAATAATTGCATACTCTATGAATTACCTTCTTTTATTTCTTCCTTTTAGATTTACATGTGACGTGCTCGTTGCTTCTTGGCGATCGTGTTCATACTACTTTGATGATTCATAATAAAAGTCACCTTGTTCTCTCTTCGCTTCTAATTTTAGTTTTTTCGTATTTTTTATTCGTTTCTTTCGCTTGATTTTTATACAATTTTATTTATTATCTCTTATCTTTTGTATAACAAAATATTAGAAGACTCGGTCGGCTACTGATCAAAGTATTTATTTTGAATGATTGTGAGTAGGTACCTTATTTCAATTCTTAAGTGATCACTGGGTGAAATAAATTTTAAAATTGGTTATTAGTTCATTAGTAAATTGAGAAAAACCATTTATGATCTCTTGGCCCTTACTCTTAAGAGCATAAATATTTTCCTAAACTATAGTCAACTTCTAAGATAATTCTTGATTAGAAAGACAGTTACCTGCAATTCTTTCTTTTTTTATCACATGAAATTCTAAAGGAAAGTTACACGTAATCTCTTCGTCAACCAATTTCTCTTTCCGTTATTTTTTCATACTATTGACTTAATGATTATTTTATACCGTGAAATTCTTAAAAATTAATTAAATATTTAAAAAAGAAATCCAATTTACTAATTAAAAGCTGTCTGTGATAAGATTATAATGAAATTGTTATGCAACGTTTCATCGGACAAGAAAGAGTCTAATTGAATTTTGACTTATTGTTTGAAGAACCGTAACCATTTTCTTTCTTCTTGTTCACTATTTTTTTTAAATTATGTATACAGAAAAAGTAAATAAAAAATGAGAAGAACCTCCGTCGAATTTTAATTGAAAAGAATGCAGTTGTAAAAATTACTAGTTAATTTGTTTAATGTTAAATGTGGTTTAGTATTTTGCTAATTGATTCCTAGATGTTGGTGAGTCAGCTATTCTTTAATTAAGTTATTGAATTGCAGGTAAATACAACGGAAACGTAATCAAGTTTGACGACGCAAGTTAATTATGTAAGTGGCGCTACAATTGATTCATCACTAGGTCGGTTGTTCACCCACGCAGAATTTTCAACATTTTTGTCGGTATTACTCAGATAACCTAATCAGAGAAAGTACTCACGACCATATAAGTCGTGCTGATAAAAGATTCCTGAAACACCGCGATATTTCCAAGAAGATTCAGTACACGAACGTATAAACCTTTGCTATGAGTAATTATCGCGAATGGTTACTTAATGTTCCGGTAGAGACAAATTGTGAGTTTCGGTGACAAGAAATTTTCGCCACGGTAATCGCAATGTAAAATTTAAATAATATTTATGTTACAGTAAACATCCGCTCCGACATAATAATTAACGGTTCAAGCTACTGTAAACACTTGATAAGTTTTACTTGCAGTTAGTCGCGTCGTCAGCAAAGATTTGTTGAATTATTATCAGCGGACGTAAAAATCGTCGGGTACAATATTTGGGAAAAACGTGTCCCAGTGTGCCCAACCTTGGCGCAAAAATAGAAAATTCACACGTTTAAAATTACTGAAACGCCGGTATTTGGTTCGAAATGCCTGTTTAAAAGTCCGGTATGTGTGCGCACGCTATCCTAATCTAATTTACCCGAACGAAAGCAATGCAAAACTTGCGAGCTTAACTCATGTGCATCAAGCCTCATGTCAATTTTCGATTGTGCCGGTGTTCGGTTTACGTCAGTGGAAATCACCGCAGAAACAATGCCCAAGTGTTTTAAATATGTGAAAATAAATAATTGCGAAATCCGGAAACGCGTTCTACGAGTACCGACAATTAAGAAAATTACTTTTGCCTCCTCCTTCTTCGTTTGAACTTGCAGCAGCACGTTGAGTGCGTTTCATTTCTGTCAACGCGGACACACCTACGGAGTAGCGAGAAAAATAAGAACGTGCTGAATTCAATTTGCATTTGATTAAACGATATTTTTCCAGGAGACTCGGAAGACTGGAGGCAGTTAATTGAACCTGGCATATTCCGGGATTTTTTCTACGTCCGCATGAAATGTTTGATTGTTTCATTTGAAAATGCGTCAATAAATTTTTTTAACGCCCACAGACCTTAATTAAGTTATTTCAAATAGTTCATGCACACACACTTTGGTGAAATGCCAGAAAATATGTTTCTACAGAATACGAATGAATATGGCAACTAACAAGAATCATTGCAAATTCCAATACTTGCAAAATTTACAATTCTCGATTAACTTCATCTAAAGTATAAGTCATAAACCTTTGATTTGATCAATTACAATTATCTGGATGTGATTCCTTTTGCCTCATTTTATTTTATTTTTTGCTGTATCTCTTTAATGTTCTTTTTCTTTTTATTTATGAAACTCAAGTGAGCTCAAGCGTGAAAATAAGCGCTTAACGTCATCATAATCATCATGTGTTTAATGAATTTGTTTAAGAGCCTCAATAACAAACAAGCACACTCATAACTTTTGTAATTAATCTTTGAAGTCCTTGCTTCTAAAATCAAACTTTCCTAAATGTGTATATCAATTCTTTCACCAAGATAAAATCCAGACTACCAAGAGAAATTATTCTGCTTCGATTAAACTACATAAATATTATGTCTTAACCATAACCGTTTTAACCAATTACGAAGCTGAGATTTTCTCCGGGGTAAACGAAACGCCAATAAGAACGAGCCGAACACATGGCAACACATGTAAAATTTTGATCGCCTTAAATTCCGTGTGAATAAATAAACCGGCGAACAGCTACGAACATCGCGAGATGGAATTTCGAATCTTGCATTTTATTTATTCGCTTTTGGACGGATCATAAATTACCCAACGTCTTAATATGCGAACGTTGTCTCGGTGATCATGATTAATAACTGATTTACAACGGGCTCTAATATAATATTTAATCTGTCGGCGACGACGTTCAGTCTCTATTGAGATAGTGCTAAATACAAAAATGGAATATGACACCTAGAACTGTAAATGTAAATACTGGGACAGTTAGTCAAGACAAATTACACAATTATGTTAATGTAAAATGTCTCTTATCGACCTCCATGGACGCACAGACAGAATTTCTGCAGAATGTCCTTCAAAGTTATTTTACACACTCAACTATATTAAAAAACTATGAGTATAAAAGTACATCAAAATAATGAAAGCGCAAGTTTTTTTAATCATCTATTTCTCGAGAAAGATCTGCAAGCACTTAACGATAAGCAGACGATCCGCAAGGATTTCCAAATCGGTTATGGAATCCTGCGGTTCTCAGTAAAGTCTTCGCCTATTCATACGTAATATGAAGAAGTTGAGCTATTACGAATATTACGTTATTACGTTTATGACAAGCTTACCAATCGAATTCAATGTGGTCTATCATGAAATGAAAAGTTCAATGAAGGTGGTGCTCCTCAGGGCTCTATTTTGGGATTCCTGCTTTTTCTCTTTTGAGATGAGCGCTGATAATTGACCTGTTGCTTTCAGGAAGCATTAACTCACAAATAGGGAAAAAGACCTATTCAAATTATACTTTTGATAGATGACTTAGCTGAGAAGTTATTTTTGGAAGATGATTAATCTCGAAACACACTTACTTGTAACATCAATTTACTAATTTTAGCATCATCTTACTTTGATTGCAGACAATTAATATTAACGAAAACAAAGATGCTTAAATTAAAAGAGAAACCAAATCAAAAAGAGAAACTGAGAGATTAAATTACACATAAAGTAATAAAAAGAGTTTCATGTAGATATGTTTCGATTTTGTCTGGACACACACCTCACAAATCTTGAATGTTATCACACATTATGTTTTAAAAAGTTTTTGTCACTGAACAGGAAGAGACTTGGGATGATCTCAGTTTCATAATCTCTCTGATACATCCAGTACGCAACGTACTTGGTCGGCTCGTTATTCCTGTAAAAGCGGCTTACACATAACCGCAGAATATCCGTGTGAGTACAACAAAGAAATATTATGACGTCCACGACACGCCGACAAATAGAAAGTTATGAATTTACCGAGTTTCCGGCACTGGACCGAGCTGTTTGAGCATCCTGTTAAAAAAATATTTCCAGATCATTGCCCAATCTTAAGCAAATTGAACCTGAACTGAAATACCAGGCTTGAGGACTGTACGGTTTTAATTGAGGCCGATTACAGGAGCTATCGTAAGCTCTCTTAACCAAGATAAGGACGTATGTACACACACACATTCACGCTTATCCACAGTAACAACACAAAGTTGAATTCGTGAGCGGATTAGAAAACTCTTAATGACCTGGCAGTGCCTAACAAAATATTTAATAACTTCGGACAGTATATTATAAAGTGTTCGTTATCATTGCCTGCAAAGTAATAAATGGTAAATTTGCATAAATTAATAGCGCTGACGTCAAAATAACTAGCTGCAGACAGCACAACAAAATAATTCCCCCGAGAGAATGTATGCAAGTGAATCCGTGAAATATCGTTACATAACGTGTCTAGATATAGAAGTCGATATGAAGAATTAATCGTTCTGTGCTAGATGGTAATCGATTTTCTGCGAAAAACGAGGCCTGCGTTTTACTGATAACTAATTTGTTAATCGGAAAATGAGCGCTTGACAATAGCATCTATTCTATATTTCTGCGGTTCGGAGAAGACTGGGGAATTGGATGTTACACCCGCGTTTTCTTCGGAATTATCTTCCATTCGTCGTACTTCACAAAAAAAAAACGAATGAATTCCACGTGAATTTATTTACAAACATTCTTATCCTTAATCATTTAACTATACGGCGGTTTAATTGTGTGTGATAAGCAAGTTATCACTTTCTAGAGAATGACATGTTCGTGGTTTTGATCCGTTTATTCCCATCCACATTTGTGTTGTTAACTATAATTAAAAATTTAAAATTCGCTGTCGTCTAACAGCTTCATCAGGACAGAAAAATGAAAAATCGTATTTCAGGTAGCGACTTTTATGAGTATAATCAATTGATCACTTTTGTAATGGAGGAACGTTAGTTAGCGAAAACAATTTTGCACCTTTAGTAACTCCCCATTGTGCAAAACCGAGGTTGTTTGTGGCTTTTCGTTAAAGAAGGTTTCCATACAAATCCGATTTAAACAAGCCAACACGCAATTTACAAAAATACAAAGTGATGGAATTGCATCTAAAACCGTGGACTTACTTACTTCGGTTTCGTCGTTTAATGTCGGTTAGGAATTTCTGTTTTATTCTACCCGAATCTCTGACATTTTTTAATCGTTGGTTGTTGGAATTAGTAATGGGAAAGTTTGAAACCGATCGAGGCACCGAAAACGTTTCCGAAAATAATGTGGTCTGACCAAGAGCAGTTATGCAGCAATGAAATCATTTTCGGTTATGATAATGAACATCTGTTGCTCACCAATAATAAAATTATTGATACTATTGAACATACTTTATTTTTAACAGCTTTATAGTAATGGAAAAAGCATATAACATTAATAGTATTAATAGTTTTCTGTAGTAGGTATAAAGTGTACTACAAATTTAAATTTATTCTCTATATAACAAATGATACAGGGATTAAAGTGAACATGAGATTCGTCAAATTGAAGGAAAGATATATAATGACGTAATAGAATAAATAAATAAAATGAAATTGTAAATCTTATAGCGATTTCGACTGACTGCTCTAGAGCACTCTCAGACTATTTCCATCTTGTTTTAACCTCGTGTAATAACAGGGGGTGGAGGTACTCTCTGAGTTCTCTGGAGCAGGCAGTCGAAAACGCTGTAAGAATTACAAAATAACAACAATAAAAAATTGATACATATTATCAAGTGACGAGGAAAACAAATAAAATCAAAAAATAAAAATTATGTTATGCAAAAGTACATACATAAATCAACTAGTTACAACTTCAAATCAATTCCAATTTTCAAGATCTAACAAACTACTTGTGCTTGTCGGCATGTCATATTTCCAGAGCTTTCTTATCCTTTGTAGACCCTCGAGGCTAACATACAAAGGACCATTTTGACTGGTTATAATTTCTTGAACATGTGTCATAATCTTGGAAGGCTTTATTTTGTACATTATCTAGAGAAAAGTATTTCGTTAGACATTGTGTTTCGCAGACGAAATATCAGAGTAAAGTTTTTGGGTAAAATTTGCACTGTTTGAAATTTTGAAGTATTTAATATTAAACCGTTGTTGTCGCACCATTCTGCCAATTATTCAATGGAAGCTGAAGCAGCAGTCATTCCTGCAATTTAATTTATTTAATTACTTATTATACTTTTGTGGGAATAAAGACATTTATTATTATTATTATTATGTCGTCGGCGTAGAGTATCACTTGTGCAGGTATTGAACAGCAAGCGTGGAGATCATTTATAAAAAGTAAAAAGGATCGGTCTTAAAATGGATCCCTGAGGTACTCCGACTTTTGTCCACTGTTCACTGGAAAGATGATTATCTATTGTAACGCACTGCGACCTTTCACAGATCCTATCCGATTATTAGGTATTCCTCTGTTTCCAATTTATTTGTAAGCAGCTTTAGATTTACTGATTGTGAGTCAAATGCACGACTCAAATCAAAATACAGTGCATATACTTTATTTTTCTTGTTTAGTTCTTCAAATATACCATTATAAGCGTTAGCAATGGCTATAGTCGTGGATCTTCCTGCTTTTTATCAATTTTGTGAGTCTGAGTAAATATGGTATTGGTTGGCGAAGGAAGTCAACCTTTTATTGAAGGCTTCTTCAAAGATCTTTCCAAAGTGATTCTGAATTGCCACTGGTCGGTAAGATGATGCAGTATGTGGATCGCCGACTCCCGACTTTTTTAAAGCCGTAGGATATTCTCCTTCTTTAAAGGAATCATTGATAAGATTACTCAGGGGAGCGTCTATTATATCGGCTATTCCATGAATAACTGTACCCGTTATGCCATTCAGTCCAGGGGAGTTTTTGAGGCATTTCTTTTGTATTATATCCCGAATTTCGTGTCTTTCAGTAGATGTCAAGTACATGCTTGTATGCTTGTATACTACTTCTCAATAGTTTGAACACTTATTATTAAAGAAGGATTTTCTCGGTTTATTCAATTTTCAAGACCACTACTCTATATCTCTATATGACTTTGCTCAAACAGAAAAAAATAAATAAATAAATAAAATTAAATATTAAAATTAAAATAAAATAAATTAACATCCTTTTATTCCGGTTAAATAATCGAGAATAAATTTCCAACGTTCCTAACTCTGATTAAAACTGACATGCGACCGTGAATTTAACAAATGAAGAAATTCTAAAGTTCGTTTTGTACAGAATTGTTTAAAAAAGAAACGATTGTAATTGTTAAACAGCCTTACACCAATATTCAAATTCAAAACTTGAAAACAGAAAAATAGATCGATCAAAATTATGTTTTTATAATTGTTGCTAATGAAAATATTCCAGGCGTTTTAAAATAAAGTTAAAATAAATTGGAAAAGAATTGCCAGTGGTCACAAAAACGCGTTTTTGTGACCACTGGCAATTCTTTTCCAAATTATTTGATTATTAGTCACAAATCTCATGGATAACCCAATATCTTTTTATAAAGTTAAAACATTAAATTTTTCATCATTGCACATGTTGACGATTACCTGTGGAAAATACTTGCGTGGTATTACCGATGGTCACTCAAACCATGACAGGCTGAGTGTGAAACCGGGTAAATCCTGATCGCCAATTATTTATATATAAAAAAAAGAGGTCTAACTATATTATAGGGTCGACATGATTTTGCTTTTTAATTACAACAATAAGTGAGAAATAGGATTTTCCACCGAAAATTTCGCAGTGTTTTCGAAATTCCTGGCCCGGAAACCAACCCGCTGAAGCGAAAGCTCGTTCATTGAGAACAGTTTATTTCAGAACATTAAGTGGCGATTTGGAAATAAGCGGACTGCAAAAAAGTATCACGCGTGATTGGAAAAGTCGGGATCAATGAATTAAGTTCAATTAGATCAACGATGTATGTAACAAAATGGGCGAGTATTGCACTGATCGATTCGTCAGGCCTTTAGAAACAACGATTATAAATTGCGTTGGAAACAGGATTTGCTGGCCGGGTACACGTCATATTTTTACTGTTTCTAACCATTACCTACATCATTGCGATTTATCGTGGATGGTGTAAGGCAGATACGGCCTTGGTTAATTATTTTTTTTTTGTTTTTGTTATTCTATAGTTACCTACTCCGCGTTCGGTTTACTTTAAACCTATTGTATTAAGCCTTTGTGTATTCAATGCTTACATGTTGTAGCAAATTTAAAACAGCTTTGTAAAAAAATCAATTTCAATTTCGACGTTTCGACATTCATAAAAAACGATTATCATTATTATTTAAATAGCAACAGAATCGCTTTTAGTTTAAGTTAAATATTTTAGAAAAAAAAGGAGTCTTATTTTTGATTTATATGTCTCCTTGAACGTCGGCGTCATCCATATTTTGAGAGCCTTAGAAGTTTTCAAACCGATTATCTTTTAAGTGGTCTTTTTTTGTGGTTTCTACCTCTTGGTTTATTCGGCATTTCTGCCCTTGGATCTATCAGTCAACTCTGATGCCTCCATTGGACTTCATCTTCTATTTTTAATCTTAATCTTGTAAGCTTTTTCTTTTTACTGTCGTCAGTGCTTCCAATTCTATGATTGGTATCAATTTTGCCAAAATCGGGCTCACAGAGTCCTTGCAGGTCTTATATTCCTGCACTGAAGTTATAGACTAATAAATAAATATTACCCAATTTTCTACCCTAAATCACAGATAGTAGATCTTTGCAGATAGTCGACGAGATAAGAACGAATGGACGCTCTAAAAATAGTTTGATAAATACTCAATAGATTGTCAAAAACCATTTGCTAATTCCAAAGCTCAATTGGCTCATTTACCGCACAGATGTCGCTTTTAAGTAACGGAAAAATAAGTTTAAAATGGGGCCAGGACACTATAATGTGAAATATGATTATAATATGTTGTTAATTATCCTTTTCAATTTTGCGTCACACCACTTAGTTAAAGAATTTGTTTAAATGTTACTTATATTTACAGGTTTCGGTTTTCCACTCAGCTATTGCAACAGTAGCACCACCACATATTTGGTCTCCTAACTAAACCAAGTTTGTCTCCAGTTTGAAGCGTCAAATTTAGACCATTTGATGAGTCATCTGTCTAGTTCTATTATCTGTGGCTAAATTTAAAAATTGGCAACATTGTTGTGAACAAGGCAGACACTAAAATCAACATTACGTTATATCATCACCATTACTTTTAGCATTATTGTGATGTGTGCCCATCTTCGTCCTTAACGTCAACTTTTTTTTTTAATTTGATTAATTCAACTCAATTCAATTTATTTTTACCACTATAGATACATAATATGTACACATGGAAGCTTGTCCCCAGATAATTATATTGTAATTTAACGCTGAGTATACCACAGCATAGTACACATTTAGGAACGACGATGTATTTAAAGATTTCTTTAAATGAACTAATGCATAATACGATTTGTTAAGCTTTTTGCATAGGTTGTCGATGTGACAATCCCAGGAAAGATGGTTGTCAGTTAGTAGTCCTAAAAAATTAACTTGATTGTTACATTTTAAGCTAACATTCTCTACGGTAAAGCAAGATTCATGCGAAATTTTGTGCTTAGAATGAAATTCAACACATACTGTTTTTTCGACATTTATTAAAAGGCAATTTCTTTGACACCAAGTTTTAAATTCTTTAATGACATAGAAGTATTTTACATTCTCCGCCGTTTGCTCCCAATTTTGTTCGTCAACAATAATTGAAGTATCATCAGCATAAAGAAAAACTTTACCTTTTGTAATGTTTTACGGCAAGTCGTTGATGAATAAAAGAAATATAAGGGGACCAAGAATACTGCCCTGCGGTGTGCCTAAATCAAGGTGTTAAGGATCGGAGTAAGTATTATCAATTTTAACTTGATAAGTACGATGAGAAAGAAATGAAATTATCCAACTATTAATGGGTTCTCTAAGTCCAAGCGCATTTAACTTCAGTGAAATAAAATCATGTCTAACAGTGTCAAAGGCCTTAGTTAAGTCCAAATAATACCCACTACACAATAATTTAGGTCAAGTTTATCATAGACTTATTGAAAAATGTCTAAGGCAGCTGTTTCAGTAGAATGGCCTCTTCGAAAACCATGTTGATTACTATCGAGAACTGAAAACTTTTCCAGAAATTCAATTATTTTATTGGCTATCACTTTTTCGATTACTTAATAATGCAATAGGCCTGAAATTGTCGACGTCAATACAATTTCCTTTTTCTTGACAGGTACTATGACTGTATTTAATTTTGGTATCCGTTTTGATATGTTTCCTTAAGGCTTTAGCGATCTCAATGCATTTGTTAATTGTGCAACGACATGGAATGATTTGGCTCTATCGAATTGTTATTCATTCTTCATCAATGATATATTATGTAGAAAGAAAAAGCTAGTTTCTCAGCAATTTGGCGACTTATAAATATTGCGTATATTGTAATATTGTATACACAAGCTCTACCGGCTTAGAGATCTTTGCCACTTTTTTCTGTCTTTGGCTTCTTCTTTCCAGTCCCTTATTTCGACATCCCGCAGATCCTGCTTTACTTTTTCCAGCCATCTCTTTCTAGGGCGTCCTCTTCTTTTCCTTCCTCCTTCTCCTCGAAATAAAACTTTCTTCACACACAATCGCACATTCTGGCTATACACGTATATCCCAACCACCTGGCTCTTTGTATCGTCACTGTTTTGGGTGATGCTAGGTTTTTAAAGAGTTCCATCCTTATTTGTCCTTCTTATATAGTCTCCACTTACTAGTATTCTTCCATAAATTTTTCTTAACATTCTTCGTTCCCATACTTCAAGTTTCATCTCTTCTTTATTGTTCATTATCCAGGTTTCGCAGGCATAGGTAACAGTGGATTTTATTATTGTTTGGTAGAGTCTCGTTTTTGCAGGCAGTGATATCTGCTTTCGTAAATTGTTGTTCTTATGCTGCTTTTTCTTGGAATCTCCTCTTACACTAGGTTGAAGTGGACTGTCGACAATTGTCTCAATCCCTTTCTTACTGTGAATTGTTCTGAAATCCTTCCTTCGAGTGTTATTTTATTTTCAGTTTTTTCAAACGTCATTCGCACCAATTTCCTCAACTTACCCCAGTTTTCTCATTGCGCCATACAATTTCTTTCTTTGATTGGGTCACACTCCTGTTTGTAATTTGTGGATATCAAATGTACCTACATTCTGTTCGTATGTATTTTTGGAGCTGTTGCATGATAAAGATTTGATCCATCGTTGATCTCCCTTCCTTAAACCTTCCCTGATATTCTCCTACAAGCCAATTGTAATATTTATTTAGCCGGCTATCTTTGATAGCACTTTGTACATTACGTCCAAGAGTTCTGTCCCTCGATAGCTGTTACAATCTTCTTTGGCTCCCTTTTCATGTAGAGGTGGAATTACTTCTGCAATTATTTTATCTGAAAGAGTTTCATCATAGTACTTTTTGACTATTGGGCTGAAATTACGTCAATTTTCTTTTTTTCGTGAATCTTTTGCGTTTTATTCTTGAGAAAATCGTCACCCTTTCAGTCCGGCAGTAAGGTGAAGTGGGGTTAATGTGATAAAGGGGCAATTGTGATAATGCGGCATAATCTGAAATTGATAGTTATTTAAAGTTGGTTCTTGTCTGATGAAATTTGTATCACAAAATCTTTTAACCGGACACTAAATCGCGCACAATACACTTAACGTTTCACCGTCGTTTTCACTTCTGACGAAGCTGTCGAACGACGGTGAAACGTTAAGTGTATTGTGCGCGATTTAGTGTCCGGTTAAAAGATTTTGTGATATTGATAGTTATGTTTGTTCTAAAATTCTTAGTAACATTTGATGTGACTAGAGGCAAAGTTTATTTTACAGTTTGTCGGTTATACTGAAGAAAGTTTATATCTGTTTTCTTGATTGACATATTTTAGTTTTGTAAAAACCAAAATAATTAATAACTACAATTGTTATATGTACATTAGCCCCATTCCATGGGTAATCGTTATCATATTTGCCCCAAACACTGGGGTAAAGCTGATATACTGACAACGTTTTAAAAAAATTGCGTAACATTTTTCAAAAAGGAAATGAAAAGGCGTCGCGTCAGTTCTAGTATCAATTAGGAACTATATTTAAAACATTGGTAATATTTTTTTAAATTTGGGTTCCATTAAAATTATCTGTTTTAGCCTTTTCTTCGTGAACTATTAAAAAATTGTATCACATTTACCCCATTTTACTTTAAAGAAGATCAATTGGCAACGTCCGCGAAAGCGTTTAAATGAATTTAAGTTGCGAGATATTAATTTACGTCTGTCATTTTATTTATTTATTTTTGTTCCTGTAATAAAAACATCATTACATCTAGTCACATAAGCTGATAACATTATCGTGAGCCACGATTTTGTGTTATAGTATTTGTAATTGACTATTACATCGTTTAATTAAACTTAATCTTTTTATCCACTTGAGAGGCGTGCCTGGATTTATAAATGTTTTCGCAATCTGCAGCCAGAATCTATAAAACAATCTTAAAAGTATCAATATAAAATCTGTGTCTTTCTAGTTGCATTTAATAAATGATTAGTTAGAAAAATTATTTTAATTTTTTTGTTAGTGTTGGTTTCACGGCTGTAAGTGGATAATTTGAACTAAACGCTATTTTTTAATTCTTTAATACTTACATATAAATGATTATACTTTAATGTTGATTTGATAGTTTAGGTTGATTACCATAGAATTTCCCATTGAAAAGTAATCACAATCAGTTCCAAACGCCTCGATAATTATTTGGAAAACACATCCATCTCGTTACTCTCAAATTGCGAAGATTATTTACGCTATCCAGTTACATAATGCCAGTTTTTTCAGCGCGAAATCCGCCGGACTTGGTTCGCCGTTGACACATGGTCGGTTTGTTATAGTTAGCCGCTAGAATTTGTTTTTCTATTCTATCCTTTTTATGGCGAATTGGATGCTCAACGGATGCGCGGATTTTCTCTTGATGGATAATAAAAATATCCGGGCCAGTATTTATTATATCGGCGATGACATTAAACGAGTCTCACGAGCTGATCACTAAACGTCGGCGTGTGTCCTATCATATCCTCTAACGCGAAAATATTTCCAGGCGTAATGACAGACTTATGGTAAAACTGATAAATATTTGATTTGAAAAGATTGAATTTTATAACAATTTTTGAAAAAATACACTGGCTTCTAACAACATTTTACTTAAAAAAATTCTAAATAACTCTTGACAACTGAAGATATCAAAACTGTTTTCTAAACAATTAATATCAAGAGTATCCACAAATGAAACCTAATTCTTCGCTTTCAACTTGGTCATACCATTTCTTACTTCTTGAGTATGATTCTATTTTGATTCTATTCTGATTATGGTTTCTTGCATTTAACTCTTGTATTGAGTTGTCTAGAAAAAGGCAACGGTTTGAAAGTATTTTGGCCATTCGCAAAAAACAACCACTTCGGTGGCGGAATTTTATTCGAGATTCCTCGCCATTATTTACATAATATTAACAATCAGATGCATTTCTTAAGGGAACTCGTTTCCCTGCATTCCGAAATCTTCGGCGCGCACAGATTTCACCCACTCTCCATTGTTCAAGAGAAGAAGTAATATATGCTTCTGTTTGATTTAGTGTATGTTTATGCCCGCCGATGTTGGCCATGATTGCAGCAGCTGGAAGTTGTGTCCGTCCGTCCATCGGAATCGGCGTATCGGCAGAAACGCGCACGTTATTGCTTATTGGCAGTTTTCAGACGGTGTAACTTAACAAGTCGATGACATTTATAGATGCAATCGCTTGCGACACTATGGATGCGGTGCTAAATTATGTTAAGTTACGTTCCCCTTGTCGGCCGAAACAATCGGGCCCGACCAAATTTATGACATCACCGTAAATAATCGTTCAACTTAAAACTCGTAAGATGCGTGTGATTCATATCACGCTGACTGACATTTTTTCTTTATGACGTGCTAGGATATGGGCATGTTTCGGTTGTCCCCCTTTGGAGATAACCGCGTCTCCTGAAATCCTGAATTACCGTATTCGCCCGTCACTTTATCTGCCCACGTCTCGAATGCGATGCGAATCATTGTTTGGTTTTCTACCGATGAGATATATCGGAGGAAACTATTTACGCAAGTACTCCACCATTTAGTGTATGGCAAATAAAAAAAAATCACGGCTGTTTGCTTATTATAAACGTGACAATGTGAGCGTAATTAAGCGTGTTTGCCTATTCTAAGAGCTACTTGTTGAGTCAATTATGATTCAAATCTTTAAACCAATTTTAGTTTAGTCCTGGTTTTAGTCTAGTCCTAATTTTATTCTGATCCTGATTTAGGTTTCTCTGCACATATCGAGGGATCTAAATTAACCAGTTTAAAAATAATCTTATACATAAGACAGAATCGCTTATTAAGACCAAGGCTTTTGATAAAATACATCACTCCACACTGATGAGGAACTAATAGAGTCTTTTGCTATATATTGTTCCGCAAGGGTCACATCTTAGACCTCTTTTATTCTCTATTTTTATTAACGATATTCAAGCTTATTTTCATCACAGTAACTATACACAGTTGGTCTGACCAAGACTAGTTATACGGTTAATTGTGAGTAAATGAAGGAGAGGCTCATTGAAACTTGTGTGGAAATTACAATGTTGCGTACAAAGGTAGGAATGCTGTGGCCCGCGTTATCAATCGGCAACGTCAATTGATGTAGCTATTTCGTTTACTCATGCGCTTTCTACTATTCTATCCTTCATTTACTCATGATAAACGCATAGCCAGTGGTGGTCAGGCCGATGCGGTATATTGTATACTGATAATTTGAAAATTTATAGAAAAGTAGCTGATAACAATGACTGTGATCTCCTGCAGGAAGAACTAAACAGATTAACTGATTATTGTGCAGTAAATAAACTGTTGTTAAACCCTAATAAATGTGTCTCTACGTAACTGGACGCAATTTCACTATAATTTCATTCTGAGTGTATTTTCACTGGATAACATGGACAGAATCAGCGATTTAGGAATAATACTTGACTTTAAAATATCCTTTGCTCTTCATGTGGATCATATAGTACAGAAAGCACATCAAATCTCTCAATCAATCTCAACGTATGCCTTCTCAACATATTTTATTTCTGTACAAATTCTTAAGCAATATTTTTTAGTATAGTATAGTCTTTATTCACAATCTGATTCTTTACAGAATATTGTTTTGTCAAGTACCTACAATAATGTGCTAAAAGGTAAAAAAACTACTTTTATCAGAGAAATAACAGATACAATACAAGAGGTTTAAAGGTAAACATATACTTAAAATAAATAAAATAAATAAACACAGATCAACTTTTAGAGTCATTCATTCAGAAATTCGTTTACAGTGTAATAGGATTTATTCAAAAAAATTTGCTTGATATCTTTCTTAAATGAATTTCTGTTTGAATTAGTTTTGACTAATTGTGGGAGTTTATTAAAGATTTTAATTCTACAAAACTAGTTCCTTTTGCGAAGAAAGTGGTTCGATGTGCAGGAACTCGTAAAGCTTTTTAGCATTTCGGGTATTATAAAATTCATTAACATCATCATTAGTTAAAAATTTGTCATGATGATCATATACGAATAGCGCAAGGTTATACATGTACAAGGAGTAAAATGTCATGATTCCTAACTCCTGAAAATAGGGTCTACAATGATCATTCCATTTGGCATCGGTTATTAGCCTTACAATTTTTTTCTGAATAAGAAACAGTCTATTTGCACTTCTTGAGTTACCCCATATTATAATTCCGTACTCTAAATGAGAGCGTACATGAGCATTATAGTACATTAAAAGAATGTTGTTAGTTACGCATTTTTTCAGGTTAAGAAGTGCAAAATATGCACTGTTTAGTCTTCCAGCAATACTATTCACGTGATCATCCCAGCTTAGATTACTATCCACCAACAGACCCAGTAATTTGACAACTGACTGAGTTGGGATTGAATTAGTGCCACATTTTACTAACAAACTTTCATTTGAAAATAACGAATTCCTAATGGAGAACTGCACAATGACGGATTTCTTAACATTGAGATACAGTTTATTATTAGAACACCAATCATGCATGGTCTCGACATTTCATTGCACACACTGATTAAATCTTGTCTTCCGTCCGTATTTATAAATCCATCGTAGTGTCATCGGCGTATTGGCAAAGTTTTTACAAGTCCATTTCGCAATGAAGAATGATTTGTGCAAAGATCATTACTATATAGTAAGAACAAAAAGAGGAGATAAGATGCCTCCTTGAGGGACACCATTATTAATAGTTGCGAATTGCGATCTGAAATGTGCTTTTTATTCTATCTGTATCACGTTTAACTTCAACGAATTGTCGACGGTTAGATAAATGAGACGTAAACCAATCCAATACAGGACCGTTAATACCATGTTCTTGTAATTTTATGCCTCATTATTTTATGGTCTAGTACATCGAAGGTCCTTTGAGAGATCGAATAATATTCCCGCTGTTGTATCATTATTATCAAGACAAGTGGTAATGTGGTCGATGACATCATAAAGGGCAGTGATGGTATTTCTACCTTTTCTGAAACCATGATGATTTTCACTAGCAAATCGTGTTTTTCTAGGAAGTTCAGGACCTAATATACATGAGTCTGTCAATAGTTTTTGCAAAACAGATAGATTAGCTATTGCTCTATAATTTCGACGTTTGTAGAATCGCCTTTTTTGTGTACAGCGACTATTCTAGCAGTTTTTAATTCATGTGGATAGGAGCCGGTTTTGAATGAACAGTTTATGATATCTGTTAAAGGAATGGCTAAGAGCTCTGCTACATGGCCGACTATGAAGCAAGGCACTCCGTCAGGACCCTCAGACTTTTTATTGGAAATTATTTTTAATACATCAGCAACCTCATTAGTTGTTACTTTTGGCAAAAACATAGAAAATAGTGGTGCAGAAACCGGACTTAATTTTTCCTCATTTGTCAAATTAGTTGCGATATTACTGTAAGTAAAATGATCATTAAATTTATTAGCTATTGCAGATGGATCCGTTATAATTTCTTGATCTGTTTTTAAAGAGAGTTCAGTTTTTTTATACGCCTTTAGATCCGAATTTATAAGGTTCCAGCAAGCTTTAGTGATGTTCCTAGAATTCATTAATCGATCGGCATTGGCTTTTTTCTTTGCTTCTTGTAATTTAAGGTTATATGTTTTTTTAAGTTCCTTGTATTTATTTAATATATTTGCACTCCCAATGTTTTTATACAACCAATGAAGACTTTTTAGTTCATCTGACAATTGTTTTACCTCCACATTTATCCAAGTATTTTTATAATTTTTTTTATTCAATTTTTTTGTAAGCTTAGGAAAAGCATTATCCATATATTTTATAAAAATGCTTATAAAATTATCATACTTTTCGTCCACAGAGGAAGCAGCGAACACGTTAGTCCAATTTTCATTCATCAGTAAGTTGAAAAATTTTGCTCTGAGAATTGTCTTGTAAATAACAACGAGCCCATCTACTTTTTCATAGAGATTCAATTTCAATCGGTGTATTAACAACTACAGCGTTATGGTCAGAAAATTCTGTAAAAATAACTTTGGTGTTGATCTTCCCTTTAAAGTTGGACGTAAGTCAAAAGCTTTAACAATATTCAGCAGTTCGCACCTCTCCTTCGAATGAGACAAAAATTGACACTGAAGTCACCGCTTCAAATGTGTACTTATTACTATCAAAGATCGTAAGAAGTAACTTACGGAGATTCAAACAAAAAGATTGAAAATCTCCAGTAGGAAATCTATAAATCGATATTAAGAAACAATCATTTCCAGCAAGCTTAAAACTAATACATGTATATTCAAAGGTCTGTTCGACACTTGATATCGGTCTAGACACTGGAATGGCTTTAAGTCAGATCGCGCAAAATGACTGTTCTCCACCTGTATAATTTGCTCTAGAAAAGTTCTTTACCGGATAGTAAACCTTCTATAGTAAAATTCTTCCAATCACTGTCACTTAGCCAGTGTTCACATATACCACGTAGTGTGGGTTATCCAACTTCAGCCTAAATACTTCCAAATTAAGTTTTTGTTTGCAGGCTTGCATTTATTTGTACGATCTTTACAGATTTAGGTTCCTTTAATCATATCAGACTCATTTCGATTGTCTGAATTTGCACTCAATTTGAGATACTGTTAAGTTATATTGTTCTTTTCTCTGAGAGATCAAGATAATTATTCCGAGACTTCGAATATTTCCATGTAAATTCTTGTGTGTCCTTTGTTTTTCATTGCCCTTGACTGGTGTTGTCATTAAAGTTGAGTTCAAATTATCACTTTTATTTCAGTATACTCTAGCGGTTGTTTTGTATTTGACTTTACATTACAAGGAGGGTTTTCTGACAATTTGAAAATTTCCTCATAAGATTGATGTTGCGTTTCAGAAGGATAGTCTACAATGTATTTTGCTAATTCAGAACATACCATCCTTTTCGCAGAGTTCTTGAGATGCAAACCTTGTCCCTACATAATGAGAAAGGTGGAGAAGGTTATTAATACAGAATATTTCTACATGGTTGTATTCTGTGGCCAATAGGTAGAGTCGCTTTATTTATATGTTCAATTATACCATTTAGGTGTGGCTTGTCAAACCTGTATAAAAATGGTACTGATAATTGTGTTTACTCCTAGTGTTTTCCATGATTTTTCTGAAACTATTGATAAGTACCGTAATTTGTAGACTATCGTAGCAGTAGTCGATATCATTGGTACCAATTTTGTATAAACAGATAATCGTCGTAACCCAAATCTTTCATTATGACGTCTAAGTTGTTCACAATAGAGTTTATTTTAGCATTAGGTTTAATATAACTCAAAATTTTACACTCTTTTCGGTAAGGTATCTTCCAGAAAGCCATTGTATCGTCTGCCGTGACTGTCACTTTAGGATAACGAACCTATGCATTTTCTTCTCATCGATAGTTTCCACTGTAGAAATAGTTTTATATACATGCTCCAAGTTTTGCTTGATATTATCTGCACTGTTTTCAGTACTAATACATGCTTCATTATTTTGCTACCTTTGTATTCAATGGCGTTTTCAGATAAAGAATTTATCTTATGTTTAAATATTAAACATTTATCTCTCAATTTTGTGATTTCAGATTTTAGAGTTGAAGCATCTGACGTTTTACTGATATCCAAATCCAGTATTTCTTCTATGTCGAAATCACTTACGCTGTCTTTATCGTTATAATTTAGGAGTTCCTAAAATAGTATCTTTTCGTTCGTCTGTTTGTGTGCAAGATGAGTTGTTAGTTTTTCTTTTCGGTCTGGGTATAACAGTTTGTAATTTTAAATTTTGCTTGTCGTTAAGTTTAGTTACAATCTCATTGATTATTTTGATTTTGCCTCTACTTCTATTTCTAGTTGACGTATTTTTGTTCTTAATTTAATATTAGATTGTTTTAGATCCTCAACTTCACTTTGTGCACTAGCTAATTTATCTCTTTAGCTCAACATTATTAGTCGCCAAGTTTGATTTTGACTCTTTCCGTCTTTATGAGTAATACTAATGTAACTATTATTAGAGTTTAATTTAGAAACTGTCTTTTTTTTTAGTTCTACAAGTATTCGCTTTTGGTTTCGGGTGACAATTGCTGAACTCATTGTATATAGCACCCTGGTTAATTAAATCGATTTAAGAATTTATATCCAAATTATGCCGTCAACGACCGTGAGATTCGTTAATTTCACAAAATAATGATTAGTTTGCAAGTATTTCGCAACAAAAAGTGGCCAGTTCGTATTAACTGTGTCCCAATAATCGCATGAAACACAAACACACGCACAAAAAAGAAAACATATATGATTTCTCCGCACTTACACTTACGATCCAAAAATCAACGGGGCGCTTTTTATAACGTTGCTTGAACGATGGCTTGAAGAAAACCACGTGGTTAATTTGTATTTATTGCGAGTATTGTATAAATGAATTAAATTTTAACGTTCACGTATCTCCTACTAATCCTAATCACTTGTTTTATCTTGATTAATGCAATACAAGATCTTGTTTCAATTCTCCTATGGTTACACTGCAACATTATTATACTAATTACTGCTTCCATGTCGACCTTCTTTATATAAGATTATATCAGTTAAAAAAATACTTCTTGAAGTTAATTTTTAAATAATTTTTTTCTTTTTTATTTCCTTTCTATTCTCTCCATTTTCATTATTCAAAATAATGCTCTCTCTTTTTATAACAGAACTGTTATTAATTTCAACTTCATTTTCATCACGTTTATAAAAACATTTATGTTAATCCAGTTCGTAAGATAAATTATAATATAATTTAAATCTATGCATATTTAAGCTGATTTTTAAGTTTAGTCAGTTTCACGTTGTTACTGTTTATTTGTATTTGTAATTATGTGTTACTCTCTTATTGGGATTTTTTCCTGTTGAGTAACATTTCTTTCGTAAAGTAAAAAATAAAATCTTGTGTATGATTAGGACATCGGTTTGGGTATCGTAATCTCTTTTGTCATCGTTTTCATGGCTATTTTTAACCATTCTTATTTTCATCTCCTTTTCTTTATTTTGCCACTATTAATTTCAGCTAAAAATAATTTAATTGTTCACACTCGTCGAGCACATTGAAGCGAGTACTCAATCAACCGATTTAATGCCGACAATAAACTGTGATGTGATATATCTGAAAAGGAGTTACGAACTAAACTAGAAAGTAGATTAAAAAATAGAACTAAAGTTATATATTACAGTGATTTCAGCTGAAGTAATTGAAGACAAACAAAAAAAAAGTGTTTTTGTAACATTTTTTAGTTATACAATCTAATTTTATTGATAGGTGTGTAGCCCTAAAAAAGGAATGTTTCTTTAGATGATCAGTAAGTCTAAAAAAAATATTTTAAAAATTGAAAATTGTAATAAATTTTACTGTAAGCAAAAAGAGCATTAAATTTGTGATTCTCAAGGATTTAAGTCATCAAAAGAGCATCGATGTGTATGTGCTTTTCAACCCAGATTTCAGGAGATGAAAACAGAAAGTATCGAATCACATGCAAAAGGTCTACACACAGAAGAATTTGTAGACGAAGGTGAACTGCGAAATACAACACCAACGGTGCCTGTATCATCAAATATCAAAAGTAGATGCAGATCTTACAAGTTATTTTTTTGATCACTGTCCATTTTACTACGCGCAAAGGCACAAAATTTTTAATGTTTTCCAATCTAACTTTTAAAGAAACGATATTCACTTCAACATCAATTATTAATACACATACAACATTTCCATTAATTCCTACAACGAAGCACAGATGTGCATCTAATTTAATCATTAATTACATTATTGCCTCGCAAATACATACTCTTAAAATACATCGAAATATCAAAAATTTCATTTATGTATTTTTTAATCCAAGGAAACAAAAATTACTAATTATTTTGTAGTTGTTAAACTAAAATTTCTTTTTTGAATGTCACTGTAAAATGCTAGAAAACATCGTTAACATAATCAATAAGGAACTGAAGGATTCATATTTTATAGCTCTAGATCAAGTGACGTCAGAAATGTTTTGGCAATATTGCGCAATGTGATTTCAAAAATTGCTTAAACTATATTAAGCGTCCTGATTCAGAAGCAATAAGAGAATCATTTGATTATTTTTCAAAAATTAAATTCCGTATTAGAAGGGCATGATTTGGCACAATCTCAGGATTGAAATAATCCTTGGACATAAATTAGAAACGAATATAAAGAAAAAGTGACACAATTTCTTTGTCCATTTCTGTATTTTATTTGACTTCAACATATTCTATGGCGCTAAATTGTGCTAATTTGTACTAAAATAATCTTTAGTGTGTCTGTATTACTATAAAATTAAAAAAGTCCTGCCTTAACCACAAATAGTTATTCAGCAGAATTCAAATTTAAATAAAAAAGAAAGTATAGATGAGTCAGGATATTTTTGGTAAATTTTATTACAAAAATAAAACCTTTACCTCTGAAAGTTATTATAACCGCTATGCAACCATATACAGGTGTCCGGGTTATGAGAGAAACCTTTATTAACAAAAGTTGTGCAGGTTTTGCATTCTGCACCATCTAAAATTATTGTCAACGAAGCAGGATGTTTTCTTATTAAGTTACACACCTAACTCGTGTTTCTTTTTTTATGCAACACACAATTAACTTACTTTTAATAGTTTTCGAGTTATTTCGTGTTTTGTGCGAGCCAAATTAAAACGCATTGATACGAGAATCTGCAAGAAGTAAATTGTAAACGATCTGATATAAAAGATATTTCTAGAAATTCGATAAAAAAAGGCCAATGAAACGAAATTAAATAATAAACATCCTTTGCAACAAATTTTCGAATGAAATGGGAATATCGTTCAACGAATTTCTGTAAGTTACTTGATAAATACACAATAACATAAATGTTTATAAACTTAAAAGTACTATCCACTCATGTAATAACATCGAAGTCGTTTTATAATTCTTGTTAAATAACGGCCATCCGATATTTAAAATTCGTGAATGTTTTGAAAACACAGTTGTTTAAAAGTACTTCTACCTGGTATTAGTTAAAATAATCAGACGTTTGAATTTGGGTTGTTTTTCGCACAAAATAAGAAATATCCTTATATCATTTCCATCAGTTCTTCAAATACAGGGACATCGGAAGTGACTTAAACCCCCGTGATTCCGCCATATAGGCAACACATTACTCTGTTGGTAACAATGCAGTGTTTTGTGTTAAATTGTTGGAGGATGTAATGCGTGCGATTTTCAAAAGCGTTGTACTTTTTTAAATCAGCCTCTGGGATGGCCTTGGTTAAACACAACATAACTTCTACAGCCACGAACGTCGATTTGAAACAGCGAACTCACTTTTCTCAGTCTTTCCACTTCTAAAAAAAATAAAACCCAATTCAAATTGGTCACAAGTCATTATACTATCCACTGCGCCATTGATCAAAAGAACTCTGCACTTGGTCTTTTCATAGATCTTTCTAAGGCTTTTGACTGTGTTAATCACAAGCTTCTACTAGAGAAATTAAGACGCTACGGTATCAGAGGAAATACCCTAAATCTTCTCTCATCTTATTTAACAGGTAGAACGCAAAGAGTAGTAATTAATAATAATCATTCAGAACCTGCTGATATTGTTTTCGGTGTACCGCAGGGGTCTATCCTAGGTCCAACATTATTTATAATATTAATTAATGATCTGGGTTTCTTTTTGCGAAGTAGTGATTGTACCTTAGTTTGTTACGCGGATGATACAAACGTAATGATATCGGGTGATAACTTCGTTGATGTCGAAAAATCAGCCAAAGCGATCTATGACAAGATTGAAGTGTGGATGTTCAAGAATAAATTGTCTATTAATCGCCATAAAACTTCAGTGATTTTATTTAGAAATATTAGATCCAATTATGCTGATAAAGTCAGTTCAGTAACTTTACGTGGGATAGACATAGCACTCGTTAGTAATAATAAACTACTGGGGTTGATTTTAGAGTGTCATTTGCAATGGACTCCCACATAACCTCACTCTGCTCTAAACTAAGCAGTTCGTGCTTTGCTTTAAGACTTATTTCTGAGCATTGTAATTATACTACGTTACATACATTATATTTTGCTAATTTTCACAGTCACTTGAGATTTGGTATTATTCATTGGGGATTAAGTGGTGACTGTATCAGGGTTTTCACTATACAAAAGTACGCAGTACGTATACTTGCTGGCCTTAAACGGCGTGACTCTTGTAAGGCAGCATTTAAAACTCATCGAATTTTAACAGTACCTTCCATCTATATTTTTGAGCTGCGTTGTTTTGTTTATAAATATTCAGAGTTTTTCACATCTAATAATGCCAATCATACCTATCACCCTAGGTTTAAATCAAATCGTCGACCTTTCTCTCACTCTGCTGCCTTATACCAAAAAGGTGTTTTCTTTAACGGATGTAAATTCTTTAACGCCCTTTCAGAGCATATTAAAAATGCTCCTAATATTAGTATTTACTTTCAATAATAATATTTGATAATAAACAATATTATTATTATTATTAAATATACAATGTGTTTATTAAAGAAACAAAAACATAAGTATAATTGACAAAAGAAATACCCTGTATAGTTGTAATTTTGGAAGGTGCAGAATGCGAACAATTTCATTAACAAAATGTTAAATTGCAGCCTGATCTCTTCTGACCACTATAATAAGTACAAGACAAACAGATCGTGACTTAAACATTTATTGGGGAGACATTACTTTTCTTTCTCACCATCATTTATCATTTTCGCACTTCCTCGGAAGGCTAGGACACCTGTATGTAACCGAAGATGAAAATAATTTTTGTTAGAAGGAGAAAGGAGAAAACTGCGAATTTTGTTACAGTAAATGTTGGTGACGTCCGACATCTTCAAATATTTCTTGAAAGCCGTTTTATGAAATCTGTGCTTTTACATTATTTTCGCAAGGATATGAAAAATGTTGTCGTCCTGTAAATTGAAATTGAATCTATAATTTATACTTATATTTCCGGGGCCCCTTTTTACTTGGTTATAAAATTATGAATTATTACACAAACAACAAAAAATTAATGACTCTTGTTTTGTTTATACTCGAATATTATAGAATTCTTTACGAATTGTGTTCCGCAGTTAAAACATTAAATTAAAATTTTGTTAATGTTTAACGTCGCGTCGGTCGATTTAATTTCTTTTTTTTTTTGAAGAGTTAATTAATGAGTTTGGTAGCCTTGTCGTAGATTTGTTCAGATCTTGCTCCTTTTTAGATATGCAAAGGAGTTGTAACACGGGTGCCTGGTGGGTGGCCTGGTTATCGGGCGCCCGCGAGTGTCGCTCTCGTTAATTTTAACTATGCGACGCTGGTTTAATCGTTAAAAACAGGGTGGCCGGGTCCGGGCTATCGTTCGAATTCCCACGTTTGAACGGTCGTTTCCGGCGCCCCGTCCGCAAGGATGCTAGCGCGTAAAGTTTGTCCTGTCGGCCCTGATTTGTGGGTGTGTTTCGTTTGTGAAATTCGCCGCCTTGTGCAGTGTAACACAGCGGTGAGTGAAATATTAACACATCTCTCGCATTCCACGACTCACACCTCTGATGGTGAGGAGTGATATGGCGCCGCCAGCCTGTCGCAGCTCAGCAGCAGGGTATTCATTTCAGCTTCAATGGCGTTATACAACTACCTGCAGTGGAAACCTGAGCACTATGATGGGAACCGCGACTGCCACTTCATTATCCAAAGTCCCTTGTCAACCTTCCATCGGGTGGTCCATCGGCTTTGTACCGCCGACATGTGACTCTTCACCTCATTATCTCGTGAAACCCCCCTCCGATTGCGCTTGATGGCTCAATCTCCGTTTTGCGCGTCCAAAATTCGAACAATTGAGTCCGGACGCGTAAAATACGACACCTTCGTCGTTCAATGGAGATCATGACAGGATGAAGGACTCTAAACATCTTCATGGGTGGTTGTAACAATAAAAGCGCACTAAAAGTGTAATTACCTGTGCATTCGATTCGTTTCCGCTGTTTCTCTACGTCCACGGCACACATTCCTCCTTGGTTTTAGTCGCTTGCTACGTGACCGCGAATGCAGTCGGTTCATAATAAATCGCGCGCCGCGCCGTTTCGTGCATGCATATAAACACGACCCTGTTGTTATGTTAGTCAGAGGTGACGGCGGTAGGTGTCAGCGGTGATCATCGGGATGCATCCGAGATAGCCCATAAATTCCGGGCCGCGGCAATTGTTTAGCAACATGCCGAGCCGGACCTCCCATAGCCGGCAGGGGCAATCGCCCTTGTTAGCTGTTAGTCTCGGTGATTCAGCACTGGTGGTAAATCACCGTTCGAAATCGATGTTACAACGATCGGCAAATATTTACTCAAAGGTAGAATTCGGGCATTGTGCTGGAGTTTGCTTTCTTTTCATTGTGGATTAGGTGCACTTGTGACAAGTAGATTTATGTACGAACGCCGCATAATGCGTAACTACCTGCTCGGGGGTGCGAAGGTGCGCGGGACCTACTGCGCGGTAGGTCCCCGATGAATGAGAGCGCCACCACTCAATGGATGGGACGGGATGAATTAAGACGTCAGGAAATACCCGACATAAAATCCAACTAGTAAATATTTCCTTCCCTCCGGGAGGGATTTCGAAATTCCGATTGTGCGACTAGACGAAACCGCATATCACAAGAATAGACTAAGGACAGACAGAGACTAAGCCGCATTTCGCACGAACAGGTTACAGGCAAACTGAAATTTCGGCTCTATTAATCACCACTATCGCTTTCTGCCTGTAAATTATTACATCGGAGAGCACATGATTTTGTTGATCGCCCACCAAGCCAGCAACTTGCAAGAGCGTGAGTGGCATTTCCGGAACGACGCTCAAGCCCGCCAACCACAAGTTAATCTAGGTCAAATTGTATGCTGTTTTCTGCTGCACCAAAAGCAAACATATGCGAATTTACAGCAGCAAAAGATCAAATTGCGTACCGCACTGTTTCAGGATGAAGAAAGAATGATGTTTTTGTTTAATCAAATTTTCAATTGCACTTGCTTCAAAAAATTCCAAATTAATCATTGTAAAGGGTTTCGAAACATTGAAAACTTAAATACTGAACCAGGGATATAATGGTCCCCATTCATACAATTTCTAAAAATAATCTGTTAACATGCGTGTATTTATTAAGAAGCTTTATCCTAATTTAACTCCATCCAATATACAATATGGAGATTGATTTGTGTTACAAAGCAGTCTACTTGATGGTTAGGATAAAAGAGAGAGTATAGTCGCGAATAGTGAAAATAGAGCGAAAAGCAGAAAATTGTGCTAGATTCGATCTTAACGCATTAACACATTAACGCTAAGCAAATTCCATTTCTTTTCAACTGTCGTGTTAGCGTTTCGTTTAACTATCTACAGTTATGCATTGTATTACGCCCGTTAATGATAAAGACTGCGGTTGTACAGGGAAATCAAAGTTGATTTCAACTCACGTGATCCCGCCGTATAGGCAACACATTGTACTCTGTTGGCGAGTTGGTGACAAACCACAGATAATAGATTTTCCAGATAGCCAGCCAATGAGATAGAAACGAATGAACGTTCTAAAAATAATTTGCGCAAACAAGTGACATCTATTGATTATTTAACAAATTCGAAAACTGAACACATTTGCTAATTCCGACGCTCAATTGGTTTATTTACCGCCAGATGTCTCTTTTAAATAACAGAGAAATAAATGTAAAGTGGGGGGCTTGTGACGTACTGTTATAATAGGGCGTTAATTATCCTTTTAAACTTTGCATCACACCACTTAGTTATAGAATTTGGCAACATGTTACTTCTCCGCGAAAAAATTATCGCATCACCTGATATTTTTTCTATAGATGCCCTAATTTATTTCCTAGTAGTTGATGTTCATTTTTATTAATGTCCTTTACTTATTCTTGTTAAATTTAAGCCATTACTAAAATTAAACCACTAATTTTAAATCAAAGAATACAATTTATTAGGATAAAAAAATAATTAAAAAGAACACTAGTAACGAGTATTTCCACCTCTACCTTGTATAACAGCTTGCATCCGTCTTGGAAGAGACTCAGTAAGACCTCTAATGTAGTCTTGATTTAGATGGTTCCATTCTTCAGTTACCTTTACTGCTAATTGATTTAAAGTTGTCGCTGAAAGTTGAGTGGCCTGCAAGGAAAACCCGATATGGTCCCAGACATGCTCAATCGGATTTAGGTCTGGGCTTCTAGCAGGACAGTCTAAAACCCTTATCCCGACTTCATTAATGTATTCTTGTACAATTCGAGCAATGTGCGGGCGTGCGTTATCTTGCATTAAGAGGAACTCTGGACCAATGAATGGTGCATAGGGAACCTCTCTGATATACTTATCAGCAGTCATAGAACCGTTATTCACGACCACTAACTCTGTGCGCGCCTCTAAAGATATTCCACCCCAGACCATAATGGAACCGCCTCTGAAATTTAAGGTATTTCCAAAATAGCATTGAGCGTACCGCTCGAGATCTCTTCTGTGTACTGGTATACCTCTATCTGGACCAAATAAACAGAATCGTGATTCATCTGTACACAAAATTTTGGCCCACTTCTCAACATTCCATTTAGCGTGTTCTCTTGCAAATTGTAATCTTGCTAGACCCTGGTGAGTGTGAGGCTCCCTGGTGAGTGTGAAACCTTTAGCGGGTACCCTGGCGTGAAGTCCCATATCACGAAGACGATTTCTTATGGTCTGTGTGATAACCTGGACATTTCTTGCATTGAACAATTCAATTTTCAGCATTTTGCCGTGCAATGAAGGGTACGCAGAGCGCTTAAACGTATAAAGCGGTCATCTAGGGCCGTTGTTTTCCTTTTACGACCTTGAGCTGCTCTTCTTTTTGTAATTCCCGGTTTCCTTAAATCGACATACAATTTTTGAAATTGTTGACTGCTGAACACCGATGGCTCTAGCTACGTATCTTTGACTGCGGCCATCTCCAATCGTTTTTCCATTCTGCTATTATAAAAGTAGCGTCATCATGTATCTCCAAACTAACACCGACTTTAGCTCCAAATTAGGGCGTCCAATTTAAAACACTTGATGAACCATCTGTGTAACAAACAAATTACTTAAGTAAGATTTCAAATTTAAAATTAATTATCGAAAGCACTGATTTCAAAACATCTATCAAAATCAAACTGAGAACACCTGCAGCCACAAATATCAATGACAAATATTACACACGCTAATTTGAAACAGCAGTTCAGTTTTCTCAGTGTTGCCACACACTAATTTGAAACAGTACCTCATTTTTTTCAGTGTTGCCACTTTTAAGAAGACAAAACCTAATTCAAATTGGTCACGTGGGTATATCGTCGTTCTACTCGTTCTAATAGATTTAGGACGACTTACACATCGCTTTGTCTTAATCACGTTTTCTCTAATATACTCCCTTCTTTAACTTAACAACAATTAAGAGATCTGCTGTATGACACAAATCGGTTCCCAAATTGTGTGGTGGAAAAAGTTTGGTGTTTCGTTACGATATTAATTTAGTTAATAATTAGTTTAGTTTAGATACTGTTAATAAAAATTTACAACATAAAATATCTGCCCTTGGATAAATTTTTCAACAGGTTACGGGCCCAGTTACCGATGTGGTTAGTAAATTAGGTAGTCAAGAAAACTGGAAGAAAGGTAAAGGAAAGCGAACTTTTGAAAATTTACAAACTTCGAAATGAGAATAATTGGATGTGATTAATAAGGTTAAAATCCAGGGACTTTTTAGAATAGGAAGTGGAGAATTTGAAAATCCTGCAATGCCTAAATAGTTATGACACTGATGCTGTAGGTAGAAAAAGTTTTGAAATACAATTTCAACGGTGGATCGTCAGTCACTATTGTACCGAGTGATTTTTAAAAACTTTTATCAAGTCTTGCCATGAAATCTGGATGGTATGTCTTAGCTTAAGTGAAAAGCACGCCATTGCACTCCTCGATCCTGTTTTACAGTAAAGCTAAGACATGCCGTCCAAATTCCATGGCAAGAGTTGATAAAAATTTTTAAAAATCCCCACTTATATGATTGTACAAAATAGATGTAGGAATAGTTACACGGTGCATGCGAAAATAGTTGCAATCTGAGGCATCTGATGCAGCAAAAATTTTACAGGTACTTTACGAATTCAAACGACAACATAGGCCTTACACATTTCTAAGTTAGAAGGACTTCAGCATAAGCAACTGGGTAAACCAATATCAAAGTTAATGATGATAACTCATTGTTAGAACGTGTTCTTAACTATTTGTGGTTCGTGGAACGGAGATTTGATCCAGTAATTTATAAACCTATATTGCACACTATCTCGGGTATAGTTTCACCCTATTTCTTCCAACTTAGAAAGTCTTAATGACCGGCGAGTTATAATTCTCTTCACAGTACGTGGGAGTTAATGCCAGAGGAGAAAAAAGAACTATCAGCAATCTCACAACAAATTATTAATAAAAGAAAAACGAATTAGTGATGAAAATGAAAAATCAAAAAATAGTTTGACAATGAAGGCAAGAAGAAGAAAAAAGAACAACAAGGAAATAAGAAATCAAAATAAAGGTTTTAATTGGAATAATCCAGAAAAAGTAGAAAAAGGAAACAGAATGTGGAAAATGGAGAAGATAGAACAAATGCTTCAAAGTCAGAAAGTGAAGCTTTTATTTTAGACGCCGCGCCATTTTCGCCGAAGTGAAGGAGAAGTGGTTTATGGATTCAGAAGTCAATGATCATGTATCAAAAAGGTCCGAGAGGTTCGTCAGTTATGTTCCTTTTGACAGAAGGTAGATGGTCAGGAAAGCTTTTGACAAACGTATTGTTTGTACCGGATATTAAATTGAATCTGTTTCCAATCGGTACAACTTTAGATGAAAGTTATAGGTTATATTCTGATAAGCAGAAATGTCATAAAAGTATTGTAGTATTGTAATAATTACATGGTTGGTTGAAGAAGTTGTTAGTAAATATTGTTAATAAAAGTTTACAAAAAGAAAACAAATTTCTTCTGTAAGTATTTCCGTTTACTTCATTACTTTCTGTCACTGGACAAACTTTCCAATATGCTTTAGTTTATTTAACGAGGAGGAATAACTAAATAGAAACAATTTCCCTTTTATTTATTTATGGTAATATCTCTTGGCATGAACACCTTAAGAAATGTTGAGGTTTATAAAAAAAAGTAATACCTTTTTGCAATTATAAATTATTAATTGGATTTGTGAAAATAAGAAGCAACAGTAAAATTGATGGTAAATTAATGTTTAAGATATATTGAATCTGAATGTAGCAAAATTGACATAATTTAAACTCTGTGTTGCACGTAAAGCTGTAATTGTTTCTATACAGCATACCAGACACGCACAACTACAGGTAAACATATAAATAAAAGATGTTTTATAAAATAATTACCAGTAGATGTGACCGGAAACTTAACGGTTGTCTGTAGATTTACGAACTGACAAAATCCCGACGTCACCGACGACGACGATCGCCGGGCGTGGCGGCGTTTATCGCCTCAGAATTCTCCCCAAATCTCGAGTAATTTACTGCGGCCATATTCCGGACCCGCTCAAAATCAAATAGGCCGAACAACAAACAACATGTAAATTTCGTAGACATGATTTACAGTTATTCAGCCACCTACCTTCATTGGTATTCAGGGCCTAATTGACTTTATAGCATTGAAAATCCCTCAATAGAATGCGAAATGCAATATTTCGTCGGCACCTTTACGGGGATATTTGAACACATTATGGACGATTTCCATGGTGATTTATGACTTTGGAGATTGAGTGATAAAGCTATCCCATGGTAGAGATTATTCACTGAAAGGAGAGATTATTTCTGTTTGGCACAAACAGGTTCTTAAGGACGAGCGCTCAAACAAAGAGGTGCGTTTATTATTCGAAATTTATTTTAAACACTTTAAGGTGCAAATCGTTTAAGTCTCTTTATGTGAAGAATTACCTGCTTTAATATATGATATATTTACATAAATCATTAGTAAATTAAAAAGTTATTAATTAATTAATTCAGGACAAAAAGCTCGCAAACTGAATTCGATAAGTAATCAATTCTTCAAGCACAATATACTAACTCAATTTACTAACAATTAATTGCCTAAAATTTAATCACTAAGTTTCTATTTGCAAGAGATTTCAACGTTAAGTTAGGCAAGGTACCTCCCATAAATTTCATTTAAGAAACATGTCATAGTAAGGAAGCTTCATTTGATTTAGTGGCTGTATTTTGTCCTTTGGTCCCAATTTGAACTTGATCTTTTAAAACTTTCAAAACACAATTACAACATACAAATCGGTTTTGATTAATTGCTTCAAAATATTATTTGTGCGCTTTCAAATATACTGTAAGGTGTTTTTAGGAAGTATTGCTTAACAGCGGTGCGCGAATGTGTACCCAAATATTGTATAAATAAATCTCCCGGAGTAAGTAATTATTGACACACCGGCGACGCTGAAGCTCGTGCCGCACCAACGGAAAGGAAACTGAATATTTATTAACGGGTATGTTGACAATCGGAATCCAATTTTTTTCACCTGTTACCAAAGTGCCAAATTAAGCACCTCCAAGACAAACTGCAAAGTCGGCTCCCAAATGCGTCCGAAGATCAACAATAATTTAAATTAATTTCAAGGCTCCCCGAGACGGCCGCCCGTAAAAACTCTTCTTGTAATAATAAACATCAAATGCAACTCTGCAAACGAAGCAGCGGAAGCTTTGCCTAACCGACGCGTTATTCTACATATAGGTGGCCCTGAATTACCTAATCACTTGCATGACTGTCATTTTCGAGTAAATTCCTCCTCTTTGGAATTTCCCTTGCCAGATTTACGTATGTAACTCTTAATGAATTGAAAACAATGTATGTACGTCACATGTTCGATTACACTTTAACCTGGATGTGGTTTGGATCGATGTGATTGCCACAATTAGTTGCATAATCATCGTTGAATACGTATGTAGAAATAGAATGAGAGTGCCACTTGGTTGATCTCGTTCTTATTAGCCGAAGTGATATATGCGGGACTTTTTTAATTTCCAATTTCAGTGTCACTTAAATATAGATTCGACTTGTCACACGAATACTTTAAACAATTTTGCTCGTTTTGTTACTCTAAATAATTATATTATTGATATTGACGCTAGAAAGCTCGTAGACTTACGTAGCGTCGAAGTCCCCAACATTCTTTTTAATTTAAGGTAAAATCTAGAAGAAAATCATCATCATCAAACGCGTTTCCATAGAATAACAGTTTAAAATTCCATAATATGTTATTAAATTGCAGATATTAAATATTGGAAATTTTGCCAAAACTTCACATTTTATTGCATGTACAGTCACAATAGTTAGTCATGATATAACCTTTACAGAAAAACTCATCGTGGACATTTTATTTGTGGTTCTTAAGCAAAAAATAATTGACGACATCCCGGATTCATTTTTACGTAGTAAGATTTGGATGCATTCGACGTTCATAGTTTTTAAGGAGATGAATACGATGTCCTGTAAGCGTCATGATTAATTATTGCGATTATATATACGTTAAAGGCATTGTCAACGAATTGAAATATATCAAAATCACGTTTTCGCTTTTTTAAGAGTTGTTAGAGCTTGTTAATTTCAAATTAGTCCAAATCGTTTAAATCGACATTAATCATTTAACAAGGCAGTGTCAACCATCCAACCAATCGATTGTCTACCTTTTGGCTTCCCACACAAGATTCGTTAAATAAAAAAAAATGTCGTAACGTGATGTATTCATCGATGCAAAATAAATCTCTGCATTCGAATTTGTCATTGTGTGACGAAACGATTTGTTGCGTGCATGTGAAAACTGCTTAAGTCATGTAAACCCAGCAAAAAGTACACACACGAACAGGTGACAAATTTAAACAAAATGGGTAATAATTATGCAAACGTTACAAACGTTACAAACGATAAATTTTCGACTCCCCTGTTTTAAAGGTTTTCTCACCATTTGGAGCGGCCTCGCAAATTTAAATGGGTTGTTAACGCATCCGCTAAGTGCATAACCGAATAATCTAGAACTTGTACTTGTATGGGACAGCTTTGTATATGTAAACGAGGTTCTGGTCACGATTATGATATAAAATATATAGCATTTGGATACAGTCAATTCGTCTATAAAAAAAAAAAAAACAAATAAGTGTCTTGCTTGCATACATTTAAGTTTTCTTGTATTCAGAACTAAGTGCAAAATGCGATTTTTTTTTGGTTAATTTAAACTTTTCTTCTTCTTCATGCTTTGTTCTTTTTGTCATCTTGTGAAGCTTGTAAAACGAATGGTGCAAAGTCGCTAATAATGTTAAACATCAAGGTTCGCGCAGGCGATTTAATGGGGAATGTCTGCGAGAAAGAAGGCACGATAAAATTTGTCGAATTTAGCCTCGTTCGAGTAGCGATGTCCACTGTTGATAACACAATCTCGGTCGAGTCTCGGACATAAGAGCAGAATTGCATTCTGTTTTTACCTTCGGGAGCCTTTAGTCCCACACCGACAGGTAGAACTCGTGTTGGCTTTTTTGTGGAGTAGTTTCTGATGTTAACATGCAATAAAAAATTTGGCTGTGGTTTTCGACTGTGTTCGCTTTGTAAGTTATTTACATTTTACATTTGCTGCTTTTTGGATATCTTCTTCTATAATCTACTCTTTTCTTTTTTTGACCTGTCATTTATCTTTGTACTTATAAAGATACTAAACAAATTAAAAAGTAAATAAAATTAGGAAAGGCGTTAATTGTTAATTAATAATGACTAACAATAAGAACGAACGAAAATAGAACTTCCTTTAGCCAAAGGTAATCAGTGAGATATCAAGTCAAATGATAAAGACCAAACGAAAATATACACTGGTTATAAAAAAAAACAATTTGCAGCACCCAGCGATTTGTTTAACGTCATTTTATGTCAAATGATGGAATATGTAAACATAAGCAAGCGATTAAAAAATGTTTATTAAAAAAATAATTTGTAATGTGTCGCATGCCCACGAAGACGAATATATTACTGAACACGTCTGGACATGCTGGAAACCAAATTGTTTGAATGATCTGGTTCCAAGCAATCTCCAACTGTATTTGTAACTCATGTCAAATTGGGGGGGCACCTAATTTTCCTGTCGGGTAAATCCCTTAGGTGCTCAATTGGCGACCAATCAGGTGATCTGGGAGGCCATGGCAAAACAGCGATATTATTGTCTTCAGTAAAAGTCAAAGTCCTTCTTGAGACATGTGGATGGGCATTATCTGGTGGAAAGACAAGTCCAGATTAGTATGGCTGGTTCAAGAACTTTGACAATATTTTGAATTTAAATTGCCATGAAAGGTGTTCTGCTAATGTAGCATATGCCAGCCCAAAACCATTACCCCTTGAGTTAGACCAGTATGGCGTCCTTGAACAAAGTTTGATTCTCCACGTAGTCTTCTAACCATGGCACGCCCACCTGGTTTCTATAAGCAATCACTAAAGGTAGCTCTGGTCCGTTGTTCTCTTTTAACACACCAACTAAGTCTCAGCGTCATCTGACCTCGTGTTAAGGGAAGAGTTCAAAGTGGATTATAAGAATGAAACCCAAATGACCAAGTTCGTCTGTGTATGTGACAGAAGATATTGAACGTCCTATAGATGCAGTCCAACATTGTCCAACTGCTCGGAGCCAATTGGTTCTTGGGCGACCACCCTCATTAGACCATGCTTGCCAACATCACACTACAGTCCTAACGTACCCGTTCAACCGTCTTCCAATTTCTTGATATGAGAAACTAGCCTCTATCATACCATAATTCAACTCGGTTCAAAGTCATTCAGTTGAACAAAATTTCCTCGTCGTCTTACTCTAGGCACTTAATACTACAAAATATACTAAACAAACAAGAAAAATCTTATCAGAAATTTGCACAATGAAAGAAGATTTTTACCAGATCTATCAAAACAAATCGCTCCTTCTGGGTGCTGCAATTTTTATTTTATTTGGGTACGTCTTGAGGCGCTGCTTGTTTTCATTTCTGAAATTATTTCCTGAAGAAATTTTGTATTAACCAAATCCCTTGTTATTATCAATTTATTCTCACTATCGAGATTAGACTTTCTCAAATATAGCAAAAATAAATATAAGTGTACAGTTGTATAGGATAGTTGTTCAGTTTTATTATTTCTTTATGTATGTGTAATTTAAAGAGTTTCTACAATTTCGGATAATGAACAAATCAAAGGAGAAACGAGGAGAAACTACAAAATATTTCCAACCCAGAAATAGAAGGTGTTTGAAATAATGCATCAGGATCATTCTCAAGATTATTTGAGTTATCAATTTCAGGAGGGCTGCCAATTTTTTCCATATCACACACATATATCTGTGTTTCAAAGATAAACACATTTACCTTATTCAAACGAATTCTTTTTATGCCAATTCACTTTGGATTTAAATTAATCTTTAAAATGATGTTAATACTTTCATCAATTTTGGACGATCAATTTTTTTTTCTGTTTGATATACGTGAGTTACCAGTCATTGCAACGATTTCTGTGGCAATTCTCACACTCATAGAACTTACGTAGGTAGTTCCACGGATATTCTTTAGCAAATTTTAATTTCCCACATATGGAAAACACCTTTTTGTAATATGGTCAATACAACTTATTAACAAAACTTCTAGTTCCCGGGGAAAAAATAAATATAAATATGGAGGTCAAAGCCCTATTTAATAAAATATTGTAAAACAAACTGAAATTGAAAACTGAAACTGTTCTTGTTACGACATATCAAATAAAGGCGTCCCACTTAAAAGACTCCACTCCCAATAACTTTAGAAACAAGCAATTTAAGAAAATACTGGGAAAATATCTCAATCTTCAATCAAGGTCGGCATATTTTGTGGTACATGTTCCTAAGAGCTGCTTTCGTTCAATTTCTTCAAAATTTGAATTAAATTAAAACTTAGCTGAAATGCTAGAATGTGTTCTATCTCCGAACCCTCCAAACATTTCTTATTCTAAAATTTCATTGTAGAAATTGAACCAAATCTTGTACAAGAAATAGGGCAGCATGTAACGGCTTTAAGACTAATACTAGAAGGATGAAGGAAGTGAAAAAGTTTTACGCCGAAATTTCTCGGAACCAACGTGTTTTCACGATGTTTTGAGAGTGGAAAGTTTTCTTCGGGACATCTTGCATATTATTTATATGTAAATAATATTTGGAAAAACCTTGGGTATTACTTCTAAATAAACCTATGAGGTTTCATTAATTTGAAAGTGACTAAACAGGGAAAAATAGTTTTCCGTCATTTTCAACCAAATATGGAAACGAACTCCATTTAAGTGAATGTGGTTATTAGGAATCTTGTGATCTCGTGTACCATTTTCATTTTCATTTGGATTTTCACCATTTCGAAATTTGCTCGGTCTTTTACGAGCAGAGTCATCGCCAAGAACCAGATCCTCAACCCGTCCCGGCGTGCCGTAAATTTCGAGAGCAAATAAAACACGGGCCTCCGAAAAGATGCGTTCAGAGATAAGAAAGAGCGCGATGATGAACGCGAGGAGAGCGTGCGAGGACTCGGCCAGAAAAAGTCGGCAGTTCCAAGGAATAAGTCGAGCATTCGTGGGAACTGAGCGCTCCGTTCGCGGAATGACGTGCCGGGCAATGACAGATCACCTTGGCATTGGTCGGGCCCACATCACTCACATGTGACGACGCCGCGGCCGAACACAGCACGATAACTATGACCATGATAATGACATTAGTGGAACATGGTTATTCTCTTAGTATCTGACATCAATTAGATTGTAAATTATAACTGCCCGTATGTTATAGCGTTATTGTTATTGGGTACCAAATCAACATCGACATTCCAGTTTTATATTATGTCTACATACAGGTGTCCACGCAGAGTTCTGCTTTCTTCTCTAGCGTATAAATACGAGAAACATCGAATACTATTACTCAGATCAAAATGTAATGTTCATGTTTCCAATGTTTCGAAATCCTTTAACCAGGCCATCTAATTTTTTTTAATTAAATCCTAACAAGTTACTTTTAATATGACATACCCATTTCAGAAACAATTATTTCAGGACTATAAAAGGTTTCTGAATGTGAATGTAAATGTAGGTACCCTTTACTAGTTATCATAAAAACATTTCACTCACAATCAGTTGTGTATCACACTGGTTCTTTAAAACTTCCTGGTACTAAAATCAAATTTAAATAATCACATACAGCTTTGGTCGTTTATAACTTAACTTTCACTTCACTTCAAGATAAAAGTCAGAGGGTTTATCTGATTTTACCACTATGAATATACAATCCTCAGGTAAATGAAAAAAAAATCAGTGTGAAGAGCTGTCAAATGTATTTAATAACATTTTGAGTGCGATAATGTAGACTTAGGCAAGTTATACCCAGTATGTACAGGATGTCATATACACTTTGAAGTATTCGACTTAAGCATTTTCAGGATTTTAATTTAATCACACATTTTCGTCTTTGCTGTAAAAGCCAGATGAGAAGAGAAACTGTACTTGTATCTTGTGTTTAAATTCTGTAGGTATGTGCCTGATGTATACTTGGCCGTCTGTATCTCGCAGTGTTTATGTGCTCGCCGGTGACCATAAAATTTGAATGATGATTGTGACGTTCACTAAATAAGACGGCAAAAATATGGACCTTGACATAAAATACTGCGGCACTTTTATGTTAAGTGTCTCGACATTGTAGTGAAGAAATGAAAGGCAAGGAACGTACATGAACTTTTACTACCTACTCTGCGATTTTATAATTCCGCCCGCCACCTTCGTGACTTAATAACATGAGCTGATTTGGAAGAGTCGCTCTGCGACCGGTGTAAATGTTAAATGGCGGCGACATAATTAAGGCCTGAGCTGAATGACCGCTATGTTGGAAAATTGATAAATTGTTTGAGATTTGCCTGATTCAGAAACAGAACAAACACCCACCAAATCCAAATTTTACAGTTACATAACAAAATTTTTATTATTTCTTTTTAAAAAAATTTATAAATTGCAGTAGCACAACTTCTATTTGGATTTTAAATATTCTTAAATCACTTGTGAACAAGCCAACCTTCATTCCGCACTACACCATGCCATTAATTAATTCCACGCGATAACCAGTTTTCTGCTATAACCAAATCCAAACAGAAGCAAGACATTGTTGAAATAGAAACATATGTTTTATGTTAAGGTGTCTTAATTAAATTAATATAAGTATAAATGTAGTCAAATTTTTAATTATGAAATAAATCCTGTTAACTGGTGTAGGTAAGTACTTGCTGTGTAATCGTTATTTAATCTTCAATGTGTTACTTAATAAGAAAGCTCTTGGCACGGTGTAAATGACGTTCATTTTCTGGTTTTTTTTGCTGCAGCTGTGAAATGCCTCCTCCGATTGACGTGCAGAATGACGCAGTTCCAAATGTATGGTTCGGTTGAACGCGTCTTTAAACATCCATTTCGTCAAGCAATTAGCTTTACCCATTGCGAAGTGTGTTTCCCAAATAATCACATTATTGAGAGAAAGTTAAGAAATTCGATTATTTCAGTACATCTAGAAAAGGAAAACAATGAGTTAGGTTTTGAGAAAAAGAAAAAGGTAAGACTTTACAACATTTATTTAAATACGTATCTAAATTCGTATATGTACTTTAGTTTTACTTTTACATCCTGGATTGAGATGATCATCCTCAAGGATACTGCTGATCATATCTCTAATGCTGCTAATTATATGTACAGTCTAAGTGTTAACGAAACGCAACTAATTTTATAAGTTTTCTCGCCTTTGATATAAAAATAATTAATAGAGAAACACAGCGACACGAAAACACATTTGAAACTCACTGTACATTATGTTGTTTTTGTGTTATTAAACTTATTACTTCATTTTTTTCTGATTTAGTGAATGTGGGGGTAGCAAATTATGTCAAGATTCAAAATTGTGAATAAAAACAATAGCACTATTATAAAATAAATATATTTTAGACCACACAAATATCACAGACAAAAAAATACAGCTATATAACTACTTAATTAAAATAGGCGAATAAATAATAATAATAATGATAATAATTATAAAAAAGAATTATTTGGTCGTAAAACAAGAAAACATCGTGTATGTTTGTCTGTCTTGTATGCTGGCACTCAGTTTCGCATATAGCTGCATTTTACTGTTTTTAGTCAATTAAATAAAGTTAAGTAACTATGTACACGATCTTATAAATAGCATAAATAAAATCATAATACAAATAAAATAATAAAAACTAAAGTATATACAATAATGAAAGTCATAAATTACTCTAGGAAACTACTTTTTGAGAGTATAGTCGATGAGGTTTTTTCATGCTGAGCCCTAAACTTTGCAGCTTTGTCGTCAAACGAAATGCATCTTGCAGATTACGTCATCTAACTAACAATTATTACATTTTTCGATTCTTTCTTGGCAAGCGCGAACTCTACGAGCGTCAATTTCCTTTACCAGCGGCCCTCGGGTCTAAGACAAGCGGATGGACGCGTTCCCCGAAATAAATCTTCTCTCAAGACTTTTTCTCCAGGTGCTCCGCCGCATTCACTATATACTGGAGGGTAGTGACGTAATCACGGAATATGATCCAGTCTCTGATTGTTGTACCGGTGGTGTCGGTCATTAGGATGTCTTTGGGCACTTCCACCCGAGAGACGTCCGGTTGCTGCTTGATGTTGTGATTCAACATGTACTCTTGGATTTCACACAGAAGGGATTTGAGATAATTTTTCGTCTCGAGGAACTGATCTACGAAGTCTCCGTTTCGGGATTGCTGGTCGTTGATTATTATTTCAATTCCGGCCCCGAATTTCTGGAGATAATTGTAGATACGAGACACAAAGTCTTCAGTCTGTAACCAAAGGAGAAATACCATTAGCATTTTTACAATTAATAAAAAATTTACTTTTACAATTTTAATTCAACAGTAATGACAGGATTCCTTAAAATTGTAGAATGTGATATGAATGAAATGCAAAAGTAAAACAGAATTCTTTGAAATTAAAGAAAAAAGTTGAAAGGCTGAAATGCCACTTGCAATTGAAGTTTTATAGGAGAACAAAAAAACATGTCATTTACACATAGTTCTTCAGAGTTCAAAATTATAACTGAAACTGAAAGGTAGGCTGCGTAAGCCCAACTAGAAAATACAAAAATCTAATTGATCGATGAGATATCATGTTATGGACTTGCCTGTAACTCAATATTGGCAAGAAATGGAGATAGCCGGTTTTTACATTGGACCCTTCAATTATGTATGAGGTAATGCACGAAAGGGCAAAATTGTACATAAGTAAGAAGAGGAAGTGAAGTAAAATCTTTACTTAATGAACTGATTTGCGTAAATATTATTTCCTAATTTCGTTCTTAGTGCATTTTATAGCTTTCAAAGGTCTCGGCCATAAGAGTGCTAACGTCAAAGTATATTTAAGAAAACAATCGCTGGAGAGAAGCAGATTTATGACTGAACTGTGAAAACCGAAGGCAAACCTGCCTTTCAATTATGTACCCATTCCGCCTAATTCGGGCATATCTGGCAAAATTTCCATTGTTTACTGAAATTATCGAGATAATAAAGAGCGAGTAACAAAGATCGAATAATGAAGGTCACGTGATTCAAGTCCTCATGTAGGATGGCATACGGACGAATGAGAAACCGTTAACCTTGAACTAGTCATAGCCACTCTGCATCTGAAATGTTTGAGTTTGAAAGAAGTAGAATGCCTGTAATTAAAGGATAGGAAATGAAGCGTGTAAGATGATTCCAGAAAATTACAGTAAGAAGGATTGTGGAAATGGCATAACCATGTATTCTTTACAATAGTGTAGAGATCTCGTAACTTAAGAAGAACCTGTGGGCGGAGCTTACCTGCTTATATTGTTTAAGCAGAGCAGGTCACGTGACAGGTTCTTCCCAAACTGCGAGATCTCTACAATGCTTGTAATCTTACCGGTCACAGTATGTGATGGTGCAAATTACAGGACTGTTACTTGATTGTCTAAAATTGAATAGTTCTGTTTTTTTAACAGATGCTTACCTCTAAAGATTCGAGATGTTCGTCAGCAATTTTGCCTTCGAGATTGATGTGCAGGTCTTCCTCCCTGTTGGGAAACCAAGGATAGCTATGTTTCTGGTAGCTATCGACATCTATCTGGAGGCTCTCCAACTGCAAGGAAAAAAGCAAATTCATAAGTCGTTTAGTGCGATTGTTTAAACATGTGAGAGTTCTTCGAACTCGTAACTGCAAGTGCGAGTACACAGCCGTGTGCGAAGTCCCACGCATCGGTGTTACTTCTCCGAATCGAAGTGATGAGCACGTTTAGAACTGCGGTCGTACGCAAATTGATAATTGCGTTATTACAGTTATTAAAGTAGGTCAGAGCCGTGGACGCAGAAAAGGAGAAATTTTCCCGCTAACGCGGACACATTTCTCATTAAAATAATGGCGCGTAAAAACAAGTCGCCGTGTCCGTAGCGGCGTAATTACGCCAGGTCCGATCGCGTGACCGCAAGAGGCGAACGAATCTTGCCACCCACGTTTACCACTTTGTTGGTAAAGTAAAGAGGAAGAAAAAAAAATAGATTCGGATGTCTATGAAATTTGATAGGGGGGTATGATGATGGAATGTGGTGACGCGAGTCCTGGAATCGCATCGCTCCCAAAACAATCCTAGTAAAATCTGCACCTGGTTCTTTGCGAAAACAACACGTGAGGAAATTCCGAGGATACGCGATATGCTTGGGAGGGTGTAATGTTACCGTAGCGCAAAACGACGGCACGTTGAGATAACAGGCAATTAGAGAGAACGGGAGCAAACTGGCCTTGTAGAGCAGACTGCCTGACGCCCGTGACGTGTGGGCGCGCTTATTGAAAGCACGACGCTGTTATACCTACATTCAAACGAATGAAGGAAGTGCAGGTCGGCACAGCCAGGTAAGAATCACCCCGGCTTCCTCTTGGTAACGTAAATTGATTACCGTCGAACAATGCGTTAGCTATTAAAAGACGACGGAAAATCCATCGGCGGACACGATTTTACCGGATGTGACAAAGACGCAAGTTATTTATTTCCGATAGACAGGGACGACCGTCTCGCGATGCTCGCGGACAACAGAGAAGAAAAATATGATACTGTGTAATCAGACATCAGCGGACGGCATAATATATAACTGAACGCGCATACTAATTATTTTTATAGTAGAAATCCATTCCATTAATGAAATGAATGAATGAATAAATGTATAAAAAGCGCGATAAATTATTCTTGCGCTTTCGATTCTTTTTACGAACGGAATTCACACGCGAAAAACACGATCGAAAATTTGAAAGCACTTTGAGAAAGAACACTAATTTTTTTTACTTCGAACACGATCATCTAGAGCAACAGTAAAATCAGAAGCAGTAAATTATAGAATTCTAAAATAATTCTTTTTTTCTCATTTTCAATCATTCAAGCTTTCAAACTCAGTTTTCTCATACACAATCTGTTTAATTTTTGTTAAAGCATTTTATATGTTTGAATTAAATTAATTTAGTTTTTGTAACTGAGATGATTAGTCTTCATGGTGACAAGATTTATTACTCTTAAGACTTTTTAGGATTACTTCATGGGCTAAATTCAAGCCAAACATGAATGTGTTAGCAGTTTTATTATTTAACTTGAAGAAACTGTCAAACATACAGAGAAAATATTGATATAATTACAAATTTTGCGATAATTTTCAACCCACGAGAAAGTGCTTCAACAATCCTAGCAGTTTTGAATAAATAGATCTGTCATTTCAGAAAAATTTGAATTTATCAGAAGATATTAAATTTTTAATGGTTAAAAAGCAAACGATTTTAAGCACTATTGATTGGTCTACTTTACATGGACGAGGCATATTGGTATCGATCTATACAACAAACATCCAGATGAAGTGAGACCTCTGGGTACACAACAGTCTAAATTCGGCGCTCATGGAATTCCCTTAACTTTTCATTGGGATAATGGTCCTCCATTTGATTCAAAATAATTTTTTAAAAGTCTCAACTATATCAAAATCTCCTGCCAGTTGACCAGTTGACTTACAAGTTAAAATTCGTACCCGCGCAGTGCCTAAAGAAGCTGTTAAAGTACCTGAAGAAGCTGTTAACCGATACAGAAGAAACATTGAGGAGTGTAAGATTTTCAAGACCCTTACGATTTTGTCAAAAAGATTAATTATGGTTCGAAACCTGAACACAATTCTACTCAAAATATGTGGTATTAGAAAAATTCGAATAAATGTACAAACTTATAAAGAAAACTTTACACTTTTTTTTATTAGCGTCTTTTGGGTTTTAAACTTAAATTGTAGAAACTTAAGGATCATCGTTAACTTCAATTTTGTGTCCTGAATCTAGTGCTTCATTAAAGTTAGGTGATCGGGTTAAGGACGAAGTAACTGATTAGGGCCCAGTATTTATTCGGAGTTTAACTTTAAGCTTCGTTTTATTTCTACGGAAACAACTGTCTTTACAATTATTACTGTGGGAATAAAACGAAGCTTAAACTTAAACTCAGAATGAAATACTGGGCCTTAAGCCGGGTTGCTTAGTTCTGGTTTCATTTTAAACTCCTCTTTATTCCCATAGTGGCAATTATAAAAGCAATAAAATTATTCCTATGGAAATAAACTGAAGATTAAAGTGAAACTGTGACTGAGAAATTGGGCCTTAGAGGGTGTTTCTTTAAAAATTATGCCTATTGTTTTATCCCAAGGATACATGACCTCATGATTGTAGTAGAGAAAAAAATGCTGTATAAGGAATACCTAAACAATCCTTATTTTAATGTCATCAGGAAAGCACAAAAATAATATCAAAAGAGCTTATGAAAAAAAAGGGGAAAAATGTACAAAGGATAGAAAATCTGTGGATGTTCAAAATTTGAAGAAAGAGAAAGACTCAAAAACATAACTTATTTTTGCTTTCGCACATAAAAAGATACTCAACCTATGAATCACTCGAAGAAATGTTAGTTTCAAATGACATACATGGTTTTAACGACTTCACTGAGAATTGTACACAATAATCAGAAAAATCAAACAAAGGAGAAAATGAGAAAAAGGAAAATGGGAATGATAGCGTAGATATTAAAACGTTACACTTTCCAGTATGATAATAATTAATTGAATTTTAAGGCCAATGATGATAAAATGGAAGAAATTATCTAGCTACAAAGAAAAAAATGATTAGACATACTTCCTTTTCCTCCAAATCTTGAGGCGATATTTCCTATTTTTATGACATTTAGGGGCGTCCATGAACCAACCCCCTTTACCTAAGTAGACCGACTAAGAGGCTTCTCTAACACCGTCTCACAGTGCCTAGGTCTGTTCGTACAGCATTTCTGAGTAGTTTGAAACTATCAAGTATATTCGCCCATCGAATTTATCACCGTTTTCAAGAGCTGCATTAAATGTGAAACTTAGATTGGCGCATGCTTCTGATAGTTTCGAACTAGTCAGAAGTTGCTGTACGAAGAAACCTAGTAGTACAGAGGCAACTTTTAATGGTCGTAGCCTTCCGAAACATGCAGAATTGTTTGGAATTAACATCAAAGCTTAATTTTCGGTGTTAGTTTGAGATTTTTAAAATCAGTTGTCACTTCTATTTTTTCTTAATGGTTTAAATATCATACTTTACTCGTCTTCTAAAGACTTATCACCTCTATTGGTTTGAGCCATTAAGAAACGATGTTAGTGAAGTTCCAAATTTAGGTATCTTTTGACAAATGTGATTTGGATATTTTTTAACTTGAATTAGTGGAAAAATGATGAATCACAACAATTGGGAATTAAAGAGAAATAGAAATTGATAAAAATAAACAAAAAAATTATGGATTGGGACCTTAAATTTGACTTCCTAAATACCATTGAAAGAAACCGAGACTTTCTTGACGAGTTTCGACCAGTATATACCTACAACCCCAGATGATTGCTTTCTGACTACACTTTCGGCGAAATTTGAAAATTGTGGTAGAAACATTAATACATGGAAAATAGTAAATTTTAATTTCTATTGCATTTGGACCTTGAAGTAAAAGTAGAAGGAAATAGATGTCCAAATGAAAACCAATCAATCGTTTTAATAGGGGATTGGTAATGAAATGTTGGCAAAGAATTTAATGCCGGTCCTGTTCATAAAAACGCTAAATTTTTCATGTCGAATTGAAGTCGTCATTTAAATATTCTCGGTCCGTACGCGCCTCGGTAATGCAGTTGTTTGGCGTCACGGTCACGCAATCAAATTTATCCGTATTTCGAATTTTATATTGGCACATCCTCACGTATTAAACTAATTACATCTGGTGCATACTTACATACTGCTGTTTGAATCCATCGGCGTTATTCAGGTCGATCCGGGCCTGCTGGCAGATCTTCTTGAGGTCGTCTTTCTTCGACGCCTCCTCGACGGGCGTACTCTGCCTGTTCTGCAGGTCTTCCTCGGGGTAGTTGCAGGGGTTTATCCAGAATTCCGTCGTCTGCTCGGAGTTCATGCTGTCGATGGGCGCCGATATCGATTCGGGTATACTAACAATACTGAGAAGGTAAGCGCCGACCACCAATAGCTGCTTTAGTCCTGGAAACGAAGTGTCGTGTTAGTGACGAGACGCAGCAGTATTTGAGGATATTTAGAGATGAACATGCTATATAAATATATACATTTGTGAACAAACATCACAAAAGGGCGCTAGAGCGTGAGAAAGTGTCGGGGCGAGTTAAAGACTTTGCTGACCTCGTGTGCTCCGGTCCGAGCTTGTAAGACAAGGACAAGACATTTCATTCAAGTTTTGTCACTTTGATTACCGAAATGTATGCGCACATGTGCACGTTAACTTTTACACGTTTTCAAGTTTCTAAAAATCATCACGTTCGAAGGAAAAATTTTATTTGACAATGTTAACCTAACATAAACCAATTTTTAAACAAATTTTAAATTACCCTCAGTGTTAACTTAATTTGATTTTGTATACTTTTATGATTGATAAATAAAAAAAAATTCATAAATTTTCAACGAAATTTGTTGAAACCATAGTTTCTATAGTTTTGTGGCCACCTGTATTCTAGTAAGAAATGTAGCAACTTAGGGAGTTTCATCAATTTTGTATATTAGGGTGATATCTGTCATCAGAAATCTAGATTGTCCCCCCCCCCCTAAAAAAAATGCGTCTTTCAATACTTGACAGGATCATCGTCTGTACAACAATTAGCAATGAATTTCCTCAAATATCCGTCTGAGTTGCAAAGGTACAATTAGATTAAATGAATTCTCCTTAAACAATTTTCGCAAGAATTTAACTTCTCATACGATTAATGACAACAATAAAAGTTTCTAAACACGCTGTATGAAAATAACTTCGAGATACGTAACAACTGACGCGCGTTTTTTGTTCCGAATGACACTGACCTTTACTTTTAATGGACAAACGCATAACGTGAATTAATTAATTAATTAAGTCAACTGATTATGCATCGATATCACGTGATCGTGAACTCACTAATTCTACGACGTCTCATCGAGTCAACAGAATCGAAACTCTCGGGAAAAAATCGTATCAATTAAGTCTGACTTAAATAAGAATCAAAATATAATCTTTAACTTGTCCTTTTTTTTTTTAATGTCCAGGTATTTAAAAAAGGGGAAAAATATTAATGTTTGCATTATTTTCAAATGGAGAAGAATCATTAAATTAAATAAATATTTGCTATTAGTAGTAGATTATGTTGAAGTTGAAGACTTGGTGGCAAAATTATAATACTTCAATAAATTTGAAAATTTCAGTTGCACAATGATTATGAATATAGAACAAAGTTGAAGTTAATTACTTTAATTTTGTCATGGAAACAAATCGGTAAAGTTGAGGGACCATTTCTGTAGCTTTATGATTTGATGCAAATTTAAGTGGGCGTATGGATAGTAAATACAGGGTGGTTTGTGTGTAACAAACTAATGGTACTGCTTGTGTCTTTAGTAAAGTCGAAAAATGCAAGGAATTTTTTGACGTGAACTAAGAAAATAAAGCAGCGTTTTACGATAAAAATTAAAATAGTTTGTCGATGTAAGTCCGCGAACAGGTGGTAGTATTTTACAGCGCTAAATGCTTAGAATAGACTTTGATATAAATTTACCGCCATAACGACGTATAATTGCGTTTTATTCTTCCTTAATGCATCATTCTGAACGATTTAACCGCATGTCTGTGAAATAATAAAGGAGAAAAAAAGTGCAAATGTGAAACATCGCGAACGCAGGTGCAGTCGTCGGCCGGTGGTAATTTATGTAACTGGCTGAAAAAAATAAATAAAATAAAATAAAATTGCGTTCTGTAATTTAATTAGAGTTTTTATGTGAACCGGCCCTGGTTTACCTAGAATTTAGTAACGCATCGAGCGAGCCGTGCGTGATTGTGGATATTATTATGAAAAAAAAGAAAAAAAAAGTATCGGAATGCCGAGTTCTGTGTAAAAGCTAATCTTTACATCGATTTGACTCAACAAATTTTCCAATGTTGTATATTGGTTGGCAGGTGATTCATTATACGGAACGGTGGTGGGCAAAAATGAACTGGCCTGAAAGAGCGAGCGGCAGTGTACTGAAACGAGCGTTTCAGGCGAAAAAATCGTATTAATGCACCGGTGTGCGTTTGAATCGTAAGTCGCGATTGGCCACCTGTTGCTTTTACGCCCCGCCTATACATATAAATATCATCTTGCGGAATGATCGACTTACTTTGTATACTCTTCCAAACGTAAAAGCTTTTCCGACTGGTGCTCGTTAACTTCGGCCGGCTACTTGGAAAAACGTGACTAAGTTTTCCGCCACTCTCACTGTAGTGTTTTACTCTGTTATCATGGCACGTTATTTTGTGGGGCGCACGTTTCGCAGTCCTCTGGTCCCTATCTAGCATGCCCACCACGTGACCGAACTTGGTGTAGCAGACCTGGTCGGTGTTATCACTCGTCCGGCACATTTTCACAGTTAGAGGAACACAAGTTCGCAAATATCGGATAGGTTTTAAATTCAGCGGCAGTCACAGAATATCACACTTGCCGGTTTATGCGAAGCTCGTCGAAAAATAAACAATCGTCAAGTACCGGTAGTCACGAAGTTGTGACTATGTATCGGCTGCGCTATACGAACAACTCGCTTACTCGTTTTCAAAACGTCAACTGAGGTATTATATATCTGTGACGGATAAAATCTAACGAACGCCTTCGGGGAGGTGCACTACAAGAAACGCCTCCCCCTCTCATTCATAAATACGCAAGGTATTAAATCCCCTCCATCAAGAGAGGTAAGTGGTACACAGCATCTGCCGGAGGACCAAATCTCTTCAGAAAGTCGATATTTCCGGATAAGTCATCACCGACCGCTTCCAAGATCATTTCAAACGCCACACCAATTCACGGAGACGTCTGTGACATCCGAGCGATTCTCTGTATTCATTGCATTAATTATCCCGGACGATGATGATTAACAACGCGCGCTTAATTCTACAAACATCTAACACCTAACAAATTTATAACAACAAACGACCGCACGACCCACGATAATTATAACAATCAATCACTTATTCTTCCCTACTTGGAATTTCAATTATTTATTTATTTATTTTTTATTTCAAAATAAAAACGTTTTCACCTTACTAATAGAGGTAACCATAAATCAACATCGCACAACCTGCTCTAAAAATAATACGGAACCGTTATGTTTGTTTAAAATACACACACTAAAAAAAATCTACACATCAGGAGTTAATAATAAAGCGGTTCGATTAAATTAGCGTTCAGTTGACAGGGAATTCCCTGCTAATTTACTTCGACTGCAATAAACAAAGCCAGGTGTATAATTAGGTAATAAATAAATGAATCATCAAGGTGATGCTCCTCAGTTTCTCGCCGGGCTTACTACTTGTGCAATGCCGGAATTTTACTATGTACAATACAACTTATAATAATAATCGTCCGTCTTTGTGCGAGATGTGAAACGGTGACTTGCGAATTTTTTACCTACAAAAAAAAACACGTGCAATTAAATCGCACTTCGGAATATAAGAAAAGCGTTTTCGGCGCGAGCAGGATTTTACATAATCCTGAGGTTACGCAAGGACAAAAAATTAAGATCAGATTCCATTTTTGCGTTCCGACTAAAAATAGCCTTTTTCAACAACGTTAACAACAAAAGCGAACTCATTTTGCAACTCATTTTTTGTAATGTGCAATTATTACAAAACGCTGCTTTGAAATGTGTAATTACGTCAATATGTGCAATGTAATGACATCCTTAAAGATTGTTTACACAGATGATTTGAGATCAAAGAAAACTGCAAACCGCACGTGTTTGTTATTCTTAAGGAGATGCATTTCAATGGGTTTGTTTGAGGTTATCGAAACTACGGCAAATACCACAATAGTGTGGGTACGTACCTACATATCTAATAAATTCATTCATTCGCGTCAAACAATTGAAACGTTATGTAAAATTAATGTATACATAATAATTTTATTAGATTGAAGCTAAGGATAAGTTCTGAAAAATGATTTTTGTGGTGGAATTGAAACGATTGTGGGAATTCCTTCTAAACATGTAACGATGTAACCTTGTCGGAAAAAGTTTAAATGTAACGCGTACTTTTGTATCCTTAATTTACAAGAACTACATTTCCTTTAAAAAACTGTTATTTTTCCACAAGAATTTGTTATTATTATTATTTAACTGCGCAGTCTAAATTGGGTACGATAATCTGAGTTAAAATCATCAACGCAGGTTTCAACTTGTTTACGTTTAAATCTTCTTCTAACCCTTATTAGATAAACATCATTGTTTTAGGAATGGAAAGTTACGTGAACACATTAACGAGAAATCTGGAATCTCCCAATGAATTGTATAAAAACACCCTATGCCACCACCCATTGCTCTTGGGGTGATCTCTAATTTTTTTTTTATCAATTCTTGTCATGAAATCTGGACGGCATGTCTCAGTCTAAATGAAAAGTGCGTCATTGCCCTACTTGATGCTATTTAACAGTAAAGCTAAGACATGCCCAAGTTCTGTGGCAAGAGTTGATAAAATATCCGGCATTTTTGGGCCGAATTTTTTCCCCAGTACGAAGCTGGTTAATTTGGTTCATATTTGCAAAATCTCATCTCCTAGGTCCTAGTTCAAGTTAAATTGGTTTAAGTTCAATTTGTCGTCTCTTTTCCAAAGCTCAAAGGATCAAGCATATGAGCCACTACTCTTAATTTTTTATCTGTATGGAATGTTATGAACTGGAATGCTTGATTAGATGAGCTAGCTCAGTAAAGGCAAAACCATTGAAAGTTAAAAAAAAATACGTCACTTAAAAAGGGAAATGAGAATGGGATTGAAACCTGAATACAATCAAAAACTAAAGTATTTTTCATAAGAGAAAAGCTCTGCGTCATTAATCGCCGACAAATGTTTCACTATTATTTCTTTGTCATCAGTGACTAAGAAAGAAGGATGGAATTATGCTTTTTATGTCTGATTTTACAATGCCAGAGGTGTTTTATTTATGACGCAGAACTCTTCTCTTATGAAAAATACTTTATCTTTCTAGCTGGTGCTGGTGCATAGTCAACTGAAGAGTGGTATTCCCAAAAGGTCTAAGGCCCAGTTTTACAATCGTGGAATATGAAGGGAATAACTGTTCGCCACTTATCCTTTAATGTTCCTCCATATCTACGTCATACTTACGTCACGTTATACCAATAATAATGCTTATCCGACGATTGTAAAATCGGGCCTTAGTGCCAAATTTTACTAAATTCGTATTTTTCTCTAAAAGTGATCTATGTGCCTTGCTGCACACATTAGAAAAGGTTCTAAGTGTCTATCTGATGTGGAAATATTTTATATAATTATACATAGATGACTCTCTCTCGCGCGCGCCTTCAACAACAAGGATCATTTTCCTTAATTTTCTAGGAATTACGTTTTTGGCACTTAGACCCTTTGGGAATACCATACTTCAATTGAAGGCATTATTCCAAAAACCAGACGAGTCCAAAATATCTGGTTTACAAGTTGTCGCTATTTTATATACGTTAAGACAATGGCTATCTAGTGGTGTAATTTGTTTCGCTATGAAACAGACATGTCCAACGATTTTGCACGGAGAAATATGTGCTATTCTATAAAAACAAGGCAAATCCCACTTGTTTCCTGCAAAAGCCAGACAATTATCATTTTTGGACTTGTCTGGTTTTTGGAATAATGCCTTCAATTGTACTTACAATGAAATGACTAATTAAAAATTGATGTTTTTATACCTATAAAACTGAATACAAAATAACACAAATAATGCTAAACGTATTTTGCCTGCTTTGATGACTTTGGCTACCGTTTTGGTCTGCTCAAAAGTCCAATGGATTATTCTTTCATTACGGGAAAATGAACTGGTGACTCAAAGCTTACAAGTATTGACTCTTTTACCATCATTCTTTAATAATAAAAATTTTCCAAAATTATTCAATGAAAATTACCAAATAAAAAAAATAGCGATGTAGGAAAACTGGCCAGAAACTTAAGACTCAAAACGGATATTCGCATTTAGAGACGTAACTAAAAGGGTATTGGATTGGACTGGCAAGAAAATTCCAGTAATAACTTTGGAATGGGAAAATAAATCCTAAGTACAAAATACTGCAATTTGCAATTAAATTGTAGACTGAATTCTTTAAAAGACGTTTTCCTGAAATCATTAATTTGTGCACGTCTTCGATAGAGGTCCTGTTGATTTTAGAAATGAAAAAATTGTTTATATTAGAAATTATTGCTTTCTTCAACACAACCATTTTCAATTTTAAGAAAGAGCAATAATTCCATGAAATAAATACAGTCATAAAAATATTTTATTGTTTTATTATTTCTTGTTACGGCGCGAGATAGGGTGTGAACTTGACCTTTGAACGGAATTGACGTGATCAGCGAAAATACAAACTCCAAAGTATTTACTTGGCTTGCATGCAAATTATCTGAAGTAAATTATTTCGTATAAATTATACAGGGTGTTAGGTTATTGCTTGGACAAATTAAAACTGTAGATTAAGGGTGTCAAATGGGATCAGAAAGTACCTAAACATGATGGATTTTCGCGACATTATGAAAAAATGCAAAAAGAGCGAACTATTGAGGACCGCTGATAGTAATTACGGAGCGAGCGCCTATTAAAGCTGATGCGTATTGCAGTGTCTTTTGCCCGTTGCACAATTGCAATAATTACTTGACGATTCGGTGTACGACGCTGGTGATATCTACGCTCTGCAGCACGTGCATTGCACCTACATTCTCCGTATGTTACAATAATGTCAACAATTTCGTTATTTGTATCATAATTCATTCTGCCCATGACCCGCACACTCCGAAATCTGTTGAGACACTGAACGTGCGTTATTTGCTTGTCGTAAAACAATAAACCATCTGGGAATTTATGGCAAGGGATGGCGTTCGGTACGTGGGTGTAACAGTAGATAAGAAAATCAGTGGTTTCCAAACAATTTTTAACGATTTTTGTTTGATTTTTTTCCTGGAAAACGAAAGCTGCAGCACCTTCGAATGTAAAGGCTTTTTTACTCTACAGAGTGTTCTCAATACTTTGCTTGAAGGTGTCCAGTCAATTACCTAACACCCTGTATAAACCGGACCCACTTTGAACAATTACTTTGACAGGTAAACAAATAAATCACTACAATACGAAAACAATTGAAATCTCCACGTTAAGAATTCCTAATATTTTTCTTTCAAAATCAAATGGAGTAGGTACGATTTATTTCTGCTAATCTTTAAGCAAACCAAACATTTAAATTACCTGTAGAAATAAAGACCTTCATTAAATTAAAAAAAATTAAATTGTATAGTAATAAGTTTTATTCCCTCAAGCAACGTGTTCGTCAAAAACATTTCGGCATCTCTTTATGGCATTTTAATCAGTCGCTTTTCTTTATGTCGTTAATTCCGTTTATCGCTGGTGTTTGAATAATAATAGTTTTTGCTAATAATGAAGAAATGGCGACGACAACCAGAATTTAAAACATTATAATCAGTAAACACATTCATAATCTGTTTGATTTTGTACTTTTGCTTCGATGAATTTGTTTGTCTTTTATTTATTTCGTTAATTATAATATAATTATGGTTGTTAATTATAATAAGTCCGTTTTGTGTGCGCCGTTCAATGAGAAACAAATTCTATTATTGCAAAAGACGAATTATTAACACAAATTTGTAGAAAATCTGACAATATTCCATAGGTGCGTTCGATGTGTTATTTTTTAAAGCGATGAAATTACCTGTCGTAAATTATTCTTTGCTTCGATGGAAGTATGTCACTTTTTTACACCTTTGAAAACGTAATTGACTTTAATTAATCTCATAGCAGTTAATTCGCTTCAACTGTACGACGCATTCATCATCAGCTGCGCACGGTGAAGTTTAATGACTAAACGACTCTCTGCGTAACACCATAAACGTTAATTACACTCAAAACGGACGTAACATGCATTTTAGCTAAAACTTTAATTAATTATAAATTGATGTATAGAATTTTTTTAATATCTTCTCCAAGTCTTTCCTATCGTCAGTATTTTTTGTTGGTCTATTCAAGAATCACCCAGTAATTTTTTTTGCACCAACATAATAACGAAAATATTTTCTAAAGAAAATAAAATAACAAATTTTTTTAATATTTATCAAAACGACGTAAGGTCATTCTAAAATACTTGCTAATCTTCACAAAATTACGTTATACTTCAAGTCTTTTCACTTGTATTCTGATTTTGTTTTGTGGCCAAAATGCAAACAATAAATTAAATCCTGAAAACTGTAAACGTGAGCCTCGACTTGTCCCGACTTGTCCCCACAATAGACCCCCCTGGGACCACGTAGGCTAAGTAAGTTTACCCGAGTTAAAAGGCCGCTCCGTGCGATTGGAAGGTAATTGTACATCATTAAGCCGACAGCCGAATCAGTTATAACCCATTTAGGATCTGGTCGGTGAAATTAAGAAAACATTTGCGAGGATTATCGCCGGGCTTTAATGACTTGAATATTTGAGCTTCAACGACCCCCGCTGAGTGCGATAGCAAAATTTCATTTTAATTTGCTCCACTGTATTCCTTTTTAAAATTCACCTTTTTTAAAATCAGCATAGCAAAAGACACCTAACAACTGTAACGGAAAGAGAACGAGGACGAAGTTAATGATATAAATTTTGGGGTAAAAAAATCGAATTTCAAAAGGAAAGAGTTAAAATAATTTGTCGAAAGTCTAGAAATGAAAAAATGAATGCTGAAGTGGATAGTGGAATATTCCACTACGGGTGTTCCCGAAATTCAACAGTCGGTAATAAAGTGGAAGACAATCTATTTTTTTTTTAAAGAAGCGTAAGCGGAAAAACTAAAAGTTGTGTTTACCGCGAACGCGTTATTATTAAGAATCACAACGAAAATTGCCAGTTCCAACACGATATGTAGGTAGAATAGATAATTCAATGCGAGAATCTGATTTCCAGTCTTTAAACCGCGGCCTTGTCATAAATTCCCAACGCAGGTTTCCAGGTACGCACCGAAAAGTTTAGGGTCGCTGTTACAACGAAATTATGTCATACATTCCAGACTTCCGTTATTGCGCGCCGTTTTTAGATAAAGAACTATGCAGTTTTCAGATAAAGAAGTTCGTTCACCTAGTCTTAAATAACGAAACCAAACGCAATTAACGCACATCGAAATGTCCTATTTATCAAATCGTACGTTTTTACTGTGACGTAAGTTTCAGCTCTTTTCATGAAGTCAGGTTTTTCCGTTTTCACTTTCGAAGTGGTTGATCGGTTGACGCAGAAAGGAATTCTTCACACATCCAGCCAGGCGTTCCTGGAAGCGCTTTTAAAACTTTTAATATGCGCGATGCATATGGGACAAAATAGTTTTTTATTGGCGTTTTATGCCACGCAAATTCTATGACTACGTCCGTTCCGTTAGCGCTAAATAATTAATTGTAATTAATGCCGAATGTGTATGAGCCGGGAGTGACCTTGTCTGGGAGACGCTTTTGTACTGCAAATATTTTCTAAATCTCGATTCGTGCCAGCGTACTCGCAGCACGAGACTTTTATCTGGTCTAGACTTGTAGCCCATAGATGGTAGAACATTTGGCAATTCATTTACATCACATCACTATCAAATTTCGATTTAAATTTTCAACTGCTAACAACTCATAACTACATAAAAACAGTTAGATAATCTGCTTCCAACGTTTTAAGGTTTGACGTAAGTGAAACGGGAATTTGGAAACACTTACGCAGAAGCTTTTGACTGACGTCAAAAGCTAAGCTTTCTATCGGCCCATGAAAATTTTAACTCAATCTTGTCAACGTAAACTCTATAAAGAAAACTAGAAACGCCGACGGTTTTTATAAATACAAAACGAAAGAAAAATGAGATTTATGCAACCCTATGCACCCCTTTATTAGACCAGGTTTCATATGAGGGATTAACTATTTTATGTAACCTGATGCACCCCTTTATTAGGCCAGGTTTTATATAAGGGATTAACTTAATTGCAGTCCTTATCTGCTACTATTTTCTTAATGGAATCGCGTTGCATTTCTTATGGCCTCTTATGCAATTAGTTTGTTCAATTTGTTCAAAAACTATTGTGTATGTTGTTTGTTTATTTTTGGTTGGTACTAGTTTTCATTCGTATAAGTTGTTTCACTGCACTATTTTAATAAAAAATAAAAAAAATGGAACCATATTATTTTGGACTTAATTGTCGAAGAAAGAAAATCAGCACTTGTAACATACAGGGTCATCCTCCACAACGGTGCGCCTGTGTGGCAGCCGGGGAATGTCGCCAATGTCAATCGCTAGTTCGACTGCCTCGTCTTAACGCACCACAATTTCCATTATAATTTGCTTCTTCTTTCCGCCGCTCGTAATTGACCGATTAAATTCTGGGAGGTACTTTTTGCGCTGCGTTGGACATCAATTCATATGCTTATTTTCAAGAAATTAATAATATTTAATTGTTGCGCTCCGCATGTGCAATTGGCTTTAATTGGGCGAACGTTGGAATATCTGGGATTTTTGAAAGGTGTGTCGGATGTCATTCGCCTTCCGACAAACGCACACGTGTGCGCACGGCCTTTTCAATTTGGTCAAGTGAAACTCGTCAGGAAATTATTAAATGAGACCGAAATCAGAATGTTGCTAAAAGTAAAAGATCTTTTCACATGCATAAAATATTATGGCGTATCTTTTTTTTTTTCAAAATGTTAAGCAGGAAAGAGATACGTTTACGTCTTTGATAGTTTGAAATAAAACAGACAAATGTGTTGAGATGGTGACTAATTCTAAGGGTGATTAATAAGATGGACCAACAACGGGATTTGGCAACGCGGATTATCATAAACGTAAGTGTTGAAAGATTCAGGTACTAAAGGAATTTTGAAGAAAAATCATTCGCGAAACTGACGATATAAGAATTAATATAGAAGGTCACTTTAAAATGACGACTAAGATCATAACTAGAAGTAGCTACGTTAGTTTAAAAAAAACAAATTGGAAAATTATATCCTGAACCTTTTAATTAATTTAGAAAATTTTTAAAAACGTAATTACTAATGCAACAGCTCCACTGTTTCTACAAGGCTGGGGGAATATTGCAAAAATATTAATTACAGATCTGTACTTATAATTTTTCTAATTGGGTACCTACAACCATATTAGAATCTGTCACCTTGAACGACTTAATTTTTTAAGATTTATTAAGTTTTCACACATTCTAACAAATTATCTTTTCGTTTCCTTATGTTAAAAAAAATATCATAACTTTCAAGAAAGGTAAATGAACAGTTTTATTATTTTATTGTTGGTCTACAAGCGATACTTAAGCAAAGCCAAAATGAGTTGTTAACTAGCTTTAAAACTATACAATTTAGGATATAATAACCGTTTTAAAGCGCAATATCCTGCAAGGAACCGCCTCAAAGTCCTAAAAGAAAACTCCGCGCTGCGCACTGCGGTTAAACGGTGATTTAAACGCGCCTTCAGGCACAAAGCCGATTTGCATGCGCAAATATCCCGAGAGGTTTTTAATCCGTTTGCCAAATTTTTGGAAGCGAATTTAAGATTGGCGTTGATTTTTCCGGTCAACGTCTCGCCGTGTCCGTCCGAAACAGACGTTTCGTCCGCTGCAGCGTAATCACCTAATTATTCAAATATTGATTCGCCGCCGAAATGAACACGTATGCAAATGTGACAAACACGTGTTAACACGCAAATATTAATTTTGATGTTGTTTAACGCTTCCAAGACAAATATTTTGATTGGAGACCAACGAAAATATCCTAAAATGTTTAAATTGTTTACGACCGGTTTCATAACGAAACTAAAGATTTTAATTTTAAGAATACAAAACACACCTTTAAATTTAAAGAAACTTTTTGAAAAACGTAACACTGCAATGTTAACGATGAATTTGTTGTAAACTTAATTACACATTAGTTACTGCACGAGTGAATAAAGAATAGGTAAGTATGAAAATAGTGATATAAAATTTTACAGTACCTGTAAAGGCAATATGCATCCAATTTTAACATCGTCTGTTTGTTGGATTTTTCATGGTAAGGTGAAAGGCAGTTTTTGTGTTAAACTTAAAAAATAATAAAACTAAAAATTTTGACAGTGTCATGCTGACATCTCCTCACGTGACCCCATGTGACCTGATATGTATTGAAAATTATTACGCGATTTTAAAATAAAGTGAAATTTTTATTTAGTTTGTGTTATAAAAAAAAAACTAATTTGTTTTGAAAGGCAGGCAAATTTATATAATTTCGAATTGGTTCTTCTAAAATAAAATTTTAGAGAGGCAACAATCGAACTTTTATTAACAACTCATTCTAAAATAAATAATATGCAAACAAGTGAAAATGAATTAATTTTTTCACTTCCGATCAAATTTATTAACAACAGATAAAAGCACCGATCAGAATTTTTTCCGTTCTTCCTTGTTAATAACTTTCTAGCACAAATTCAGCGTAAAATTCGAAGCGCCCGCGGCGGCGAAGAGACCGAGAGCCCCCCCGGTGAATAGTGACACGTAAAAGGCATTAATTTTTAATACGGCGGGAGAAGGTTGGAAAATGCTTGGTAATCTCGCTGAAGAAATACACATTTATTACGAAAAATGCTCGGCTTTGAATTTCGGTATCATTTTATATATCCAAGTTGTCGGACAAGTGACCCCCATAAATTACCCGCGTCCAGCCAAGTTGTTAAAACCTTGGGAAATAATGTTTACACAGATCGAGGCAGATAAGAATTTGGGACCAGCCATGATTATTAACTTGTTCACATCACAGCCGTACATCTAGTTACGTGCCACTAGCATCCCTAAGTTTAATCGTTTGACTTATACCACCCATTCACTTCATACCATTTGAATAAAAAACATTTTTTAAATTGAAGATATTTTGCAATAATAACATTAAATGAAAACAAATTCATCCGAAGGGCTATTTTGCAATGATAAAAGTAAGGGATGCAATAACACTTAAATAAATTTTAGAGAAGTGAAATAGAAAATTCAGATTTTGTCGTAAACCCTTTAAAGACAAATAGTTTTATTCTTTAAATAAATAAATTAAAAAAACATAATTTGTTTCTGTTCCTTTTTTGTTCATACAAAACTAAAACAGTAACTATAATGTGCAAACACATTCTTTACAAAATCTTGAATGCAAATTTTACTCTTTTAGAAATATTATAAATTTCCTTATGTTACGAACTTTATGGAAATCACTGTACATGTTACCTACCAAACACGCACAGACCTGCAACAATTTTATAATTCAGGAAGAAATCTTGATTAGACCTGCAAGAGTCTGTCGCGAACTTGTATGCACTAGGTTTTCCCAACGATCTCATATGAGCTGTGATCAACTTTAACAATAACAATTTCAGATAATAATTAAAAAATTTTAAATAATACAGTAAAAGGAAAAGTTATCAATTACATTCTTTATTACACAATATTTTGCAAGTGTAAGACTTCAAACTAAAAAAAATGCAAAATTTCAAACTTGTCAAGTACTATTCTGTAAAGTTGAATGTACCAACTATCTCCATGTTAAAGAACTGTTTCTTTAAATAAATTGGTACGCATGTGAAACGAAAATAAAAGTTAGTTTAGAAATATATTGTAATTTACCTAGTAATAAAACAATATTTAAAATTTATTAATGTCTTGTCAGTACCTACACTTGAATAAGTGGTAAAGGCCATAAAAATTTCATTAAGGTAAGTAAAAAAAAATTAAACTAAAGTCAAACCAAATAAATAAAAATAAATAAATAAGTTCTAAAGCATATCTTTAGATCTTTAGTAGATAGAAACCTACAATGCTGTAAAAATTCAATGAATAAAGAGGTTTAATATTATTCCAAAAATTAATTCGAGGAAATTCAAAAAACAAAATTGTAATAAAAATTTTCAATCATACAAACTCGAGCAGAATTATTTAAGAAAACTTGGAGAAAATTTGATGTCTTGACTGGTAATTCAATGAATGAAGAGTTTTATTGGGGATGCAGTCAGAGAAGGTTAAACAAAAATTCTTCAATTTATGTCGAGCTTTCGGGAATGGTTATTCCCTACTTCAGGACGAAATAATGAAGTTACATGTAGGACAAAAGCATGTCTAACAAATGCAGGAAGATCCATCCAGAAATTTTGTCATTATAAATTGGTGTAAACGGGATGCAACACAGTTTGTTTTGTATAACATATTAAAAATAAACATTTGTTTAAAGTAAAAGAGTTATATCAATGAGGCGGACAGTTAGCGCGTCATTTTGATTTAATTAATTTAGAATTATTTAAAATATACGATGCAGAGGACTTTGGCATTGGAGTAAAGACATGCAGAGGCATAAAAGTGGTTGCTGTTGGTGATTTCACTAATGCCTATTGGCAGAGAATCCTGACAACTTAATTTGAAATGGTAAAGATAGTAAATGCAAATATTTGGGGTATGGGTAGCGAAAAAATAATATTTAGTGGAAGAGTAAACTCACATCAGAAAATTCTATGCTATGCAGCAGTTGAATCTTTCATGTGCCAACAGTTTATAGTTGGGGAAGAAATATAAACTGTTAATAATGGGTATAATATTCTGCAAAAAACGTAAAGGACAAGAAGAGACTCGGTCAATAAACAAGTACGCAATGAAAACCGACACCCTGGAGAAAGAAAAGAGAAATACCATGGAAGCCTTTCCGTCAAAACGTAACAGCGATCTGAGAAAAAAGAATCAAAAAAGAGAATTATTAAAACAGACAATGTTGGGGGATGTTATGTTTCTGGCTGCAAAAGATAGCAGGTTCAATGAAAGAAAATTGTGTGGACTCATAATGAGAAATTAGCGAAGAAAATTTGTAAGAAAACATAACTAGCACTCAGTTACAATAAGATTTAAAAAAAAGTAAACTATCAAAAAAAAAAAAAAATAGCAATAGTATAGACAATAGGGAATAGCGATTTAGATTCGTTTTCTTTCTTATGCACCTCATGGCACATTAAACTTCGTTAGGTTGTGGAAAGTTCATTACAAAAATATTTTTTTATCGTTAATGGAACTTGCTTTTTGTGTCTCCACTATTATTGGCCAAATTTCGGACAAAAGATTCAGTCAATAAAAACTGGTACGCAATCAACAACATCCTGGAGAAAGTAAAGAGGAAGGCCACGGACGTCTTTGCAACAAAACGTAATAAAAATCTGAGAAAAAACCGAAGAAGAGAACTGTTAAAACAGACAATGACTGGAAAACAGAGATGACTGGAAAAGACAACCGGCTAATGAGAGAAAACTGTATGAACACATAATGAGGAATCAGCGAAGAAAGTTTATAAGGACACTTAACCATAACTAACAAATATAACACATAACTATCAAAACAAAATAACAATAGGATAGACAATATGGAATAGGATTTTGATCATACAATTTATACACCTGATGGTGCATCAAACTTCGTTAAGTTGTGAAAATGGAGGTTTGCTGTCGATATTACAAGTTTCCATAAAAAATTCAAAGCAAAAGTTTCTTTTTATTGTTAACGGAATTTGCTTTTTGGATCTGCATTATCATTGCCTAAATTCCAGACCAGACATTCAATCAATAAAAATTGGTACGCAATGGAAAGAGGAAGACCACGAAAGCCTTTGCATCAAAACTTAATAGAAATCTGAGAAAAAGAACCGAAGAAGAGAACTATTAAAACAGACAATGTTGGAGGATGTTATATTTCTGGAGATTTCTGGAAGAGACAACAGACTCAATGAAAGAAAGTTGTACCATTGGACATATAATAAGAAATAAGCGAAAAAAAATTATAAGCACCCATAATCAAGACTCAAGTTATAATAAAATTCAAAGAAAAAGACTATATCAAAAAAAAATAGCAATAGCATAGACAATATGGACTAGTGATTTAGATTCGATTATAAAAATCGTAGGCTTTCACGATCGGTGTCCAATGTATCGACGTCTTCGGGTTTCTGCCGTGCATTGAACTTTTTGTAATTCAACGTTTCGTTATTCATACTGACAGCTTCTTCAAGAACTGGAGATTCGTTTACTTTTTTATGCATCTGATTGTACTTTAAACTTCGTTAGGTTGGTTTGCTGTTGATAATACAAGTTTCCATAAAAAGTTCCATGCAAAAATATTTTATTATTGTTAAAGCAATTTGCTTTTTGGGTCTGTATTCTTATTGCCCAAATTTTGGGAAACCTAGGAGTATTTATATGTATACAATATCTCTTCTTTCAAAATTTAGTTTGTTTACAATTCAGCTGAATGCCCCATGCCTTACTATACTAGCAACGTAAGGTTTTATAATTTTTTTATTAACCAGTTTTGAATACTTTTGCTTTAATAATGGCTTGCATAAATCGAAACGTTGAAGTTAGCTATTAAAAAAAAAACGTGCATTAACATTCAGTTTTCGATATGAATCAAGCTCACTGGCTCATCCCAAAAACGAGTTTCTGACATTTGTCTATTTTTCTCACCTAGGGATGTGGCGGCTGAGATCGACTTAGATGTTAATTTTCTCCTTTGGCATTCGCCTTACAAAAACGCAGAGGGAAACGCAGAAACCCCAGTTCGAAGGATTCGGGTATGAATCCGAAACACAATCCGACGCATAAGTGCTCTATCTCTCACATAGAACCCATATGCACCAGGGGGGATTCGAACCCACACCTAATAGTTGCCGAGTCAAGCGTCTAGCCCGTTGCCAGCAGACTCAAGCAACACGGCCAACAACTACCTTTTTAAGATCGGTTTTTCAGTATTGGTATAAACCAAGATCAAAAGATGAACAAAGTTTACTTGAACTGAAGTTTAAATCAATATTAAAGAAAGAACAGGATCTTACAATTCATATTTATCAAGCTTACCCATTCTCTTGTTGCAACCAAAATTTTTTAGTGCTCTTTAACTGGACTTCATTCTTTCACTACCAAGTAGATTTTTCTGATAATTGGTTGTTGAATTATTTACTTTTTGGAAACTTGTGTTTTAAAAACCTTTTGCACTATCTAAGAATTGCTTTAAGTAAGAAACACGTTTGTTAATTTTGTCGGTTGCTGTAAGAATTTTTTTTTTTAAGAATTGACACAAATTGACAAAGGTTTAAGATAAGGGTTAATCAGCTAAAATAGGTCGTAAATTTCCTATTCTAATTTTACCCTCATCTTGTGTGGGCTACTTAAAATTTGCCAGGAAATTGTAGGCGAGCTTAGTTTTAGGAAATTCAGTAGTTTTAAGTTCGAGCTTCGCTCTTCAAAGAAGGCAACTTTGAATTAAAATTTATGTCCGGTCATTATAGCCATAAATTCAATAAGAAACGGAAAGGTGTCATTTCTTATCTTACCTTCAAGCGAATTTTGCCGGCGCGGCGTTAACAGAGAGACATTTTCACACAGAAATACGCAGTTAAAGGATTACATGAAATCCTCAGGTTTTCTCAGAATATTCAAGATGATCGTGAAATGAGATGTAAAATTAGTTTCACGGATGTATTAATTATTACAAAACGACTATAACTTTCTCCGTATTCGTAATGTTTACATTCGGTACAAAAAAAAATGAATGTGAAGAAGTTGTGTGTTTATCTGGCATACTTTTAGGAAACTAGACGTGCAAAATTCCTAGTAAACGGATGTCCCGTACCAGGAAGGCTCAGAGCATAATGTATTCGTGTTAGTAACCTGCTGGAACTTGCAGGTTAAGCTCTGGGCACAGTCATGCGTTCGAAATGTGCCGATCGCAGATTTATGTCAGTGGCAGACGTGGAAGGTTACTTTCTCACAAGACGAAAATTTCTGCGGCTTAATATCGACGCAATCAAAATACAGGTGTCGAGGAATCCGAGTCGACTGGAATCTCAAACAGTGTGTCACCGCGGCTTGAATATTGCACACGAAAACACTTTGCGATACAGGAAATGTTGAGACGGTGGGCGATGCATTCGCCTCCTCAGTGCTGCTTGCCCATTGATACAAAACGCCAGCCGGGTTCATTCATAGATTGAGACACACTAAATAAATTATGGCAATGAAAGAGAAAGGCAGGTTTACACCTTGCATACTACTCGTTATATTTACATATTTATTGTCTGTCGTTCTTAGCCATTAACACTTGTTATAACAATGAAATATAAACATCTGGTTTATTTGTGTACATTTTTAGCACCTACAGCACCAAATATTGGCTTCAAATATTTTCATAATATGTCAGAAACTAGATAACTTTTCGATTATACCACGCAAGAAAATAAAAAGAACCGTCGCCTCCTGCGCTCCAGAAAAAATATCACACGAGTGTGGTTTCTTACAACAGATTTTACTTACTCTAAGTTATCTTAATGAGACAAGCATATTTCACATCTTACGCAGAAAAAATCCTAACGTGCCAACGCACAGTGGGCGAAACCACACGTTCAAGATCCTGGAACACCAAAATTCATTCCTTCTAAATCTTTTCACTCAAACTATTTCTTAAATAGAAAACATGTGTTACATTTCTCCATGATGGTTCGTGGTGAATAAATGAAGGGGTTGAAAAAATAGATAAATCTTTTTACCACGAATTTTTTTTATTAGTCAACATTGTATATCTTCATCGTATACATATGGTGACTAATAAAGAAACTTCGTGGTAAAATAGATTTATCTATTTTTTCAACCCTTTACATGTAAATTTTACTTACTTAAATCAAAACTCATTGAAATAAATTAATTATAGTGAATTGTAAGTTAACAAAACATAACATAAGCACTGCTGATAGTGATAGCCAGTTATAAAAAAGAATCCGGAAACCAAGTAGAAACAAACAAAATTAAAGCATTAAAGAACAAGTACTTATGGCTTCAATGAAGTGAGAAGTTTGTTTATTTCGAAGTAAACATGATAAAGTTGACTTTTCACATTCAGAAGGGGAAGATTTATGAAAAGGCTTAGGTTTATTATAGTTACTGAACTTGGAAAAGTTAAGAAGAAAAATTGTCGAAGAACAGTAAGATGCAATTTAGATTGCGAAAGAAAATAAAGAATTATGGATTGTCAATGAAAAACCAAAAGCGGATTTGGTATTATTTAATTTTGATCGATATTTAAAAATGGTGCTAAACTCACCACACAGAAAAAATATCTTTCTTTTTACTGCCTGTAAATTTCATATGTGAAAACAAACCTTCAGGGCCGTAAGAAGTGCATGGCCAAGGGCGCGATCAAAAGGGGGACGACGCCTAAAAAAATGGGTTGGGTTGAAGTAAAAACAAAAAACACGTGTAAATTAAACGATAATTACACTAAGCAATTTTACTAAAAAAAGAGAAATTAAAAAAAATAAAAACACATTACGCAATGTAAAATACAAAACTGTATTCATAGATAATGACCTCACTCGAAAGGAATGAGAGGCACTTAGAAAAAAAGCAATCATTGAAAAGAGCAATGTGTGAAAAATATGTGAAAATTGAATATGGTGATGGTGTAAAATGGAAATGGAATAAAATACAGATTAAACTGAAAGTAGGGGAGATAAAAAACCAGTAGAATATAACAACGAGGAACATGGAAGAATAGATCTGGCAAAGAATTAGAACAATAAATTCAAAGTTACAGGCTTGACCAAATATGGAAACAAAAAAATGAGGAAAAAGAAAATGGCGAAAAGAGCAACATGGAATGTGGAAAATCCAGAATAAAATCTATAATAAACTGTTGAATTTATTATTTATGTACTTACACGCAAGCACAGCACTCTATTACTTATAACGTAACTAGGTAAAATGTTGTTGGTAAAAAAAATTTAGACAGAAGTTCACTTTTAGTATGTGAATTTTTCGTCTTCTTAAAAGTATAATTTTGGACTTCCGCCACTACTGTATTCCTCCTGTTTAATAAACCAACGTTTCAAGACACGAGTTTTGTTGTTGTGTGCTACTCAAGAATCCAAGAAATTCAACATAAACCACCAAAGAAGTGGAAAGGTATAGAATAAAAATATTATGAATAAAAGGAGCAATATTGAAGACGTACAAGATGATAGCAACAATAAATTTAAAAATTTGGAAATTTGTTGCAAGTCGGTTTTGATTACAATGGAATCCTTGGCCATTCTTTGAATAGCTATTTGTCCCTTTTCGGGGTCTCTTTTGTGCAACAAATTATAAGTAATAAATACAGTTTCAAAAAAAAATACATATTTTTTTATGGGAGATCTTAATGTTACAGTTGGTTAGCCTGTGGATTTGAAAGAATAATGGGGAAAATTTATCAATTGAATAAACAGAACGTTCTACTAGAAATTTTTTTAAATGTTTCTTGAATAACTGGATTGAATTGAGATCCTTAATACTGACGGGTAACATATTATACAATTTCAAACCCAGAACATCAGTGCTAAGCTTACTTACATTCAATCTGTAGGAGGGTGCATGAAAGCTTGAACTTATTCGTGTATTATGGTGATGGATTGTGTTATTTAAAATGTATTTGGCTTTATTTTGATAGATGTGGATGCACAAGTTGTAAATGAAAAGACATGTGAGCGTTAAAATATTAGAATTTTTAAAGACATTTCTGCAAGATTCAGTTCTGTTAATACCGAATGTACATCTAAGTATCTTTTATTGGCAAATAAAAACATTCTTAGAAGAACTACTTCCCCCCCACAGACAGATGGCATAATTTAACCTGCTTTGCACATGAGCATAATAAAAAGGTTGGTTAGTTGGGCCGTTGTGAGAACTGTTCTTAGACATTTGAAAAGATAAAAAACTGAATTTAGTTTCGAGCACAAATTTTCACAGTGTATTTTCCAGCTAACATTTTTATCTAAGGTGATTCCTAAAAATTTTATAGTTTGTTTATTGGATAAGGTTTGTCCATTTACATTTAAATTTGTGATATTAATTGGCTTTTGTCTATTATGGAACGTAATACTATGTGTTTTATTTAAATTCAATAGCAAATCATTGGTCGTACACCAATTTGATACTGTTTGAAGTAGCGTGCAACAGTTGTTGGTTAAAGTATCCTGAGATTTATCTGAGACAATTAATGATATGTCATCTGCATAGATAGTTAGATTAGTATCAAAATTTAATGTGTTAGAGGTGTGAATTATGTCGTTGATATATATTATAAAAAGAATTGGGCCCAATACAGACCCTTGTGGAACCCCTGTATTTACTGTTACTGGTGATTTATTTGTGATGTCAATTGTGATCTCGTTATTGTAATTGATAGAAACATACTGTAGCCTATTGGTTAAGAATGATCGAATCCAATTTGAGGAATGTCCACGAAAGCCATATTTTTGAAGTTTCTCTATGAGAATAGTATGGTTAACGCAGTCGAATGCCCTACTGAGATCACAAAAGATCCCAATAGGGCACTCTCCTGCCTCAAGATGATCTATGATATTATCATGAAGAGAATGTAATGCTGTTTCAGTGGATCTTCCACTAGTGAAACCATGCTGAGAGAAGAAAATCAAAGGTAGACCATATTTGTATAAGTAAAGCTTGGAGCAAGATGTTACAGTGGCAAAGGTAGATAAATAGATTAAAGAAGATCAAAGCAAAATATAAAAGGAAAACAGAAAAAGTTCAACATTAAAAAAAGAAAGCATAAAAGTTTTATATTAAAGAACACAGCTTTTTTAGGTATGTCGGGTATTTTAGAGCTACACTCAGTGGATATCTCGTATACTGATGTGATTTTATGAAATATGTATTTTGAATTGTGACAAATTTTGTATATTTTTTTAGAAGAGGGTGGGGGCGTTAGTTAGAGTTTTACCACAGGCGCTGGCTTGTCTAGTTACGACTCTGCAAACCTTTACTTTTTCCAACTGCCATCAAAACAATTAATTTTATTAAATTATAAAATGTTGATCATATTACCCTCTTTAAATACAAAACAATTATTATATGACAAATTTATTAAAAATATCAATAAATACAAAAATATAAGATCATCAAAATAGAGTTTACGAAAAAAATACACGCATAATTAATTAAAGTAACTAGACGTCGGATTTTATGTGAAATACATTTGTTTAGTTTTTAAGGTTTAAAGATATCTTTTAGAAGTCTCATTAGGAATAGAGTCATTTGAATCCATTTCTAATGAAACGAAGAGATATCTTTAAAAACGTTTCAAACCTAAACACTAAACAAGAGCGTTTTATCTAAAGTTCGGCCTCTAGTAATAACGGTAGAAGATGAGAAATCGATCCTGTAACAATCTGCCGCATATCACGACTAGCCCCTATCTGGAAAGCATTAAAAATTAATCCATTTTTAAAATATAAATCACAATATGGTTTTAAACTTTCAGGCATTATTCAGTATTCAGGAAAATCGTCATTTTCAACTGTGCCAAAAATTAATTCAGTATTCACGAAATCAATTTGAATTCCAAGAAATGTGCAATTGTTTCATTCGCCGAGAAAAAAATTGTGCAAGTAAATAGAAAAGAAAAATAAAAGTAAGTAGCTTAGAGTATAAGAAGAAATAAAAACAATGAAGAAGTCTGCTAAAGGAAAAACTAAAAAAATACGCGACACTTCGCCCACGGTCGAAGGCCAAAGAAAAAGACGAGGCAAGAAGAGAGGAAACGTTTCCAAAAACCTCTTTAAACGTAATATAATTCAATTTATTTTAATTGTTATAATCGATATAACAATTAATGGCATATTTGGATTCGAGAAGGAAGCTCCAGATATTTTAAAAGACAAACATAGAATGTATAATAAAAATAATAATAATTTAGCTTTGTGCTCCTAGCAGGGGCATAGCTTTTCAACTTTTCTTTTCCCTTATACCATGTCTCAGTTCTTTTTTCTATTATTTTGTTGTTTCCCCTCTTCTTCTTATAGCACAAGCATTAGTAATTCTCTATTAATATCCGCCTTTATATATTCAATAGCTAAGCACCCCGTTTGGATCTGTGCCGTTTCTGAAGAAGCGCTCTAAATCCTATTTCGGGGTGGATCAGTCCCCATTAATGGTCTTCACATCGACTGACATATATTTTTCCATAACATCTTATCTTGTGCCTTCTATTTCCATCCATTGATGCCTACTCTGTCCATATCTACTTCTATTTCCTCCATCCACGTTGTTCTAGGCCTGCTGCGCCTCCTCTTCCCACATGGCTTCCATGTCAGTAATAATCTGGTTGTTGCTTCTGTCTGTTGTCCATACACGTCCAAGCCACTGTACCCTTTGTCGTTTAATCCTCCTTATTATGTCTTCTTCTATCTCAGTATATATTTCTTGATTCGTTCTTCTTCTAAATTCCTTTTCTGATATCTTCACTTGTCCTAATATTGGTCTTAATATTCTCCTTTGTATTATTCCTAGGTCCTCCTCATCTTTTTTCGTTATATTTAATGTTTCATATATCATTACCAGTCTTATGAAAATCTTATATACCGGATGTCCCAATTTGGATGGCGACCAGCGATGTATAGAAAACGGTAGTACGGGGGAAAATTTATAACCGAAATGACCCATGAGAAATTCAACGAAAATATTTTTAAGTACCAGATTTGACCACAATGGGGCGCAATCAATAGGCTCAATAATAAAATTTAATGATACTAACTAAAGTCTCAGCATAAGGTGCAGTTTTAATAGCGCCATTGGAAAGTTGAATTAATGCTGCACGTCTTTGATTTGAGACTTCTTATCGTATCGCTATTAATAAGAGTAGAGGAAGGAATTGAATTATTTAATTTAAAAAATCCCAGGACTCCCATACCCTTTATTAAAAATGAACGAATTTAGGCTCGATTGAAAGAGAATTTTAAACTGATCCAAAATTTTGCATTCGATGACTCCGGCTACTTTGTTATAAATAAGTTAGAGGGCGCTGTTTGCAATGGTAATAATTTTACACCGTTTTCTTGAAAAAATTAAATAGAAAGGTATGTTTTTTGCAGTGGTTACAAAGCTCCAAAAAAATAGGAACATTTTGGCGAAAACCCGAAATTGATATCTTTTTTCGTTCTCGAGTTATTATCAAATAAGTCTGTTAACTAACAATAGCTAATCCCCAATAAAAAGAGTGGCGATTTAATTTGCGAAGTTGGATATCCACTTGCCATGCAAACAAAAATGAACTGCTAAATTTATCAATTAAATTAATTTTGGTTACCTAAATTGTATCTCTCGAGATTTAAAATTGCTCATCAATGCAGGTAGACCTTAAGAGTACGTTCGTAAACTCTCTTGGGTTCTACTGAGTAATATTCTTCCTGTCTCATATAAATGATTTTGTATATTTTGCTTTTCATTTTATTTACTCCTAGCGTTATCCATGGAGACTTTACGAACCCAACCTAAATGTAAGGTCGACAAAATTATTTCACGTTTTCTTGTATAGTAATGATCTTCTGCTTGTGAAAGATGATAGTTGGAAAAAGGAAGAAACGTGTGACCAACATGACGGATGTCCAGTACACTTTTCGTATAATATAGTTGCTTACATTGAACTACCACTTTCCTAATTACTGGATTGGAAGAGGAAATCTATTTCCATGGTCGACTAGATCCCCAGACTTAGCTGTTCTTGATTCTTATTTATTGAAAATTAAAAGACCTGGTTTTGGAGACGCGCCCTACCACACCAGAAAATATAGCTGAATGTATTCAATTCACCCTGTACAGCAGTTTCGGCCGTATTTGGGTCCTCTTCAGCAGTTCTCGATCTACGCTTCTGCTGAAGAAACCCCAAATAGGGTTGAAACAACTGTCCAGAGGATGCTCGAAGTATCCATTGCAATCAAAACCGTTTTGCAACAAAATTTTTAAATTTCTTAAAAAATTTTCAAGTATACTTTGACAGCATGCTTGGCCGCCTTGTGTGGGATGACTTATTAAGCAGCAAATTTGTTGCCATTTGTCAATTCTCACACAATGTTGGGTCAAAAATCGGTTGCAGGATGTCTCGATCAAAACTATCGATTAGTAATTGTAGTAATTTGTGTCTTGTTATTGTTTTTATTCTCTGTTCCTAAAAGCAATAATTAGATGCTTTTAAGCAGATTGATGACTTAAAATTCATAAAATTCCCATTTGCATTATTTATTATTTATCATCAATCAATAAATAGATCCATTTGATAATATCTGGAAAACGAAAAAAGATATCAATTTTGGATTTTCACCAAAATGTTCGCATTTTTGGAAGCTTTGTAACCACTGTAAAAGAAATATACCTTTCCATTTAATTTTTTCAAGAAAACTGGGAAAAATTACCATTGGAAACAGCGTCCTCTAACTAATTTATAACAAAATAGCCGGAGTCACTGAATGCAAATTTTAGATCAGCTTAAAATTCCTTAAAAAAACTGCTCTTTATACTGAGGTCGACATCCATTTTGGGACACCTGTATATCGGGTGTCCCAACAGTGTGTTCTCGGGCCATATCTCCATAACTACTGAAGATACAAAAAAATTTTCAACACAATTTCTTTTTTAATTTAAGAGATCTACAACACAAAATTATTTTCACCTATACAGAGTGAATTAGAACAGTGGTGCCGGACACAACTTTTTTATTTCAAATGGCATGCCCTATATGTGAAACCAAATTTGGATTGACCGTAAAATTCTACACATTTTCTGTATACCATTGCCTATACCTAAACCTAACCATTCTTGAGATATTTAACATTTTGTGTTAAAACTGCCATTTGCAGCCACTATTTTATTTATTTTTAACTCTAAGAAAAAGATTTTTGGTGCAGATGTAGTCGATACATAAGCTTATCATAAGCCATTATTAAATGTACTTTTATCGCTACAGGGTGGTCATGGTAATAAACAAAATCTCAGAAATTTCAAAATGACAAAACTCAATTTTCTTAAATAGCATGCCCTATATTTTTCTATCCTAAATTCTTCGTTTAATAAAGTATTTTCATTTTTGTTAAGTATGTTTTATACCTATCTGAGATATTTTCTGAGATTTTCTGATCTATTTGAATTATTTCTTTTAAAACGAACACTTGTCTAAGGTGGCTGTGGAAAACCAGCAAACAATGAACCGGATGACATTTATAATTATTTTTCAAAGTGTTAGACTGTTGGGAACTTGTTAAGAGATGAATTATTAGATTTTTGAATTATTTCTTTACTAAATGGTTGCATAGCCAAAGTTGGTTGGATTCGCTGGCAACGGGCTTGACGCTTGGTCGGCAATTGTAGGTGTGTGTTCGAATCCCCTCCTGGTACATATGGGTCCTATGTGAGAATTGGAATACTTATGTGTCGGATTGTGTTCAGAATTCATTTCGGCCCCTTCGAACTAGGTTGTCTGCATTTTCCCGGTTTGTAAGACGAATGCCGATGGAAAAACTAGTAGGTTGGTCGCAGCCGCAGCGGGCAATATTACAATAGACAGCTTAATGCATCTCTAACAAGCTCATAGAGAGCTTGGGGCATGTATGACGTAAGTACAAAAAAATATATAATTGTTTAAAGGAGTCACGTACTTGAACTAACTAATGCCTGTACATTATTGTCACTTGAAAATTAATTATTAAAGTCAACAGCTTCATTTGTTTGCCGTTTTCCACGGCCACCTTAGACAATGGGCCTCATGAATAAAGTTTAAGCAATTGCTTTTTCTTGAAATTTACTAGTAAATGCTTAATATCCAATGAATAAAATCTTTAGCAATTGCTTGACCTTGTAGCAATTGCTACAACACCAAGGAAAAGCTTATAGCAAAAGGTTCTTCTTAAAAATTTCTAGTATTTGCTTAATGTTGTATGAATAAAGGTAGCGATTGCTTTTTCTATTTAAGCATTTGCTTAAAAATTATTAAGGTTCCTCTGCCCCATCCTTGCATTTGCTTAAATCAGTTATAATTTCGTATTTATCGCATTCGCACGATAATAATGGTGCATTTCTTTATATTCGTAAACAGAAAAACTATACATAACGAATGCCTAGAAGATTATAGAAAATTGCATCGGTTTAACAGCGAAAACGTTTGGTGTCTTTTAGAAGATAGTGGCGAGAAACGTGGTGGTGCATTGTCAATTATATAAAAAATGAAAATATTTCTTTGTGTCGTATCTCACCCAAGCAACTGTTTCTAAAACCTATACGTTTGTTATCACAAATTTTTTTTTACCAGTTTAGTTAAATCAAACTTTTTTTCCACTTTTCCTTTCATATTGCTTATTTTCCTTGCAACTTGTCTAGTTGTAAGGGAAACATTAAAAATTTCGGGTGGTTAAAAATGATGATAACAGAAAGTGGATGAATTATCCTTTACTTTCAACTTTATCAATCTCTACAAGGCCTCGTCGAAACACTATGTTCTTCTAGGTGTCTCGACGAGAGTAAGAGAGAGGTTCTATTGTTATGCCCAAACTAGGTCTTAATTTCCGAAAATTAATTACACCACAATCAACAATTTCCACTTCTTCTCCTCACTCTTTTACTGAAATTTTAATCAGACCATAAAGGACCCAAGTAGCAATTTCTTTGTTTGTAGGTATCTGGTTTGAGCTTTTTAGCCAGATAATTGCTATTACGCCCTTTTTATACGGAATGAGATTTCTGTCCTTGTCCGCCACTACATATAATTTTCGGGATTGATGAAAATTACATTCTTTGTTTTAAGAATGACAATGACTTGAAAATAAAGAGAATAATTATATAAATAAACAATTATAAATTGATTAAGACAATTTTAAAACTGATTACGTACATACAACAGTCTAGTCTAATTACTAGAGATCACAAACTTAGACAAATATAAAATTTGAATCCAATTTATTAAAAGTAATTTTATTTTCTTTTAATTTTCTTAACAAAAATAATTTTTTTGTCTAACTCGGTCTCATTATCACTACTAACTATCTCATCACCAGTATCCGACATTTTATTAAAAATGAGCAGCGCTTCGATAACAAATCTAACGTACTTACTTAAGCTACACTGAGAAAAATGTATATTAAAAACCGTGTTGTAAAAAAAGTATCATTAATAATAAAATAAATTGTTTTAAAAGTAGCAAAATTGTTTAAGTAAAGCGAGTAAATTTTTCTCTTAAAAGAATTAACAATGCGATTATATTACATTAAGCATATGATTTTGTAACATTTATGAGTTCGGCCTGCAGATATGATGTTTACAACATAAAATTTGTAGGTCAAAAAGCTATCGAAAGATGTCACTACCTAAATTGTTCATTACTTTCACATCGCAATGGCATATAACCTAGGAGAAATCGGTTTGGTTTGCAGTGGAGTTCATAGACAACACAACATAACATAATATATTTATGTTTTCTATGGTGGAGTTCTGGAGCTACGGTTCTATTGATGAAGGCCCAATGAAGCCTTAAACAGCTGTACAGAGCATGCTCGAGGAATCCGCTGTAATCAAAACCGATTTGCACAATTTTTTTTTACAAAATTTGTATTTTAATATACGTTTTTTCTTAAATCGAGTACTTAATTTTTTTGGTGCAGCTGCAAAGGTTGGTGATCGTGTGAATCCCGTAGCTTCTTATCTGTGCGTAGATATAAATGTTAAAATATAAATATATTAAACGATATTATATTTTATATTTTAGCCATTTTAGAATATTTTTTTGTAAATTTAAATATATAACAGTTAATACAAATATGTTTTTAAGTTAATAAAATGATTTTGCTGTCACATATAGTAATATAAATTTTTGTAAAAATTGCTATATTTATATTTACTTTTACAACGTAATTCTCTCCGTGTATGTACGAGTAGATATGCAAATCTGCACAAGTTGTACTAGCAATTGCTTCAACGAATCCGGAAAGCTAGCAAATACTTAGGATTTTTATTCATATAATAATTCAGCAATTGCTTTTTCTTAAAGCATTTGCTTTTACAGCTTTTGCTTTTGCTAATCAGTCAATGCTTAAAGCAATTGCTTAGTTTTTATTCATCAGGCCCAATAACTCGTTTTAAAAGAGATAATTCAAATAAATCTAAAAATCTCAGAAAATATCTCAGATAGGTATAAGACACACTTAACAAAAATGAAAGTACTTTATTAAATGAAGAATTTAGGATAGAAAAATATAGGGCATGCTATTTAAGAAAATTGAGTATTGTCATTTTGAAATTTCTGAGATTTTGTTTATTACCATGACCACCCTGTAGCGATAAAAGTACATTTAATAATGGCTTATGATAAGCTTATGTATCGACTACATCTGCACCAAAAATCTTTTTCTTAGAGTTAAAAATAAATAAAATAGTGGCTGCAAATGGCAGTTTTTACACAAAATGTTAAATATCTCAAGAATGGTTAGGTTTAGGTATGGGCAATGGTATACAGAAAATATGTAGAATTTTATTGGCAATTCAAATTTGGTTTCATATATAGGGCATGCCATTTGAAATAAAAAAGTTGTGTCCGGCACCACTGTTCTGATTCACTCCGTATAGATGAAAATAATTTTGTGTTGTAGATCTCTTAAATTAAAAAAGAAATTGTGTTGAAAATTTTTTTGTATCTTCAGTAGTTATGGAGATATGGCCCGAGAACACACTCTTGGGACATCCTGTATATTTAACTTTGTTTTCTTTCTTAGGTATTTATTTGACAATAATTTCCTGTTTGCTTGGAAAGCTCTACTTGCTGTCATTATTTTTTCTTAATTTCTCCCTCTCTATTTCTGTCGCCAGATATCACAATTATTCCCAGGTACTTAAACCTATCCACATGTTCTCCTAACTTGATATTTTTTCTATTTCCTTCTGCTTTTTTCTCCAAATTTCATTATTTTTGTTTCGCCTTCATTTATTTGTAATTCAATTTTCTTTCCTTCTTCTATTATTGTCTCCAGTATTTTAATCAGTAGGTATTTCTCCTCTTTTTGTTATTATCACTATATCGTCTGCGTATGCTATCATCGATCCAGCTTTTGTCCTTAGCGTTCCTTTACTTATTTTCCTTGTCATGTGCGCTATATTAAACAAAGTTGCAGATAATGCATCCCCCTGCCTTACGCCTTTATTTGCTTCAAATTTTTCTGTTTCTCCTTTCAGTGTTTTAATGCTCACTGTTGTGAATTTCATTGTCATTGCAGTAAGTCTTCTTAATTTTGCAGGTATTCCAAGTTCGTGCATTGCCAGTATGAGACTTCTCCTATCTACTGGGTCGAAAACTTGTCTGAAATCGATGAAGAGTAATTCCAATTCCATCTTTCTTTCGTATATCCGCCTTTACTAAAATTAAACAGCTTTGTTGATAGCCTATTTATTTATGGTTTTGTGAAATTGGTTTCAAAATTCGTTTGTTTTGGTATTTGAAATTCATATAAATTAGGTGGCGGATAATCGAAACATATTTTTCATGAACTAATGGAATTACATAATATCATTATCCTTTTTAATCGAATATATGTACATACGTAGTTACGAAAAGTTGAATCGATTCGTATAAAGAGTAGTTGTTTCTACCATCAACGAAAATATGAAGAGTTCATTTTAGTAAAATTACTTCGGTTTTTGACAACTTTATGAATAGATGAAAAACAAGGAAATATTAAACTAGGTATTGCTTCTAATCTTGTCAGTGTCACTTTTCCGGGGGTTTCCTATTTTAAATATACTTACGCCCGTTTTAGACAGTCACATTTTTGTAACAAATTTGTTACGAAGTGAGTGAGAAGTGCCAAATCAACCAATCAACATTCACTGTGGTAGCTTATCTCTCTCACTTTGTAACAAATTTGTACAAGAAATATGACCGTCTAAAACAGGCATTATATCTGGACAAAATCGTAAAAATTATTTTTGAAGGTGTATTCAAATAGAAAAAAGGAGGAAAGAAAATATGGGTAAGAAAGGGAAAGAATAAGTCATCATTCCAATATTAAGTGGTAACATTTGAGGAATGCGAGCACGAAGTAATCGATTTCCGATAGGGGGTGTTAACCGCCTGATGACTCAGTAATAATTCGAGGGTCAGTAAATTGCATTACGTTGGCCTCTCTTGATTCTCAGTATGCAAGTAGAATTTTAAATCATTCCATCTGCCGAAACGTCCATTAATAAATAAAGCTTCACCTACATAACACTGAGAGATAGGTGAGACTTAATTGAATTAAATTGTTAAATTAATTAATTAAATGAATGTAATCATTTTGAATTTGAATAAAAGCTTTTTTATTTTTTTCTCAAATAAATTCCAAGAAGTAACACAGTCATAAAAGTTTTCGAAACCAAATATGCAAGGTCTTAGTTACCAAGCTTGACCCTACGGGCATTACTTAATTTAATAAATGATGCACATTCCATTTTTGCAATTTTCCCAGGTGAAACATACAAAAATGTAGTGACGTCAACCGCGAAAAATTTATCTAATATTTTACATTGTGTTGTAATAAGTATTAATTTAATAATTCAGAAATATGTTGTACAATACGTAACATTGGTAGAAAACATGTCCCGACATATCTTGTGCTAACACAATTTATATTTTCATAATCACATGTACTTGTAAAAAAGAGTTGATAAAAAGATAATCAATAAGAAAAAAAACATATCAATAACGTGCAAAATTTTATCAAGGAAGAACAGTTCAACAGCCACCAGCTGCTTACAACAAAAAAATACAGTCCATTGTGTATATCGAATCAATATAAATCGATCAATATCTTGCAGCCAAAATACCCAAATCTGCATTTTATTTGTTTTTAAACATTAATTGAAATTATTAGATTTATTAACATGATATATACCCCAATTCTGTAACTCATAACAACATTGCTAAGTTAACAATATTGTTAAGTGAGATATTTTGACCAATCAGTACATAGAAATCCGTTGTATCTAAGCCCTGATTGGTCAAAATATCTCACTTAACAATATTGTTAACTTAGCAATATTGTTATGAGTTACAGAATTGGAGTGATAATAATCTAAATTGTACGACGAATTGTATGACGTATAACGTCATATAGAGCTAGATATCATCTAGCTAGGTAAAAATAGTGTCCCATTTTCCATGCTCGCCACTGTACTTTTTCTAACTTGGTTATTTTTTTCGAAAGTTCTTTTCATATATTTAGCAAAAAGATCTGCTAACAATTATGAACAACTTTTCCATTAAATTATGGTGTTAAAATCGTTGCTTTCTGAGACTCAACAGTTTATAAATGAATTTTCCGAAGCTGAACATCAAACATTAATTTCTTTAAGGCTTTTAGAATAGCGATTTAAAACGGCCCCAAATAACTCAAAAATGTAACGTTTCTTATCTTATGCTATCACGTTTGAAACTACAATTTAAAAATTGGCAAATCAGTCTCGCAATTCAAGATTCAAAAACTCAACGTGTTGATATTGTTGATGAGCCGAATAATTTTATTGTTACACGCCACCTATTCTGGAAAAAGTAGAAAGTAGGTTAACGAAAAATTACTAATTTAATGCCGCATTTGTTTCTTATAAGCAAACCGCGTTAAGAAACGAGCAAAATCTTAATGGCGGAGGTAATTCTTCTATTTTGAACGTAATTAGTTTTCATGTTGGCGACGACTGTCGCAAAAGAAAATTACCGTAATGCGCTCCTCAAATTCTCGCATTTGCGAAACAGTTACTCTCTGTTCCACCTTTAACTTTGTTTCCACAGAAAAAAAAATGAACTAGAGCTTTTCCTTTTAATTCGTTTCCTAAGAACGGTCGTCCTTTTCGTTAAAACCAAAAAATTTCAACGTGATTGATTTACACCCGGCAAACTAGGATTTGGTTAGTATTACATAAGGAATGCAGGATAAGTGACTAACGCGTCGCTTCCTAAAAGCCATTGACGTAAAACAATTATGAGGTGAGGGCTTACCTTCCGGGAAAGGTTACGATCCGTCGAGTGTGCAGATTCCCGGAGATTCTCTGTAACAGAAAGAAACCGCAGTGAACATTCTTGTTCGAGCAAGATGAGATAACCACATTCGGAACCGTCCTTTAAATTCTGTAACGCCGATCAGGCAGATAACATTGACGGTTACGTTATGCATTGTTCAATTAAAATTTAATTACCTGTAAGCGGCTGAAATGACCCAATGTAATTTACATACACACATACCAGTTGCTTTTGTTCTTCATTTTTCGATTAAACAAATAATTAAAACTAATTGGAAAAAAGTTTATTGTTTATTTAGCAAGAAGAGAGACACGTTTGACCCAAATGGATTTAATGGTTTTGGAATAAGTGAAAAAAATTGCGCGACTTGCAGTTGCATAAGTGAAGTAACATAAGAAGTAGCTTCTTGTACATTCATCCATCAAAGTCCCATGCAGTTACTATGTGAAAAACATTTCCATTTTATTTGGAAAAGCTTTTCTCCAATTAAGAAACTTAATGAATTACCTGATCCGTTAAGAATCAACACGTCGTTATATCGTCACGGTTCAGCAAACCCATATTTATAGGTTCAGCAAAACTATATTTTTAGATTTAGCAGAACTATAAAGCATCCGTAAATAACAACAAATCATTCATTGTTTGAGTTGCGCAATCTACGAGTGGTAGTCAAAAAACTTAATTTTATTTTATTATTGTATTGATTTGTAATACAAAAGCCTTTAGAAAGTAGAAGAAAAAGTCCAGATTTCAGTTAAACAAAATAAAAAGAAAAAATGCCACAGATTCATAATATAAAAGAAAATTTTAAATTTAGAGTTTCGAATATCAGGTCTTTAGTAAAATATTTCTTTGCTTTCGATACCCGTAAGTCTGCAAAACTCCAAATCAAGATCATTAAGATCTACCAGAATCCCAAGCAGGTAGATTAGAAGCCATGGCTTAGCTGAACCTCATGAGGTAATACAAAGTTAAAGAATTTATCAACAATTGGAAACAATTGAATTTGAATATTATTGTTTGATAATACAAGAAGCTAACTAAGAAGAAAACTAAGCCTAACCCAAGATAGCCCATATTAAAACCAAAATTGGTGGCTACTAGAAGGCTGCCATCAATGAAACTGATACCTTCTTAAAGGCTGCTCATAAAATTGCAGACCTTTGTTCTTCACTTCACTATCGAGCATAAGGGCTGGCAGAGCAGATAAGGAATCGCCTAGAGCTTCTCTGTTTCAATGTGGAGCCTCACAATATAGCAAGAAATGGAATGAGAAATAATAAGAAGACATAGTCCAACTGGTCATAGTCATACTGGCGACTTTTATTTAATTCCTAACGGGGCTTTGATAGTCCAAAGGTACTGGGGTTACACACTGCAATGAGTACTTTCATAAGCAGAGCCAAGGTTGCCTTAAGTTAGCATATTTCCATCGTTTGGATAGTCACATCCTTTGGAAGTAAAAGGCAGAAAAGATTTTGAAGTATTTTCCTAAACCATTACCAAATATCAATTGACTACTGAATGTCTTTATTAATAATTTGATATGAAATTTCTTTTAAAAGCAAATCGTTTTGATAAGAACAGAAAATCGAATAGTAGAATGTATAATGTGGAATTAGTTTTAAAATTCCGAATATGGAGCAATTCTGACTTGACTTCTTCAGTAACAATGGTCGTTTCAAAAATTACGTGTTAATTATTTGCTTTAAAAATTTCACTTAAATTACAGTTATAATGAATTAAATAAGTTCAACAAATACAAACGTTTTAACGTAATGGATCTTTCCATGATATAATTGTCTCGAAACTTCCAACTTTATGCAATCTCGCGGTAGAGAAAAATGTATTTTAAGCAATTTCTGAATAAAAACGTTAAATAGATTTTTGAAAGCCAAAAAGGACAATAAAAATCCCCTCGACGCTCTAAACTCTTTTCTAGAAAAAGACGTTTAGACAATATTGCGTAACAGTAGCACGGTGAAACTATGATCAATAAATTTTGTTATCGATCGGCATATTCCATTTCGAAATTCTCCCGTTCATTTCACTAAAGTCTCGTATTACAATGTAGAATTAGTAATACGCCAGGAAGTACACCAAGGTTGATCAAATGAAAACTGCATAATTTCGGTTGCATTCGTCTTCTATATTTGATAGGTGCTGTACGTGTGTACACTTGTCACGTGTCCCGGCGACTTCCTAGCATTGTACGGCAATGCCTGACGAAATTAGGGAAATCCTTTTGTTCATACATAATGATTTCTACTAGGCACGTTCTAAGAAGGTCAGTCCATGACCTAGTCGTTAGATTGGACGTGACACGTAACGTTAAAGGGGCAAAGTGAAGGTGGTATCTGTGGAACAGCACGTAAATCACCTGCCGTTCTGTATACATGTGCTAAATTATTGCACTTGACAGTTCTGCAGGAAATATGACGCAACCTCTTCGCCGCTGCGTTAATTCCGAGAGTCTTCGGGGTAGAACGGTAAAGCTTTTGAACTTGACCTGGAATTTCGACCAAACTCTTAACTTATTAACGAATTCACGGAGCCCGGCGTTTGTTTCGCGTTAACGGTGATTAAGGCCCTGAAATTGGGCCACATTTGCTGTGGTTCTACGTAACTCTCTGTTCAACGGAAATTTGAATAATTTATAATTATAATCGTGACACTCTGTGAATTACAAAACAACGATTTTCTTCTGCATGTCATAAAAGTAAAAAAACTAAAAATGAGTAACAAATTTAAGAAGAAGAAATAAATTACTTGTAATAGGTATTGCTAATTAATGTAATCAAATGGTTTTGATACTTTATTTATTTCGTATTTTGAATTCGTAATCTTGTATTCGTCAATCGGTACAGCTTTTTCAGTTCAAAACATTTTCCTGAAAACAAACATACGAGTAATTAATGTGCCGCAAAATTACAGCACATTAAGGACTTTGACCTGTTTATTCATAACCTGACCCAAGCCGGCGATTAGGTTATATAATGACTCTGATAAGGTAATCGTAATTGACGTATTACAGGAAAGAAAAGAAGGACTTCCACCGTGAATTACAGGAAATCAACCACAGCAAGTGATAAATATCGGATTGAAAAGCAGCTTTTCAAAGAAAACGGAAATAAGGACACTCGTAATGAAATCATCGTTTTTACTGTGTAATAAGAAAAATATTCTGGTATGAAATTTTACATGTTATGACGTATTACAGAAAGGAAAACAGATAAATATGCTGCAGGAACTACCGCAGTGATGTGCCCTGGCTTTTAATTTTTTCGGCAATTAAACCGCTAAACACTGCGGAAGTAAAGAAATCATCATCGCCACTATTAGGAAGAACTTTTTGATGTTATCATTGACGTACAGCAGGAAGGAAAATAGATAAATCCTTTTCATTGTAAAATATAGGAACTGCCACCACAATGTCCGCATGATTTCCTGGTAATTAACCACGGCTGTGATTACTTATTAATTATTATAATATACTGTCAAAGTTCAAATTAATTTATTTAAAAATTATTATTAATTTGTTTTAAAACAACGTTCGAACTGTACCAAGGTACGTTTGCACCATTTAAAACGTTACGGTACCTACTGTTAAGAAATACAGTAAGTTACTGTTAGTAAAATTACTAATCAATCCTAAAAATAATTCGCTCGCTAATTGTAAGAGCAAACTATGCTAATATTTTTTTTTACGAAGCTTGCAACATGTTGCAGGTTTTATTTGAAGAGTAATAGTCCTCGTTTGGCAGTATAATGTATTACGAGAATATAAAATTGCGCAAGTCATCGGTCAAAAAATCGTCAATGATCATTTTGGATACAAAGTATGAAATGTTGTTTCGTTTCATTTTTAACACATTGTAAAATTATTCAAATTTTTTTCTTCTTTTTCTTTGGGGCGACGAATTTAATAATTGCATCAATTTTATATTAGGAAATATTCTGGTAGTTATTTCTGACACCTACCTACCTACATATCTCAAAGGAGACAGTTGATAAGAAAAGGTAAAATATGGAAATTATTCTTTTATATACAAAAATTTGCTAACAAGTTAAAACAAGTTTGTAACAGGTATTAGCTGAATGTTGTATTATTAAATTTTTGATGAGGAAGAAAGGAGCTTTATGATTATTTACTCAGAGAGGAAAATACTACGAAATAATGATAGAATGACGAAAGTCATGATCAACTGGTTGATTAGGTACGTGTCATACAAGTCACATACATACATACATAGTGATACAAGTTGCTCTGCAAGTACCTTTTTTTTCTAAATAAAATCTGCCTCCAGAAGAGTGGACATCAAATCCCAAGTTCACATTTCCCAGAAAAAGAAGCACGCGCCAAGAGCAACGAAAAACTGGTTTGTGGAAGGTGCGTAAAATGTCCGCCGTTTTTTTGTAAACACAAGTGAATTCTGCGATTTAAATCGTTAATAACATTCACTAGGATTACTGGATTGTTATTTAACTATTCGCAATGTAACAATAAGCTCTTGTGAACAAAGATTTCTGTTAATACATTAAACTTACTGACTGACAGTCATAAATAATAATTGAAATGACATTTGAAAAAATGAATTAATCAAAGACATACAATTCTTTTTTCATAGGTCACTTGATTAGAAAAAATATTGATCACGCGTTATAATCACCATTTGCATCGGTGACCTTTTGGCATCATTCTGCTAGCAATTGTATTCCGCGATGATATCACCTAACTTTCCTGTAATCAAAGAATTCTAGACATAATACGACATTTTTTCCGAACAAGCTAATAATTTAATACCACGCGATCATTTAAATTCATAATTAGAGTAGGCTGTGAATTTTGAATTAGATTGGCAACACTAACAGTTGACAGCTTACTTTGACTTTGAATTGTCAAAGCGACGCTTCAAAATGTTTAATTAATTGCCAGGGGCGATCACTTTGAACATTTGCTATGGTTGTCACTAAAACTGTTTCACTTCCTTTAAATTAAAAGTGTTAAAACGATTGAACCCGATGAGAATCCTATAAATGTCAAAATATTCACATAACCTCTAACCTACACAGCGAGTCGATTGGCAAGGTGCACAACCGTATAAAAAAAATCCCGCCTACTTTAATTATAAATTTAAATGATCGCGTGGTATTAAAAATCAGATAAACTGCTGCTAATTACTCGAAGATATAGGTAAAAAACTTAAGGCCACTTTACATGATGCAATTAGTCTTACAGCAAATAACAAACCCATGGATCCGAATGGCCTGCCAGTTTTCTATGTTGCCAACTTTCAGAAGTGCCAGCCCTGGTCACTCCTGCCTGAACAACCTTCTTTGACAAGTAATATATCCTTCAAGCATTACAGCACTAGAACAAAAAGTTTTTTCATTACGTTAAGGGGTCGCCGATTCTCCTAAAAATGCAGCTGTTGTCTTAAAGATTGTTTGCGTCTAGCTAGGCTGCTCTAGCGATGTATTTACAGTGAACCGGAATTCGCCCTCATGTACCTAGATCAACCTACTGTCCCACAAATTACTCATTTCAGAATAATTAACACAACAACCTGTTTAGTCTACCTGCTCTATTCAGCTCGCCAGATAAACCTCGACTAATCTAGACAGGGCGCCTTATCTCTGTATACAATGAACCTCCAGTTTAGTCTACTCTACTAGGCCTAGAGGAGAGGCTGCTAGAGAGCTCAAGGTGCTGTATAGGTATATTTCCAGAGAATTACTAGAGAACTCTACCTAGACCAGCTCTTGCAGTAAAAGTCTACAGTGTACAACCACCTTAAGAGTAATAAGTTGCTTCATGTGTAAAAAGTAGGAATTAGGGATGCACCGAAGCAGCTTTTTTCCGATTCGGCCGAATACCGAATATTTAAGCACATTTTAGCCCGAAGTGCGAATCACAGCGATAGAAAAATACACATAAAACAAAAATATACAAATTAAAAAGCAATTTTCACTCAAAAGTTTACTGCAAATCAAATAACAAGAAACAAGGAAAATAATAAATGAGGATTCTTATTTACAGTACTGGAAATTCTCTAAGAAATTATGGTGGAGGAATAACATTTCTGCTCCTACTTTGTAAATAAATATTTTCAGCCTCAGAAAAAAAATTACGTAAACTCTGAAGCAGGAGCTAAAATAAACTTCAACGCAATTTTACTTAAAATTGGAAACATTTCCTTCTTTTCTTCCCACAAATGTATTGAATTGCCAGTTCTCTTAATTAATGATAAATTCATGTAATCATCGAGTTCTTCTTTAATATTACATTGACTTTTTTTACAGTTGGTTCTTGTCCGATGAAATTTGTATCACAAAATCTTCTAAGCGGACACTAAATCGCGCAACTATACACTTTACGTTTCGCAGGCGTTCGACTGCTTCGTCAGAAGTGAAAATTTTCACTTCTGACGAAGCAGTCGAACGCCTGCGAAACGTAAAGTGTATAGTTGCGCGATTTAGTGTCCGCTTAGAAGATTTTGTGATATTGACTTTTTTCTTCTGAGCTACTGCTACATAACAACTCATTGCAATTTTGTCAAAGCATTGCCATAATTTTTTTTTCTGTTTCCATGTTTCTTCACTACTTTCACTTTTTTCTGACAGGTTCAATAATTTTGATTGATGAATAGGTCGTTATGTTTCGAATCACATGATTGTTCTTGTATTGGATAAGAATCCTCATCTATTATAACTTATTTGACATACTCAATACTTTCTGTCTGGAAAAACGCTATGAAATTTTTCGTCACGTTGCTTCGGCCGAACCGAACAACTGCTTCGGCCGAAGCCGAATAGTGAAAAAATAGGCGGAAGCAGCCGAATGCCGAAGCCGAATTGATGGTTCGGTGCATCCTTAGTAGGAATCACTTTGATAGGTAAACAAATAAATTACTATAACATGAAAATAATTCAAATCTCCGCGTTAAGAATTCCTAGTATTTTTTTTTAATTTTAATTTTAATTATATTGTAAATAAAGTTTATTCCTACAAGGAACGTGTCCATCATAAACACTTCGGCATCTTTTTATGGCCCAATATTACGCGTTACCCTTCCCTCGCATTTTAATCTGTCGGTTTTCTATACGTCGTTTATCGCTGATGCTTGAATAATAATAAACTTTGTTAGTAACAAAAAAGTGGTGATGACAACCAGAATTTAACACTATAATCGGCAAACACATTCGTAATCTGTTTGGTTTGTTAATTATAATAATTTCGTTTTATCTGCGGCGTTCGATGAGAAACAAATTCCATTATTATCAAAAATGAATTATGTGTTAATACAAATTTGTACAAAGTCTAAGAAAATTCAATACGTGCATTCGGTGTGTTATTTTTTAAAGCGACGGAATTACCTGTCCTAAATTATTATTCGTTTCGATGTGAGTATTTCACTTTTGTACACCTTTGAAATCGTAATTGATTTTAATTAATCTCATAGCAGTTAATAATACACTTTTACGACGCATTCATCATCAGCTGGGCAACTGGTGTGCTATTAGTTCACGGTGAAGTTTTACGTAACTTTTGGTTCTCGTCTTATGCATGGGCGTAACGTGCATTTCGGGTAAATTTTTTAAATAATTATAGAATTTTTTAACATTTTTTCCTTGTTCTGGGAAGTCCCTCCTTTCACCAGGAATTTTTTGTCGGTCTATTCAAGAATCACCCTGCATACTATTTTGAATTTCACTTACGTTTGAAGTGTTATCTTTTAATTTACTTATGAAAAAAAAATTGTTTTAATATGGTATTTAAAACTGATTTTTTTTAATACAAGAAACTGCGAACATTTTTATTGTAATCTACAGGTTGACACAGTTGCATGATAAAAAGGACTTGCAACGACATTGACGAATTTGTGCAACAGGGAAAGTCCAGCAGAGAAATTTGCATTAATTAATTATTCGAGCGCAAAAACAAACACCGCGGCGACTCTCGGCCCCCCATGAAACGATTTGCTCGGCGATAAACTCGTTCGCATTAAATAGTACAGTACATTAGCGGCAGTTGTAAATACAGTTAAATAGATCTAGAAGTGGCTCAGACAGGATTATAAATTTTTTAAACGCGCTTCTCAATGTCAATTGTTAACATTCGAGTGGTTTTTAATGGCAGGTGATCGTGCCGGCGCACGACCAGACTCAGTGGCGCACGTCAGGCCGAGATATGTGAAAGGATGTTAACATTCCGACTGCCGAGCTAATCACAATAAGACAGGAAAAATGGTTCTCAAATATTAATGAACTCCCAACGACTTTGTAAATTTGATTTATTTGACGTCGTCGCGTGTTCTTTCACTCGATGCTTCTGCATAATTATTACGCTTTCTTTTCATTGTTAAACTAGCTTGAAAATCGAAAAGGCACAGTTTTAAACTGGATTAATAGGACAAACTAAAATCCTATTCAAAATTTGTATAAGTCAAATTTTTCATTAATTCATTCCATTCATTCACTTCATTCATTCACAACAAATCACTTTACGAGTAGATATCTGAAGATTCTAGAACATGTTTGAGGTTCCACTTTTCGTTATGGACGTCGAATACAACCGTTGTAGTTTGTTCCAACAGCAGTTCCCAAGCCATCAAAAGCAACCCATCAAAATTTCACATTTGATACAAGTGTTAAGACTAATCATTATTTCGGTGGTCGACGGTGTAGTCAGAAACCACTGTTGGGACAAACCTATTAATTGTACGAGTAGCATATTATGTTGAACTGATGAGGTTTATGGTATACTATTAGATCTTCACTATTAAGGAACAAATTTAAAGAAGATAGTTGATTCTAAAAGCAAAGAACACCATTGCATAAATTATACTTCCGCCAACGTACCTACATAGAAAATCCTGATGCAATCCTTTGAGGTTTTACAACTTCACATTTTAGTTACATTATTACATTGTCTAAAAACGCAATAAAGTATAGTTTGGGAAAGTAATGCTTTCAACTCCATTCCATGTCTTTACATTATAATAAAAAAATTAAAATGTCTGATAACAACAAAATCTAGCAGTAGCAGCTTACTATAGTACTTGTAAAATGAGTAATCTGTGTATGAGTACACATAACACCAATTAATATGTTTATCATAATTAATTTATGATCTGTGCAACTCGCAGCCGCTTGAAACCGGTTAGTAAACTTATCTTGTTTACATGATTAAAGCTGTTCATTCATAAAGTTTATTAAAACTTTTTGTGCAAGATCATTGTGAGTGACTTCGGGTGACGTCGTCATACGCATTTTTGACCCAGTTGTTAATTGATTTCTGGTTGAATCTCTTGGGAATTTCAGTTAGACGAGTTGCGTAATTTGGACTTTTTGAATGCGTAGATGCTACCAGATCTTCCAACGGTTACATAATGAGCTCTCATAAATACTGACCTTGTTATTAGTATGTAGTTGAAGTTATTTCTAGTTAATAGGTAGGTAAGTTTTGATTATTTCCTATAAAAATATATTAGGTAACTTTCTGCTAGGTTTGATACATTTTTTTTTTCGAAAGGGCTAGCACCTTTATATGATTTATGCTCACATAATGCTCACACATAATGCTCACACAGTTACATAATTACTTTCACATTAAATTGTGAATTTATTTGAAATCATTATCATAAATTCAGTTGCGAACGCCAGGTGAGTATTTAGAACAATCTTTTTTGCCTTTAAAGGTAATATGCAACATAATGCATACAGGGTGAGTTAGGAAAGGAGGAAAATATTTTGAGGGACGATAGTACCAGTAAGAGTCATTAAAAAAATGTTTGAATGTTGTCTTGCACATTCTCTGCAATTGGTACAAACTAAATTTGATTGGATTTCTTTGCTGATACTGAATTATAGTCTTGCTGACAATGCATTCTTCTCTGTATAATCCAAAATCAACTCCAGATGTTCAGATAAAGAAGTAAATGCTCAAGATTGTAGGATACTATAAAAAGGGCAAGGACTCCTGTAGAAACAAATCATACACATGTGTAGGTTGCTTAAGCAACAGCTCGAATATTAATCGTGATATTTTGGAAATAATTTAGACGTGAATTTTGACATAATCCTTTCTGAATTTTTCCCAAAACTTCTCATGAATGTCATGAGAATCCGACAGAAATCGTTTAAAATTTGAAGTCTGTTCTCTTTGACTGTCGCAATTCTTATTGAACTACATCCAAGCAACGCACCTACATCAGGTAATCATGAGTCATACACCACATACACACACACACACACACACACACCATATTCCAATTACGTACTCGCACGCATTTCATAACATTGCGCCACAGTAAATCAGTAGAAACTAATTAAAATACGAGAAAAAATCGAGCGAACACACATATCTGAATATTTATGTGCTGATTTGTAGTAAGGCTGGTCGCGGGTGATAGAAGTTATCGCCAAACCGCAACAATACGCGGAGCGAGCTCATTTTAGTGAAAGTAGCATGCGTGAGCTGGACCCACCGCGGCTGAAACTGGAACGACAATTCCAATGTCTTGACAAACGCCTTATCGCCCTTATTGCTGAGGAGAGATTTCGTTGTTTGCGTCAGCATGCGGTCGGCTGAATTCTTAATTCGAGAAATGTGCAGAATTTTGAACCGTTGGCTACGATCTCACATACGATTGGGAAAAATCGTCGATGAAGTCATTACTATTTAGTTCTTGTACATTTTTTATGTGGAAGTTACAGGTGCAACCAATAATGAAGCAGTCCAGTCTTAATGGGTTTCCACCATTAAGTAGATAAGAAGATGAAAAATAGGGGATTATACGTGCCATAGAAGTCAATAGTCTAAAGTCTTCTATGGTCATCAGGGTTTGCCATAGGTATCTATGGACTTCTTTCAAAATGCTGTTATGCTGAATCGAACTGTTTATTTTGACCATCAAGATGTTTTAACCATAGCAGTGATATTGAGTACTGCGTCGGCTACTCAAACCAATACACAATTGTTAACAACTGTGTGTTGTACGCAAGTATTATAGGAGAGTGAGATAGAACTCTAACTGAATGAAGTTTGAGTTGGATTGGTCACTTAGCGAGTTGCCTAACCAGAATGGGAAAAGAACCCAGAAAATTATATCTACAATAGATCGTATTCAAAACTGTATATTTTCTGTTGTCGAAGACGAAGCCAGCGTCTCCCAGAATTCTTCTAGACACGTCCCTGGATTAAATGTTCAAATTAATCTAGTCAGTGACCATCTCTTATTGGACCACATTGAATACTCCTATAATTTAAACTAAAGAATCTATTTCGACTTTCTCTTAACCATTTTTCTGAAGTTATTATATTTTCCCCTAGAAATTTATCGAAGAAGCAATATGTTCGCAATGAAGAAATTGGAAATGGCAGGAAATAAAAAAGGGACTTCAAATTCATCAATTCTCCATTTATTTCACATGAATATTAATAATATAAAATGCAACAATAGAAAATGAGTTGGAAAGGAGGCTGTGGTCGCAGAAAGCAATCTCAGTGGTAATTAGGTCAACCAAAATCGAATTTAAAGTTGAAAATTCAGAGGACTTAGTGTTTCTGAAACTTACGCAGCAGAACTTTGAATCGAAAAGAATGAATTGAAAGGTAAAAGATATTTCAGACTGTTGCCAAACAATGAATATAACAAATCAGAATACATAATAGGTTCAAAATATACAGAAAGTAGGATCTGAGGAAACTCTTTGGGGGGAAAAATACCTACTTTATACACCTGATTCTAACACATCTTATAATAAACGATCTGTCGATAATAAAAATGTCATATGGCATTAGAGCAATAATCTAACACATCTTATAATAAACGATCTGTCAATAATAAAAATGTCATATGGCATTAGAGCAATAATCTAAAAGAAAAAGTCAAGATTTTTTTGACTAGGGTTTTCTAAGATTCAGATAAAATGGACATAGGGATAAGTAATTCGCATTTAAAAGTCACTTGGCACTCGGTACATTTATGCCCGTGACTTTGTTGTTAATAAGAGGCGCCAACCGGAAATGATGTCATCAAATATCCTGTAATTTTATGGGCAAAAAAATGAAGCCTCATTATTTAGGCACGAAGGACGACTTTCAAAATGTCTTAGAAAATCCCTCTTTTATAAACTACTCAAGGAATGATTAAAGTCAATTTTCTTACTTACTTTTCAAAGGACAATATAATATTTCTCGAAATTATAGTTGAAAAATGACTGCTTCATCTACTTTTGTAAGCAATAGGGCATATGACGAAGGAGTTTATAACAATTAACAAATCTCCTACAGACTTCCTTATGGAAATTAAGTCCATTTGAGTCATCTTTCTTCCTTTTTATTTCACTGTGTTTCATGTAATTTGATTTTAGGGAAACGAACAATGTACTACTCACTCCGGATATAAATAAGACTTGAGGTCTTCTCTCTCTTCAATTTCTGAGAACTACCAATGTCACGTAATAAGTAGTTCTTTAATTTTTAAGAGTTTGATAATTTCATTTTCTGCTTTCAACCCATTGAGGAAGCAGTGGTTGTAAGTAGATATCAGCCTCAGAGCTCCGAAGGAAACAGTACACCAATTGTATTTTCTTTTGGTCTTTTTACCTTCGATTGATTATACTTGATCATCTGATAGTCCAGTATGAGAAAGAATGCAAATCGGTGGTCGTGACGTCGCAGGAAGTGGTATCTATTGCCACTACAAATAAAGGCAAGCGCTGGACTAACTACAAATCGCAGCGCAGCTTTTAATTTAGACGAATTAAAGATTCAGTAAAGTGCGTAATAAAATCTGCTCGACGAATGGAATTTCAATGTGAAAAATGGACGTGCTCTATGACACCTATTACAAACCCACTATTATTAATTATTAATAAGTTTAGCGAACGGTTCGTTTGCAATACAAACGGAAGCGTTTTCTTTTTCACGAACGTGCTTGGAGGTTCCTTGATGTCCTATGTGATGTTGGACGAAGAACAGAGCGTAAAGAATACCCTTCATTTTATCATCCTCAAGTAAGTTAGGAGTTCAAGTCGACAGTTTATAATACATTCTGTGCTTTAAGTTCTAATGAATGGACAACGCAAATGCGTCATAGTATGTCATAAATAGAGTGACAGATCCTTGGATGAATAAGTAAGGTCTACTGAACCTATTGTTTGCAAGTTCGAAAACTATATTCACGTTCACATTGCATTGTTGCCCAAACATTGTTGCCCAAACTTTACTTCATCATTTGAACACAATAACGTTTTTAGAACTGATATATGGCAACAGTGCTCGTTCACAAGCAAAAGTGTATCAGCTGCTTAACAGGTTAAGCGCCAGAGGTGTTTCATCAAAGTCTTGCTCTGGGACCAAAACTGTTTTTTACTAAATTCATATTCCTTTAGATGTTGAAAAACTTTGACAATGACAATTATTTTTTGTATTTCATGGCACAGTTTAAAAAAAAAACAAAGGAGACACCGGTGACCGCCATGGCCTGACCAAATTTGCCAGCGGTCACCAGTGTCCGCTGTGGCCAGACCAAACTAACTTTTTTTCATCATGTCATGATATGAAATTATAGGAATGCTTTTCCAAATGTTATCAATCATGCATGTTTCTGTAGGTGTTGACTGTTTTGACGTTTGATTTGTTGTTATAATCATTGTATTTCATATTTTCATATTACAATGAATAAAAGAGTTTATGAAAAACATTTTTTTTTGATTATTCAAACTCAAAATTATTTGACATAAAACCTGTACTCAGCACAGAAGAGGCCAGGGCCACAGCGGACACATAATAACACTAAACTGTATGTAATCATGACCACTTGGCCGAGCAAGGACGACGAAAACTGAGAAGTCGAGCGGACACCGCTGATCGCTTCGGCCCAGAGAACCAGTGCTTGCGGAGACACCGGTGTCCGCCCTGGCGCTCAACCTGTTAAGTACAATAAAGACGTCACTAGAGGACCTTATATCAACTGTTTCTTTGAATCTTGAAAAAAGTTGGAGGCTGGATAGAAATGACTGTGTTATAAAATGAAGGATGTAAAACATAAGTGTTAAGTATACGTAGGTACTACCCTCTACTGGGCAGAAGGGTAGTCAGGAGATTAAAATGCACATGAGATAAGAACATGTTTGCAGCTCGTAGTTTATGGTTACTCCTAGAAGTAGGTCTGCTACTTAAGCTGATAAAATGCAAATTAAAGCAACTTTATATTCACATTCAAATTATTTTAATTTTCGCACAGCAACAACCAATATGTTTCGATGACACATAACTTTCTTTACACTTTATTTACCTACGTGATGTACTGAATAGGAATTTTTCCTTTAATTAGTGTTGGAAGTTGCTTACACAAATTATAAATTCATAAAATTGAATTCGGCCTAAACAAGTGAAAGTTAAAATTTGAATTTTCTAAATTACTCTTGTGTCATTAAGATTTGTTTAAAATTAACGCATCTGCTTATGATGATGAATCATGTCGGTGTACACGCAGCTTCCTTTGATCGAGGATGAGCCCAATTAGCGAACTTTTCGGCGCAAACAATCACAAAGCCTCAGTTATTTCAACTCCTAAAGCGTGTCGTAATGAATCAGGGGACAGGTATGAGTAAACTCAGTTGCATCATGAAGTAGGAAACTGGGAACATTTGAGTTTTTTTTTTTCGCAAACAACCTTAATTATTCGCGCACAATGGGTGAAATTCCTCTGACGTAAGGCGTTCGCTTGAAAAAAGGCGCGCGCAGCGAAATTCGTCCGAAAAAAGAGCAATTCTCGAAACCGAAGGACGCACGTTATCGGCGTTTCATTCACATCAGCTGTGAGGACCTTGATCAAAATGTGATTCACTCCTGTTGGTATAGGTTAAAAACCGCTCGCTCGAATTTGCGTACAATTCTGGAATTTTATTTATTTACGATACAACTTGCATTTTTTACTTTTTTCCTTAAATTTATTTTGGTATCGTTATGTAAACAACGCGGTCATAAACTTCACATTTTAATATAGGGTCGTTTTAGACAGACACGAACTCAGGATGTAACGGTATTCCAATAACACTTAACAGTTTTTTCAAACTATTGAATTTCTTATTATATAAAAGTCCTTTCTCTTTTTGACAATATGAAGTCTTCGTAGTCCGGTTAGCTTTCCAAGTGTAGGACAAAAAATATATCCATCCTTTTGAACATGTCGAACGTCATTCATAAAACACACCCTGTAGGCGATTTGCTGCATCGCCACCTTGATATTCTGAGAAGTGTACTTGGTTTGAAGTCCCTCACTAAAGGTGAGTGAGAGAGAAAACTATTTCTTCTTTTTATAATATCATTCAATCATAAAAAATAGAAAAATAATAAGAGAAAATTATACTGCACTGTCAAATATCTACATACCTCCCAAAGAATTCTATTTTATTTCTTTTTTTATTCTGAGAGTGTTTAACGCCTCTAAGGTGAAGGGTGATAACATTTGCTGAAGGTAAATTTTTGCAGCTTCGGGTAATGAATATCAATGAGGTCACTTCAAGGAGAAATATCGAGTTTTTTACGAAATGCATAATACCACACTTTCAAAATGATTTCAAATATTTTCTTTACTTTGGAAGAGCAATCTTCATACTTAAAAAGGAATACTTGAAGCCATCGTTCATAGTCTGTAGATTTTGTACAAATGACAAAAGTTGCTGACGTTATAATACTACTGCTTTGAGTTGAAAGCAATTCAGTTTTAAATATTTTTTAAATCCCTCTGTTAATTGTTAATTGAAAAGGACACCAATTTCCTAAATGGTTCCCGAAGACTACTAGATTATTTCAGAAAAAAAATTATTTAAATAAAGTATTGCATAATGACTCTTTGAAACGAAAGGATTCTTATCTCTATTTACAAGCAATAAATTCACGATATGTAACCTAATATTAAAAATTGTATTTTGTAATGTGTATCGATTCAGTAAAGAAATATTTCGAATAGATTATGATGCAAGGTATAAGTTTCTTGTTTTGTTAAAATAAACATCGTTTTAAAAACCGCAAAACCTTAGCGAGTTATAAAACAAAATAATTGAGGAGATTGTCAAACATGAAAAGCATTTACGGCATTTATAATTTATGGCCTCTGGCGAATAAGTCATCAACTATTAATTGATGAGACATACATCCTACAACAGTTTAGTAATACAAGTAAAAAATCAAATTACACATCCTTCGACGGTCTTAACAGTACGCCAAGCGCAAGAACTTATCAATTACGGGGGCCAATCTCGTTAAATGACCGCATTAAACAATTTTGTGTAATTGTTTGTGGTTGACCGCTCGTTATCTCTAATTTTACGGGCCGTTTATCATATCAATATTTACATTATTCGTATAATAAACACTCATTATGATAATCATTGAGTACGTAGTGTTCGCAACGAAAAAAAAAAAGAGCAATTTGCAGAAAGCATCGTCATTTTTAAAGGAAAAACGCAGGGATTTTCAATTGTCTCTTAAGTCATACTAATCGGTGCAAATTTTTAAGGCGAATTCAGACTAATTTTCCACCACATTGTCTGGTTAATTGATATTACGACTTAACCATTAGTAAAATCCCATCTGGATCTATGAGTGCGTCAATTCGTTCTTCCTAATATTTAGGCGTCGCGTATTCCACGAATTCAAACAGCGCAAGTATGTACTGTTAGCGTTTAATTTCTTTTTTCTCCGCGGCTCTCTTGTAAAGAATTCGCGTTTTATTGTTAACATGGGAATCACATTTCGCTCTTAAATAAACGCGATTTTATGCCCGCGCTTTTATGATACGGAATACGTAAAACGTAAATGCATAAATAACCTTGGGAGTGACAATGGTTCTCAAAACAAAAGCTGGGTCAAGAACCCACGGCCCACGTATCTAATGCACGAAGAAAAGTCACCGGCACCCGACAAGGGACAATGGAGCAGATAAGGCGGAGTAAAAATTAATATATTAACGATTATCCGACCTTGATATGGACCCGAGCGTTGAACGATGGAGAATGTGATGATTTGCTTGTCGCTGACGAAACATGCGAATTGTTGCAAATTTTGTGTAAATATTTGAACAATATGACACGGTACGGAGGCGGTTGTGAAAATGTGCAACACCTCTGGAATTTCATGAATGAAGAAAAGCTAAGAGGATTTTTTAATAAGACCCGTCCGTCCGTCATCTGGTACGACCGCAAAAAGTGAGCAAGCAATGCGCTGGAATGTTATGAAATTAATATGAGAGGAGAAATTTGCTAATTGATTTAATACAGTTGCGAAACTTATTTAATATGTATGAGCATCGCATGGAAATTAGATTTTATTCAAATTAACTTCATAGGTCGCGAATGTAAATAATAATTTAAACATTGTTCGTTTTCACAGCAAAATTCATTTTAAGCAAAGCAATTTACTTCTTTTTTAAAAAAGCGAAACAAAACCCTTGAATTAAATTAAATCAAAACTAAGAATATAAAACAATAACAAAATCGAATTCTTTTAGAACACTTCTTTTGAGTTTTGTGCATTTGTGCAAAATTATACTTTATAATAAATAATTGACGCTATTTACAATTGTCCCCCTTTTGAATGTCTTAGATTGGAGCCTGTTACTATCAAGTACAACAAATTTTAAATTACGATTTGTCATAGTCGGCACAGAAGACTTTTTAGGAAGCTTCTGGTGCATTTCCTCCAAACTTGCTTCTGTGTGGCGCTTATTTCCATATCCATTCATTCTTTCTTAGTATTTCTTCAACTGTATGGTTCACTGAATCTTCCTTTATATCTGCTTTCCTAGATTTTGCTTTTCGCTTCTTTATGAACCGGTAGCAACCTTTTCTGCTACTATTCATTCTTTTGCCTTTTCTATCTAGTCATATATAACCTGCCCTGTAATTTTGAGTGCAATTTATTAATAAATATAATCAACATCAGAAAAAAAGCGCAATAGAGTAATGGCATTATTAAAAGTGTGCCAAAAATACTTTTTTTACAAAATATTAAAAAAAAAGAAAACAATTACACTAGTTTCCAGTTGTTTTTTTAAGTAATTGTTAAATTGTGTAATCAGAACAGTTTTTCCCCAACCACCACGCGCCCTACCCTTTCCTCTAATGTACTGACGTACTTAGACGTCATCGCAGTAACATTTCATCATGCGAAAAAAATATTAGGGAAATACATTGATTCACCTTTACATAACCAACCTCAACTTATTATTATTTGATTCAGTGATCAAAACGGGTGAAATTTCCAGAAAATTATATAATTTCAGTGACTTTCTGTTGCCGGTTGCTTCTTGACGTTCCGGGCCCCGACAAGGTCCAACGAAAGATGGTCGCAAAAATATAGCAAGGTTACCCACATCAGCGCACCATCTCAAGATAATTATTGTGTAACGTAATGGTACATCCACCCGGACATTTTGCGTCTAAAAATACGCATGAACTAATATCTTAAAATCCTTTATGTTTCGTTTATGACTAAAGTGATTTGCAGAATGAACATAGTTACTTTGTTCACACAATTAGCCCCGCTTTAATAATTTCAACTGTAAATTTGCGGAACGCGAATGTCCCAAGGCACTCGGATTCCCTAAACTTGAAGTTCTTTAATTTTAAATTGCATTTTTTCTCGTCAGCATTCATTGCCTTAAGCTGTTTGTGCAAGGCTCATAAAGATACAAGTTTTCCCAATTTTTTTTTGCCATTTCACTCGACTGTGTAAACGCTGCTTACACAAATTGCATGCACACAAGTAATTTGTGGTAAATACTTCGGATTTTTGCCGAGGTTACGACTCATTCATCATCTTCTGTAATCTGAACCAAACCACAAATTAGGGATTTACCTGGATTACTAACAGTATACCTACGTAAACTCCATAACTTTTATAGCCTTACGAATATTTCAACAATACTGCGTAATCGTTTCGATTTGCAATCAGCTAAAATGACTAAGTTTTCTGGCACGAATCGTGTTGTTTACATAACATTACGCAAAGCCCGTCGATGCAAATTTTCCCATTGCTGGTTGCGTTTTGTGACGACGAAGTAGACCTACAAATATTGATACAGTGAACAGGTTCGCGACTATAACTCATCCGAATACTTGTGTGGGTTGCACGAAAATGAAACACCGATTTAATCTAACCCATAAAAAGCCGTTTGATGATATTAAATCATTAGAATTTCGTCTTTTCTATATTGCCCTAAATTTTGTTACAAGGTATCCATGATTGATAAAAAGAAAGTACATCATACTTCTGTACATGTATAAAAATGGTTCGTTTAATGAACTTTTATAATTCTAACTATTTTCGTATCTCTTATGATAAGGAAAGCCCCATGGCAATCCGCCAAATTGCAACAGTAACTTACGTGGTTACTCATTAAGGCCCAGTTGTACAATTCCAGCTTAAACCCTGTTGTTAGGGATTTAAGCTTCAGCTTAAATTTAAACTGGCATTGTACAACTGGGCCTAAATACATACAGTTTGCAAAAACTAAATTTTGAATGTAATTTAAAAGCTCGAGAAACTTTGCAGACATCTGTGTATTTCCTTAATAAAAACTGTGCCCCAATTTATGAAGTTTTTTTTTTCAGAATTTGCAAATTTGCTTCGACTTCACTTCTTTTCCGAATTTTAACTTCCCAGCCATAAGAGCACAGATTCCTACATTGCCAGCTTTCTTTAAGAGTTAAGAAAAGACTTATTTAAACACCTAGAACGGAGAAGAAGAAGAAGAAGAAAAGTATTTGATATATTTTTCTTGTTAACTTTCTATTTTTATTAAGTATAAACTTGTGTTTCCTATTTTTTACCTTTTGTGTTTATTTATTTATTTAATTGTTTTTTGCTAATTGATTTCTTACGTAGCATATAAATTCTTTTGGTTGGCTGCCACTCGTTACTATTGATTCATCTAAAAAAGAAGAAAAAGAAACACAAAATAATCCAAATCTTTCCATTTTCTAATGCTTCTCTCTTCTTCTATTTTATTTTATTGTAACTTCTGATTCGAATTGCCCTTGTAGCTGATGGTTTTAATTTTAATTAATTTCATTCTAGGTATTTTTTCTCTTCTCTGAGGCTCTCATATATTGTAAAAATTTTTAGTTAGATAATTATCCGTAAACAAAAATACCGTTAAGTATTTGGGTGTTTCATAGTAGAATCTTTTCCACTCCTTTCTGTCTTGTGCTTGTCTCTTTGCTGTGTTTCATGTGATGCCCCTTTCAGTATATTTCCAATCTTCTGGTTTCTTCTTGGATCTTCATCTGTTTTTCTTGTCTCACCCTACTTCCTATACTTACTTAATCAAGTAATTTTGCTCCATGCGCACGCACAAGGTGCCCGAACCAGCTTAACTGTCTCTCTTTTTTCATTCTTTCTCTTATTTCACTATTTCTTATTTTATCCAATCCTAGTTACTCCTACAACTTTTCAAGTATTCTCATTTCCATTGCTGTAATTTGTTGTTTAGGGTCCAGGACTCACTCATTATTGGTTCAAAGACAGTTTTATATATTTTTATTTTCGCCAAATTACTACGTTTTGTTCAAGAAAACTGATTTCATCATATTGAACATTTTTGATACCGCATTTATTTTATTCTTGACGTCTGTTTCTATGTTTCCAGTACTACTCATCATGGATTCAAGACATTTCACACTTCTGGTCATGTCAATGTGTTTTCCCATCTATGCTTATTTGAATTGTTTCTTTTTTTTCGGCACTTCCATAATCTCCGTCGCCTTCTTCAGGTTTATTTTCATACTCGTGTAGAACCTGCTTCCATACTTCAATACTTCTTTTTAAATCATTTACGTCTATGTTTGAATTGGCTTCCGGTTGGAACCGCGTCACGTTGAATTCTTCTACTGCCGACGTTTCGTTTTCCACTGCAGAAAAACTTCATCAGGGCTGCTCCTGCTGGTGGTGTTGCTACTGCTTCTCGTCGGCAGTAGAAGAAGTCAACGTGACGCGGTTCCAACCGGAAACAAATTCAAACATGGACGACGGTCGCGGAAGCCTTCAAGTTAAATTCATTTATGTCTCTTGATACCATCGAGAGGTCATCTGTATAGAAAAACTTTTATTTTTTTTGCCTTAGGTTTCCTACTCCGACGTATATCTTTCTACTATTTTGTTTGTCCTTCTTGAGATACCGTCCGCGACCACGATAAACAGTAAAGGACTCAATATCGTTCCCTGATATACGCCTTTCTCCGTGTTAAATTCTTTAGTACTTTCATTGCATACTTCAACTAAGTTTTTCTTCTCGTTAGCCAGACTCTCACGTCAGTGACTAAGACCCATTTTACAGCACGAAGGAACTCGAGTTTTCCATAACAAAATCATGTACACTACCATCATGTACCTACTTTACCTCCTTCTTGGACTTAAGGAAAGTAACTCCTTTGAATCTAACACCTTGGGTGGATGGTCTCCAGGGAAATACCAAAAAGAGTTAAAAAAGAGTTACATTGAGACAGTTATTTTTTCCTGTGTAGGTTTTGACGTTGCTAGTTCCCCGACTAATACTCTTATATTCGTAAATTCCTTTCTAGCTTTGGCTTGCTGTTTTATTTTCCTTCTCTGTCCTTTTATTTTTTTAATGCTTCAGTTTTGATTAGTTTTAAAACATCGATCTCATTCATTTCTTCCAAAGTACTATCGGTTTTAAAATTTCGCATGGTTTGTTATCAAGTAGCCAGAGTTTCTCTAAATTATAGTTTTGTAGAACAAGCTTTTTCCCTCAATTTTGTCACTAAAGACATTTAACCAAAAGTTTGTTTGGTTATATTTTAAGAACAAGAAGGATAGTAAAGTATTAGAACTGAAATAACAGAATAAAAGTAAGAACCAACCATCTTCTAATTTTGCAATTGCAAAACTCTTCTCTCCTTCAGAAAGCACATGATTTGGCATTGTGATGCTACTACTTAACATTATATTTGAAATCTGACATTTAAAATGATTATATTATTTTTGACAAGAAAGAAAGCCATAATTACAGAGGAAAATTGAATCGTGTGAAATTTTAAGGCCGCGATAGTACATCTAATTTTTAACGTCCCACTTTCTACACTGTATTCTAACGCAGTTATCCATTGTTGCCAAATTTATTGTAACTCGTAGGTAAATCGTTTTCTTAAAGAAGAGGCAAAATCATAAGACCATATACACGTGAAGGACAATCAGTGCAAGAAGGGACAGTCAGAATCCCGATGATGTAATTGCTGTGCAATGAGACAGGTGTAAATGAGCGTGTTTATTCCCTTCGTGTACTCGTTTTATACAAGGATAAAGGAAAGATGCAACTTGTACATAACTACTTTTAATTGTTATTTGCGATTTATCAGATTTATTAATAACAAAATATCAGCCGTGTTTGTATGGGTTTAGTCACGTGAAAGCAAACACTTGAAATTCAGTTAACGAAATGAAAGTATAATCTGAAAGTCTTTGTTTAAGTTTTATTTTGTTGGACAGTTTTCGTTGATGAGGATTTCACCTTTCCGAAAAAATCCTTAAAGTAGAATCACAAATAGTAATTTTTTTTTTTGTAAAAAATCAACCTGTATAATGGTTATAGGTATAACATAATCATGATTTGATACTGCAATTCTGATGAGGTTTCAAAAAAATGAAATAGAAAGATCTAATAAAAATGTACGATTTAGGAACTGTTTCATAAACGTTTTAAAACACTTTTCTTTAAAGTTGTACTCTTGTTCTTGCCATATTCTGTGAAGTCTCTTCTTTCGTCAGTATTTTTTTGTAGGTCACCCTATATGTCCACATAATTTAATTTCCTATAAAACTATGTTCCCAATTTCCGGTTGACCTTTAAAAGTGATTATTTGACGTACAGGTTTTACTGTAAGAAATTTAAATAGCTAATGAATACACACGAGCCTTGTCAAGTAATTGTTCGTGCACGTCTAGTATTTTTGCGCATATTTTTCGCATTAATAAGAATAATCGTGATTTCAATCGCTTATGAAGAAGTGTGAGAGTGTCGGTGAGAGCCAAAGAGGTCCGGCCAAACACAGTACAGCACGTAGCCACACCAACCTGCGGTAAAGATGATCTGTTAAAATACAATAGAACACGACTCGAGAAATCCCTACGGCCGAGACCGCACTTTCCGCAGTACAAGAACGTGATGCGAAAAACAATCAAACCATAGAATACTTGCAAACTCATTGAGCACTGACGTTAGCGTATTACTAAAATTATACAAGTGACCCACTCTCGCAGAAACGTTCCGTTGCACCAAGGCTAAGGAAAACGGATAATTCCCCTAGTATGGCTCGCTCGGCACTGTTAACAAGCGACACACCTATACCTGTGTTGCTTATGTAAATCAGCTAATTACGACGTCCATTCAAGATTATGGAAAGTAATTATTATTATTAAATTCAAATTTGCCCCTTTTTTTTCACTGCCTCAATTCCAATGTTTGCGCATAGCACCACCACGATTTAATTACATACACGATCCACCAACAGACAGGTGCATTCCTACCTTGTGATCTCATGAGGAGCGAAAATTATAAACACTGGGAAAATTTGTTGGCTGAAAAATAACGAGGCTAAGGTAAAAGGAATTCCGGAAAATTGAGTGATCACTCTAAAATTTTATACAATGGGAAAAACACCGCACGCAGTTTCTTCTAGGAAGCTAAGAAATATTGAAAAAAGAAGTGGATTGCAACATTTTAAATAACGTAACTTTAGAATAGACGAAAGACGAAGCAATGAAAGGAAGCTTAGTTATTCTTACCTTTGGTTACAATTTTCCTTCTTATTTATTTCAAGACCTCCAGAGTTAAATAAATAAAGTCAATAAGATGGAAAGATGAAGCCAAAGGACTTCATAAAGTTCACTTTGACGTTTTCAAGAGACTCTTGAAAATGGCGAAAGCCGAAACTCGGCAAGACCACGAAAAAAGAAGAAATTCGTCAGACCAAGTGCCAAAGAAAACCGAAGCGAAGAATTTTGATACCACAGGTCTTTTTAGCTTCGTGATCTCCTAAAACTTATAAAGAAATAAAACCAACATCTAGAGAAATACCTTGTTCAATCTTGTTTGTTATTTCTATCTTCGTATGACCTTCTTGGTCTATCCTCGAGCGATCACGACCCACAAATTGAAGACTGCTGCCAGAAATATTAGGCAATTTGATCAAAAGAGTAATATAAGAAACACCCGAAACTTCAACAAAAATAATAATAATAGCGAATTTACATATACATATACAAACCACAAAAATGCGAGATAATTTAAAATTGCAAAATTAATGAGTTCTGATTAATTGATTGTCAATATATCCAGATTGCGAACTCATTTATTTAATGAGAGGCATAAAATCAGCTGAAATTTATTTGATGAATTTGTCACATACCAAAAATCTCGTGAATATTTTAAGCATGATTTATCAACTTGACTGACTGATTAATTTCATTGTCACGACTTCCAGGTTTGAAACTCGTTTGCTTAATGAGAGTACGGAAAATTCCATGTGATTTTAGAAGTTATTCAAAAACATTGTATTGTTTACTCTGCATTATTTGAATTCTTTACAAACTGCAATTAGAGACTGTACATAACAACTTATAAGTTTTTTATTATTATTTTTTTAATCTTCCTAATTAGGTACATTTTATAAAAACAAACTAAATGTATACGATCTCTATTGTTCAATTCCATCCAATGGGAATCAATCATGAGTAAAATATTATAACAATATCTACAGACATACCTTTGTATGTATTTCGAAAGGATGCGAAGTAGCTTCCAGTAATTAAACTGCATTTAGTGTTGCGTATTGGTTTGCATCGCTTGAGGTCAAGTAGAGAAAAGTATGTAACTGTGGCGGTACTCGATCACAGCCAAGGTTGCACGATCTTGTAATGTTAGTCGCAAGAAAATTAAGTAGATTCAAATTCTGCAATTTGTACGATAATCCTGCAAAATCAAATTTATTTATTTATTTGGTAAGAAGCACAATAGGCAATAGGTTTCTAAAAACCCATTTATATTTGAACGATATTTTCCTAGGCAAATAGTACTTGACTGACCTGTTGTAATAAAATAAGGGCCAGTATTATAAACGCAAGTTAGTTTTAACATCGGTTTATTCCCATCGTAACAATTACGGACAAGATTGTTGTTATGGTAATAAACTAGGAGTTAAAGTTAACTTGCCGCTACATAGCCAGGAATTCACAAAAATCTGAAGATCTAGTTTTTAAATTTAAGATACACAAACCCAAACTAATTAATTTTGTTATATTGAGAAAGATCCAGTCACTTACTACTTGCGTAGGAATATAACATTCAAATATAAACTGATAAAAGTTATTTGCCCAGGCAAATAACATTTACCTAGTATAAAGCTACTTGCCCAAAATAACTAAATATTTGCCTGCGACGTATCCATTAGAAGCTGAGAAACCAACATTCTAGTATGCTTATGGAGGCTACCAAGCAAATTTAAATTTTCCTTTTCTATACCTTCAGGTTAATTTGAACAGTTAGACGAATACTACGTGCTAAAATGCATCACCAAGAAGGAATCAAATTACGAGATTAAAGTTTTCTCACAGTTTATTTCTCTTAGATAAAGTAGTATTTGCTTTCAATTTGGAAAAAAATAACAGAAATTAAGGAAAACAATTTAAAAATGTACCACGTCACCACGGTTAACAATACATTTCCTAACTCGCTGGGGCATGCTCCGAATAAGATGATCGATGTCTTTTTGAGGTATGTCATCCCAAGCTTGCTGTAGGTGACGACGCAGCTCCTCCAAAATATTTGCATGTTGAGGAATACGTCTTAAACGTCGACCCATGATATCCCACACAGGTTCTTTGAGATTCAAATCCATAGAATGAGCTGGCCAAGGAAGAATTTCTACCTCTGCTTGTTGCAGAAAGTTTCTACAAAACTTGTACGATATGGGTAATAGGCGTTAGGGGTAATAGAACAGGTCTGAAGATCTCGTCGATATATCGATGGACATTTAATCTGCCCCTGATGATTAGCAAAGGGGATCAGTCCGTACCCAATGCATATGGAATCCCATATCATAATACCTGATGTTACGCCGTCACGGCCTTCATATTGCGTTCCTTACCACGGAACCTTCTCATCATTACTCGATGGTTATTTTGCCTCAGACAAAATCAGGATTCGTCAGTGAAAATGACTTGATTCCATTCAGTGACCCACTACTGTCTTTCTTGACATCATTAAAGTCTATCTGGATAGGAGTGAAGACCAAAAGTTGCAATTCGTTTGTAAATGGTTCGACTAGACATCCTTTGTCTTACATCCCATATCCAGTCCACTCCAATTGCAGCTGAAGGGCGAAATCTATCTCTTACAGCCAGTTGACGGAGACGCTGAACTTCACGTTCATTAATTCTTCTAGGACGCCCACTTCCTGGTCGGCGATGTTGGATGCCTTCCTCAGACCATGACGTCCATGTTCGAAGCACCGCAGAATGGCTTCAGTTTAAACGCCCCGCGATTTCATGGGACGCGAAACTCGCTTCATGCATGTCAACAATTCGCCCCCTTTCAAAGTTGGACTGTTGCTGAAAACGCTGTGTTCTAAAGGGTGCCTCAGAGAGTTATGCACTTTTCTTTCTTCTTACTCAGTTATCATCAGTTTTCTCAACGAACTTTATTTAGAACTTAAAACTACATTTATTAGAAATTCATGTATGGGAAATTATATCATCTAGATGTCGCCTATTTTGCCGCTCGCACTCTTCCAAGTGATGCCTACGCCTTACATTTTTCGTTACGCAAACTTCGCGGAAGTCCAGGAGGGCGAATATTTTCCGTCGAACCACTTTTTTTACATTTCTGTATCCAGAACTTGATTAGATTGGTACTAGGTGCTTGATCGACGTTGCGAAGAGCATAACAAGCACGAAAGTGACGCCGAACTGTAAGAATGATTTAATTCATAAAATCTGCGAACACGAACGCACGTTGTTGGACATCAAACCGTACCATTGTGACATATGTCAATTCAGACATTAAATTTAAAGACTTGCACTCATTGCAAACAATCAGGCAATTATACCTCAACATACTTTAAAGCTATAGACAAAATAAAAAGTGCAAAACTCTCTGAGACACCTTTTAGCAATTCTAGGCCTTGTCACGGCCTTGTTAACGATCAAAGCTTTATGTTTTCGCAGAAAATACAGATTATTTTGACATACCAGTTTAAAAAATTATCGATAACTATGGCCTACTTTAGACAACTCTCATAAAAATCAAAGTTTTTCGTTTTTTAATTCCAACGTTTCTGTCATCGACTCCTAAGATGTGTAGGTATAGTTATTTGGTAAAGATTTCTACCTTATAACTTGACTCCTTTTGGGTGGTGCATTTTTATTGGCACGTAGTTTATCTATGTTGGCTGAAAAAAATCACAGAGAGCACTAAGTAGGTCCCCAGACTAATTTTTAGAACAGATTAAATTCTTTCAAAAATATTAATTTCACCCTCACCAATTGTAAACAGCTTCAAAAGATTCATGAGATGATGTTTTTTTTTTGTTTTACATAGATCATCTTGATAGGGTAAATTTTGCTGAATTGGTGTTAGAGTCAACTTAGGTGTGGGTAATTAAAACGGACTCTGGGATTGTTACATTTGAACTGGAATTTGTAATGAAAGCACTTGACTGAACGTATACAGTGTGACTTATTTATAATCTGTTTTTTTTCTTTATTTACCATCAAGTAAGTCGTGATTTTATTTTATTAGGTTGGTTATTATAGTAAAATTAGACAAATTAATTTCATGTCATTATAACATATGCCAAAATGTGACACTTCAAATCAGGTAGATCAACTAAACAGATTCGAAACAGACTTGAAAAGTAATACAGCCAAAATTAAAAGTGAAGGGAAACGTTTTACAATTTATATATGTGAATTTGGAAGTGAATACACCTCGTGATGAAAAGAAAATATTGCAACATTGCTTCATTCGCAGTAACCTTAAACTCAAAATCAAAATGACTTTCATTGTCAAAGTTTTGTTACTTGTATTAAGTACCACTTTTTCCCTAAACTTTCACGACATACTTCGATGGTAAATAAATAAAAAAAACAGATAACAAGTTTAGATCAAGGTTACTAAAGAGAGAAGGTTGCCTGATAAGTCGTGGAGTGACGCGTCATCCAGTAGGCCATCTATTTGTGTACATGCATTAAATGGGCCTACTGAGTGACGTTGCGATGACGTTGAAAGTTACCAGGCAACCTGTCTCTTTAGTAACCTTGGGTTTAGATCACTTAAGTCAAAGGAAAAGGAAATCTTTTCTCTTTATGGTTCTCAAAATTTTAATGAAAGAGAACATTTAGATCAACACTTCTTATTACTTAGGAAAGTTTAAAATTCACAGTGAATTAAATTTATCCACTTTGAGATAATAAGATCGTTTGGAAATGATAACTGGAGAACGAATAAAAGAGGATGCGCTAAGTTCACACAGTTCCATTCTCACACTGAACATCTACGTAAGCAAGAAATCAATGGCATAGTGATCGGGGGGGTACAGGGAATGCAACTGTACCAGGTCGCATCAGTCTAAAGAGGACCAAAGGACTACCTGTGCCCATTACCCATTGGTCCCTTGCCCCATAAAGTTTAGTCAGCGTATAGGAATAACAAGTAGGGACACTCGCCGTCGGTACCTTTGATGTTTATGTATTTCAACAGCTTCTGAACAGAACAGCGGCTGCTTCAGTTAGTAGTTGTGAGATGTCGCTGGAGGCAAGTTGAAAAAAAAAACAAAAGATAAACATGCTTTATCTTTCTAATGCCCGTATGCACAGACAAATCTTAGACTTAAGCCGAAGTAAACCTTTATTTTGAACAATGTAACTATACGACGCACAATTTGATATGAAGTTAGCTTTAAGTGTCACTTTTTCCTTAAGTCCACCTTGAGATATGTCTGTGTCTGTGCATACAGCCATAAATCTTTCGGAAATCGAAACAAACTGACACCTTCCCTGTAAGTTCTTAAGCAGTGTTTCACAACACATCCTTTTTAACCATGACTTTTATAAAACTTGACCACCTTGTGAACTTGATTTTCAATTTCAAGCCGCCAATGTCGAATAGAACGTCACACCATCTACTGGTCAAATGACTAAAAAGACGCCCAGATTGCGCACGCGCTCTCAGAATTTGTTCCCGAAAACGAAGCAAGTGTCTCTACTTGTTATTCCTATACGCTGGTTTAGTGTCATGTTGAGCATGTGCAGTCTTTAGAATGAAGTAAGGAGCGCCGCACTTCAGTTATATGTCTGCATTATACCTATAGAAAGGTAATCGAATCTATTTTGCTTGAAACTAACTGAAGTGCTGCAAAAAATATTCTGATTTTATTTTGAAACATCTTTTAATCATGTCCGTTAACAGTGGCGTAAGTAGTTTGTGTTTGAGCGCGAGCCTAGGCCCAATACTCGTTAAATTTGGCATCACATGTAATCTCTGCAGTCTGTAGAACGGAGAAAAATGGATGTCATATTCCAACGACAAAGACCTGATCCTAAATTATGCTACAAACAGGGGTATGATTATGAGAGCAGTTAGTGTGCCCAATATTGTCAATTTTGGTGGACATATTCTATAACTGGCGATTTTTTTAGAGTCTTTCATTTTATTTTATTTTTTTAAATTTTTACATAAAGAATAAAATACAAAAGTAATTAATTAATAATGAAACACAGCGTTAAAGATTTTTAAGTTAATTAAAAAAATTCACTTAACGATATATGTAATTTACTGGTCGGTTCCATTTCTTGATCACCTTCCCCCAGTATCATTAAAATTCATTCATATAAGCATTATGATGTACAGATCGGTTCAAATATTCGGCCTATCCTTCCAATTTTTTTTAACATTTTATTAAAATTCTCTGTTGGTATTGAAAAGTTTCTTCAATAAGATGCATCTGATTAACGTAAAGGTCGGTTTAAATATTTGGACCGCCCTGTTCAGCTTCTCAAATCTTATTTTTGAGTAGAACCTGGTGTAAACGTCATTTATATTCGTTAGAGGTTCTTGTATTGCCATGATCAAGATGTTAAAAAAATCTGATTAAAATACAAGCCGGTTCGACTTCTATCCCTTTCAATCTCTTTTAACAATATCAATAAATAATAAGTTCTTCGTTTATGCACCTTTTGAAATTGCCTGCTTTATTATCATGGCATTAGTTATTTATAATCTCTGTTCGTTGAGCTAAATCCTGACCTTTTAACATTCCTAAAATGAAAGTTATTTCTATTGCATTGCATTTTTTGCTAAAGGAAATGTGCATATTGATGGCTATGGCTGATGACGAGCGCGCTAAACGACTTCCACACCGACGGAATGAACCGTTGCTACGCCACTGATTGAAATGTGAACTTTACGGTTGACTCGATAAGTTCACTTATTTGGGATACACCTACACAAGCAGAGATCAAAGCTAAATTCAAAGGCGCACTTCATGCAGAAAATACATAGCTCTATGAATTAAAACACGATACGACGCGACAGGGGGAATCAGTCAAACATAATTGTATACTGAACATGGTCAGTGTAATTTAAACTACTTTGAAGACACATGCTTTAATTAACAGCTACGTAAGCAGAAAGTTAAGGTTGATTAAAATCCAAATAGTAGCGGGAAAAGAAAACTTGGAGCTGAAGGTGCCAAGCACTAAGAACACCATGGACAGAAAAGAAGCAATCTCATAAAGATTTCAGGATGTCAACGAGTAAGGATGACTAATCCTTTCATTTAATTGTAATTAATAATGTATGTGGCAAGTTAACGACTCCTTTACCCAGAAGTCACTAATGCCCGTATTCTGTATTTCTTCCTTCTTGTTCCTTCGACATAACTTCCGAGGTATCTTGTTGAAGGATCACCCAAAGAACAAACTATGTGTAGATACGGACAGGACCTTAAGAGACCTCAGAAGAGCAGAAAATACTTAAATTTTAGATCAATTAGAAAGAGCACATTTCTTCACTTGATACTTACTTATGTATGGCAGAAAAAGAGGTACATTATGGTCAATTCTGATGACTTTAGTTATAATGAATGTTAGTAATTGAACGTACAGGAACAAGAGAGAAGTGTACTTGATCATTTGAAAAAAATCCCCTGTAGTTACTCATCTTTAATGGACACCTATATATGCAAAGACCTAGGTATGACCGCGTTTAGTAGTGACACACATGGACGAACACTGCATATTAAAAATATACACGATCGCCAGATAACGAACCTTTCGACGCGCCGTTTCGTCCTTTTTTTGTTCGCAAAGCCGCCTATCTATATACAGAAATCAGCTGGTGGTTCCACCAAATTGCGAACACATGAATCATCGTTCATTAGAGATCGTGTAAACGCTCTGATCGGCGTCGTCCGTGAGAATGAATGTACGATTATGAGCGCAACCACTCGACGAAATGGATTTTGCGTGGCACGTCATCATGACGTCGTCGCGGCGTTGCTTGTACGTAGTCATATGACGTCACAGACGCCCACGCGTCCTGTAAATTCGCGCCGTCCCCGCCAGATGTCACCAGCTCTCAGATATGTTCCACAAAACGTTTGTAGCAGGTCTTTTATGTAGGCCGCCTAATGTCGAATAATAAATAAATAGTTTTGCATTCGTGGCGGGTTCCATTGTGCGCCGAGGTGGTTATTTCAGGCTCGCGGCCGCCGCTTCTCTGTTGTGGACTTTAACGTTTTTCCAGTATAATTGGTACTTTCTATGCTCGGGCATTTCTCCTGTATGTTTCAATTACAGTACATGTTTATGGCGATATAAATTACCTTGACGCATATATTTACATGCGTTTATTTTTGCAGGCCGTTTATTGCACTCGCTTGCATTCATACGATAATTGCGCAAATCTGTTTATGTGTGACTAACGTACGCGCGGTTTCAAATGCAAAACTGAAACCTTAAAAATTTCTCACGCGAGAAGCGAGAAAAGAACGATTCGAATCAGAGAAAACAAAATGGAACGCATTCTTAAATCATAAACTATTCAGAGTATGTAATAATAAAAATGGTATAAACACTTTAGATGATTCCCAGAAGTTACGCTTTTACATGATTTCAGTTTTATGAAAACATTTTCATTCTCATACTAATTTCTTTCTTTCTGAAATGAAAAGAATTTAAATAGCATTCCAGATTCCATTTCTTATAATATTTAACGATCCTGAATTTTATATACCTAATGAAATGTGTAGGTATATTTAGGTCCTATAACATGCTTCTCTATAATAAAAAATATGTGTATAGTATTACAAGTAGGTACTTAAAAGATGTCGCCACAGATCGTTTTATGAATGATTTGTTATTTTATCTTTAAATTACGGCAGCGTTGTTCCTTATGATTTTTTCTTAACTTTATCTACGTCTTAATTCGAATCCATATCGAAAACCAAGAGTGGTAATTTTTATAAATTAAAAATAAGGTATATGGGCTCTGTTTAATATGTCTGTCAATAAAAAAGTAAAGACGGAATTTAAAATTTTTATGTAACTTATTTATTGAAAAAAGCTGAAAAAATCAAAAAATTTCCATTCACTATACTGATCTTAAAAAATATAATTAAATTCTGTCATATTTTTATTAAGTGTTACGTTCGTAACATGTAACATATTTTTGCTAATTTTTAAATAAATGTGATGTATCAAGTAATATATTGTTTAGTTAAATAAAATTTATGGAAAAGTTTGCATTATTAATTAGTTAATTAACCTTGGGATGGTTGAAGTACTCTACTCCGCAAATTAAGCTATTTTTTCGCCACAATTGAAGGATTCTTTTTACTAACACGATTTATTAAAAAAAATATATGTATTAATTATTTAAAAAAAATATTAATAAATCACTCTTTTAGTTTGTACAAAACATTTGAATTAAATTTGTAGGTACCTACAATTATTTACCTACTTATTTTTTTTGCAAAATGAACACGAGACAGAAATATAAGTAGCTGTAGGTACTATAAAATAAAGGATGTATAACAAGAGCTTTTGTTTATCTTTTTTAAGAATCAATAGTTATATAAAGAAATTACTACTATTATGATTATTATTACATAAGCCTTACGTGGCATGTTTTACTTTTTGGGCAGAAGGGTATTGAGGAGATTTTAAACGAGTACGTTTCTAAATCAAAATTAAACAGACTGTATATGAAAAAAAAAACTTGTTTAAAATACCGCAAAGAAATCGATTAAACTTATCATAATTTTTAAAAAAATTGTGTGCAAATCGGTTTTGATTGCAGCAGATTCCTCGAGCAGGCTCTGTACAGCTGTTTCAGGCCTAGTTGGGCCTTCATCAGCAGAACCGTAGCTCGAGAAATCCACTGCAAACCAAACCGATATGTCCGAGTTATTCGCCCATGCGATGTGAAAGTAATAAACAATTTAAGTAGCGACATCTTGCAATCGCTTTTTGACCTAACATCGCAGTAGGATTGACAAATTGAAGCTAGTTCGCCACATAATAAGTCATCCCATGCGAGGCGGCCATGTTTGCTGTCAAAGCATCTGCTGCAATCAAAACCGATTTGCACACAATTTTTCTAAATTTCTCATATGCTTTGACAGCAAACATGGCCGCCTCGCCATGGCCACCTCCATTAACATTCACTGACGTGTATGTATAGCCGTTTCAATTCGCCTAAAATTCGGTTCGAGAAAGCATGCCGTGGAGTACTCCCCTCAGCGCTCCCTATTAAGGATACTACAAAACTACTGACAGTAACTTAATGACAACTGCAATTACTTAAAAACTCACAAGAGGCGCTGAGTGGAGTACTGTCAAAATTTTTAAAAGTCGAATTGAAGCGGCCATACATACACGTCAGTGAATGTTAATGTAGCTGGCCATGGCCTCGCATGGGATGACTTATTATGTGACGAACTAGCTTCAATTTGTCAATCCTACTGCGATGTTAGGTCAAAAAGCGATTGCAAGATGTCGCTACTTAAATTGTTCATAATTTTTAAATTGATAATTTATTATCCATTATAGCAATAGGCCAACCATGTAAGAATAGCCACTGTTTCTTAGATTAGATAACTGATCATTGACTTACTGTTGTTTAATTACAAATTACAACTGATAAATTTAGAAGTAAAGTCAACTGCAGGTCCTTAACATCAACTTACAAAATCTAACATGAAATTTTTAGGTTTAGTTTAGTTTTTGAATTTTAATAAAATTTTCCTCCTACTGACGTACATGTAACATGCAATCAATTGAATTTCAGATTAGGGTAGGCTAGGAAAAAAATTTCGTAACTTACATCATACGTTTGCAAACGTCAAAAAAAAATTGTCACTTGAACGTTTATTTCAAAATAATTTCAAAATGGTCTTTACAAGACAACAAAGGGCTTTTATTGTGGAGTTATTGGATAGCTTTAAGCAGAAGGAGGCTGATAGAGCCAATTTGCTTTCAAGGTACATTAACAGCCTTTTGTGAATTAACTACACGATGACAAACTTCAAGAAGGGTACTTCCAACAGGATAGAGCAACAGTTCATTCTGCCAGGCTATTTTGGATTTATTACGTGAATTTTTCGATGACAAACATTTGGCCTCCAAGAGCCTGTGACTTAGCGCCATTGAATTTTTTCTTTGGCCGAACTAAAAAATTCAATTTTTAAACCCCCCGTTGATAATCTAAATGTGCTAATGGAAAGAATAACCGAAAAATGTCTTGAAATTAATAATTCACCAAGATTAGCGCAAAATTTTTCGAAGGATTAGAAAATACCTGGAGGCAGAAGGTGAACATTTCCATTTATTTTTATTGCCAGTTTTATGTTCTTAAAGCTTTTCAACCTCAAATTGTTTTCATAATATCACAATTCTTTGCCTTATTTATTAAATTTCAGGTCACCTGTCACACTGATTTTAGACGCACATTTCTGGATTTATGATAAACTAACGACAGTCTCTCTTAATCCATAGCATACTCTAATCTGAAATTCATTTGATCGCATGATATATTATTCCCATGGCATTAGAAATTATAAGTTAGTCACCAACAGTTTAGGTTGCGACATCTTGCGGCCGGGTTTTGACTGACTCAAAATTGTGTGAGAAAGAGAAATGACAAATAATAACCAGTTTGTTGCCTAATAAAATAAATCATCCCACACAAGGTAAAAGCTGACAAATTATGCTCTTGCAGCAAATTTGAAAATTTCGAAATTTGTTACAGTCAGTTTCGATTACAATGGATTCCTCGAGCGTCCTTTGGACAGCTGTTACGGCCCTCGAGTTACTCTTCTTCTGACGAGACCCCAAATAGGGTAAAACATCCATCAAAAGAATGCCCGAAAAATCCATAATCATCAAAACCGACTTGCAATAAATTTATAAGTTAGTCATTTAACGTATTACTTAAACCAAAACTATTTTATTTTAGTAAAATAAAAAACGAATTAATCTCATTTTATGTATGATTATTCTCTATATTTTTTAAACTTAATTATTCTACGTAGGTATATTTTTAATTTAATCAATTCATAAATATTCATACATTTTCTTTAATTAAAATAATACACTTTCCAGTATCAACACGATTTTACATTTAATTTCCATTTTCCCAGGAAAATTCACTTGTTCAATAATATTTTGTTTAATATTTTTTAAACTTAAAGCTATTTCTTCTACAAGATTTGAATCAATTTTAACAACATTTAATCTGTTTGGACCGCAGGTACAGTTTGGAAATAGAACATGTTCTATTTTTTTCAAATAATTTTTGATTCACTTTTAATTTTAATAATTTAAATGAAGGGTATCGGGCGAAAGCAGGGTAAGTCCATTTTTGTTCGAAATTGAGATTTTTCTACTAAAGCTTGGAAAGAGCTTTCGAACGGTAATGTGCTTGAAGGGAGGAAACGAGGTTACTGGTACGAGAAATAATATTTTCAAAAAGTGCATTAGCAAGAAGAATCGAGGCTTCAAACTTTTTTTTCATTTTCCGAAAATTTTACGTTATGGACTTAACCTGTTTTCATTTATATTCAGTCAGGCAACCGTAAAGGCACTCAAAGCATACTGTACCAAATCCGTTTCCATATGGGAAAGTAAACAATCTCTCAAGGAACTGGCCAAGGGCAATAAAATTACCCTAAAATGGATTCCCGACCATGAGAGTATAGAAGTGAACGGAAGAGCCGATAAACTTGCTCGAACTGGTTCTGGGGCTTCCCCCGTAGGTCCTGAACCTTTCAGTGGCCTGAGCAAGGTACAGTATAGGAAAGAAACTGAAAGGTGGCTGGTTAGGAAGAAAATGTCCTACTGGAGTAATGCTCCAGGGCAAAGACAGGCGATGAAATTTATCAAGTATTCACTTGAGATTGCCCAAAAGCTTCTACTTCTGACAAAGAATGAAATAAAGACTATTAGAGGTCTTTTCCCCGGCCGTTGTCCTGTGAGGTATCACCTTAAGCTGGGTACACAGTGGCCGCACCGCACCTGTATTGCAACGTTGCAATACAGGTTTGCTGAAAATAAAAGTTAATGCATCCGTCATGCACCTCGAACGCACCAATGGTTCGTGCGAGGTGCGCATTGGTGCGTTCAAGGTGCATGACGGGTGCATTAACTTTTATTTTCAGCAAACCTGTATTGCAACGTTGCAATACAGATGCGGTGCGGCCAATGTGTACCCAGCTTTAAAGAATATGGGGCTTGGTGGAAAGTGAAGTTTGCAGACTATATGACTCGAAAATAGAAACAGCTGGGCACATACTCTGCAAGTGTAAGGCATTAACAAGACTTCGGCTTAGTCACCTAGAAAGGGTGAGTCTGACACCTGACGAGGTGATAGCAAAGCCTCTTAGGAACATTCTACATTTCGCTGATAAGGTAGGGTTACTAGAAAATTAATTACTTGGAGGGTTTGAACAAAAGATCAATAAGCTCGCAGTTCTGAAAGGCTTATAAAGCCCATCGACTCCGTAGTACAATACAATACAATAACCTGTTTTCACTCGACACCCCTTAAATTGTTTAAGAATCTGAACCGAATCTTGTACAATAAATGGAGTAGTCTTTGGTCTTTTAGCACGAAAATGTGTCACAAAAGCCGTTTTACATGGTCCTACACTTTGCGTAAAATTTGTTAACTACTCTGTTATAAGATTTGATACAAGATTTCTGCATATCATATCATATCTACTAATATGTATTACAAATTCACTTCTGACGAAGCTGTCGAACGACTGCGAAACGTTAAGTGTATAGTGCGCGATTTAGTGTCCGCTTAAAAGATTTTGTGATACAAATTTCATCGGACAAGAACCAACTGTAAATATATCTACTAATGTATTACACGATAACAATATTTTGAAACGTAAGCATGCGCACTAAGGCCCTGTTGTACAATTCCAGCTTAACTTTAAGCTGAAGCTTAAACCGATGACAACGATTATTTCAACAATTGTTGTTAAGGGTTTAAGCTTTGGCTTAAAGTTAAGCTGGAATTGTACAACTGGACCTAAATATATTTTTGACAGTTATCAGGTAAAATTTAAAGTTTAATTGTAAAAATGTCAGGTGAAAATATACTCCATGAGGTTTACAGGACCCCACCTGAATAACGCTGGGTCAAGTGTCCTTTAGTCCTATTATGAAAACGACCCTTATTACACTTTTTTTACTAATTGTGTTGCCTTGAATAATGGGACGATTATAAACAGACGAAGCAAAAAAAAAAACAAATTGAAATTTTCCAGCTGGTTGCTAAACTTGCTAACCACCTGTAAGCTACTAACTCCAGTGATGTTGTAGGCGCAAGCGTACTAACATAATTGTGATGAAAATAAAACAACATGTTCTATTTTCTATCACAGATTTGGTAACATCTGTCAAACTTGAGTACACGTTGTTCACAAATTAAAAAACCACCACCTGCTGCATTATATTGGTATAAAACATAAGTCCCCTATAAAACATTATCAAAATAGCAAGGTTGGCAAGGTACTTGAAGTTTCATGTCAAAGTAATTTGTCAAATCAATTTTATTATTACACTGTTTACATTTATATTCATTTTAACAAGCCATTTCAATGCCTCGAAAGCAGAAAAATATTTTAAATGCCAAAATGAAAGAAGCACTCATCAAATGTTACCAAATTTCTAACTAGGACAATGTTGCCGGTTGTACTTTTCACAAGGCAACATCGCCAGTGGTCTTTTAATTTGTGAACAGAGAATATTACACGGTCACAAATTTCTCTATTGAGAAATCTTGTACCAAATATGTTACCGTGTAAAACTGCCTTTAGAAACGGAAAAAAAAGTGTCACAACGTAGATAGCGCCCTCTTGTGTCAAATTAGAATTAAATAACTTGAAAATGAGAGAGTATACGTAAAAAAATGAAATAAAAGAATCATTTTTTTACTGTAAAAGCACAAGCAAAATTGTACTAAGGCCCAGTTTTACAATAGTGGAATAAGGACGGAATAACTCTGCTCGCTGAATAGCCTTTAACGTCACACGTCACACCTACGTCACGTTATTCTAAGAACAATGCTTATCCGACGATTGTAAAATCAGGCCTAAATTGATTAAAATTGAGTTGTTTTGGCCTAAGGAAGTATGGTCATTTCTTTATTGGACATTCTGTATAAGTGACATGTGAATAAAGTGACGTTATTTGAAATTTAAAGAGCTTGCTTAATCACTTAGGCCCAGTTTCATAAAACGTAGTTAACCACTAGATCAAGTTAATTGTGTGATTAAGCAATATCATTGGAGGAGAGTTTAAATTTCCACCAATGATATTGCTTAATCACACAATTAACTTGATCGAGTGGTTAACTACGTTTTATGAAACTGGGCCTTAGAGTAGGTTTACAGAAAGGAAATCAAATATTTAATTACGATTATGTATTTGATTGCCGTAGAAATCATATTGTTAAACCATGGCAACGCGAATTTTAAGCTCAGTCAAATAGTTAATCGTAATTAAATATTTGATTTTCTTTCTGTAAACCCACCCTTTCACTTCTAAATTGATATACGTTAATACACAATACGTCATTAATTTTAATCTGTGTCATTCGGTGCAAAGTAAGTCACTTCATACTTCCAAATAAGATCACACTATAAGTACACATTACAAATGTCATTGATGAATCATTAGCTTTAAGAAGAAACATATGCTTACACTTGTACGTAAAGCCTTTGGTCGTTTATGATAACGTCATATTAGTGATTTTTTATTTCTGAAATTCTTTCGATTTCACACGTGTCAAATTAAACTCTTTTTAAGCGATTAGGAAGTGATGAATATGTGATGATTCTTATTTGCTTCACTATAAATCATCAAAGTGCTCTTTTAGTATTTAGTTTACAAGAGTAGTGAATGGCTGATTTGTTTTCTCTTTCCTTCAGAAATAGAATACTTAGGCTGGGTTGCATAAAAGTTTTAAGCCAGGATTAAATTTAAGCTCACGTTAGAATGTGACATGCTGTATGCTGTACGTCATTGTGAGTGTCACATTCTAACTTAGACTTAAATTTAATCCTGACTTAAATCTTTTATGCAACCAACCCTTAGGGCCATATGCACCAAACACTTTAATCGAGCTTAAATTTGAGTGACGTTTATATTGTAACATTGGAAGTTTCGTAACATTGTGTAAGTCACATTCTAAGTGAGTTAATTCGTTCGATGCATACGACCATTAGCACATCGCGTTATTTGAAAATGCCAAAGATGCAGAAACATAAAGAGTCTTTATAAGAACATACATTTGATGATAAATATAGCGTTCCTATATTACTTATAATACTCTCAGATGATCATTCTTCTGGCTCAATTAACAATGATTTAAATGCATGCATGATACATAAGACAACCGGCTTGCTTCCAATTTAAGCGGTTATGCATGCATTAATTTGCTAGGCGATAAAGACACAAAATGCTTAAGCAGTTATTCATTGACACTTTTTTCATGCAAATACGTAAACGAGCGGCCTTGAACGCTATTTCCATCTTAACGCGCGCACTATTAGCAGTCACAGTTCTATTATTAAGATGCCGGGGTTTTTGCCTTTTTAATTTATGTCCGCATTAGCATAAGTCTTAATTTAGCGCGTCCATTAAATCAGCACTAACTGGCCAGAAAAAATATATTTACGGTTAGGAAAGCGGGATTTTTGACCGAAACATCTAATTGGATTTTTTCTTCGCTCGATTAGTTTCTGTTTGGTCTTTGATCTGGTCTGGTCTGGTCTGGTCTAAATTTACCTTTCGTCCTCATCATCGCGCCGCTTTTTCAAAATTCCGATCGGCCTCGTTTTTGCTCGAAACTTACTTATTAACGATTCTTATCTTCTTATTAGAAAAAGGCGGCTTCTTGCCGAAGTTCAATGTTTCAGATAAGTAATGATCCATGAAATGGCGGATAATTGAAACAATGTAAGTCGTGGCGGGCGAACGCGCGTTTTTAGGCCCGTCCCTTTTACAATAACAAATCGCCGGCGATTTAAAATATTCCATTGTACACAGCCGCGGTGTTATTGATAATTATTAGCTGAGAATGCATAACGCGGCAGGTTGTCGACCCACATGTGGTATGACAATTAAAATTAATTCTGCGGACTCTAACTGTTTTGAAATAGAAATAAATTAGAAAGAGACCACGAGAACACAACTCTGTACACAATGGTATTGATATTCGTACATAACATACGTATTAAAACCGGTCACATTTTGAGAAATTTCATTTTCTTTTCTGATTCTATTTTTTTTAAATCTACTAATCCCTATAACAGACTTAATCTTCCATTAGACAGATGACATCCAGATCATCTGCCCAGGATCAGGACCTAAAAGCGTTCATAGATTTTATTAAATTAAAACAATATTTTACACGAATATGTACATTATTGAAAAATAAACAAATAAATTTCTCTATAACGAATAACGTAGTGGTATATCCTCTATCTTTCCTCGTTTATTAGTTAATTAAGTTATTATACAAAATCGAAATCTTTTCATTTGTTGCGATTTGTATTCTTTTCTATATTTTTTCCAAGTTTCGTACCTCAACTGTTAGCCCCTAAATAAAATCGTTGTGTTTTGAACAATGTCCAACGTCCAAATAAGAGTAGACTCATTTACTCAATAATATTTTGTTGACCTACCAGAAGTTTTGACGTCAACAGCCAATGATCTGAATTGTAAAAATTGTTTTATGGAAAACAAAGGCTAGATTACAGACAGACGTAGAACAGTGAAGAAATATTTAATGGACTTTCGTATAGCATAAGTAAACAAACAAACCAGAGAAACATCATACTAGCTGGGTTTTTGTGGATAATATGTACATATGTGCGCATTTTGTTTGTAACTTAAAAATTATTTATCTTGATCCTTCTTCTTCTATTCCAGCGGAACCCCATATGATTAAAGCCGAAACGTCGACAGAAGAAAGAAGATTAACGAGGAGGTTCCAGCCCAGAAATCAAGAAGTGCATTAGCTAATTAAATCTTTTTTTTTTTTTCTAAATAGAGTAAATAATAAAAGATTTATGTTGCCACACTTTAACATTATTGTTCACATTAGTGAAATTACTGCTTTTCCCTAGGTTTGATTGTTTAATTTATAAATATATAATATAGAGGGTGTTTTAAATTTAGCTGTTACATAATCAAAATCTACTAACGTCACTACAAACTATCGCCGTTGCGCTGCCCAAACAAACATAAACAGGACGAAAAGTACGCATTTGTTCACGTAATTGCTTTTTGCAAGCGCGAAAACGAACTATACACAAACACATCGGATGGAATAAGTTCGTTTTCCGGGAACGAATTTTTGCGTCAGCGCCGGGAATTAACGACGCGCGTATTTCATAAGGAGCTGAAATGTAGATGAGATAATATGAGGGCTGCCCTATCGATTTGTTTATTTGCTTTAGGTGGTTATTTGCTCAGAAAAAGTTACTTTCAAATCGGAAGTATGTTAACAACTGTGCGATGACGAGAGTAGTTTGAAAAAGAGGCATTCTTACGTAATACTTTTTAGACAACGCAATGACATCAAATTACAACTTGTTCGTAATTGAAAATTTGGGTTTTACTTGAATCTTTTCACAAGTGAATGAAATCCACAAACTAAGAAAGGGGTTCATGGAATTATCATGAAAACGACGATAAGGAATCAACTGAAGCCAGTCAACATTTTTGAAGTTTGTTGAACAACAGTTTTAAAGAAAGTTCACATATGCAACCATTCACAACTGTAATTATTCCATCATTGGTTTTTGAATCCTTAAGAAGCCTTTCAATATTCCAAACATCTCAACGACTGTGAGACAAAACGAAAGTTTATTTTAAAGAAAGCAAACGGGATCCTGTTGTTTCCTTTACTCGAATCGGATTGCTGGCTTCCTTTCTTATGTGAATAGTAAATGATTTTTTTTTATTGAACAGAAAATCCAGATGTATATCCTGCGAATTTCAGAAAAATTTGGGCGGCGAATATGGCATTTGGTTTCCTTCTCGAGCAATTGTGTCCACACAGGAATACTTTCCATTAATCCCTAATCTATACAGAAACAATATTTTACTTTAACTGTAGCCCTAATGAGTTTTTTACTGAACGTAGAAAAAAAGTAAATACACAGGGAAAAATACGGACTCAATGTAACTCCTTTTTAACTCTTTTGGTAGTTCCCTGGAGACCATCCGTGTAAGGTGTTAAATTTAAGGTAGTTACTTTTCTTAACTCCAAGAAGGAAGTATAGTGTTGATATTTAATTCGAAAATACAGTATTTGTTCCATAATCAAAGATGTAACATGCGTGCGCTAAGAAGCAGGTGTTCAAACGTAACAAATTTTAAGATTATTTTAACTCTTTGCTAAACGATATCACATCATCACGAAAAATTCTAACAACTTTTACAAGGGTCGCCCGGTGGCTTAGCGGTAGCCTAGCCGACTTTGTAAAGTCGTGTCGCTTGGCGGCGTAGGTTCGAATCCTACTATTAACCATGGATGTTTGTGCTGTGCAAGGACCTAGACCCAGCTTTATCACACTATGTGACTGGCAAAATGAGCCTTAGTAGTTCGGCCAGAGTTGGCGGGTACTGCGCAAAGCAAAAACTAAGCAAGCAAGCAAGCAACTTTTACAAAGAGGTTTAACAAAAGTCGGATACTTCCACTTTATGTATGAAAAATTGAGTATGTGAAGCTTAACTGCTTTCGGTGTTAGTGTGGTGGAATTTTTATTTTCTCGGAGTGAAATATTTCCACCTTAATTTTAGCTACTTCCAAAACATAAACGTCTATCCGAAAAAGTGAAAAATACATAAATTTTTAGTTAGAACTAACAAAAAGCAAATATTAATAGCAAATTATGATTTGGATTAAAATTTTATCTCTGTGTATACGAAAATCTAATCCATTCTATTCTGTCTTTATACCTATATAAGTAGGATTCTAAAATGAAACATCATTTACATAAATTCATATTAACCTAACGATGTATGACAACACATAGTTTTCAGGCCGAATACCTATGACTAACTCAAGCAAAAAAAAAGTAGCGACTAATGAAAATATGTATTAAATGCAATAAATATTCGAAGCGATTCCGCGTAGGACTAGACAAATGGTTCGGCGAAATTATTCAAATGTCTGCGTTTTTCATTTGGCGTTAGACGAATTTTCGCAAAATTAGTCACGTTGAGGGCGGCTAGACGGCGCCTCGGCCGTCCAGGATCTTCCGGGAGAACTAGGGCAGCGCTGCTCGCTTCCAGGAATGAATCAAGTGGGACACATCATCCACCCACTTGTCGCGAACGGAAGCTGCGAGTGGATGCTTTTTTTTTTGGGAATATTTTCGAGCGTTAATAATCGGCGCCTAACACGTGATTCATAATAATTTTACCGCCTGAAAAAGAGCGATTTCACGAGCCTGAAATTAGGCAACAGTATTTGCACGTGTGCTTATGTATTGCATACAAATAAAGTACATAGTAGCATTTTACAATTAGAAGCTACTTGGTAATTATTATTCTTATAATTATTACTGAATAAACTTTCATTAATTTTTATTACTTCATTTGATTAATTTTTTTGCCAGAAACCAAACCATTTTTTTCGAAATTTTAAATGGTTATACATATTTTTAATGAAAAATGATTAAAATAATTGAAAACATGTTTGAAATTACGATCTAGAACGTAACTATAAAGGAAAATCGACAACAAAAATAAAAACTTTTTGCAGTTTTTCCTTATTATGAAAAAAATGCAAACTTTCATTCTTTTTCTTTCAACACAAAAAATGAAAATTGAACCTTTTTTTATGAAGATTGATTGTCTTTTGCTTTTCTTTTTGGTTGAAAAAAAAAGACATTTTATAAACAAACTCGACAGTATTTTATTCTTTAATGAGCTAAATGAATAAAACGAAGCATACGCTTTTACTTTAAATTTTTTAATGAAAATTACAAATATATGAAGAAAAATGAAATTCTAAATAATTCTGCCTGTAGCAGAGTAAAAATAATATAATATAAAGAGAAGGAACCGTCATTATTTGCAACCCTTTAAAAATATCACGGTATGATGTGGAATTAGGAGCACCCACCATGATTCTTAGAAGTTTCTTTTGAACAATGAAGACGCCACTAATGGACACCGACTTACCCCAGAAACGTACCCCGTACCTCAAACGCGAATCAACTTGTGCGAAGTAGAGGCATTTAAGCTGTTCTTTATTCAAAAATAACTTTAAGTTGCGAAAGAGGAATATTAAAGAGTTTAATTTAGAAATTAATCGATGACAATGCGATATGTTCATCCATAGTTAGTCCTAAGAAATGCGCATTAGTAAACGCTTTGACAGAATTATTATTAATATTTAAAGAGAGGTTGGGGATCTTACGTTGACGATTATGGAAGACAATGAATTTAGTTATAACAGGGTGCAGAAACAAATTATTGTTGACAAACCAAGTGTGAACTGTATTGAGAAAATTGTTACATTTATTAGTAGTTTGCTCGAGGGACTTACTGGATATTATTATCGATCTGTCATCAGCGTACATTGTAAAATGTACAGAGTCATCAATTTTTGTAATATCATTTATATAGAGGAGAGAAAGCACCGGTCCAAGGACTGACCCCTGAGGTACGCCCATGTCCACGTTTCCGTTCTCAGAGACAAAGTCAGTTTGAAAATTATTTTGGGTGTGTCTAAGACAGACATATTGTGGACGGTTGTGAAGATAAGGATGTGCCTCTAATTCCCATGGAAGAGAGCTTCTGCTTCAGAGCATCGTGATTGACACAATCAAAAGCCCTGCTGAGATCACAGAAGATCCCAACAGGACTCTCGCCCGCGTCAATGCTCTTTATAATACTTTCATGAAAGGCTTGTATTGCCGTAGATGTGAATTTACTGCCACGAAACCGTGTTGTGATTTAGAGGCTAAGTTAAAACGCGTAATGAAATCCCATATACGAGATAGAAAAGTATGTTCAAAAATTTTGAAGGAGGACAATAGGGCTATTGGACAGTAATTATCAATTCTATCCTATGGGGGTTGCCTTTTTTGAAGGTGGGTATTATTCACGTATTATTTTGTTAAATTTAAATCGTCTGGAAATTTACTTACTAAAAATGATAGGTTTACAATATGCTGGAGAGGGATCGTAATGTATTCAGCAACATTGTTCAGTAAATGAGGAGTTTCATCGTATCCACAAGACTTTTTAGCTTTGATTTTGAACTTTATGATATTCATTATTTCATCGGCAGTGCATGGGGGTTAAAAACATTGAGGGCATGGACGAAGTATGTTGGGTATTGTTTGCAACAGAGGAATCGGGTTTAGGTTTAGAGATTCGACCGGAGGAAGTCCAGAGGAGCTTGAAAGAAAAAGTTATGGAAATGATTAGCTAACAGATAGGGATTATTTAAATTATGGCCTTCGATTTCAATAGTAAGGTTATTATTTTGTGAGATATCACCCGACAGTTTCTTAATTACATGCCATGAAGCTTTGGTGGGGTTATGAGAAGGTAATAATTATTTTTGGAGTTTGAAATAAGATTTATATGCTTTTGTTTAGCAACTTTGTAAATTTCTTCCAGAGCCGCAAACTTATATTTTAGATAGAAAAGATCTTTTAACTTTCGGCTTGAGGTTTTGACTTCCTCGGAAACCCATTTCTTTGCATCCACTGCATGACAATATGCTACTTTGACTTTTGGGAAGTGTTTATTAAAATAAAAATTAAATACAGAATGAAGGTATTTGAAGGCATCGGTTGCATCTTGTATATGTATAGTACAGATTAATCGAATTTATCTCAGCTAAATCTCTCTTAAATTCCAGAATGTTTTCCATACAGAAATTCCTTTTGAGAGACACAATCTTATTATTCACTGAAGTGTTAATGGGCTTTATACTAAGAAATACTGTTCTGTGATCAGAAATAGGATTTCATTATTTTTTGTTTGCATTTCTATAGAAAAACATGTGACAACAAGAAAAAGGAAATGTAATACAATTGTTTGTCTTTTGTTGTTTTTCTTTTCAACAAAGAAATGAAAGTCGAAGCTTCTCTTCCAAACGAACGATCGTATTTTGTTGTCTTTCTGTTTCTCGGCTCAAACATGTGCGTTATTATTGTTCTTTAGCAACGGCAGAAACGAAAGATGATCGATCAATTTCACAACGAATTTCGATTTTTTCCTTCATCAAAAGAGAGAGAGCATCATATTGCGACAATCTTTATGTGGATTAATTTTTTTTTTGTCTTTTGACAAATCGACTGATCGTGTCTTGCATTTTCTTCTTTTTCCAAAAGCAAAAAACAAAAGACGATCGATTCCACTACGAATTTTGACTTTTTTCCTTCAAAAGAAAAATTAAAAACGGGGGGAATATTATTTATGTATTTTTTTTTTAAGAAAAACAGAAGTCTTCAAATAAGAAGACTCAGTAGATTGTGTTTTTGCATTATTCTTTTTCTTTCAAAAGCAAAAACAAAAGACCTTCGATTTCTTCTCTTCGTCAAAAGAAAGGAAAAACTGGAGGACTTTGGTGCACATTATTTATTGTACATTGCACATTGTTTTTAAGAAAAACAAATACCTTCTGATTGACGGATAGTCTTTTGGATATTTCCTTTTCTTTCAAAAGCAAATATCAACTTTATCTCTCATCGCAAATGAGAAAGACAGAGAGAAAACTGGAGAGCAACGAAATTGCTACATATTTTGTGCGAATTCATTATATTTCTTTAAGAACAACAAAGTACTTGATTGACTTGTTACATATTTCTTTTTCTTCGCCGACAGAAAAAACAAAAGACGCTCAATTTCACTACCAATTGCTGTTCTTTTTCTTCGTCAGGAAAGAGAGAGAGAGCGAGTAAAAAGAAAACTGAAGAGCAACGACAAAAAGTTATGACAAATTTCGTATGCATTAATTTTTCTTAAAGAAAAACAAACAAAAGTCTTATGATTAAAATAAAATAAATTTCAAAGAAACACTAACACAATTTTTGGCAGAAAAATTTCCGCCGCAGTCGAGCTTCGAAATCGAGTCCTCTAGTTACATGCTTAGGGGGTGATTCTAATCCAGGTTGCAAGTTACAACTTGGTATGATCCTACTTTCGAGCATTATGGAGACTCCACAACGTTGTATCCTGTTACCAGCGAACAATGCCGAAATTTCAGCTTCTTACCAGTTGCTAAGGAGATACCACCGTTGCTAGGTTGCAAATCCGTTTAGAATAACCCCCTTATGCATGTAAGCTATTGCGACTCTGAGTTCGATTATCGTCTGATAAGTCTAATAAGTCTTTTGATTGACTGATCATCTTTAGCATTTTTTTCGCCAAAATCAAAAATAAAAGATGATGATGTCACCGCGAATTTCCGTTTTTTCTTTGTTAAAAGAGAGAGACATTTTGTTTTCTTTTTTCTAGTACCTTCCAACCAAATGGAAAAACGCACATTTCATGCATTCTTTGATTTTTCTTTAACTCACAACGATACTTAAGTTTCATTATATATTTCTAATTAAAATAGGATTTTAACAGTTCTTCAAAATCTGTTCTGAAAGAAATTTTGGGTAATTTTGCAAAAGGTATTAAAAGAAAGGCTCATATGAACCTTTCTTTTAATACGTTTTGCAAAATTACCTAAAATTTCTTATAAAAGCAATAAGCCTTTTTCTAAATTAGGGAAAAAAGAATTAAAGAACAGGCTCAATTATTTCATTATTTATGTTGCTGTATTATTTTCTTTTGCAGAAAATAAAATCAAATATACTTTTATTAGATATATCTAACGCCCAGTTTCATAATCGAATTTAAAGGAGACTTTAAATTTGTAGACACCTTCAGATGTCAAAACAAATATGAAAACCCATTTGTTTACACATCTGAATGTGACTTTAATTTTAAAGTTCCTTTAAATTGCATTATGAAACTGGGGGTAAGCAAGTTAATATCAGACCAAAGGCTGTTTTAGATTACCCCAAGAATTCATACACTTTCTACAATAAAAACTTAAAAGAAGGAATTTTTGGGCTGTAAATACGATTTGGAGATAGAATATGTTCTATTTTTCCAAGTTTTTAATTCAATTTAAATTTTGACTCAATTTACTGGACAAATTGAATTGTTTGAGGAATTAAACCAAACCTTGTAGAAGAAATAGGCTACTCTAAAACGGCCTTAAGATTTCAAGTGTAATGACATTTGTATTGTTTGTTTCTGTTCCACTTAAATTATTTAAAAAAATTAAAAAGTTTTTCTGAAAATCTATTAAATTGTCTTCTGAGCTTAATTAAGATGAACTATTTAATTTCAAAATAAAAGTGATCTATACAGAACGTAACGAAAAAAATGACAGAAAAATGGATACTGGAAAAATTAATTTTCCTCAAGTAAAAAGTCGATACAAATAAAATGAATTTGCATATTTTCGGAGAGACAGAGAAGTTATGGGGATCTTGACACTCGTGAAACATTAATAGATATTACTCTTGCTAATAATTATCAACATGAGATAATTCCGTGTTTAATTGAAATTTATAGCCTCATCGTTATTTCAGTTTAACGATCTGTTGTGAACATTTACATTTTATATTTCATATTTCATTTTTTATAATCAATTTTCATACTTATTTAAATTTCAATACCCACGCTCATTTTAATAAAAAAACAAATAAATTACAGAAAAATGAAACAGGTTTAATGGCTCTCGACAAACGTTTCTGTTTTCCAACAAAAATATTTATAAATGTGTATGATTATTTAAAGCTTGATGTCTTGTGATTTTTTTTGATTCGCCTAGAACTTGGAATTTCTCTGCTATTCATAGGTAATAGAAGTTTTCATTATTTTATCATACTCAAAGTAAACACAAATTCAAAAGAAAGTATGGACCGTCAGACATGTATCATGTCCCTAGAGCAAGAAACGGACATTCTTTTTTTTAATAATTAAAACGGTATAATGAGACGAAAAAAGCTGATTTGAACCTCGTATTACTTTGAATCATTTGATTACGCGTTCGTCCATAAACGAACTTTGCCCACTTGCAAATCAAAGAAAAACAATCACAGCCTTCAGATTAAGAATTCTGAATTTACCCAAGCGTTAAATATTACCCGAGTACAAACAGCAGCGCACTGGTCACGCAATCAGTATTTACCTTAAACCTTGTATGTATACGTAAATACGCAGTGGCCGGCGCATTTCCTTATAGAATCGATTCTGAATTCTCGCGCACGGTCTGCGGCGTCCGTTCGAAAGGGCGCCGAAACATGAGTCACGTTGATAATAAAAGCTATTTTATTTAATTAACAACGAACGATAATGCGCAATGCATCATGTTAATGAGGTCAAACTCTTAAGTCATTTGGTTAAGTGAATTTCATAATTGAGTTGTTGAAAACGAAACATTTCGGAATGTATTACGTTTTGCATGCTATCGGTCACGTTCGTTTCTACGTACATTTGTAAATTTCTGCATGACTTTGTTTTGTACACGTTAGATGCTTAGTTGCTAACTGTGACTTTAAAAATTGTGTATCAATAAATTGGAAGAAATTTCTCGATAATTTTCAAAACGGAAATGAAACATGCAGACGCCCTTTCAGAAATGGTGATTAAACGGTGTCATTTTATTGAAAATGTCACAATTCAAACAAGAGTACGAAAGAGTAATCGCCAGACAAACAGATAGGTTAGAGGAAGTTCAAATATGAGTTATAAATAAATTTGCAGACTGAATACAGCGAGGCATGAATCATATTATTTATTTTCAGGAAGGCGTTTAATGCACAGAAGATAATAAAATGTATTCTAGTTATCTCGTTTCAAATTCCACTAGTTTAATATTTTAACTCTTCTAACCCAAAGCCTGGTTACTTGATTCAATTCTTTGTGAATTTGGTTGGTCGGTTAGGTAGGTAAATAAATACACGGTGACTGTTAATTAGCCCGACAAAATGAAACCACGATAAGAACATGTCCGAGAGTATGGAAAAATGTGAAAAAATTCTTTCTATTTTAGTTTTCCAGAAATAATTAATTGAAAATTAGCCCCAAAACGACGATGCGCCTCTGGTAAAAAAATAGCGAAGCAGAAGAAGGAAATAAACGTCCTCATAAAAGTTTGATGCCAGGCACGGTGGCATAGCATCGATCGTGAACTTGTTGACCTTTAAGTGGAATTTCACGTCAACTCCGTTTTTAGGTCAACGCTCGACGCCGTGAACACGAACTGCAAATTATTTAATTGACGAATGCATGCAAATCACCTGAAGCAGATTATTCCATGCAAAGGACCACAACGGCCCCACTTTTAACACCTGCGTTAACAGGTCAACAAATAAATCACTAAAACGAAAAACAACTTAAATTTCCGTCTTAGTATTTTTATTTGATTTTAATTGAAATTGTATTGTAAATGAAGTTTATTTCCACAAGAAACGTGCCCTTCATCATAATAATTTAAAACATTATAATCAGGAAACTCATTCGTTATCTATTTCGAATGTTAATTATAATCTAATAAAGTTTTTACAAGTGCAAGACACGTTTGCAACTCCTGTGTTTTTAGCGAACTTATTCGTATTATTTCGTCAGCTGATTAAAACTGTGTACAGACTTGACAAAGGACGCGAATTGCCTCGTCGTGCTCTCGTTAAAATTCGGCACGAGGACGTATGAGAGTGTTCACCGTTGATCCACTTGTTCCAGTGCCGGATTACCCTATACGCAAAATACGCACGTGCGTACAGCGGCAGATTTCTGGAGGCGGAAAAATCTGAGACTATTAATTTAACATGACAGGACGGCTAAAATTTTTCTCAGCGGCAAATTGTCTTCCAAACTTTAGAAGACAATTTGATGTTTTCTTATTTCCATTTCTCAAAAGCTTTTAGCTCATGTAAAGAAAGAGGGTTCTTGCTTTTTCATTTATAATAACAAAGTTGGTAGAACCAGGGTAGAACAGGACACTTAACGACATCTATTGCAGATGTGTTCAAAAAGGTGTTGTACAGCTACATTTTATTTTTTAATTATGAGTGACGGTCGAAAAAGGTTGAGTGGTGCTCAGTATAAATTACTTTCAGAGAAAAAGCGAAATGCACAACAGAGTGCTTTAGACAAGACTTATAAACTTGATAATTATTTTTTGACAAAGCCAAGTAAAGGCAAATTTTAATTTTAGTTTCTTCATTTCGGGGCGGCAATTTTAGCGTGCGTAAAGCGGCAAATTCTTTAATCCGGCACTGACTTGTTCGAAGTAGTCAGTAAACAAATTTGGATATAAAATATTAGGTCTACAATGAGCACCGACCGCGCATCCCGAGGCATGCTGTCTGTATGCAGTTTAACACGGTCAAGTTTTACAAGCTTTATGCCGAGTGTTAGCTATTCATTTTTAAGCAAAAATATAATGCGTCTAGAATTAAAGAATTATAAACGTTTGCCTGCAATGCATCGAGTTTTATCTACGTTCACCCAGACGGTTTAGGATGCTGGAATGCTCTTGACTTTATATAAACAGTAAACAGTGTTTCGGGGAGGAAAGGTTTGCTTTGGGAATCGGGACAGTCGAGTTTATGATACGTAATCGATAGGCGCATTAATAAGAGTTTGCGGTGTTAATTAATATGATAGAAACGTGCGGCAAGTAATTAATTAATACACGCACTTCCGAGTTGGCCAACTTGCAACTTATAACTCGCGCTTGCAACTCGCAACTCGCGTTAATTGTATATCCGCGAGTATTATATACATGGCGTGCGTATACAGGGTGTGTTCGGAAAGTATTGTGCGCTACCTTGGTAGAAGCAGGAAGGCGGTACCTAGAGATAAGTTATAAATTGTAGTTAATGCATGATATGTAGAGAATTAGCTTGAAGTATTTCTTGCATGGTACGAATGAGCGATTTCCCTGGGTTAGGCTCGGCAAAGCGTGGCAAGTGCTACATCACTTGACCGCTGACTAGGAGGTTGGCTGGGGTGGCCATGCTGACGTAGGGTTTGTGACGTCAGTTTGTTGGACATATTGTTTGTTCGTTAAGCAGTGTGGTGGTGGCCATCCCTGAAGGGAAATCGTACTAACAGGGTAAAAGCGCAGCCGAGGGTGAACGACGTACTGTTCACGGTCCCATGAGTGACCCCTTAGGGCCCCTATGTAGAGGATTATAAGCCCCCCTAAGGTTATTATGTAATTGTCACCACCCCTACGTGTCAGGTGGAGGTGAAGTGAGTCACCGTGGCGAGATGTCAGCCACCTGGCGGAAGAGTGGATTGGTGGTAGAGAATCCACGGGTCGGAGATGACAAAGACGTAGGGCAGAGTATGTTTGCATGTCATTGAGGCTATCTGTGTTGTATGTGGCGTGTGTTTCTGGAAATAATATTTCAGAGCAATAGTTTATGAAAGAGCAACAGATATGATAATAAAGGCCCAAGGTTGGACATCATCAGGAGCGATGATAGAGGCACTAGATTGAGTTGTGAATTGACCAAGGGGTTGAGACCGTTGGGGCCAGGGGACTGGGGTCCCCGGTGAGTAAATAACTGTTGTCTCTTACAAATGATTGTAAACACATGTTATTGTTGCATGAACGCACCATGTCAATGGGAGGTGATGGTGGCGAACGGTGCCCGGTAGCCAAAGGAAATGGTGAGCGTTTTGATTACTTACATTTATGTATACGCGCTACCACATTTTAATAATACTAGAAAAAAAAATATGTTGGTAATTTCGGCCGGCCTTACACGAGTAAATATCGTAAAATGTTTATAACCTACGTAAGCTGTGAATTTGGCGTTTTAGTCTAAACATACCTACTTTTTTGGGTAAATTTATAATCAGTTAATTACAAACTGTTTCACAGATTTTTTATACGTTTTCTCGTAATCTGTGACATGCATTCACGTACGCGATTTGATCAAAAATTCTACGCACAATATTAGCGACGCTTAAAACAACTGAAACCTAATAGTTTTATTATCTCGATGCGATAACGAGACCAAAGATTTTACTATCAGCTGTCTGTCGGACCGTGCATTGGACCCTTAATTCCTTCTTTCTTGTGGACGAAGCAGCTGGTACATTCGGCTTTAGTAAATAATCCGCACGAATTAACAAACAATTATTTACACAATTATTTGCGAATTTGTTATCCTTATTTCATACGTAATTTCAGTTATTTTACAAATTACTAATAATTACGTCGCGTAAAAGAAACAACTCAGACTTCCGTTCCCAGCTGTTAAACGTACAATAAAACGAAATTGAGATATGTGTCAAGCTCGCATTGTGTGCAGGTAAGAAGTCAATAAAATAATAATCATAAAATTTATAGTCCTATTATACTGCTGCGTTAATAAAACGTGGTGTAGTATTTACTACGCAGTGCCGCAGTTTAATTTTGGGGTAGTTTTTTAATCAATTAGGTATTCAAAATAATTTTCTAAACATTTTTCCCGTAATCTGTGACATCGATTCTCTTACGCTTTTTTTGTCGCAACAATGTCGCACCCTGTTTTATATTGGTAAGGAGAGTTCTGTCGAAGGCTACGCATTGGTTTTCTAAAGACCTGATGATCTAAGTATCTCCAAGAAAAAATTATTAAAAAGTAATATAACGTGTCTAATTTTTAAATGTACTGTGTTATGAAAACTTTCAGAATGGATTCTGAAAATCAGTTCTGCCAAACACACGGTAATAAAAGGCTTCATTAGTCAATTAAAATTTTAAAAAATTATTTCAACTTCTCTATTGTTAATTTGTTAACAACTGTTATTCGAGGATGTTTTCAGGATGTTTGAAAAAATATCTGAAAGAAGACAACTCTCAAATAAAATAATTCATGTCAGTTTAAGATTATTTGCGCTTCAAGTTAAAAATTAAGCCCATTCTGATAAGATTCAAGAGTTTTTAAGAACTGTAAGACTTTTTTGGTCTCGGTGTTCTTAGTTTGGTGTTAATTATTTTAAATAAAGAGAAGAAATAAGTTTTGTTTTTTTAACGTCATCTTAGTTCCGCCACTGTTTTCGGATGATGTAATACAGTAGGTTCGGTCATTATCAAACTTCCGTCTGCCCTATTTTCCGAGTCGAATGTTTGTGTTGTGCCGGCGCCTGAAAAGCCGATCGATAAAAAGTGTCTGAAAATAGCCTGCCCTAATTACAGTAGCCACGCTAAAATAAAATTGAGTATCGGAAAGGAAATTAACAACAAGATAATGTTAATGTAACTCGTTTGACTAATTTTAGACGAGCTAATGCATAATTAATTGGCTGGTCTGGGTGGGCATCGTGGAATTATTTTGCAAATACCCAGTAAAATGCCGCATGTTCCGAGAAGACGGCGTCGTTCTAGGTGAAGGTAAAACCTCGGATCGCAGCCGCAGCCTACGTGGGCATACAAAAAACAAGAATCCGACGGTGCGTCTCGTGAAAGTTGAGCAGCAACACGAGACCGCTCGACTGAAATTAGTAATGAGTTTATATAATTGCATACTTGTTCCTTGACATCACCCGGCAATTAACGCAAATGATGTCTGAATAAGCAAACGCATGCGAATTTCAGTTAAGCCCCGATTTTAAGTGTTTGGCACCTCTTACCTGATCCGGAGGAGTTTGTAAGTTGAACGCACTACAGGCGAATTGTTCTTTGGTGAACAAACAGCACGAGCGATGCAATAAAACAAATCGAACTGAACTCGCGTCGACGGCTTTGGGTATTCTGTCCTGCGGCCGTTATTCCTGAAACTATACCTATAGCCACTAAATGGGTATTTATAGCGCGCGAGTATTTTTGTAAACGGAGATAAGTCTGAATCGAATAGTATCTGCCTGAGCCAGCTGATTTATATTATCTATTATGACTTGTGCTAATCCTGGAATGACTATGTGACGACGGCACTGTGACCGGTGACGTTGCTACGAGTTTGTAGTGACTACGTCGATAATTCGGGAGAATACTGACTCGCCGCGAGATTGTGTTATGTAAATTTGACGACGTAGGCGTCGGCGTATACCTTACTTGAATAACGCAACGCTATCGGAACAAACACGTAGTCAAGGACGGACTCCTTCCTTCCTCTTTTTTTTATCAACAACGACACGAAATATTTTTAACAAAGTTTCAGAACGTTTTTATAATTATTGTTCCGCCGGATAAATTCGCATGAAATTAGCACAGCTTAATATTACAGCTGATTAAAATATACAGTTCATTCATAACAATATAGGTACAGGGTTATTCATATAAACTCTCAGTTTTAAATGCAAAGAGAAACTCACTTCCGGTTAAACCGGAAATCGTTATCAAGTGTCTTATACGTAAGGTAAAATTTTGCTTTCCAGTACACCGACACAAGTCGAATTGCTGATGTACCTCCTTTTGCTGGTGTTGTCGTTGTATATTTTATCAAGTTTAGAATTTAGGAAAGTTTACACATTTTGAATATATCCGTATTTTATCTTATAGTTTGGTAATATGATACAGGATGCGTCTCAGGCAGAGGGATGGAAGGAAAGAAAGATGCTAGCGCAGTCTCGGCCCGGTCCTTGAGGGCTAAATGTGTTGATAATGTTGCGCTAATTACGCAGACGGGCTCGCGAGTTTTGCAATGAATTGCAATGACATGCGATGAAGGGTGATCGTTCTTTATTCGCCGATAACCGGAGAGAGTCGGGGATCACTTCACCTGCATACGGCATTTGACCATATCCGCCGGCTGCAGAGGCGTGAGTAGTAAATGCCGGAAACACAACTAGCTGTATACCTGACCAGGTGATTGCATTGTGCATTCCAAGAAAGGTCATGACTTGGTGTTGACTGGGCTGTGGCCAGTGTAGCAAACACTGTGGAAGTCAGTGGCACCAATGCAATACTTATTTGTAATGTTAAATTTCAGTCTAATAACTAGGGACGGAATTTTATATTCTGCTTGATTTATTTCGAACAAGGCGTCGCTGTAGCGTTATAAGTTGCCGCTTCGTTTGTAGAATCAATGCGATCAATAATGACTGTCCGTGCCGCTACTTTAATTTAATGATAGATACTTACCACAATATGCCACCTTCTAGTAATAGAGGACCGCACTAGATCAGATTTATTTATCGCTTTGTATTTAATCGAACAAAATATAAAATTCCGATCTCAATTAATAACAACTATGTTCAGGCAGTATACGTTGTGCTTTAAACAAATCAAGCAAATACTTTCAATCCGTAATTGTATGCCTATTTTCTAAGTCCGTACACACACACATACATAATCCGGTCCTCTTGCATCTTAGGGTGTCCAGGTTTCTACGTTTTCTCTTCTGCGTATAAAGTTTCTCCATTTTGTCCTTAGCCAATTCCGAGGATTTCTACATTATTTTGTTAGCATGTCATGGAGAAATTAATAATGGCAATGCAATTATTTTCATACGAATAAAGATACGAGTCAAAGACAGTGTTGTTTTGAGTTGTTTTGGCCTAATAAAGTGGGGAAAGAAGTTGTCAAAAGTCTCAACCCTTAATAAAATATGCCTACGGATTATTTTTTTTATATTCCGATCGTGTAAAGTGTAAGTTAAGAAATATACGATGAAATTACGTGACTTGACAAAAGCCACAGGGCTATTTCACGAAAGTTAGAAGAAGATAGATGACTTATCGATCGATCGATCGGCATATCGATGGCGTAGACGCAGTGAGACCTAACCCACTGGCAGAAAATTTTTCAGGAATCGCAAAAAACTGCTGAACTGAGTCTAACATGATTATAAAAGTTCTTTGTCGTTTTTGTTCAAAAATCGGTATTTCTGATAACCGCAGTGTAACCAACTTTTGCAGACTTGTGGAAAGTGAAATTATCTATAACAAACCGACAAAACATGAAATTCTCAAAAATTGTGGGTTACGTCCTATTGCATCTACGCCATCGATATAGAGAAAAAATGAAGTGTAGGCATTATCCTGCAGTTGAAGAATTAGCTCAAATTATCATTTTACTTTCTAAGTATATTCGCAGAAGGAAATTACTCGAATTCGAACACAAACAAATCTGTTGTAGCTTTACCAGAAGAAGAGGACAAGGTGCTACAAGGAAAACAACTGCTACGTGGAGGTGCAGGCTTGAAGGAAACGTTTTGTAACGTCTTCGGAGTTAAAAAATCATCTGCGCTTGGCTACTGGAAAGGAAAATACAAAAACTGTATTGATATTAATAAAAAGTGCTCAAAGAAAGAAATGGAATGCAATGAAAAATTTATTCAAGCAAGGCGTCGTTTGAGACCAATCAAAAAATTAATTCCACAATAAAGAACCAAAGACTGCCCGAAAAGAAAAGGTACTATGAAAAATATGATTCTTCAGCGGACCGTTTGAAATTCAAAAGAGATTATATAAAAGAATACAAAAAAATAATTCGATAATAAGGAATGAAAGAAAAGCGATACAAACAACACGAACATTTGAAGAACAAAGTGTTTCAAAAACAGAACAAGATCGACGATTCTTGGATAGAATATTAATTAAACGACATCGATTATAGTTAATCTCAAATTAAAGCATAGAAAATCCTATGTTTAATCTAGGATTAGTTAACATCGACGTTGGTGCAACTCAGCCTAAGAAAATTAAAAACAAAACGGAAATTAAAAAAAGAAACGAAGCGCAAATTTTATTTCAAAAAATAACTCGACAAAATAAAAGCAAGAAAATCTTTAAATACAGTTAGAGTCAAAGGCAAAACTTGAGATGATTTTTCCGTAAACGTCTTTTGATTTTTTTAATTCTCCGATGGAGATGTTCCTCGTTCAATATTCTTCGTTTTTCAATGTCATTTGCTACAGTTTTCCTTTCGGTTTTTTTTTTCGTATCTATTTTATGTATTGTATAAGTTTTTTCTTGCTTGCTGATAGCCTTTTGATTTTCAATCATTCTCTGCCGGATTAAATCGTCGATCTTCTTCTGTTTTCCGTTCATGTAATTCTATTGTTTCGCTCTCGTTTATTTTAGTTGCCTTTGGTTTTTTCTGTTGAATTAATTTTTCTTGTCTGTTTTGTGTGATGCAGTTTATTCCTTCGTATGGTTATGGTTCTTTTTTGTTAGTGCTTTATTTTTCGAACGATTCGCCGATTGATTTTATTTGTATTTTATTTTTGCTCTTTTTAACTTTACGTATTCCACTTTTACGCTTACTGCAAACGCGCGGACCGTCTAAAATGAGCCTCACTCTGTTCAATAGAAACTGGTTTTTATTGTAATCTTGTGAAACATCAACTGTTACATTGCAACTTGGAAAAAGGTAGAGTACAGAATAGATAAATTATTCAAGAGGACACATTTTATATCGGAGCTCGTTTGATCTTTGCTGAGTAGTTTATATGACCATGAAACAGTTGTCTCTTTGAATTGACGCAGCGAAATACACGGGAAACCAACAACAAGATGGCGTTGGCGTGGCGCAAGGCGTAAGGTTACTGTATGGATAATGAACCGCAAATTCATTCCGCGTTTCGTCTCCCAAATTAAAAAGGACGCTACGTAGAGAAAGATAGAAATTTTGTTGCAAGTCGGTTTTGAGTGCAGTGGATTCCTCGAGCATCTTCTGTGCAGCTGTTTCGACCCTATTTGAGGCTTCGTCAGCAGTAGTGTTAGGTCAAAAAGCGTTCGCAGGATGTCGCGATTTGAAAACGATAGGTACATACATAACAATGACTGTTTCTATGGAGTTTGCGGTGACGTTACAAGTGACTTTAACTGCAAATTAAAAGAGACAGAAGAGAATGAGATAGAAAATTGGCGGTACAGTGGCGGACAATAAAATCTGGGCACATCATTTGTACAATGTAAATCTCGCTTTCATATTTTTGACGTTTAACACATAAACTTATCCAAAATGTCACAAGTAATTCTGACATTTAATATAAATTTCGACAGAAATATAACCTGAAATATAACCTGAATGCCTGATTTACCAAATTTGTACCTTACCCGTCCAGTAAGGAGTTTGACTGAGAATTAGTTAATTAATTCTCTTCTTCAACGTACCAGTTAAATAATATAAAAATCGTCTTGCTATGGTATTTGTTAATTTATTAAGTGAGATGAGATTTTCGTAAAACAAATTTGATTTTTGTTGATGGTCCTTTAATTCTGTCCCGAAGAGTAGTTTCCATTTTCTCCTAGGCCTTCTGTTCTTTTCACTTGGTTTCGTGCTCCATATACATACTTTTAACTTACCTATACTTTTCCTTTAACACATGCCCAAACCATCCCAGTTTATTTTATGTTTCCGTACTTTTTCTGCTGTGTCCTCCTTATGTTGTCATTTCTTCTTCCGTGTAACTTCTTACTCGTATTTAACACTATGTTTCGAAATATACTGTTACGATTAACTTTATGGCAAGTGCAAAACGCGCAAAGATCTATTGCTTCATTATAAAAGCAATTGATGTGCTTTATCTTATCATCAAAGTAATGTACAGATAAGATTACTACTTTATAATTATCTTTCAAATGACTTGCTTAAACGTAGGAAATGTATAAATGCACTTACACTCAAAATTTAGTAAAAGAAAATTTAAACATTAATACATACAGAAAATAAAAAATCAGGTTTCATCTTGATAACTTCAGAATTTCGCAAATTTTTTTAAAACCCAACACCCTGTACAATGGACAGGCGTACCTGGTTGAATGTTACGAATGTAATTTCCATGATTGTACTTAAAATCACGAATGCTAATTTGATTTTCAAGCAAGAAAAACACAAGTGACAATAGCAAAAATATTTTCAAAACTAAACTTTAAATTAAAGAAGTTGGCAAAATAAGAAACTTAATTCTGCAATTTTTTTTTTTTTTTAATTTGACTTGTCTATTGTAGTTTATTTCAAATGCCAAACGTATAAAATTTAATATTCCTTACTTGCTGGCAAAGGAATAGAAGAAAAACGGAAAACTGCACTGGCGTCACTCGAGCAATTCGAAAACACGTGTCAAGGTTAGAAGTGATTTACTTAAAGATGTATGAAACCTTACATTATTGCAGCATGAAATTATATTAAATTACCGTCCATTGTGAAACCACGATAATTATATTCGTGGCTATATTATAATTAAAGTTATTTGCGGCCGAGCGTCTTCAATCCCACCGAAGCAGCAGCTTCTGAGTTCCTTTCTTAAAGCAGCAACAAATCACATTAACGCTCGTTTATTGCTCTGCACGACTAGTAGTTGATCTAAAGTACAAATATTATTTATAAAATAACTGAAATTTAGGAATTTGAGGCAATTAACTAGGTGTCGCAATCTCACGTACTCATTTTCTCATATTTACTACCATCGTGCATCGTGCTGATAATACGATTTACTTTAACCTTGGAAAACTTGGCAGGAAAGTATTTGTGGCTTCTAAAACTACTAAATTCAATGATTTTCCATTGAAGTACATAAATGTATACAAAGTACTCATACACATGGGTATTCAATAGTTTTTTCAATAATCTCATCTCTTAAGATTGACGTACGTCTAAAATTAATATTCATTAATTCTCATTACAATAACTTCACTCGGTGCCATTGTACGCCGACTGCTATTGGTCAATAGTCACAAAAGATTTTGGGTTAACGATCTACGAATGGCTGGTAAACAGTGAAGATTGAATTCCACTTCGAAATTTGTGCTACGGGCAAAGGCGCGTAAAAGTGTTACCATTCCAGATGGATATCATTGTGCGGGCGTTACTTGGCTTATTCGGATATGTAAGTCGTGATGTAAGTCCAACAATGCGAACAAAAGGTTTCGGTAACGTGAAAAAAGCTGACACCAAACAAATACTTTGTGCGCTAGAAAGAAGTTTTGGGTACATTAAACTCTGCCCAGGAGTGGAAAGTAACCTTGGACATCAAATTTGATTGTTGCTGGTGATGGTATAACATGAGATGGAAGTGCATAATTAAATTAAATTCTTTAGAAATCAATTTATGGTTTATCAAAATCATTATTACTTTTTTTGGGATAAATTCATAAATTGATAAACAATAATTATAACAGTTTTTGTTTTGACTTCGTTTCTCAGGTAATCAGGAATCGAAATAAAAAATTGTATATTTCTTTTTTAGTTTCTTTCGAAAGATCTAATTTTGTAGTACAGAATCTATTGCTTGAAACAACTCATCTAAGTTATGACTTATTTATCAGAATCAGAAACTCGTTTACATTAGTAGTATTATCAGTTTAAAGCATTGACATTATTGTCATCAATAATCACATGCCTCTCACATTAATAAATTTTTCTATCAACGCAATTATATTGGACAATGTTAATTTGAGTAAAATGACATACTTACAATGATTATTTATAAAATTGATCATCGCCATGAGTTTTTTGTAATCAGCTTTAATCTTCATATTGTCACTTCATTTATAATTTTAATTTTTTTTTTTAACGCTACTGTTGTTACAATTATGTTTATTGTTATTCTGATTTCGATATTTTTTGACGTTCCAATTTGTTTAAAAAGTACATCTACAGACTATACCACGCTTACTTTTTCAAATATGGTTTGCATGTATCTGGTCATTTTGGGTACTCTATAAAGAACAGTTATAGAATTTTAGACAGACTGCTCCAGAGCATTCTGAAAGTATTTCCATCCCCTGTTATTACAAGAGGTTAATATAAGATGGAGATACTCTGAGAGTGCTATACAGCAGTCAATCAAAAACGCTATTAGTACTTCGTATTAAGCAAACTTTTCAATAGCACCTTAAAGACGTTTCTTTCCCAAATCAAATACCTTTCGATTTCGTACCTTTCGTGTCTCTCTCTCTACCTTCAAACTTACTTCAATTTTCTTTTCTTTTATTTACAAATTTCTGACCTCACACCTTTTCGGCCTTGTACCTGAATTTCCAATCAATCTTTGTTGTATTAGTAAGCATTTATTCATGCAGTTCATTCACACTTTCTAACAGTTCTTTATTAGTTTTTGCCTCTCAATCATGAGCAGAGAAAGTCGGAAGCAAATATAACTTAATCTCGTTAAGATTTTTCAAACGTACATTCTAAGAATTTACAAAAAGAGCAATAAATAAAATGCTGGAGTTATAGTCGTCCAAGTTTTGTATCGGTTTTATGATCTTGCTATAAAAAACAGCTTCAAAGAGACCGGCCTGCGGTCGCCTTTCTGTCGCTTTTTTTTGGCAAGGCCATAAAACCGCTACCAAACTGGGACGACTATACGTGAGCACACAATTGAAAGATCCATAGCTTTTTTGGTTATCTTTTTGGTTCTCATCGGTGAGGTGTTACTCTTGAGTCTGTATATGTATAACAAAGACGTAAGTTTTGATAAGTAATGAACAGTAACGCAGGTGGAACACCCTGTACAACATATCAACTTATATTGCACTAACAACTTAATCCAAACGTGATTATTATTGAGCCTTCTTTATGAGACAATTCCAATAAGTCCAATTACCTAATTACAGACCTTCAATCTCCATTTTTTATTTTGAAGAACTTATACTATTTTGTCTGTCACAAAGAAACGCAAAATCGAAACTTTAAATATTCGAAATGTAACTTATTTTAGATAATCCAACAATAAGAAAATCAAAAGTTACACTTTTGTAATGTGAAGAAAAGGAAAATTGCATAAAATCAAGTAATCTTCACCTACAGAGGATTGCAATAAGTAATTGAATAAGTTAAAATTTGCATAAAGTAAAGAAAAACATGATAACAAATGACAATGCCAGTAATTTATTTCAATGTCTTGCATGAAATATCTGCTCTTGAGTTTTAAATTTTTTATCTACGTCATCATAATCATTATCGGTAATCACAATTGCACACCTGTTGCAGTGAAAGGAAGCTTGTAATTAATAGCGTTCTGAGTATAAAGTTAAGTGTCTGGTGCATAACCAAGAGCAAAGATTAACTGAGTGTAATCGAAGGATCTGTACTGGTGTTTTGGTCCAACCCCAGCATAATAACCTGCTTATCCTGTTAAGAGTGGCGAAATCGAGGCCGTAATAGTCGTTTTTGCACAGCAAAACCCAATGACGAAAGAACAAGAGCCTTCCTTGCAATGAGCCGGTGGTGTTCAAGTGGGAGGGCATGTCGGCATTTATTGAGTTTTATTATTGAGATGCCATTGAATCTAATCTAGAATTCTTATTGGTAGCTCTTAGACGCCATCATTCGACACGGTTCCGCGACTATAATTGGTATCTTTTTATGTACTCGTCGACGGTTATAAATTTAATGCCGGCGTACGTGTATTGTGAGGTGGCCGTACATCATCAAATCGGGTTACGAAATCAATCTTCTAATCATGCGGTAACCACCATAATGTAAAGAACCGCGAGGCGAACGTACGTTTCAAAGATTCTCTACAATGCCGCTCTTTCAGGTCACAATTCAATATGAGTACTGTTTTGTTGCTTTTGTTTATGCAGAGAGAGAGTACATCGCCACCCATCCACACAGTCCTTCAAGAATATCATGGCTGTTCTTATGGTTTCTCTTATTCTCTTCTACTTCTAACACTTACCTTAACTAAATTATAGGTAAATTTACTCAAGAACTGTAAATAGGATAATTGTTAACTATTTGCAGTCATAATTGGGATTTCTAATCGAATATAAAAGTCTGTAACCTAGGATTCAGTTATTTAAGTATTACAGATATACATACTTCCATCCATCCATAAGAAAAAGCTATTGTCAACTCTATGTTGCTCTCTGGTGTCTTATACCTTATCTCCTATTACTGCCACGTGTGATAACTATCACACAAACAGCAGGGCATTCAAAAGTGTCAAACCCAATTATAATTGATTGGAAAGTAGTAACAAGTGCCCAAAAATCGAATCTTGAGAGGTTGTGGAGATGAGATTAAGTTGTCCGTTGACGAGTTATAAAGAAACGGTTCTACTTAGTTAAAAAAAGCGAAATTTAATGTTTCTTTTAAGTATTTCCGTCATAGTGATTGTTAAGGACATCTAAAGAAAATATCAAATAAAACTTCTTTTATTTACGAAGAAAAGAGTAACGACGATATAAACAGTAACAAAATAAATACCTAAACTCATCTGAACTCTGAGTGTTTGATGTTCGCGTAAACACAATGTGTATTGTGTAAAAAAAAGAGGAGTAAACCTCAACACAGAAATTTCATTGTGTTATTTAGACACAATCACTCTATTTAATACTTCTTTAAAGCGTTCACGTTTCTGCGAAAAGTAAATAAAGGAGACTTCTCAAACGTAAAATGGTATAATCTTTACGTAAGTTAGGCTATACTTTCGGTATTTGATAATTTGATAGATGCACAAAACGATATAAAATCAGAAGAACTTAACGATATGTTAGAAGCGATGGCAACTTATTAAGATATCAGATTTGAACTAAATGTTTACTAAATTGATTAAGAATAGAATCAAAAAGAATCCAAAAGTTCCCGTTGACTCAAGCAATTAATAAAAGCCTTAGGCATTAACGCTTGACTTCTGTTTTCATTTGTATACATCACAATAACATGATTTGCGACGAGGACTCAAATGAAATGGGCAAACACTACAATAGTTAAAATAAATATTATCGATGCGTGTTGTTTCTATTATCCGCTGTTCAGAAATACACACGGTGTCTTTTCAAGAATTTGTCAGCTTGGTGTTAGCCGTTCGATTTCGATTCGTTTCCCTTCTAAACTATGCTAACGAGCCGGTGTTTGTTGTGGAAAGGTATCGATCCTAAACCGGGGATCGCATGTAACCTATTTGTAATTTCCAGGAAGTCCGGAGCGTGTCAGAATATCATGAATGTTTAACTGGAGAAAGGTGTGTTCCATTTTTGGAAAATCTCGTGATAAAAATATATTAAGAAATACGTGCAAATACTGAATTACTGTATAAACGAAGTCCTTGTGAATTTGCCCATAATTGCAGGATCCCAATTAATTTCGAGAGACCGAAGTATTTTAAAATTATATAGTGCGGTGTTTATTCCACGTGAATGTTTTTTGCACGCAAAATTGCAAATAAATAAAAAAGAACGGACGGCGCACCGTCCATCAAGGACTTCGTTAGGTTTCGTCTTGAGAAAATCATCTTAACTGGAAAATACCAAGTTTATACATACATTATCGATACCGGAAATTTATGCATACGTTGATGTAAACAATTATAAAATAACTGTCTTTATCGGTTCATGGTGTATATTACATCCGCGATAAAGTATAAACAAATAAAGATGAATTGAGATTAAACATATATCGGCTCTGTTTAATCTTGATTTTTCTCTCAAGCATTTGTGGTTTTTATTGAGGACTCGTAAATACGATGTGAAATGTAATTTCGTTTATTGTATTAAAAATAACCTTGGGCACACATATTTAGATGTACTTCCTGGTCATGAAATTAATTTATGTGAACGCTAGTATGCATACTAAGTGATCGTGTACATTACTCGGTCTTTCATTAAATAAAATTTCTTATCGATAATTTTCTAATTAAAAAATAAAAAAATATAAATAAAATCTTCCCCTTTCAAAAAAAAAAAATTCTAGCGGTGAGTCTTTGAAATTATTGAAATAACAATGAATCAACTCTAAACTATAAAAACATATGCATACAATTTATAGATTGATATAAGCCTTAACGTTTCGCCACAGAATACTAAACAATCAGAAGTGTATCTCACGTACGTAAAATAAAAGTCCGCGCTTAGGAACGGCCATTTTCCGGGGCTAGTGTCAAAACCTCAAAACTTCAAATAAATTGACGTTACTTTAATTTAATTTCTGGGGCTCGACAAGTTAGGTGGGATAGAGCATTATGAGTGATCAGAAACGTAAAGGCGGTGACGTTTGCGTTGCAAAAGATTCTAAAAACGATCAATTAAATTGTAGAACTAGTTTTTTTAGGTTTCCTAAAGATATTGAAAGGTTAGTGATTCGCAGTATTTGAATTTAAAAACATATTAGGTCCGTTCCATTCGTCAGGATTTCGAGTTCTGAACCGTTCAAAATTGTATCGAGCATTAGCAGTGCATAAAATTCAGAACTTGAAATTCGGTCAAATGGAACAGACCTATTATTTATCAGACACATTTGTAGAGCCAAAATTTGAGCAATGGAATGTGGAAGGGAAGACTTACTAATGAATCCTCAACATTTATACAAGAGCTATCGAGTGTGCGATTTAAGGAACCGATTGTAAAGACTAGATTGTCAGTGGTGGTTATGTTGATACTTTTTATAATAATTTAAAAATATTTACATTAACAATTAATCCTGTATATTTATAACTTTGTTTAATGAAAAATATGAAAATCATTAAATACGTTTCCAATTTTTGGCATTTTAGTTTTAGCCCAGTCCTACGTTCTAGCCCAAGAAAATGGCCGCCAATTCTAAAAACGGATTTTAAATATCAAAGGTACCGACACTGAGAGTCACTTCTGATTGTTTAAGGCGTTTTCGGAAATTTAGTCGGAGCAGTCAGGTTCTTGGAAAAACGTTCGTAAATTAAACCTGGTTACTTGTTCTGCTTTCGAAAATTAGTACAGGTACGCGATCCAAGTAATTCCAGTCATTGAGTAGGGTTACTAGGTTCTGCTATGAGGTTATGTTTATCTGTTTCCTGTTTTTGAAGTTTGGGCAATTTGAAATGTGTGACATGTACTGCTTGGGTTAATCTTTCCAATCCGAGTTATTTTCCGAAAACGCCTTTAGTATTCTGGTGCGTTCAGGAACTGCAACGCGAGAGCACTTTAGGCGTTTAAAATGAAAAGCAAAATCCACAAGACCACTTATATGAGAGAGAAAGAATATTACCCAGAGCGCGCTCTTTTTAGTCGGAGCGTTATTCCTGAACGAGCCCCTGTGGTTTCGCTGTACGTTTGACAGTTTGACAGTATCCTGTCAAACGTACAGAGAAACGTCAACATTCAAATCAGTTTTACAGAGTGTCTAATCAATTGTATAATTACATATTTTTGAAATGCATTTGAGTGAACGGCGTGATTTTACCTAAAAATGGAAGTGCTTAACTGTTAAGCGGCAAGTCGAAAAATTGAAACTTTAATTGATCGTAAAGTGTTGTTAACTTAATGTAATATAAGCTTGTCTGAAACTCAATCTAAATTGTTTAACGTTTTTTGACCATACATGATTGCTAATACACTCATCAAAATGGTCTAGGGGACAAACGTAAGAAGTATGCTTGCATACATTAATCAAAATTTTGTGCGAATATAGCCAACAGAGCTCTAATGTGGCAACCTTAGGATCAAGTTGGCGATGTTTACCTTTGCCTCCGTAATCAAATGAGAGTTAGCTAATGACATTTGTGTCGAAGTGTTGTTTGTGCTCTCAATACGTTTTAGATTAATTTACTTGATGTTTGTCTGAGAGGATAAGAAGTTGAGATTTATAGTGCTTTTGGAGAGACGGCATCTTAGTCGTGAAATTCAGTTAAGAGCTGTAGGCATGATACAGGGTGGTATGACTATTCGAAATGTGGCGGAGGCTGTAAATTCTACAAAAAGTACCATCGGTCGCTTGTGGCAGCGTTATGGAGAAACTGGTGATGTAAAAGAAAGACATCTTGGCCCCACCAGAAAAACAAATGCTGTACAGGATAGATTTCTTCGTATGCAAGTACTTCGTAATCGAAATCTTACGGCCAACCAACTAAAAATGGAGCTCCAAAATGTCCATCACATAGGTGTCAGTGATCAAACTGTAAGAAACAGGTTACATGAGAATGGACTCCATGCTCGACGTCCGGTTAGGGTTCCTGTGCTATCGCGTGGCAATCGCGCAGGAAGATTAGAATGGGCTGAAGAACACGTCAATTGGCAAGAGCAAGATTGGAATCATGTGCTCTTTACTGATGAATCCAGGTTCGGTTTGAGGCCAGATTCTAGACGGCTGAAAGTGTGGAGAAGACCTGGAAACGAAGTGGAGCGGTACCAAGGGGGAATTGTGATGGTTTGAGCTGGAGTTGGAATTGACCGTAGAACAGACCTCGTTTTTGTGGAAGGCTCTTTAACAGCTAACGCGTATCGGGACACAATTCTACAACCTGTTATCCTTCCACAGGCAAAACAAGTCGGGGGACAGTTTTTACTTATGCACGACAATGCTCGACCACACGTTGCGAGAACAGTTAGAAATTTTTTGGACGAGCAGAATATCGCAGTATTACCGTGGCCTGCGCAATCCCCCGACTTAAATCCAATAGAGCACGTGTGGGATGTGCTACAAAGACGTATCCAGAATCATGGCATGGTGTTTCAAACAAAGCAGGAGCTGTCAAACTGTTTACGAGACCAGTGGCAACAAATTGATCAAAATGATATAAACAATTTAATTAGAAGTATGCCCAATAGGTGCCGTGCTGTGATTAACGCCAGAGGTGGCCATACACTGTATTAAATGTGAAACCTTTCATTTTCGTTCCGATTTCGTTATAATTTTTAAATGATGAATTTGCTTTATATTTGTTGAACACCCTATATAACAAAATTATAGTAACTTCGTTTTGGTTTATGCTAAAAATAAAAGTTTCTTGTTCAACTTTACAATTTATTTCAAGGTTTTGTCATAGTACTTCCACTATTTGCAACAGCGTTTATTTTTAGACGTGTCCCCTAGACCATTTTGATGAGTGTAGGTACACAAAATACTTTATTAAATTGTTTTTTGTTTACTGGACAATTAACTCTTCTAAGTGCAGTTTGCAAATGAGTTATGTGACGTAAATTCGCATATGACATAACATTAGAAGAACCCAAAAATTAACGCTATCGATATCGTTTAAACCAAAATATAATATTACAAATTAAGGCTCAGTTTTACAAACGTGAAATAAGGACAGAATAACTATACGCCGAATATCCTTTAACCTTCCTCCAAATCTACGATCTATTCCACGATTGTAAAATCGAACTTTAATATGCAGTTCCTTTCTCAATTTACCTTAGATTATGTTTCAAATCTTAATATAGCCCAAAATCCACTTTTGCCATAAATACAATGAATTAATTTTAACTTGCATGGAAAAGAAAAATGTAAATTGATAATTTTCAACGCACATATTTTTTTATGATTGAAAAAATAAACAAATTCAAATTCGTAAATGCCAATCATTTCGACTTATTTTCAGTTAAGTTTGACCTGGCATTGGAAGCATACCTGTTTACATCTGAAGTATCTTTAAAGCTATTAAAATAGCAAGTAGCTGTATTGATAAAAGAAAACATAAGTAATGACTAGGCAGCGGACGGACGTTGGGCGGGCGAGAGTGGGCTCGTGTTGAACGGGCGAAAGATACATCGCCTCTACTAGTTATTTATTTTTCGCTCGTTCAACACGTCCCCCACTCTCGCCTGCCCAACAGCCGTCCGCTGCCTAGTAATGACAAACAAAGTGAAAACAAAGCGGAGATTTTAAATATGTTTCAGACGAATGTACTTCCTTAAAATATCTCTGTTTATGAAAAGAGTTTCTTTATTTGAAGCTTATACAGATAATAATGAACGACAGGTTAGCTAGCTTAGCCCTAATAAACCTGTTAGGTCCAGTTGTACAAATTCAACTTAACTTCAAGCCAAAGCTTAAACCCTTAAAATAATCGTCGCTATGAGTTTAAGCTTCAGCTTAAATTTAAACTGTATAACTGTTGTATAACATTGTATAACTGGCTCTCAGTCAATTACAATGATTACATTAAAAAGATATTACTTAAAACGAAATGGCTCTGAGTGGAGGATCAACGACTTCTCTGTTTACTACAAGCAAGTGATTTTTTACGAATGCTTGACGTTTGCTAAAGAAATACATCCCTTAAGATTATGAACAATTTATCACACCCCAAGGCATATGATGACCTTAGCCTCAAAGTATTTAAACAATCAAATTGACATTTGCAGTTATTTTAATTAGCAAGTGTCTAAACTACTCTGAATACGTAACGTCATTGTAACTAGTTGTGCGCTTTAAGAAAAGACGTGCGCTTATACTTCCAAGGCCTACCGAGATAACGGGACTTTATAATCACATGTTATAGCTACATACCTGTGTGTTAAGTTAGAGAGAAACTTTGTTTATTGATGTGTTAAATTTGATACTGATTTAATAAAAGTCGCTATGAACGAAAAAAGTTAATAGAATGACGTCCTAGTAGTAAACACCCGCTGCGAATTTAAAAATTGATAACATATTTGAAATTTTTCAGACGCAGAATCAATACATTTCTTTAAAGTTAATTTTGGCACCAACAGAAAGTGGTTTTAAATGTGAAATGGGACAGCAGTTGAGAACCCTTCCTTGTTAGCGTTAGCGTTTTTTAATGCAAATGAACTGATAAATAGATAAAGTATAAAGTATCGTTTAATGCCGATGTGAAGAGAAGAAACTTGTGTAACCGTATATAAAAATAGGGTAGTAATAAGGCCTGAGGCGTACTCCAAAATTGGAATAAAGCATATACAGGCATTTAAATAAACAATGCCGGGTAACTAACTGCTGTCAGCTAGATTGCTGTTAATTTGAGAAATAAATAACGCAGGCATGCCTTTAATGTAGTGCACGCAGCATCTCGTAAAGTCTCACGACCGTTGTAAATATACGGTAACTTACATTTGTGGACATTTCTATCATATTAGAGCCCATTTCGCGCACATTTATGTGATGGACAGAAGGCATAGATCTAGATAATGCCTCTAATTAATTGTTCTCTCGCAAAAACCTAAAACTATATACAATAATTTGCCAGATGCGATGTCGCATGAATAACAGTAAACGGTAATGCTGATTCGAAAACATTTTAAGTGCAATTAAAAAAAAAACCGTAATGAATGTCGCTTGCGTTTTGCTATTCGCTCGTGAATTTCGTGTCATTAAATTTAAATCCGATAGCGAAGAAAAAATCGAGATAAAAACTTACCTGAAGCACGTAGTCCTTGCCGGAGTAAGACTGAAGTATCCTTTCCGAAATGTTATGGGAGAAACTAGAAGCGCTACCTAATCAGAAGCGAGACGTGTGGAATAAGTTTCTTTTTACAGATGAACAAACTATTAATTTGAATATTGTTGTCGGTAGTGGTAGTTATCGTGTCAGTCGAGTTGCCGGTCAGATTTCCGGGAATCGCAGGGCGCTAAGCTCCTTGCTCTTGTTTCGACGATGATGCTGCACTTAGCTCTGCCAGATACAATTAGGCCTCACATTATTCGATTAATACGCGTCCGTCGACGGCGTTTCATTCCGACAAAACGATTTCTGCCAACTGAGTACCGCTCTGTGCGCAATTTCTCTCGCCTTGTTTGAATAACGTATCACCACATCAATTTGCTTTCGTTTTCGCAATCGACTCGAGATTGATTCCGTCGTGAGCTACCGTAGAAGCAGTTACGCGAACACAATTAGAATCATTAAATTAACCACCTGCTTGGAATTGTAAATTTAGAAAGAGCCGGAAGGAAATTTCAAAAAGAGTTAAGGATCGAATAAGCATATTACTTTTTACCAGACATATTAAATAAGTATTGAGTGTTGAGAACGACAGCCCTGAAATCGCAATTAAAAAAGGAATTAAGTTAGTATATTATATGTATGAGGCGTTTAGTATCAAAACCAGCTCAATTCCTTTAAAAAAAAATTACAGGACAGGCAAACAGCATCCCACATTCAGGCATTTGATTTTGGATAGATATTTTTGGTGCTTTTGGAAAGAACCGAGATCAACGGGAAGGAACTGGTTTTGATTAGAATTGGTCAAGGAGGTTTAAGAATAGACACAAGACTTTGAAAAACTGAAAAAAATTAGTTTTAAACAATGATACTGATACTGATACTAAACGCCTCAAGTAGAGATGGGCATCCTATATTTTCTGTAATTCAAGTTGAAATGAAATGGCAATTCGTTGTAGCAATGATGTCGATGATTAATGTCACTAAAGTAATGGCGTTATCGAGTCAAATGCAAATAAGCCCAAGCTTTCCCTTTCCGAGTTTCTCAGGCTACGTTACTTGATCCACTGTGTCCTAACTAGAAGTGCTTAAATACTTCCTCTCATCAGTTCATCACAGTGCGTCATAATGTCGTTAAAGAAGGAGTAAGGACAATGAATATCCCCAATATAATATGATGTCCTTCCAACTGTGATGTGCTGTCATGAGGATGTTATATCCTGATGCTAGTTTCTGGTTATAGGAAGTGGAAGATTTTTTTTTTTGTTAAATTCAGAAGGTGCGAGGTTAAGCATAACAGCATTACATTCTTGAGGCAATTAACGAGAGAGAATAAATATTTGCTATTTTAATATATCTGCCGAGATATAGCGAGTTTTTAATTAAAAAATTAATCAAGATGGTTTCGATATTTGATGAAACAAAGAATGACTTCCTAAACCGATTGACCTTCGATAGATGATATTGTCAAACAGCTCACTTTTTAATTACATGTATATGCTGATCGATCGATAAGGCAAAGAACTTTTATTTAGCTATCTCCTTCTAACTTTCGCGAATTAGCCTCGCGGCATTTGTCATGACATGTCATTTCGTCGCATATTTTCTTAACTCAGGGGCCCGATTCTCAAACCGTGCGACAAGATTAGTATGTGAAAATGACGTCAAAATGACGTAGACTCTCGTACAAAACTATACAAATCATTCGAAAATGACGTCATTTTCGCATACGAATCTTTATGCACGGTTCGAGAATCGGGTCCCTGACCGGCAAATAAATAAAAAATGAACTTTAGTGTTTTGCTTATAATCTAAAGTGACATTTTGTGTTGATCTAATTCAAAGGCTATTTGGCAGCTTTCTTATCTGATATTTGATGTATTCATACAACTATATTAGGAAACAATAACACAATTAATCATTCTGGACTAGTACAGGAAACCATCGTATCATACGACTATTGAAAGTTCTAGCAGGATAGCAGTCAAAAAGGGGCAATTAAAAGTTTACTCTTGTTCGATTGCCAAGCTTTCGGGAAGTATTTCGGATAAGCTTGTCCCAAATGTGCAACTTTAGCATTATTAAGCTCACTTAGATCAGCCCTGATGAAGGAAATAAATACTCTCCGAAAGCTTGGCAATCGAACAAAGAGTAAACTTCTAATAATTGCCCCTTTTTGACTGCTATCCTGCTAGAACTTTCAACTGTTCCTTAAGTTGGCAGTCGCGATCCGACGCCGTTTTAATTCATACAACTATAATAGGAAAAATAACACAATTAATTATTCTGGACTGGTATAGGAAACCATCGTTCTTAAATTATCTATCATATCATTTACCCAGCGAAAACATGTACGTTTATTCAACGTTAATTTCACGTTGTAATGGTGGAAATAACGTTATTCGTTGAAAAATGCAACGTTGTTTTTTGGTTGAATTAGCAACCATAATTATATCACGTTTGTATGACGTGTTTTTTAACGATCAGTTTAATATGGACGTAATTATAACGTGAAATAAATGCGTAACAATTTTGTCTTTTTACGACGTGATTTATACTATGAGTAAATGCGATGTATCTACCATACGTTGATTACCACATCATTTCAACGTTAATTCAACATCTACTATTCTACGTAATAAATGAGAAAAAAATTAACGAAACTAATACGTTAGATAAATCATAATTTACAACTAAATATTTAACCCACGTTTTATAACGTTATTTTAACGTATACCGAATAAATATGCCTTACAATACGTGATGTTGACGTTAGAAAACAATTAATTGTACAGTGATTGTCTATTGTGTTTCACACCTTTGAATTCTAATTTTACTAAAAATCTGTAAATATGAGGTTCTTCTCCATGCTTGGCAGCTTTGAAAATGAAACGAAACAGGTATGAAAAGTACTGCTAATTTTGACATACGAGTCAACCACAACCCCTTTTAAGTTGACGTAATCTGTCAAATTTTTTGTAAGTTAGTTTGAATTTGATGCCCAAAATCTGTGATTAAAAATACTAAAGAACGCAATAGTCAATCAATTATACATACATATTGTCACGAATACTCATTGGGGACAGCTGTATACAGAGTGGAAAGTTTAACTGGAATAAATTCTGTAACTTAGAAGATTAAGATTTGTAAAAAAATTCTTGGAACAGGTCAATTTTTATTTTTAATGGCGCATATTACAAAGGGACTTTTTAACTTTTCAATTATTTGGAGGGTGAAACGACCCCAACTATATTTTTAATGGAAGGATATGTTGAAAAAATTAGGAATACAGCTACGTTTTATTTTTTTTATTTTCTTTAGCAGTAAAGGTAAAAAACAAAAAAAAGAATTTTTTTACTAAAACCGTTTTTAATGCCAAAAATTCAGGAACTCCATTTTTATTATTTGATGAGAAGAAATAAGCATTCCATATGGTATCGTATTGTTGCGTGCAGCCAATAGATGGCGCTGCCAATGCGCTAAATTTTTAATTGTACGTAATTACCTCACTGAAGTTTTTCCCAATAGGTGGATAGGAAGAAGATGACCGATGACCGATTGAGTGGCCAACAAGATCTCCAGATCTCACCCCTTTAGACTTTTTTGTAGGGGTATTTAAAAAGTAAAGTTTATGTGACTAAACCAAACGACATAGCAGAACTTCAGAACTTTCTGCATGAAATTAGGAGAGTAACGCCGGAAATGTTACAAACTGTTAGGGATGGAATTTATAATCCATTAGGGTATTGTCAAGTGAGAGGTGGCGAGCATTTGAACATCTGATGCGTTAAAATCGTTCTAGTCAAAAATTTATTTTTTTATTTTTCGCCTTTTACTGTTTAAGAAAAATTAAAAAATAAAAACTAGCTATATTCAATTGAACAAGCTTTTAAGAAAAAATTACTCAACATACCCTTCCATTAAAAAAAAAAATAGTTAGGGGTTGTTTCATCCTTCCAAATAATTGAAAAGTTAAAGAAATCCATTTATAATATGCGCCATAAAAAATAAAAAATTGACCTGTTCCAAGAATTTTTGCTACAAATGGCAATTTTCTAAGTTACAAATTTATTCCAGTTAAACTTTCCACTCCACTGCGGTGTTTATGAGCAGCATGTAATTTTTTAAATTTTCATAAAGAAATAATTTTGTAAATAATAAAGTAAATTGAGAGTACTGTATTAAATGTGTTTTGTCGAATATTTTATGTTAGTGTAAATATTTTTAGAAATAGGCGATTTAGAATTACATGTGTATTATAAATAAATAATTTAGAATTTTTGAAATGTATATACAAAGAAAATAACCTTAGGATTGTAATAATTAGAAAAATTGATTTAATGATGTTATGATAATATGGATGTTAGAAGGAAACTGTAGGTAGTAAAGAGTTCGGAAATTGAACGAGTGAGGGCGGCGCGTAGCTATTGTAAGTTAAAGTGCCCGGTTCGGCTTTATTACGGAAGCGATACGGAACTGGGATCTCCAAATGGCTTAGCGGTCTAGTCTAGCCGACTTGGAAAGTCGTGTCACTCGGCGGCGTGGGTTCGAATTCCACCATTAGCGATGTATGTTTGTTCAGTCTAATGATTTAGACCCAGCTTTAATACACGTCGTAATTGTCTGATTCAACGCTACACGTGGACATTGCCGCGACATTTTTCGTTGTTTTAACGTAACCATAACACACGAATTCAACGTTTGTTACATGTTATTCCACAACGTTTTTTATACGTATGTATGCACTGGGATTTAACGTAGAAATACCGTGGACAAAGACGTTTAAAAGAAGTTGATTCGAGCGTTATTAAAACGTATTAATAACACACGAATTCAACGTTGATTAATTGTTATTCTACAACGTTTCTTACACGTGGACAGGGACGTTTAAAAGAAATTGATTGCCGCGACATTTTTTCGTTGTTTCAACGTAACAATACCACACGAATTCAACGTTTGGTTACATGTTATTTTACAACGTTTTTTACACGTACGTGTTTTCGCTGGGTATGTTTATGGGCATGAAAATCAATTTGATAAAAAGCTTTGCTCTCAGAATCAAAAAGAAATCACATCAAATCCAGTTGGACAAAAACATAAAAGAAGCAGAAAGACTAGATTGAAAACTCTTACCCTATAGGCTCATTTTCACCATGATAGTTTCAGTGATAGTTGCTGTCATGAAAGCAACTATCACAGAAACTATCATCGTGTAAATAACTTGACAGTAACTTTCACTCTTTCCGTGTAGATCTTAACTCGCATGTCGGAACTATCACACCCACTTTCGTGATAGTACTTTCATGAGAGTACTATCATCGTGAAAATGAGCCTTATATTTAAATCAATCACATTCAGTTTATAGTACATTATGACTAGAGTGCGGATATCTGGCATTTTGCTTATTATTAATGTTATAAGTAAAAGCAAATGCTTCCGTATTGTCAATGATTTATATATAATAAAACTTTTTGACACTAATTTGTTGCTGCCTATTTTGCCTTTTTTTAAGTCCTTCTCCTTAAAACATCTGTTAGCGGTTATAAATGCTTATTTTTGAACTTTGAGCCTCCTGTTTAAAATTGAATTGATTAATTAATTTTTTCTTTTAATAAATTTTATTGAAAAACCGCTCATACATTAATAAATAAGCAGTGCCTTATCACTAGACAACGGAATATATGCAAAATGTTAATCTTCAGTATAAATTTTTTCGTGAAATCTATATACTACTTCATTAATTTCAGTAATTACTAACTTAATTAACAATAATTAATTTCTAATTACAAAATTTAATAAAACGGTATATTTGATTTTGCGAGAAAATTAATATTGAAGATTAACATTTTGCTATATTCCGTTGTCTACTTATTCTGTAAGTAGGTGTCATAGATATATAAGCTAACCTAAAGCTATAAGCTAAATGAAATGCCACTAAGCCTTAAGACTTGTCAGTGGCAAAAGATTCCGCAAAATAATACCAGAAAGTTAGCGGAAAGTGTGAATTGAAAAATTAAATAATTTCAGGCATAAAAAATGAGCTATTCTACTGGGTCAGCACTAAGCAACCATTACTTGACGTAATATTTAACGTGTCTTATTCCTTTTAAGTCTCGTAGATGGATAGATGGATAGGCAGACGTTAAGTACGTTCGGGATCGTTACTTCTCTCGTTCTGTCGCCATATTTATTTATTGAAAGGGGTACCCAGAAATTTCCACTCACATTTACTCTTGTCGGTTTTTCATGCACCAGCGGAAGTTTATATTCTTGAATATAGTACCTGTGTACAACACATTTATACACAAAAACTTTGCTCACAAGAAGCACTTTGCACTCTTTGAAACGGTTCCTTTCGGGTGACTTGTCTGAGCAAATGAAGCCCAGCATTCTATGTTGCAGACCTTCAATTTGTTTAAGCCACATGTCCCCATGATGACAAACCATATAAAATTATTGATTCAGCAAATGAGCGCTAAATGGTGAATAGTATACTTTTTGGTATGTAAAATTGAAGGTAATACAGTCGGTTGGATATCAAACGGAGTTTCTTGCATGTGTTTGATATGCTCTGACCACAATACGCAGGTAAGTAAAAGAGCTGACCAGTTCCACTTTCTCCTTACAAAAGCAGTTATGTCTTTTATTGTGTAAGCATTGCTGGTTGTGCATCTTCACGTCAACTGGACCTGTTTTATCAAGATGAGGAGAAGTGATATGCATCATTTTGGTTTTAGTAGGGTTGATGTTAAGATGAATATCATGGGCCCATTCCTGAAAAGTCCAGAAGTCTTCATTTAAGTGTGTGGAAACAGTGCCTAAATCCTTATGACAGGCCATTATAGCGGTATCGTCAGCAGTGCGGGCAGTGTTTGAAACAAGCACCAATACCGCTGACGAAGATCAGATGTACTACATTTCTATTAATGTCAATATTAATGTCAATAGTGGCCCAAGTATGCTTCCTTGGGGAAAGAACTACCAATTTTTATTCGATATTTTCTATTTTCCAGGTAGTTTTTAAACCATTCTGAAGCAAAACCTCTGACACCTATCTTTTCCAATTCCAGAATTTAAAAGGAATGGTCAATTTGATCGAATGTCTTAGTAAAGTCTATGAATAGCACTAACACGCGGATGCCTGAGTTAAGTTTTCCATTTATGACGTCAGAGAAGTTCTCCAAAAGTTGAGTGGTGCCTTTGTTTTTTTGAAAACCATACTGATAATTGTCTAGCAAGTCGTATTTTTTTAGATAGTTATTTAGTGTGTCAAAAATGTGTTTTCCAACGATTTTATCGATAGAGTGATTGCCTTTTTTGAATATGGGACGCACAGTCTATATTTTTAGGTCTTGGGGAACCTTACAATCTCTAATAGACATATTTATCATCCTTAAAATGATTGGTAAGAATATTTCACTGTGCTTTTTTATGTTGTTCATAGTCATTCCGTCTATACCAGCTGATTTGTTAGATTTCTAATTCATAATAATTATTTTACTTAACTGGTTTTCAGATATTTCTTGTAAGTACAGGGAGTTCATTTGACTGTGGTTATGTTGGTCTTCCCTTAGGGTTATAGCACATTTATGTCCTACAAGTGCAGTTTGACTTTTAAAAGATTGACTGAAGTTAATAGCAATATCCATATAATTAATACATAATTATAAATTCAAACAAGGAGTAATACGAGAAACACCTTCAAAGTCTGTGTTGATTGAGCAGAGTAAATTTTCCACGATCTTTGTAATGCTATAATTTCGGCCAAGCTTTAAAAAACTTGTACAACAAAATATTTAATACATTTTTGAATAATTATTGTGAATGAATGATTCCAAATAAAACAGACAGAGGAGAGAAGTGCAACATTTACTTCTTGTGGATTCAGTTCATATACAATCGACGAATTCGTAGCAAAAATTAAAGTGAGAGGCGTCATAATTCGTAATAATACTAGAGAAATTCCTAGTCATTTATTAAATGCTAATGAAATCAATGATTTTTTTATAAACAATATTCCAGAAACACACATCTTAAATGATTACAATAATTCTACCTTTCAAAACCTTAACCTTAATTTTGATTTCCAGTTAGTTGATCCAAATACTGTACTAAAACATTTACTCAGTATTAGAAATAAGGCTATGGGCTGTGATGGAATTAATGTTAACATGTTAAAATTATGTCCACCTCATGTTCTTCCTTTCATTACTCATATCATCAACTCGTGTTTACATGAGCATATTTTCCCTCAAGCATGGAAAACGGCAATTGAGAGAAACATATAATTTATTACCAGAATGTCAAGCTGGCTTTAGAAAACATCATAGTTGCACCACTGCTCTTCTACGAGTTTCGGATGACGTTATCGAAGCTAGAAACCACAATAAAGTTACTCTGTTAATTCTGCTAGATTAGAGTAAAGCGTTCGACACCCTTAATCATTATAACAAGCGTCTAAATAAAAACCTGGTCAAGTAGGTTGTGATCGAGAATTTATCCATTGGATTTACATAACAGAATTACTAAATGTAGCCTACTTGACCAGGTTTTTATTTAGACACTTGTTATATTAAAAGCTTTTCTTCGTCATATTGGTTTCAGTAGTGAATCTTTGTCTCTAATGAATTTATATTTAATTAATCGGCATCAATATGTTCATCTGGCACACTGCAATTCGAAATTACTACCCTTAAAAAGGGGAGTTCCCCAGGGGTCTATTTTAGGTCCTCTGCTCTTTAACATTTATACTTTATTACTTCCTCGTACACTCAGATATTGCAATGTGCAGATATATGCAGATGACACTTAAATATGTAAATCTTTTAAGCCTGACGAAGCTGACACTGCTACCCTCGAAGTCAATGAAGGCCTGAAAAGAATTGCAAGTTTTTCTGCTGATCACTCGCTTATTATTAATCCTAATAAATCTCTTGCTATTCTTTTCGGCAAGAAATCTTCAGGATCAGTTACGTAATCTTCAGGATCAGTTACGTATTCAACTAAATAATGTAAATATACCTCTGATTGAACAAGTGAAGAACTTAGGACTCCTGATGGACAATACCTTCCGTTTTAGAGATTACATTTCTAGAAAACTGGGGATTGCATATGGTAATGTGAGATTGCTGTATAATTTTAAATCTGACCTCAATATCAAAACTAAAATATTATTTAGTGAAAGTACGATTTTATCTTTGCTTAATTTCTGTTCACTTGTATATGGTCCCTGCTTAGACACCTTTGACTCAACTCGTATCCAAAAGGTACAAAATGCCTATATACGGTTTATTTTCGGTCTGCGTAAACGTGATAGAGTGTCGCATAAACTGATAGATTAACATTAACTCTTTTTCATCTAGTAATACTTATGCATGAAAAAAAACCCTTATCTGTATAATAGAATACGTTTTCGTACGGATATTCATAATATTAATGTTAGAAATAAGAACCTTATCACTCCTCCGTACCATAAAACATCTTTGTTTGAACGTTCCTTTTCTTTTAATATTTATCTCTCATATAACAATTTAAGTATTGATACAAAAAATATGAATCTTACCTCGTTCAAGGGTGCAGTTCGCAAGAATCTTCTTGCCAGTCAGTAATCAACAATGTGCTACTTTCATTACGTCACCGTTTAGTTATCATATATGTATGTCTTGAAGTAAATAATTTCTGATTAGTTCACGTAGTTGTTATTGCAGAACAGTTAGATTAAGTATTATTATTTTTATTTTGCTTGTTAATAATTTGGTCGATTTCCTACACAAAATTTATATATTTATTTATTTTGTGATTGAAGGGTGATATCACTAGTTAATGTCACTGATCTGAACTAACCCTTAGGATTTTTCTTTTTCTTTTTCTTTTCTTGTTTTTTTTCTCTGTTTGTAATTTGTTTTATAATATATTTTGTTTTGAATTGTAGGAAAAGAAAGAAAAATAAATGCATTATTATTATTATAATAAAAAAAAAAATTAAACGACGTGTTATCAAAAAACGTTGAGCATCAAAGATTATCTACAATTTCGAAAATGTACATTGCAGAGTTTTTACTAAAGACTTTCCTGACAGCTCTGTACCAATTTATACATGTGAATTCGCACCCATAACATCCGTAGACGTGGAAAGAAGTCTTTTTATGTATAAAAAAATATACTACCCGAATATCGCGAAATTTTTTTCCATAGAAAATTTAGAAAAATATTTAATTACGTATTAGTTACTAAATAAATTTCCTATTTCATTAACCAAAAAGCTTTTTTCTGGAATTTTAGCGCTTATTATAGACGCCTATTTTCCATAAATAAATGACTTCTAATCCGCACTCTAATTATGAGATACAGAAGAGAATATGCAATTTTAAGAAAAATTGCATCACAGTCTCCTATAGGGAATGAATTGTTAATTAATAAAGTTAGGAGAAACTACCTGACACACGTTTGATGCAATAGACGTATGTATGTATTAAGTACACCGTTATAACAGATTAATTTATATGCAAATTGATGACTTCTTACGTAATTTAAATAAAAATAAATACTTTATACGTAAGTACAGAAAACAATAAGCCACTAATTCACACGATCTCTTCCTTCGCTTACTATTTTTAACTTTAATTAAAGACGTTTCAATTTTCAATATTTGAATGTTTTCTATTGGATTTGTATTATTAAAAGTATAAAAGAAGTTTAGTATTTTCGTAAACACATCATATCAACAAAATACGTACATATATTCATTCTTAGTCAAGCTACAAGAAGTACTGGGGCCATAAATCAAACCGCTCTAGTTTTATCACTTCCATTCATCCCCTTTAGCAAACCGTGATTTTCCGGGAACTTCGTGTAGAATTCCGGTACGTCTGCGGGCGTTTCCTAGTAGGTCCGCAACTTTTCTGGGAAAAAGCACTCGTTCTTTCTCAGAAAATGCGAAAATACTACTCGGGCGCACCGGCTGCCGTCCGGGGCTTCGGCGGCGTGCGAGCTGGAGGCGTTACAGGTGGGTTGTATTCATATCATGTCCAACCGTTACATGAAATAAAGCGTTTCAATCAATGCCAGACCTGCTTCCGAGAAATTTGTCTGAAAATCTTCGGTGCTCATTAGATTTAATAACATAAAGCAAACGAGGATGAGATAGAAATTCATTTAATAAGTCCGACTTCAAAACAACCGATGGGAATGGATATTTGTTATAATACGTACAGTCCAGTCTGTAAATTTTATACAGTGCGCCTTCGAACGTATGAGAAAATGTCTCGCTTTGTTTTTGTATAATTACGTAATTAACGACGTTATTTGCAAGCCTGTTGCATGAACGATTTCCGCCGTCAGTAACACTGTCGTCAGTCACGAAAACAAACATTTTTTAATTCATTAACTTTATGTTTGTACATACGTCAATGGCATATTAAGCAACGAATTTTAAATAGCTAGACACACACTAAGATAGAGTTAATAAAAATTATACCTGCGAAAATTTATTGACTGGTAAAACCAGGTGTTAAAAATAAATAATTGTTGTTTTGTTTAATAGAACTACCTACTTCTCAAGATAATTACACCGGCGATTTGTGCTAAATGGAAATATTTATTACTTCAATATTATTGTTGATTTTTAAATAGACCAAATTTGATTAGAATTCTTTTAGAATGGGATGGTTTATGTTTCACTTTACTGACTTTCCCATAAGTTCATCCATCTCTCCCAATTCCTTAGAATTCTTTCCTAAAATGCAACAAATGTTGTGTGTGGCATTCATACTGTGTGTCAAAATCAATTATTTTTTAATATCGCTAAATATGGATCTCCTATGTACATTCTTGGCTTGCTATCATAATGTCTCCGTCAGAATTTTTTGTATTATTCTTATGAAAGTATTTTAATACTTCATTTGGCATTAGAGCCAATAGATTTGCTTTCAATTCTCTGATATGCTTTGTATATTTCGGTCTTTAATACAAAACAAAAATCTGAATCAATTAGAAATAGAAAGGCCCAAATTTAAAAAGCCCTTAATCAGTGCTATTATGTAGCGTGGTGGTTTACATTGGCTACTGACGTCAGTGGTTAAATTCATATTGAATGAATACGAATTTAACCACTGACGTCAGTCGCTACACGCTACAAAATAGCACTGAATGTAGTTGACTACTGCAGTACATTTATGAATGACTGTAAGACTAAAAGTGTAAAGACTTGTAGTTCTTGGAATGATGTCTTCCGGGTTCTGTCGTGTGTGTAACTTGTTGTAGTTCGACGTTTCGCTGTTCATACTGACAGTTTCTTCAGCAACTGAGTGATTCAGTTTGACCAAGCGAGCAATCTGTTCTGCAAAACGTCAATAAGTAATTAAAAGTAGTATTTACTCGATACAAATCTGTTTTCTTTTTTATACAATAATAACGATGGCTTCAAATCAATACCACGTAAGTGTAAAAAAATGACCATTTTAGAGGAGGCAAATAAAAGTATTTCATTACTATCTGCAATGATATTGGTAATAATAGAGCATATAATAATAATAAAACGTCTTCAAGAAAAACTTCTATCGACGTATTTTTCAAAAAACTTCTTAATTTTTAATTGTATTCGACTTTAATTGTTTACGTAGTACTGATTGCTTTTTTTGACTTACGAGGTATTGATTTGAGACCTTCGATATGTAAGTAAGAACTGCACCAAATTCATCTTCAAGCATCTTAACTGATGTGTCTTGCATTTTTTTGACGTAGAATTACTCAGAATACCTACCATGAATTATTGTGAAAAGTATTTACGAAAACAGCGTTTTATTAGATTCAAAGCGATTATTTTAATCCTTTGACAACTGCTTGCTTAAACGAAAGAAAATAGGAGGCGCAAAATTCAACAATTGGAAAAGCCATCCATTGCAAGATTTGCAAAGGTTTTATAGAAATATGAATCTAGTAAAGGGCAAAGAATGGAAGGGTACCCTTCCATGAATGAAATGAAAGAACTAAACGAGTGAAACCGGATTAAATTTGCACGAGTTTATATTCAGAAGTATGATAATGACTTGTACGCAGTTTATTCTCAAGTGAAACGTAGAAATAAAACACATCAAATGGAGAAAATCAATAAAATAGTGAGTCGTCAAATCATTGGAGAAAAGATTTGTGGTAACGTACCATTAAGGGCTAAATGATCAAAATCTCGAAGGCGAAGCGAGACGAATCTTAAAACATCAAGGAGGAGATGAAGACGAAATGAAGAAACAATGACTAGTGAAGTCGTCAAATCATTAGAAAAAAAGGTGCTCAACCAGAGCTACATAATTGAAAGACTTGTTAAATCGTTACCTAAGCAAAACCATCTGAATGGGAGTGGAGGAAGATGTATCTTAAAAAATCAAGATAGTAAAAATGTAATTCAAGAAAAAAATGTATTAACTAAAAATTACGAGTTCTAAACTCGCTCATTTCTTATAGAATATGTTAGATTTAGAAACGATTCAAAAAGGTCGAATTTCACACTGAAGTTATAAACCAAATTGAATTTCTAAACACAAAATATTTCAGCTGATTTCATACTCGTATAAATGTTAAAAGATTATATTCTCCTTGAAGACTTTTTTTTGTCAATATCTAAAATGGCTAGACGTTTTATGAAAAAAATTGTTAAATTTGATGAAAATAAAGAAATGAAATCATTAATAATGCTGTAACTGAATAACACTAAAATTGACCTTAACTTAGAGTTGCTAATTGTTATGTTATGGTGTTATTCAACCAAGGAATTTTTAAGTGATTAATGAACTCGTTTTCTTTGTCCATTTTTTTTAAATTAAATTCCTGATTCATTACGTACGCCAATTAACTTACATTTACTTTATCGTTTACATTTCCTAATACATTAAATATTCTGAGGATTAGTTACCTCACCTTGTATCACTTTGTTTATTTTTTTTTAATTTTTGCGTACATTTAATTAGTTTCAAAGAGTAATTTTTGTGTGAGACTTGAGACGTCGATTTCTTCAATTTCGATTTGATTGTTCTGAGCTGTAGGTATACCCGCAGGCTTAGTTCAAAAAACGGTATTGTTACGTCCGTCGTATACATGTTGGCAGGCAACATTACTACTGGACTAGCTGTTGATGAGCTCTAAAGACACGCCGATTCTAGGAACTGTCGTTATACCCATAGTAAAATTAATCAGATCTCCTGTCGATTTCATTATGAACGCAATATAATATCGTCGTGATAGAGTTTTTCTATGCGATCTTAGGATTTTAGATTACTTTCGTTTTTATCGCCGCTCGATCAGGACGTGCTGTCGAAACTGAGGATTTTCCTATCCTATTTTTTTCTTCCTGTCAAATTTCGTATCTCGAACTGTAACTTTTTGCACCGCAAGTAACTGTTTCTGTTAGAATTATACCAGAATGATTTTTTTCGGGTTTAAATATAACGCTTAGACATAAAATTATGCAATGACGCACATTAAAAATTCTTGTTTGCTGAAAGCCAAGTTAAAACGTTTTTTCTTCTTTAGAAATAATTTATAACCCATGAACTAATTCCCGTGTTTCGTGTGTGAAAATATGAGGTTTGAATTCGCCGTCAAATAAATCACTTTTATTTGCGTTTTATATTTTGCACAAGACATATGTTTAATTAGCTAGAATATTTGCGTCAATGAACCCGATATTTTAATCTTTCATTAATTTTATTAATAATAATCCAAGATTGTGATAAAATGTTAAAAAATATCACGAAAATTAACAACTATAATAATTATTGTATACTGTATTAAATTCTAATAAGAAACTGATTTAGTGGTAGCACCTGACATCTAGCGTAAGTAAAGCGAACTAACTTAACTATGTTCCTAATAATGATTGTATCTTTTCACCTTATAAATTATATGGCATTTTATTTGTGTTTGCAGCTTTTGAGGTAGCTGCCAATTTGGAATTGAAGCAGGTAAGAAATTTCCGTTTGCAACAATGTCTGCCAACAAAACCAAAACGAAATTAATATCTTTATTATAATAATTACACGCGGCCTTCGTGGAGATGTCGGATCATTCCGCCTCAAATAAACGCGGCCAAGAGAAGAAGACGAAGAAGGAGGAAGCGATAAGTTATAACGAACTCATTAAATAATTGTTCATATTTAATGCGATGGGAAAACGAAGAAGAAGCAAACACCGGCGATACGTAAAAACGGAGTCGACAGTTGTGTAATATCCGGAGAATGTAAGCAATGTCCTAGGCGGCTCCGCCACGGAGACGATCTCACCGCACACGAAGAGACGGAGCTTCACGTCCTCGCCGGCATACCTGGCCGCCATCGGAGCATATGCCAACATTGCAAAAACATGATTCATTATATCGTATCAGATTTGATGTCAGATTCATTATGATATAATTGACGGAAACATTATTTTCACAATTATTGCGTACGAACGATTCGTTTTCGCTATTTGTTTATAAACCACACAGTTTTGGTTTCAATTTTATATTTTCCTCACACAATTACGTGTATGCCTTAGCTGAAAGGGATCCTTATTCAATGCATTTTTGCATTTCAATAATAAAATTCTTCCGTTGGTATTTTTACTGCAGCCCTCTGACTTAAGCTTCGGAAGTAGCTTTGCACATTTTTAAGTCATTGTTTTTTGTAGGTGTAAGCTTTTATTTTGTGGTCAAATTCAAAGTTTCATAAACATTATCTCTTCCTAGAAACCACCTGATTTATATTACCTCCGTCCTATAAGTTTATTCTATCAAAGGCTCTTTGTAAGATCAACGTAAATTATTTCATCGAATTCTAACTCGTAAAGCATTTAATTCGAAAACTTGTTATGCTTCTGCGTTCTTTATATGTTTTTCCTAGATTTGTTCTTAAAATACGTTGTTTATTTTTCCAAAAAGAAAAAGAAACAGAAATATGTTAGGGTTTAGTCGACGTGTAAACTTTTGCATAGCGTTGAGAATCAAATAATAATTCCTCCACTTCTTTTGGTTTTCTTTTTAGAAGATTGTTCGAACTGTTTATTTTCTCCTTGTATTTATGAATTTGCTTGCAATTTTAATTAATCCTTACCTAATTTTCTAAAACTTATTTAATTTTTCACCGTTGAACTATAATTAATTGTATTTCAATCAACCAACCATCCCCAGTTCTATACTTTAACGCAGTGAATAAATGAGAAATATTTTATTTATCGAGTGTAGAGAAAAACTTTTTTTGTTTTTTATTTATAGCATGAGGCAATAATTTAGATTCGCTCTAAGAATTACTTCTAGTTAAACCAATAAAGCAAAATTTAGGAAAATCGTTAGTTACTTCTAAAATTTTGATGAAATTCTCTCATGAATGGTTGGTTTTGGCGCCTATATGTAGGCAACAAGTATACTTCAAAGTTCCGCCTTAAAAATTTCGTTTTGAAGGCCCCCCGAGTTAATTCGTTTTTCGCACGCCGACATCGTCCCCACGTTTCGTAATAAAACTTACGAGCGCGCAGGCAGGAATTGAAAAGGAACAATCCTGACGGGGAGAGAGAGGACTGAAGTCGAAAAATTTATTTTTACTGCCGTTTTAAGATTTCATAAAAATATTCGAGCTGTTAAAAAAGTCACTCTATGTATATATAATTTTATGGTACGATTTTAATGTTGTTTCAGTGAGTTTTTAGGTCGTCATGTCTCGGAATGGCCGTGTCGTAAATTGCCTTACATTTTGAGAAAAAGCGGAGATAATGTGGCGCGATTCGGCTCCGAAAGTTCAGAAATAAAACCGCTCCGATCGGTTGCGTGCTTACGGCGATGACCTCGGGATCTGTTATTATGAATTTTTGCAAATCGGACAAATAAAAGTTTAGGTAAATTCCAGTGACAAGAGGTGCTTTTTCTGGTGGTGGTGTTTTTTGGGTGATGGAAGCTGTTTGCTCCATATAATCACGTGCGCATACGCCACAGGCTGTTGGACCACCGCGCCCGACAAAGAATGTCTGCACGGGTTCTTTGATCCCACACGGCGGTCCACGTACCCTTGTTCTAGCTATTAACACGTATGTAATTATACACAATATATATCTTCCTCGGCCGCAGGCGAACCCCTTTCAATGAATTTTTTAGCCGTGTGCAAATATAAACCTTAATTTATGAACGCTCTTGCCTCGTCCTTTCAGGTATATTGTTATAGTTAACCGGCCGCGCCTGTCTTCTCGTTAATACATCCTCAGGTCAGCCGGGTCCTGGAGGGAAATTATAGGTCTCTCCATCGGCGATGACAGAGGGATGCACGTGATTCATATCGCTCGCAACACCAATCTGATTAGCCCATCAACAGCACGGAGGATCTTCGATTAACGCGTGAAATATCAAATCACATTTCAAGGACTAATCGTAAATAAATACACACCTGGTGCTTCTTGAGCTACCATGCCGCCGCCGAAAGGAAAACAATTCCTTCAACCCATCGCCGCTATTAACATTTTCACATTCGGCGAGACACCGCCAAACGCTCAAAGATATAATATAATCTGTTAAAATATAAATTAAAAACCAGTCGAAGGGGCTCTTATGATGGAGAAGGAGTGTGTGTGGCCGAGTGGTTTGTGATTAAAAATCGGGCTCGGATCCGAAAGGAAACGGGCAGTTAAAAAAGTATTTGTTTCGGAAACTGTAAAATGCCGATATCTATTTAACAACTTATTCGAGCTCCTCATCGGCGGGATCCTTATCTGTCTCGCAGGCCATAAAATTAATCGTTCCTTTGACCACGGTTACAACAATAAAAATCTTTAACTCCTCTTAATACATAAAACATTCCGCTCCTTTTAGTTTTGTGTTCAAACGATCGTAATCTAAAAAAAAGACACGCATACAGGTATAAAAAATTCATTACCTCTTTGAATTTTTCATTTTTAAAAAGATATTTCTTTACATATTTATTAATTTTAAAACTCAACTTCCTTAACCCAAATGCAAAGTCAGTTTCTCTGTATCACTCAAAAGTTACGTGGATTATACCAAGTCAGATGATCCATTAACCTAAGCTGACCTTAGATTTGGATGAAACTTGGCAAGAAAATCCAATAGGGCCCTAAATTAGGACGCATAATTTGTTTTTAAATTGAAGGAACTGTTGAATTCTGAGTTGACACGAAGGTGTCTAGATCCAGCAAGGTAACATCTCCAAATCTCAGCTGTATTTAGATGAAACTGAGGCAGAAACTAAAAATATATGCTTGGGGTTAACTTACGAGAAAGCTTACGAGATTTCCACTAATTATGGAATTATCTTCTTTCAAGGAAGGAAAATAGAATGTTTTCTAAATTCCCAACGATTTAAACCACTGTTAAAAAAACAATTTTACTTGTAATGCTGAACGCTGACAGATTTAGAACGTTTCGTGCAACTTTTGAATCAATGTCATTGCACGAAAGCAAACATTCATCGTAGGAGTGCATATTTAAAACATCATTAGCATTACAAAGGTCGAAGATAAATGAACGCATTTAAGTATTTGTTACTGAAGTTACTTAGGTTCACAATTGCAAAATTGATTTTTATTTAATTTTTCGTATCAATATCTGCTCATCTTTATCTTTTAATATAACCATAATTCTAAATTATAATTGAACGAAATACATATGTAAGTATTCGTTCTTAGGAATAAACACCGAATTATGAGTGCTTGTATTTCTGGCGTTCTATTTATGTTCTATCTATTTTCGTGATGCAAATAAATCGTTACTGTCTGAAATGATTTACGAAAAGATGTTCATAATCTTCAATGTAGAACGTCTTTTTTCGATCAAAAAAATTGGGTGAAACACTTCTGCGTAAGCAGCAATCTCTCCTCACAAGTTTGACACTTGTGTATATTTAAAAAAAAATATCGAATAAAATAAATGCGCAGGCATAAATTTGAAAGTAAAAAGAAAAATATACCTATTCACATTCAACCGCAGAATGCTTTACGACCCGGTCCGCAAAAGCAAAACGAAATCCAAAGTGAGAGCCGATAATAAAGTCGGTTTTAATTTTCTGTTTAGTGTTGACGCCGTTTCACGCGTACGGACGGGCGGGCGTCGTTTTATTTTGGGCCTCCAAGACGTTCCCAAACGAAAATACACCACCACATACGGCCGGTCCCCGAATTAATTCCGAGTTTCGGTAAACTTATTTCAAACGTGCCGTACACATCAAAATAACCTGGATTTATGCCAGTGCCACCTGAAAACAGCAGCGATTTCAGCCAGTGTCACTGAAGATGTCGCGTGTGCATGTGCGCGATACCGTAAATACGCGTGTGTATTCTTGACGCTTTTAGACATGCCTTAATTGAACCGTCCATTGAAAGAAGTGAAATGAGATGCGTGTTGCTGTAAGTTTAGTTTCTCTACAATTTAAATTGATTTCACTGAGTAAAATTAATTTGGCAATGGAAGTTATGCGTAACTATTGTGCTGTGAATGGGCCAAAATCTTTTAGATTTCTAGAATGTTGTCTGAAAATATTTTTGACTGAAACAGAGACAAAGTTCGTGAAAAGTAAAATCACTTCTCCTTTCTAAATTTATTCGCAAATGCTCATGTGCCCCTCCTGGGACTATAATTATTAATGAAAAGCTTTCAGCTTCTGTTATTTAAGAATTAAAAAATTTGAATCGAAACTGTTTCCTTATCTATGAAGCATGTATTTAAATTTTCTGGAAAAATTGATTCCGTTGTTACGCCACTGATTATCCTATTATTGTTGTAGTTGGGGTGTTTTATTTTATTTTAATTGTTGCCATAAGTGTGAGTTTGGTTGCCTAATTTGGGTGATCACGTGGCACACGGAAATTGTTATAAACCCGGAACTCATTATCACATACACATTTTAATTAAAAGATCCGTTCAATTGGAATAAGTTTATATTAACTTAATTTCGTTAGTAAGATGCGAGTTCCAATAAAAAACGAATTATTACTTGTTTTTTACGGACCGCAGGCTCATGGGGTCGTTCGTGTTCCTGCACCTGCTCCATCCCCGATTGTTACGCCATTGGCAAAAATAATAGTTGGTGGAAATTTTAACAGATTAGCTTCACTTGAAACAGATTGTTTGCTTAAGCGAAAGATTGTTTTAACAAATCACTACTCTATTCAAACACAAATAATATTAAAAAAATATTTTCTTAAATGTAAGGAAACATGAAAGAGCCTCCCATTTTTAAATTTACATAATTTCATAATAAATCAATCTTGATGTCTAACTTGCAAATTAGTAAATTAAGTATACACAGGTCAAATCTATTTTTAAACTTTCTATTTCTGCACTTCAACGGAAAATGCACGTACAATTAAAAGGCAATTAAAAGAAAGCACTAGCACTTGTTTTGTCTTCTGAAAGCGGAAGTTTCCTACGAATTATTGTAACGTAAATCCGGGTGAATTTAATAAAAGTAATAAAACAATGCCTTTCCAAACAAACACTGTTGATTTTGTTATCATCTTAAATTTGATTTCTGAAAGAAACGTTGCTTCTTTAGCCTCTCCTCATACAACCCGTTTGTTCCTGATTTCCGATTACATTAACCAAACATTAACACGTATACACAAATTCTGTGTTTAGGCGAATTAAATTCAACAGCCCGTCGACGATAGCCCATTCTTCATTGATGTTACGACTCGCAACACTATTTAGAGAGCCTTTTGTATTTTCGAATTGTACATTTCGACGTCATCACATTCTTTTAATTATGTTTACAGGAAATTTGCATTTTTTCTCTTCACAACCTCGACGATGATAGAACCCGTCGTCACCTGTTGTTACTCAATCGAAATGTGAAAATGTTATTTCTACGATCAAACGGAAATACTTGTTGTTTAATTTTGGTTGCAAATTGAAACGTTCCTTTTCGCCGCCGAAAACCAACTCTAATATTCATTGAAGCGAATTTTTTTGGTTGGTCTTAATTTAAAAAAATAATAAGTGGGTATTCGTGGAATTTCCTGGCGATACATATATCACGGATCACATTGATTAGAACAACTGTCAGCAAATTTATTTAGCAGTGGCAAACTTGTGGGATAATTTAGTGCCAAATGTAATTTAAAAATAAACCAAATCGCGATGCTTTCGCTTCAAGTCGAAATTTACGGCTAAGCGTTTGCGTGCGTGGTTCACGAAGCCAGCGCATCCAAATTTTCTGAAAAACTTGAAAAACGTGAGTAAACTTTGACTTAAGAGCTTATTGCTTGTACGGAGTAGAAAGTTGAGCGAATTTGTAATTTGAAACCCAAAATTCAAATTTTGTCATTCAATTCAAGCATCTTCAGGAATTAGTTTTTAGCAAATGCCCAAATTCGAAACAAAGACGATCATGATGATGGATTCAATTAACTGAAGTCAAAAACTGAATATTTAAAATGGGAATTTCCTTTAAATCGAGAATGAAGTAAACAAGTCAAGTCAATCATTTCAGATTCCTTTTCTTTGTCTTTGTCCTTTCATGCGTTCCTTGCCACCATGGGACATTTGCATTGGAAAATTTTTCAATGTTGTTATTTCAATGATAAACGGTAACGAAATCCTTTCCCTTTTACACCACGTTGTGATTATTGTATTAGTTGTAAATAAACAAACTGTTATTTTTGCCAAATTAAAATATAGGAAAGAGGTCTTTGTCAATGAAGAGTACAATTTTCTAATGGCCAATACAAAATGGACTGATATTAATAAGGAATGTGTAGAATATTCACAATGAAATTTCCATGACCCTCTTTGACGACAAAAAATGTTTCGCATTAAATAGATGTCGGCATTTTCAAGATAGAAGAAAGAGTACAATAAGTACAACTAAAAATTGCAGCCAGACGCCATTCAATTGCGGCGTCAAAAGAAAATATCATTCCTTCAATCCTTGTCCGTATCGGAATAGTTACACTGCATCGACCGAAGCTGAAGAAAGTCAGAGGTAACAGGGTCTAGTTAATTTAGAATTTAAGACCTCTTGTTGGAAATCAAAAGAGGTTTATGTGACTTCAGCAATAATGTGTAGTCAGTTTGCCATATCCTTTTGAGGCAGATCCTGTTTGGTTTCCGTCAAACATCTACCTCAAACCAACCCAATGGTAAGATCAGTAATAATAGTCTCTTTTCACCTCACTAGGCAAAGAAAAATTTTATGTCCAGGCTTTCATATTGGTGTCGTTAATTGGCAGGAATCTACTCACTCAGGATTTTGAAGTAGATAGATATTATTAATCTCCTTCCACAGTTTGCCACGAAAATGCTTTTTTGTTGATTGTTCCAAAGTGAAAGACTACGTGCACCTAAATGTGATACGGTCATCTAAATGTGATACTCTTTTCCTTTCTGTGCGTCCTCCATCAATCTATCCAATAACTTGCCAGCTTTCCCAACCAAGTTCAAAATAATTTAGCAATAGCTAAATTTGCAGCGAAAACTTTTGATTATAACTAATTAATTTTGGGATGAAATTATTCTGGAAAACATAATACCTCAATTGGACAAAGACAGTAACAAATTTAAGGAAACTGATTTTAATTATAACCTCAGGAGTTTCTGCACATGAGGAAATCAGAAAATTTAGGACTTAGTACAATAAATTAATCTTAGTGATACCGTGTTTATTAATTTCCTAATTTTTTCTTCTTTAACATACAAAAAAACTATTCTTTCTTCTCTGTAACAGTTACAGACTGAAGCGAGTGCGATTGGTTCACAGCACAGTATCAGCATAGAACCGCCCATTGAACTGAAAGATCTTAGCGGCTCTGTTAATGGCACGGAAAACGAAGAAAACGCGAGTAAGAAACGCGGAGGCTTGGTGGGCTACTTGAAGAAAGGTAACGAAAAGATGTTATGCGCCTTCAAGAAAATAACACGTAATACGTATTTGGTTGCAGCATGGAAGAAAATAACAGCGCCTCGCGTCGAAACCGAATCGGATCTGGATAGTTTGGAACTGTATTATCTGAGTGAGTAGAATGCATTTTTAAAACGATTATGATATGCGGTTTCGTAGATATTTGGGCTTGCTTATTAGTAATAATTACTGGAAGCTCTAAATTAAATGTTACTGCAATTAAAGTAAAGAAGTAATTTCACCTGAGACTGATTTAATTAGGAATTAAGAAGTTATGGTACTTAATCAAGAGGAAAAATAAATTCATTGTAAACTGAATGTAGAAAAACCAATAATCCCTCCTACACAAAACAGAAAAAAAAGATTAAGTATCAGTACCAATTTATGTAAGATGTAAGCGGAACAATTGTAAGATTGTCGAGATCTTAAACTAAACAAATAAACAAATGAATTTCCTAACGTAAGCTTCGGTTTAATTAAATCCTTAAAATCTGTATGAGTCTGCGTAATAAATTTTGTGTTTAAAATGCATTTGCAGTATCCTGAACAGTAAAGCGACTCGCTACGTAAATTTTTAACTAATCATTGAATCCTGCAAGAGCAAGGCCACTATAGGCGATCTGAAGGGTGGAGATTTTGTCGGGTGTATCCTAAAATTTATAAACGCCTTAAACGCCTGTAAACATCGACAATGACGTTTTTACTATGTGGTTAACTTTATAATACATTTTTATAACTGTACAGTATATGTTGGCTGCATCAGTTCCTGTGAAATTGTGTATGCACCGCGCGCGTACCATTTGTAAAGAAAATAGAACACGTTCTATTTTTTCATCACAGATTTGGTAACGTCTGTATTACACAGTCATAAATTTCCACGATCATAAATCTTACGACAAATATATTACTGTGTCAAACACCCTTAATAAAAAGACACTATATTTGTGAACCTTTTGGAACATGTTAAATGACAATTAAATCTAGACACCATATAAATTGTGTTTTAATTCCCGACGTCTTTAGATCTTTTGTTTGGCATGAAATAAAATTCTACGCCCACTCTGTCACCGGGGCTCTTGCAATTTGAAAATTATACCGTAACTTAGGTATAATCACCCGTGTAAGTTGTCTGACCGCACCGCGGCCGCCTAATACCGGCGGTTCATTCATCACAGTGGCGCTCTTGTTTACGTTCGTGGATGTCAAACCCACTCAACTATTTCGTAAATAATCCGTGCTTAAGAGCGTGTCGGGCTGCCTGAAGAAAGGTAACCGAAGCGAAATAATAAATACTGAAACTTGGAATTCGCTTGACCTTTTTGCTAACGCGGATGATGACGCATTTCGAACCAAAAACGAGTAAACTTAAATTTTGCGTATAACACAAAGTACCTAATAATTGCAAAAGTGGATTTTATTTATTTAGTTACGTTACCGGCTGAAAGAATTTTCATGTTGAAAAAGGAAAAGAAATCTAATTATTTAATTTAAAGATTATTTTTTTAAATAGGAAACGAAATTGGTGGGGGGGGGATCAAATCAATTTTAAATTACACAAAATCTTATTTAATAAATTATTTTCGGGACCATTAAATACAATGCCTGCCATCTCCTGTACAGTGTACAAACTATATTTAATAAGTCAGTCATCTCTCTCCAGAAACCTGTTTAGTAATTTAGTTGTGGACTAGATTACCGGCGTTTACAAGATAACTGTAAAACTATAAAAATTATTTATGATCACAGCAAAGCTACTTGAGTTTCATTTTCCTCTATAATTATTTGTACTTTAATAAGAAAAATTAATTATGAATGCAGATTCAAGCAAAACGCATTTACTTACTTAAAAATTAGAATTCTATACAGATAAAAAAAAACTACGATTTCGTACAGACTTCTGTAGTACCATTCAGATTTCTTTCTACTAGAAAGTTAATTTTCTATGATGTGCCTGCTACACGAAAGGTGGCGGGTATTGTCTCTCCATTATCAAATGAAAACAGGTAGCTTTCGATTTATTTTGAAATTCTGTTAGTAACGCGAAGTAGTGTTATCAAATATGGAGGAAATCTCCGTTTAGCGGGAAATTGTAGGGTGTGTGCGAAATCATTGCTAAGTTGCCGGTAAGGTGGCCAGATTTTTCAACATTTCGTTTTTTATCGGAGTCTGAAGAAGTATTATTTTTAATTTCCATAAAAATATATATGTACAGTAGCGGACAATAAAATCCGGGCGCACCATTTGTACAATGTAAACCTGACTAACGTTTTTGACGTTTAATACATGATTGCATACAGTTTAGCGTTCGACGCATCCAGAGATATTTATGACTAGATAAAGGGATTGTATATAAATTTGGACATACGTTTGGGAAAACATCCTAGAAATACGCTTATAAGCGTATAAGCGTATTTCTATCTCTGTTAGGCCCGGTTTTTTCACTTCCAGTTAACTTTATCTGACGGTTTATTCCCATAGTAACAATTGTAATCACAATCGTTACTATGGGAATTAATCGCTAGATAAAGTTAACTGGAGGTGAAAAAATCGGACCTTAGTTAGGTAAACATAACATTTGAAGTATATGTTTTCCTTTTCTAAAAGCCGGCGTATGCGAATATTACTAAAATAAGACAAACTTATGTTGGCACTTGGCATCATTGCTCCTAACTTTTAACCTACAAGAGACAACGTAAACGGTAAACGCGAAGCGAAATAGTGATAATTTGAAAGGTAGGTATTATTTCGACAATGTGATCCGATCCGGGGGCGATTCACCCTCGGACAACAATCAAAGGGACGTCGGCGAAGTTAATCGAATGCATGTACGAGATATCGGGCGGATCCGCAAAGGTCAGCGTTATAAACATGGGAGATGGGACGCCGAAATACGGCTCGGAGCCCGATAAGTCGACGTGACCTGGATATGTTATTACGTTCATACGTTAGAGCTTTTATTAACAATTACGTAGATTTAATTTTCCCCTCTTTTTTGTTACTATATACATGTTTTTCTCCTTCTTATATTGACTTCTCTGTTTGGCGCTAAATTTTCCACCAGTCCGATCATTTTCAGTTTCTAGACGAAGAAAGATACACATTGATGTCAGGACGCTTGTATGCTAAACAAAGTAAACCGACTTGCAATCAGTCGAGGATTTCTTCATACATGTTGACTCACAGTTGATTCTGTATCCCTTTATCTAGTTATAAATATCTTTGGATGCATCTGAATTGATTCAACATCGATCGTGAAAATTGTCCATCGTAAAAATTTTGCGATTCAACTACGATTAAATATGGCGTTACAGTTTGTGTCATGTGTGCGAGTTGTTTATAGTAGTATATTGTTTATTTCGGGGATTTATTTGAAAAATAACTTAACCTCACTGTTAATACATATATTGTGATATTGCTATTGCTGAAAAGTTAAATATCAATATAGAATATTATAGAAAATAGGGTTATAGCGGTCACGCCAGCGTTCAGTGTTTTCATGAATCGATTTAAATCGGCTCAATCTGACTGTAATCAATCGATTTGTTTGTTGAATGCCCCTAGATTATACAAAATGTCACTAGCAATTCTGACGTTTAATATAAATTTTGACAGAAATATAACATTTGTCTAAATACGAACGACTTGTCAAATTTTTGTCCGGATTTTATTGTCCGCTCCTGAGTGATAAAATTTAAAGGAAAACGAAAATAAAAAGAAAGTAAAACAAAGAACTATAAATATTTTCCTTTCTTATGGCAAAGGTTAGTTTTAATTTCGGCAAAAATTGATTTTATGCAATATGTGACTTCTCCTTGTTTTATCAGATTTGCGAAACTATTATTTTATAGCCCTAACCAAACCCGCTAATACAGGGTGTTAGGTTATTGCTTGAACAAATTAAAACTGTAGATTAAGGGTGTCAAATGGGATCAGAAAATACGTAGACATGATGGATTGTCGGGACATTTTGAAAAAATGCAAGAAGAGCGAACTATTGAGGATTGCTGATAGTACTTACGGAGCGAGCGCCTATTAAAGCAGATCAGCAGATGTCTCTTGCAGTGTCTGTTGCCCGTTGTACAATTACAATAATTGTTTGACGATTCGGTTTACGACGATGGGGATATCGCCGCCGATATCTACACTCTGCAGTACGTGCATTGCACCTATATTCTCCGTACGTTAGAATAACGTCAACAATTTTGTTGTCTGTATAATAATTCATTCTGACCCTGACCCGCACACTCCGACATCTGTTAAGACACTGAACGTGCGTTATTTGCTTGTCATAAAACAATAAACCATCTGGGAATTTATGGAAAGGGATCGCCCGCCCGGATGACGTTCGGCGCGTGGGTGCAACAGTAGATAAGAAAATCAGTGGTTTCCAAACAACTTTTAACGATTTTTGTTTGATTTTTTTCCTGGAAAACGAAAACCGCAGCACTCTCTAATGTAAAAGCTTTCTTATTCTACAGAGTGTTCTCAATACGTGATTTGAAGTTGTCCAGTCAATTACCTGACAGCCTGTATATCAGCAACTTCTTAATTTCTTTATTCCTGCGATATCATTAAAGAGCCAAATTCCGAAACATCACTCTTAAACTCACACTTAAACTTCACGTTATTTGAAATTCAGAGACGCTTCTATAATTGACTCGTATAATCAAATTTATGATCAGTTTAGATGTTTTGATCAGCTGTGATTTACGATAGAAAGTAAAAAGCAATAAAATGAAAATCAAAGCGTCTCTAAACTTCAAATTACCATCAATGTATCAATTTGAGAATGAGTTGAGTATGAGTGATGTCTCAAAATTTGGCCTTTAAAGTAATCGCCATATTTATTATTACAATGTTTACATATTTACAGTTGATTCTTAAATAGAACATAGATCTGTCAATTTTTTAACATTTATAATGTTCAAATTATTTTTAGATTAATAAATATAACATACATAAAAAAAAAAATCAAGTTACTTTTTCAGTTTCCGTTGACAACCTTGTTTATTTTGACAACATAATTTTCACTTCTGACGAAGCAGTCGAACGACTGCGAAACGTAAAGTGTATAGTTGCGCGATTTAGTGTCCGCTTAGAAGATTTTGTGATACAATGTTTACAATAACAAATACAATAGTTACAATAGTGGGTTGAGTGGCGCATCCGTTAGTTGCAATGATAAGAATTAATTACTATAAATTACTACTTAAAATGCTGAAATGAGATGGTTCTGAGTGGAGGATTTAGCAATTGAAACGGCAATTCAGAAGTATCAAGCGGGCCATGGTGTAATATATTATCTAAAGGTGCATCCAGACATGTGTCGTATCCGATCGTGATTGTGTGCCAAGTATGGACGTTTTGCCATGACATATCCCCGCATCGTGTCTTTGTATCATTTGAAACGCTGATACAATACAACTACGTCACATTTGGAGTCGGTATTTCACCGAAACATCAATCACAGAATGGATAGGTAGCAGCAGCTAGTTTCACAGTGACAAACGTGCAACGTCGAACAGACGATACAGTTGCATCAAGTCGGAAAATAGACTCACGCACGGATACAACAAAACTGATACGAGATGCAATCAAGATCCGATTTTCCGATCATGATCGGATACACGGAGACGATACATATTGCTGTGTTATGCCCTTAGTTCTGGTGTTAATCTAATACTCTGTTCTCAGAGTATTTTGTAAATTTTCTGATTTCTTATTATTTTATATTACTTTCTTACTTTGTTGTTTTTTCTCTCGTCGCCTCTTCTTCGATGATGAATTTTGCAGTGCATCTTGTTGACCAGTTTCTTGTTTGTAGAGCGTATTTATTGTGTGATAAATTTTGGATGTAGATGGCACTCACGAGCCTTCGTATTCAAAATTATCTAATGTCGAAGTGTGTGGGTGTTTATTGCACCACTTTACACACAATCAATTTAAACAAGTTAATTATTACTCCGCACGAAGAAATTTGGATAATTTAATTTAATATTTAGCTTAGGTTTTTCACAAAACCTTCGCTAGAGTTTACTCACACGTATTCCGTATTATAAAAATGGTCCGGTAACGGTTCCAGTGCATGAATCGAATTCCGCCCGCCGGGCGGTGGTTTCATAGCGCGTCAGGTCGTAGGCTCACGCGATCACTAATACAGAGACCTCATTAGTTTATTCTCCGAACTTCTTGCTATTACCTACAGTTTCTTTTAATAATTTATTTATGATAAATGTTCATTTTAATTTGATTATTTCTAAGAATATTTAAGATTAAGAAATTTCAAAAAACCACAAATACATTTAATACTATCCTATAATTTATTTTAATACTTTTCAAAATTATCTCTTCTGAAATTTTCACAGAAACACGTACTGTTCATAAACACCGCATACTGTGGACGCACCTTTATAACCAATAGGGAAGGACTGTCTGGTTATTAACAACAAATTTGATTAAATACCATCGAATTATCCAGTGCGACATCTAGTATTATGTGCGTGCAACATGAGATTTACAGAATATAATTTTCTTGACGAATGCTAGACGTTTTCTGTATTTTTTCTCAATCCCACAAAATAATTCATGTAAGGTCACCCTAGTTGCGAGAAACAGTAATTTAACCGTTTAGGTTCTCCTAGCTTTGACAGAATTCAAGTACATACAGGGTTCAGTCGGTTAAGTATCACTTAATCGACTACAGCAAAGGTCTAGTTCTGAGGTTCCCTAAGTGTACGCCGCGGCGCCCTAGAGAGTAAATAGGGGCGCCACGAGGCAATAGAACATTCCAGAAAAGTATGAAACTTTCGTGAAGTTTATAGAACTTTCTAGACTTATACAGCATATTATCGCACATTGTACACATATTTTGACAAGGATACCGTGACAAAATATTAACCTGGTAAGTGCGGTAAGTGCGGACTGATTAAGTTTGGGAACCCCTGGTCTAGTTTAAAAATAGGAAAACTGATCTACCACAAGACCGCATTGTCTTTTGTTTGAAAACCTCCGCATTACATATAATCAATGCATTTATTTATTTCCTTGATGAATACGTTATCTTTCGGAATTTTGTTTGTGCAGCCTGGGGCCTATTCCTGAAAGGTATGGAGTAATAATTATTAGTTACAAGTTCCTTCTTGTTTTGAAATATGGAGCTTTAAAATTGTTTTCCTCAGAGGAGAAAAGTGCTTCCTAATAATACAAACATTAGTAAGCACTTTTCCTTTTAAAGCGTCATATAGAGTGGTTTTTTTAAATCCGACGTCAAGTTGGCTGTGAAACATTCGTTGTTCTATTCATTGTGAATAGAAAACCACTCGTTATTTCAAAACAAGAAGGAATTTGTAACTAATAATTACTATTCCATACTTTCCAGGAATAAGCCCCTGAACGTAATAAAGTAATATAATTATAAATTAAGGGATGATGAGTAAAGCCCGGACTTTTAGGCAATTGCCTAAAATTTTATTTAAGAAAAGACATAGGCAATTAGGTTTTAAACGTTTAAATTACAATTTTAATTAGAATGAGATATATAATTTTTCGTGCCTAGGTGTCTGTTTTTACACTATTTTAAGCTTTTGTCTAGTTTTATATCTTAAGCGCCTACAAAGTTTTTTGTTGCCTATTTCATGCCTAAAATGGGAAATTATTGTATAATTAATTTTTATTAATTGCTTTTTCAGTGTGTGGAAGTATGTGTTTGCTTGCCAAAACATTTTAAATGCACTGTACGTGTTCGGTTAAACTCAACGCTGCTACGTTTCTGTAAATAGCCGAAAATTGAAATTCAAATTTTTTAAATTTAAATAAAATTACTTCAGGATTATTCACGAAAGAATTTCACGCTTTAATTGTTAATATAAATAATCTTAGGCGATAAAGGGCCCAAGCTACAAACTTTAGCGAAAATACTGACTCTTGTTTCTGCAAATAAAATAAAATAATCGATATTTTTACAGGGAAGTCATAAAAGAAAATTATTTTTCATTCTTTTTCTGGTAGCGCGTTTAATTTATTTTAATTTATTTTTAAATTTCTCTAATTCACATTTATCTGGTAGCCTTCACAAGAAATACTTCTTGATTAAAAAAAAAACGTCGGAGTGGTTTCGGAGAGCATTCATAAATGATTGAGAGGCGTTTGAATTTAACGCCAGTCATGTTAGCAATTTTCTTCTTACAATGACTGCGTCCACCGGAAATAATCTGCTTGCGCTTAGCTGTTTCAGCGTTTCACCATTCTTGAACATGTTTATAAAGAGTGTTTTTTTTAATCTGTCGTCGAAGTTGGCCATGAAAATTTCATTGTGAACCATCATCATCATGACAGTTGTTAATTTGACGTTTGAACTTGCAATTCCTAACCTTACTTTCGAAGTTTCGAACTCAACAGTACGATAGGACAACACAAGAATGTAATCTATTGTAATAAACGAAAAACTATAATACGAATGAGATCTGTTGAAACAATGAAAACAGACAATAAGAAAGTAAAAATTGAAACCTTTCGGATTAATACTTGAAACTGAACAGCGCCATCTTCGTTGGCGCCAAACATTTAAAACGTTGGTGTTTTTATTCATTTTGAAAATGAGCTTTCCTTCAAAAAAAGTGGAAGAGAAACAATCGCAGTTTTTTTTTAATGGTTTCTTGTCTCAACAAGAAAACAAATGACAGTCGACACGTTGTGTCACTGGAAGGTTTCTACTTATAAAACGCTTCGACGTTTCTGTTAATGAACTGTAAAAAAAAAGAAATGCTCTTAATGTCCACCGAAATTTTTGAATTCAAACAGCGCCATCTCCCTCTGAAAGGGCCGTCTGTATTTCACAGCGCCATCTATCCTTGTAGCGTCGGACACATACAATTTACGTATTTCCACATGTTTCAAATGAGAATTGCCCTCTCTGGAAACAAGAGACACTTGCTAACACGACGGTAATGCGGTGAAACAATATGACAGAAGAATCATCAAATGATTGCAAATTTCAATGAAAATAAAACTTTAAAAAATTGATAATTGCTACAACTTTCAACAGATGGCGCCACATCACCGCATGGAAAGGTCTATTTCCATACAAAACAATGTTCTAAGGACAAGCAATATGACACTACAATCATAAAATGTTTGTGAATTTGAATGAAAATAATTCTAAAAAAGGACTTGATAACTGCTCTAACTTTCAATAGATGGCGCGCCACGTCGCCTATTTTTAAGGTTACCGTATTTAGAAGGTACCGCCATTCATGTCCGCGGCTATCGTCCCCCAAATTAAAAAGGACGCGATGAAGATGCCATGAAACGCTAAGAAGAAAAAAGATGAATACATAACAAGTTACTGTTGCTAGGGAGTTTATGAATGAATTTGATTAACCCCAAATTAAAAGAGATAGAAATACAGTAACCTTACCTGTTTTCACAAAAATGTAAAAAAAACTTGGTAACTTAAAAAAACGAAAATGGCAACTGCTTTCAACAGATGGCGCCACATCACCGCATGGAAAGGCCTACTTGCTTGTGCATTATTTTTGTAAATATGTTCAAAGGACAAGCAATATGACAGTGGAATCATAAGATGTTTATAAATTTGAATGAGAAAAAAATTGTTTTTTCAAAAAAGTGATTCCTGATTGATAACTGCTAAAACCTTCAATAGATGGCGCCATGTCGCCCATTTTCACAAAAATAACGTTCAAGAGACAAGCTACATGACAGCAGAATCATTTGTGAATTTGAATGAAAATAATTCTTTAAAAAAATTTGATAACTACTATAACTTTCAATAGATTGCGCCACATCGCCTATTTTCACAAAAATGATGTTTAAAAGACAAGAAATATGATAGTAATCGTAAAATGTTTGTATATTTGAATGAAAATAAAACTTTAAAAAAGCTTGGTAACTTAAAAACACAAAAATGCAAAACAAAAACGCCTAATTTTTTTTAGGCTGCCTAAAGGTGCGCCTATTTCTTAGACATTAACTGCCTATTTGCCTGCCTAATTCAATCTTTTTAAGTGCCTAAAAATCCGGGCTTTAGCGATGAGTATCGGCGTGTTTTCTTTTACCAATAATACTTTTACTCTATTGAGTTAATTGTCATCTAACTCTTTACTTGTTGTTAGGTATGCTTGATGCTGTTTCTTAAATCAACTTAATTAAGAGAAATAAATTAATGTTATTATGTAAAAAATCTGCAATTCTATTGCTTAAATACTAATAAAAAATTAGAGTGTAAATGTTTCATCAAAATTGTTTTATTGCTTACATATCACTAACTACTAATCTCCGTATTCTTTCGTGCGAAAGTCTTACAATGACCTGGCTCAACGTTTATATTATTACATATTGCTGTGATCTCAGGGTATTTTGCAAATTTCTCTTTCTGGCCCCACGTTGGGCGCCAATTTAATACTGTGATATGCCGTCACTTTGGGCGACAATTTGATTGCAGTGTTATCTCAGGGTATTTTGGACAATTCTTTGCTTTTTTATATTGTCGCGTAAAATAAGCGCTGGTAATTTATTTTAGTCAATTAACGAATTAAAATTACGAGAAATGTCTTTCGATTACTTATATTTTAAATTATAAATTACTCTAAGTCCTTTTTACTTTAAAACTTAATTAATTATTATAATTATTTTAAACATAAATCTTACTTAACGAACTTATTTAACCTTTTACTTTAAACTAATACTCAATAATTCTAAGCTCATCCTTACTTCTTTAACTTCACTTATTTTAAACTTATCGAACTTATTTAATCTCCTACTCTTTTAAACTTTAACTTCATTACTTGACTTTAATTAAATTCTACCTTACTTTTAGGCAAAAGGGCCTGGCCCAAGGCCAGCCCTGTGCTCATGGAGAGCTCATTCGCTTGCTTCGGCTTCCGCGCACTTGTTCACAATTATTACTGACCAATTACTTTTAATACTACTTTACTGACTGCTTCACTGACTACTAATACTGCCTATCACTGACTCACTTTTAATACTACCCTACTACTGACTCACTTTTACTACTCTCCTGATTCTACCTGCGGGTCGATCTTTCATACATCCCTATCTCTACATCACAATTGGTTTCCTTGCTCTGGTGGCTGGGGTTCGGTTCAAAGTACAAAGTTCTAAAACGCATCAGCATCAATTGATCCTTGCCAAATTTGTTTTTCTTAAAGCGTTCTAATTGCCTCGATCTTAATTGGCACATGTAAACAACACGCTCGCATTCCGCAAAGCTTGCATTCATGCGAGTAAGTGTAACGCGACTTTGATCTACTTTAATGGTTGCTGATTCGCATAATTTTGAAATGCACATGATTGCAATAATTACGAAATGAATTTAAATTTACTTATTTCCTCAGATAATGACATCGTGACAATATTGACGTTTGCCAATTTACTTATTTATTGTTTAATGTCACACGTCGATGAGCCAATTTTATGCTGTGTAATCTGAGTTCTTTTAGATATTCGTTTCTTGTTGCAAATGTTTTTCTTTCTGCGTAAATCTCGGGTAATTTATTTTTCGAATAATTAATTTCTTTTCTCTTTTTCCTATTTTGTTGATTTTCCTCTCGGAGACTCTTCTTTCATGATGAATTTTGCAGTTTGTATCTCGTAGACCAATTTCTTTGTTGTGGAGTGTATTTCATGTGATAATTTTTGGAAGTAGATGGCACTCGCGAGCCTTCACATTCAAAAATATCTAATGTCAGAGTTGAGTGTGTGTGTGTGTGTGGGTGTATAATAAAGAATGTCGTAGAAGAAAACGTAAAACACAGTTTATTGTACCACTTAAAATAATTAATTTTCACAAACTAATTATTCGCATGAAGAAGCTCGGGTTTTTTAAACGAAATTTATATTATTAAGCCGGGTTTTTCACAAAACCTTCCCATTAAAGTTTTACTCACTTGTCTTCCGTACTGTTGATCTTTATTGCATTATATAAATTATCCTAACATTTACAGTTATAAACTTAATTCCTACGTATGTGGATTTACTGCTATATTATTTATTGCTCCATGATTTATTGCTTAAATCATATCCAGTGCTTCTTAAACGTTACAGTAAGTGAAACTTATTCAATTATACTCTGTATATAAAATTGCCCAGTTACAATAATTTAGTAGTCATAATTTCACTTGTTTTAAGTTGTGAAAACTTTTATTTGCATAGCTATGAAGTTATGCGTTCTCCAAAATAGCCAGGATTTGTTAGTATCATTTAAAAAACGTAGAAAATTATACTTTTCCAAAATGCTAAATTTTTTTAGGTTTCTCTGAGGTGAAATTAACTGCGGAAATGAGTCGGAAGGCATTAAGAGCGTCGAGATCAGCGTTGTAAACTTTTGCCAATATTAAACGTTTTGCGGCCGTAAAAAGAAGGTAGGAATGTCGTAATTCGCTGACCTTTTTGGCGCTAATTTGTTGTTCCTTTACGGGACTCTTCTGCTACTCGTAAATTTTATTCTTGGACTCTTTAGCAAAATTAATTTTTTTTCCGACTTTTTCCGTCAGAACTTTGATTCTACTCTAAAAATAAAATAAAATAAAAGCAGTAATCAATCATCTTAGCTATCAGTTAGTAAGAAAAGAGAACACATTCGTATTGAAACGAATTTGTGATATTATTATTCACCGAACTTTCATAGCGCTTAGAACATGAACCTTTTTTGCTGTGCCATCGAGAATTTTCTCCTGAACTTCGAGAAAGTTGTCAATTTCGAAATAAAAATATCAAGTCCTTTGGGAAACTTCTGCTGAAGGAAAGCAATAAAGCCGTTGTCCATTTTAGGCGTAGCGTAAAATTTCAGAGGACACTTAACAGACTGCAGATTACATTATCTTCCATCCGCCGCGTAATCGGAAATCTCTTTTATGTAGGTGCTCCCTATTGCCTTCAGCTGGGCCGTAATGATATTAAACGGTTTACATCTGCAACCCGGGGCCTTGCCAGCTCGCAGAAGTCGGTCCGTTGTCAAGGCAACAGGTGGATCGGCGTTGGCGTTTACCACGACGTAGGAAGCATTCCTAATTAAAGCATCTCTTGCGTGATTGATAGATAACGTGTGGGCAAGAGTTACGGTTACCCATACATTTACTGCATTTCATTTACATGTTTAGAGAAATACTCGTGTGGACGTAGAGGAACTTCAGTGCTGAAATTAGTTTAATGCGATTAATACATAATTTTTTGTTAATAACATTGCAGACGGTGTGCCGAGTGTACGTTAAGAGAAAATCGAAAAAGTAATTTCTGGCTTAAATCCGCATCTAATTTCGCTGACTCTATCTGCAAACTTTTAGCTTATTAGGCAGCGCTGTTTCCAATCCCTTTTACAGCGCCTGGAGCCTCTTATAAATTATTTATATCTTAATCCCGATTTTATAACAGAGGCGCCATTTACATTTATCTGATTAACGCATCGGTGAACTTTTGAGTTCCCCTATCGGGAAAGCTCCTCCGGAATTGGCACGTTAAAGAAAACTCACAATCAGTTGTTCGGAAAAAATAATAGCACTTTTATGTTCGACAGGTGGTATCGGACTAGTTAACCATTACGGGCCCGAGTAAGTCACGGTGTAATTTCGAAACGTGCGACGAGATGGAATTCATTTGAATTCGTTCGTGCGGATAACGTCGTGCGTTACATTCCATTTGCTGCTTACGGTCGTATCCGTTATTCATGGTACATACGATGTACGGAATTTTCAGCGAGGGAAAGAGCGCTGCACCATTAATATTGTCACATCGCGTTCCATGTGTTTCAATTTTAAGAGTGATTTACTACCGTTGCTCCAGTTTGTACTCGCAGCGAAGACGGTTGGTTGCATTCTGCTTTTTTTTTAATAAAAATAGCATATCACACACAAATATTAAAAGTGACGTCTTATTCAACGAATAGCACGAGCCAACGAGTGAGTGTTTAAAGCCATTGAATCGAATATTATCTTCGTTATTACTGCTAATAGTAAATCGACAATTAAAGTGGCATAAGTCGTATTAACTATTTCTTCTTCTTTTTCTTCTTCTTCTCTTCTTCTTGTTTTATTGGCCGAGCAAATGAATGCTCATTTGTCAGTCACTTTGTAAGTTGTTATTTTTTTCCCATTTGTACAATTACTCATTTTTCCCATTGAAGGTCTGTTTCTTTTGATTTCCTTAATTGTATCGTACCATCCTACCATCCAAAAAATAAATAATTGTAAATATCCACTTCAATTGATGAGCAGGATATATACATAGATTTACCTTTTATAGGAAAATGAAATGTCTATTCGAGCTGTCTTTCTCTCTGCGCCTTTATGATATGACAAGAATATTTTCTCAGCGTATAATAAATAAATAACTTTATTTCATCACGTATTCCTTCCCTATTATCTATTTTATCCCCTTCGTGACTACGACTTCTCATTTTTACGATCAAGGCAGGCTGAAAAAATTCGTGCTCCTTCACGTGCGATAGAATTTTCACGTTACATGCTCTCGACGGACATTTTTCCTACTTACAACGAACACGAAACCCAGAAGTTCCATTCGGAAAATACAACCCGATGAAATTAATTGAAATTTTCTTTCACGTGTCTGATATAATTCATCACGCGCTAATTGGCAGTCATGGTAAGTGGTATATTGTCTGCCAGAATAAACAGCAATTACACCGATTGCCAGCCGGCTTCGTGGCATTCATTAAGCTCGAATGAAAGAGGAGATTTACATCATTTTATTGTAGTGCATGTTACAGCCCACTGAACGTTTTGACAAAGGGCCATGTTCTATATTTTTTTCTACATTGACTCATTCATCTATCATGCGTCCAACAATTATTGTAGTCCTGGGTGGCTTTGGTATCACACATAAATGCCGATTTTTACTTCGTATCGTTGAATTGAAGTCTCAAATATTTACTGTCAGACAATAAATAAATGTTTCTTTACGTATTTAATGTTTTAATGCCATTTGAAACAATAATTAGTCAGCCACCTAGGACTACAATAATTGTTGGACACACGTTATATTCGACAGCATCAGTGAGCGCTGCTAGTTAATAACGAATGGGCTTAACGCGGATAAATATTTTTTATTAATGCGACTGACTTGCTGTAAGCTATCTGATCTTTCTGTATATCTCTGACATTGAACAGAATTTTAAGGACGTAGCATTTTCAACAAAGATTCAATTCCTGTAAAATCCTTGGATAATGCGTTTCATTTATTATGTAAACGTGGGAAGTAGGGATCCTTTCGTTTGGGAATACATTTTCTAAATTCGGCTAAAAATAAAACGGTGGTAATCGAAAACAAAGACTAACAAATACGCTTTCAGTTTGATTTTAACGTAAAACTTCTCAGCCTTATAAATATACAAAGCGATCTTGTTTTTGCGAGACTTTTGGATTTTTTTTAAATCAGATATCGTTGTTGTTTTCAAACTATCACAACTTTGCCCTTCTATCTACGAGTATTTCACTGAGTTATTGAGCTTCTCAGTACAAAAATTACAAAATTTCTAAAACTGAAAACTTCCCGAATAAAAACCTTAATATCTCGACAACGGTTAGAGTTAGGGACTTGAGCTCTTTTCTGGCATTTGACACCATCTTATAGAGCTCGATGAGGCGAAGCTAACGGCACAAAGCACAAGTGTTCAACCGTTCTTGAGTTATTGAGCAAAAACTGCAAAATTTTCTGAAACTGAAATTTTCCCGAAACACGGGCGGAGAGAGAGTATTATCAGTCAAGGTCACGCTACTGCGTAGGTCGTCTCAATTCACGTCCGACCGATGGCTCCATCTCTCTTTTCGCTTGAGTGAAACTCTCTTAAGGCTGGTCTACACGCAAGGACTTGTCGAATCAGACAAATCGTATCAAGTAAGACGGAGCGTGTGGACCGCAAAATGTAAAGCCAGACGTACGTCTGATTCGACAAGTCGTTCGATAAGTCGTTGCGTGTAGACCAGCCTTTAAGCCGGTCTTTATTTAAGGGTTCGTCTGTATTGTAACTGTTTCCGAGTTTATAAATTGTACCTACCTTTTATTAATTAAACGTAACATACTGCAAACGTTCTTGACAGCCAGGTGTGCCACCTTCTGTTTCGTCGAATATACAGATTCGGTAAATGTTTAACTGGACATCCTGTTGTAATGCGTGCGGCAGGAAACACACTAGAAAAATAAAGACTAATCACGCCCACTTGTTTTCAATGCCAGTCACCGGTCATCGCCCGCCCCGCCGGGCCATTGGCAATTAGTTCTCCGCGAACCGAATCGAAGCAAACTTGCTGTGTCCAGTACCCAAATTTCCGATTCTGTATACACGCATTGGCTTCTCTCTTTTTACTTATTTCACATTTATCGTTGGAAAAACAGTGACGCCTTCTGGCGACATTTTGTGAACAGGCTGGCGACATTGCCTATAAAAAATCGTGCAACCCTGGCCATCACCTTAAACATACAAGTTTTGAAAAATTAATTGCAAAATCCCAGTTTATGCAATTTATGCGCAGCATTTATCGAGCATTTACAATTGGCAGATTTGGGAAACTGGGTTAATCGTATTATCAGTTCGTCGTTGACTATTCGGGGCACATCTGTCCTAGGCAACCGCCAGATAATTCGGCCCGTTCAAAGTGAATTACGAACAATTCGGGAACTTTCGTCCCATAAATGCGCCGCAGGCAGTTTAGATTGATCTGCTCCGCACCACCATATTTAACGGAGAGTTACTTATTGGAAAGTCGAAAAGGCGCAGGAAATCGTTATCATCTACTGCAGACACATTTTTCATAGTTTACGCTAACCAGAATTAAGTTTTCTCAGTCAATGTCCCGTGAGAGTCAATAAAATTTGATCAAATGTGATTCAAGTCTGTAAATATTACATCCGCTTCTGCGTTCAATATTTGCCTTCGAAAGCTCTGTCTAAAATAATTATGTCTACAGAACAAGCCTGACAGTTATTGATAAGAAGTTTCTCCCTAAAATGTCTCTTTTAAATTTTAACTCGTGTATGTTCTGTGTGGCTACAAATTTGTGAACATGTTAATTAAGTATAAAAAGGGTTTAACCAGACCTTTCAAGAGTATAGCAGAGTGACCTCCTTCCATTTTTCGATTTATTTTTCTTTAATATCTCCCACTGCTGCTTCTCTCTATTTTTTTCTTAGAGCGTCTTCTTTTTTCCTTCAGGTGTTTTCCACGCTATATTTTTTATTGCTTTTGTCTCATCCATACCTTTAAATTGTCCTTAATTGATGTTGATGTTAATTAAGTATAACGTTTGAAATTAATGTAAATATAATAAATCTAAAAATAGATTTCAGATGTTCCTATAGATGAAACTTATCGACTGACAGAAACGTTTATGTTCAAGAAATGATTTCAAATTCTGCTTGGATCTCGTTTTCTTTTTAATGCAAAAGACGGGATTTAATTTAATAGTTTGAAAACTTCAGGAATAAATCTAGGAACGTCTCGTGTCTACATGTGCGTGGCAGGTTGAAAGCAGATGTAACTTGTAACAACCCTCCACTCTGTAATTACACCACCACGAATAATTTACCAGGGATAATTTCAATTTTATACGTCGAAATTGTCCCCGGCTCATCTATTCGTAATGGCGTAAGAAAAGTTTTGGGGACGGCGAGAGAGCAGTAACGGTACAATCGATAAATGAGGCAAGCCATAACGAGCCGGTGCGGAATATTCTCAAACTCCGACGATCGTTTTATTACGCCCTTGAGGGAAAAACTGCAAAAGTAAACAAAATCACCCCGTTTTGACCCCGGTGCAATGAAGTGGGCTAAAGTTTGTTCGGGCGTTCTATCAGCGGCGTACCGTTGGAAGCCTCACCCCATCTCAAAGGTGTCTGTCCTTCGCACTGAATTGGCCTGTAACAGATACGCCACTGCATTCTATTTTCGTTACGTTCCCTTAATAAAATTAACTGGCAACCCTTTCGTTTTCTGCAATTATTTAATTAAGGTCAGGCAAACATCTTATCGTAATAAAATTTCAATATTCGACGGATCTTAATTTACTAAGAAGTAATTGGTAAAATTTTAATAAAACTAAATTTATTATATATTCCCGTTTTCTCGATGATAAAAGCAGACGTGGTCGCAAAGTTTAATTTGGTGCAATATTTTTAATAGTTAATTAATACGTAGGTGATCACCTGCTCCATTTCGCAGCGAATTTCTCCCAAAGTTTAAAACAATCTTGCATAATTAAGGGGAAAACTAGCCGGACCAACCACCCCTCATGTTAAAATTATTTCCATGTGCGCTTTAATGCTAAATTTAACGTCTGCCTCGGAAGTTGCGACACGACATCCGAGGCTGGCGCCTGTTTAACAAACCATGCAGAAACGGCTAGCTTCCGCTGAAGCACGTGAGCTTGCTTCAAGAAGCTCTCTCCACGGATGTCTCCGACAGAGGGCGTGCCGGATGTTGCTATGCAGCTCAGCGTTACTTTACGATACTCACAGTAGTCACAGTAGCGTATCTGTTATCCTACAACGAGCGGTCTCCTGTGACTATCGTTGAGGTTCATTGGGAGCACTGCGGAATCTCAGGAGAGAACTAGTAACACTCGCGTGAGTTTTCTATCATTTCGTTTCCTTTTACTCTACAAAAAGTTTACATACGAGTGGGTTTGGAACATAAAATCCTATACACTGTCGCCTTTGTCGCGTTTGTAAAACAAGCAAATTGCATCTGCATTTTATCAAGTAAGAAAGCTGACCTGATTTCTTGAATTCATTATAAGTAAATAAAATTAATTTGGAATAAATCGACAACCCCCCAATAAATTATAACTTTACGATTCCCTTGAATTAATTCAAAAATTCTATGCGGCTTGTCAAACTTTGAACCACCAGAGGCTCTCTCTGTCATGACTTGTTTAACTTTGTTAGCGTCGAATATTTTACGAAATACTGAAAACACAAATTCCTGTATTATTTAATTCCAAATGGAAATTAAGGGTGTATGAGGGTATGGCACAAAATAAGGGGATTAATGCTCTAACTTTGTAATTACTGTAATTGCTCGCTTCTGCGTGTTCAATCCAAAAAACGTAAAGCTTATAATACACTAACTGACTGTTATTTAAAACTCATTTTCGAAACAGTTCTCTATTGATTTAAAATCTCTATGTCTTCGTCTTTTTTCTCGAAATTAAAGGAACCTAATTCTATAAGATTTCATATCTCAACGAAGATCGAAGGGTGCAAAGTGTAATAGTAACAGTGTTGTTTGTATTGGCTTACTTTGATAAATAAATGTCTCTTTCTCTTCACGTAATTGTTCCTACTATTAAAGATCATGTGTTACAGTCAAGGTTTTATTTCTTGAGAACGCACTTGTACCTAGCAGTTATAGATTCACCAAATTTCCTTCTTACTGGTTGTATTGTAATATTAATTTATTTATTAACAAAATCAGATCAAATGAACTGTTATTTTTGTCATTTTTCTCACCACAGTAAAGTGACCCTACAATTTAGGGTGGCCCTTAGTTTGTGAAATTGTGATTAATAAATAGTTTTACGCTGGGACACTCCATTAAATGTTTCTATTTTACGAAAAAATTATGCCTACTTTTTTTAAAACTGGTCAAGTAAGAAGGAAAGGCCCCTATTTATTTATTGTTTTAAATATTTGCCAAATTATGATAGTTCGTAAAAACAAGTTTGATAATTTACACGACTAAATAATTTACAATAATTTGAAAATTGACTGCCATAATCACGAACTAACGTATTGAAAAAATAAGTTTTGGGAAAAGATTAAAGCTCTTAAGCAAACAGTAGCAAATTTTTTATTGATCTATGAGTATTAGGGCTTGTTCCTACATCCTAATACGTATCTAATTGTACATAACTGCCAGAGGCAATGGCACGCAGTTTTCTGCGAATATGTCTCTTTTTTCGCTGGACAAAAGTAACATTTATTTCCCGAATCGTAATGACATGAAGCAAGATAGGGCCAAAATATTGTTTCATCATTTTGATGATGAATATTAACAAAATCATTACGCCAGAACAACCAAGAATTTTTTAAACGAATGTAACATTAATGAAAGGAAACAAAGAAAACAATCTCCCAAATGCCCTCAGGCGAGACCTAGTGAAGAATTTTGGACACATCTCGCTAGAAAAGTTTATGATAGTGGTTGAGAACGAACACCAGTTGCGGAGAAGAATATTTCAGAAGATTCGGGAAATAGATGTTACTTCTGTCCAGCGAAAAATGAGACATATTTGCAGAAAGCTGCGCGCCATTGAAGATAATGCTCCTCTGGCAGTTATATAAAATTAGTTACGTATTACTTTAGAATGTAGGAACAAGCCCTAATACTCATGGATCAATAAAAAATTTGCTACTGTTTGCTTAAGAGCTTTAAATTTTTTTAATTTTTTTAATTTTTTTAATTTTTTTTTAAATTTTTTAAATTTTTTAAATTTTTTTTCGTTATTTGTAACAAAATTTTGTGCAAATCGGTTTTGATTACAGCAGATTCCTCGAGCATGCTCTGTAGAGCTGTTTCAGGCCTAATTGGGCCTTCATCAGCAGAACCGCAGCTTATTATGTAACGAACTGGCTTCAATTTTTCAATCCTACTGCAATGTCAGGTCAAAAAGCGATCGAAAGATGTCGCTACTTAAATTGTTCGTTATTTGAAACATTACTTCCTTTTGATTGTCATCTTTGGTTAAGGAGTAAAATAGTTATTGTAATCTGTTATTAGTTTGATACCCTTTCCTGCGGTATCATTAACGACTTTTAGTTTTTGTACTAGCTCATATCGGTGTTCAAAATGTTAGGAAACGATGTCAGTAAAAAAAAATCTATATTCACATCAAATTTAGAGAAAAATGCTTTCGTCGTTGATGTGACAAAATGTTACAGTCCTCTTTCAAATAAATTCGGAAATTTGTATAGCTTACAGTATCATCCTCTTCATTTTAATTTAATCTTGCAATCATATTTCTCTTAGAAGTAACTGGTCTTTATCATCAAAGAATGTTAAAGTAAGTGTTTCGGGCTCAGATATCATTAATGATTTTAAATTTTTTTTGGTAATAGTTCTGATATTTCAGCATTAACTTCATTGTACTCTAGAACTTGCTTCAGAAATTCTATATCTATTCTGGGTGCCTCAGCAGCAGAGGTGCCCAAAACTATGCTTTTACATAAACTTTTACAAGAACTATAGGCCAGAGTGGGCCATGAAATGGACAAACGTCCAGATAACGTCTTAGATAAAATTACTTTTAAACTCAAAATAATTCAACAATAAATGTTCGAAATGTTGTCCATTTGCAAAACATATTGCACCCTTCTTATTAGATTTAAACTTTCTGATATAAACGATTTTTATCCATCGGAAAGCACTATTTTAAAAATATTTTAACATTTGTTCCTTGACAAATCGAAAATTAACCGCATGCGGTTAATTTAACGTGAGGTCACTAAATATGTATTTAAAAACTTGTTGACTAACTCATTTCAAAAGAAGCATTCATCATCCTTATATTATTCTACGCTGAGTTTTTGAACTGAAATTTGTTTATTTGCTTTTACAAATATGAATGAATTTTGTATTTGGGTCATTTTCATTATAATAGGCTACCGCACGTGCTTCAAAGTTTAAGGAAGCCTTAAAAGTTTCTCCTTCATAAAGGAAGGTAGAAGGAATATCTGTGAATTCGATTTTATAAATAAGGCTGGCCTTACACTTTAACCCTCCTTTATGAAGGAATGTTAGAGGAGCAATGTAAGGAGTGTTCTTGAATTCCGCCCTTAAACTTACTGACAAATAATTGAAATGATATTTGAAAAAAATGAATTAACCAAAGACATACTATATTTTTTCCACAGTTACAAGTGTCTGTTAAGGCTTTATATTCTGTTGAAGTTGTTTGGAATTGCTAACGATAACGTCCAGTATGTTACCTAACGAGCATGTTGACATGGTACACGAAAGGAAGCATCGGTTGCGTTTGGTCCTTCAACTCCCCTGAAAAATATAATTCTAATTTCCAAATATTCTTTATAACTCCATTAATAACATAGATGGGCTGCAGTAGTGTGTGCTAAACTATTCTCCAAGATCCAAGGATATTCGAAAGACAAGGATGTGAGCCTTATGTTGTACAAATGAAAGGACGATGTAGAACATCTTTTTCAAGAATTTTTCGTTTGTTTGTTGAATTCTATACGTGGATAAAATATCCAACCCTTCTTTTAAATACCTGTATATGTAATTTTCGTATGTAGACGTACATTAACAGACCTTTCCAGTAATACGATTTGCCTGAAATTTTACAAATTCTATTTTTATATGAAATGGAATAAACCTAGCGGGTGTCCCCTATATAAACAAAAATGAAAATATAGCCATAGGAATAAATAAGGGCCAGCCTACTCTACATGTAAGATTTCTTGGATATTTTCTTCTGATGACCTCACGAAGTTATTCCAAAATTTCGGTTCTGTATGAATTATCAAAGAAAGAACCAGAGCATCAACATTTTCACTAGAATCGTGTCCATCTGATGACACAATTTTATGAAATGAAAATGCGGTTTTACTGAACAAACCTTGCATTTTTTCTGGAAAAAAGATAGTGGTTTAGAAAAAGGAACAAAGAACTTTAATTCGGTACTTATAAATCTCTGAATATTTGGGGTCGTAATAAATACTTATAAAATAATAAATTAAACAGTACGAGTGAGTTTACCGAAAGGAAATTAAATATTTAATTGCGATTAAGTATTTGATTGAGATTAAAGTTCGCATTGCCACGTTTTATCAATATGATTACTATGGCAACAGGAGTTTTAATCTCAATCAAATAGTTAATCGTAATTAAATATTTAATTTCATTTCGGTAAACTCACTCTACCTATACTATTGTGATAGTGTCTGTTTTACATTCAGCTGTATTGAGCACTGATTAAAAGCAAAATCTAATTAAAACCGGCGAGTTCGGAACTGTCATGTTCCATTTTTGCGTTTATTTTAGATTCAAATAATTATTATGCACAAACGAAAAATTTCCGCGCGAATTATGTTTCCCCGGGGCTAATTCAATCAGCGGCCACTCCAAAGGACACCGAGCATTCCGTTGCGCCGGAACTGCACTTCGAAATTCAAAAATTAATCCCCGCCGGCCTTAATTAGCGAAGTTATATTAAGTTGAAAATTGCCGAGCATTGTGTAGATCCGGTTAATGGGTCATCTAGTCGGTGGAAATAGTCGAGGAGCCGCTTCAACTACATCGTCGAGGATGAGGTGCATGAGAACAAAAAGTCTTTCATAACATTGTGGATTGCATTAATGAAGGCCTTACGTGGAAATTAATTAGACTTATTATAAACTATAAACTGTAATTTGCAGGAGATCATATTATGTATTTGTTTAGCCCTAATCTACTTTTTGTCTCTATTTTAACATCAAATGGAAATAATCTGCAAGGAAAATTAAAAAGAAGAAAACATTAGCTGGCACGCTTCCCCATTCTGCTTTTGTAGGCTTTGCATCTGGGATCAGGTGAATTCATCTGATCATAGGCGTAAGCCATTATGACAATTTAGGATTATACATAAATAGCTGTTGGAATTATGACAAAGTCACGTCATATTATGAATAGGTATAAGTGGCAAAGCAATCGTTTCCATTTATTTCCGTTTTCCGCAGTAAAATTCGACGTGACCACATTCACAATACGTTCGGCACGTAGGCAGGCGTCGCGACGTCAGGTCGAACGAATTCATAAATCGTGACGGTGACTTATTACGAAAAGGACGAAGAGAATTTATAGCAACTGCGGAAAATCTCTCTGCTGAAACGCGGAAAACCTAAATATTCGCTGCGAGAAACTTCTCCGTTAATCAGAAATTACCTCTTCGTGCCGCAGATAATTTGAATGACGAAGAAGTTCGGCGGAATTAATTGTTGGATATCGGAGAATGAGGTGAAGCTGAGCTTTAGGGAACTGCTTCGGAGCAAACGCGCTCATTATGTGCAGTAACAACGCATTGTGAATTAATAGGTTTCCTCTGGAATTGAATAAGGTTAAGCTCAGAACACAAAACGTATTTAAATTTTAGGCAGCATTATGTGAAGTAAAATGGAAACATAGTTTTGCAATCGGTAAGTTAGTGATCTCCTTGCTTCATTAAAAAAAAGGAACCCAAAGTGTCCGGTTTTTAAATATAAATAAATTTAGTCCCTTTTAATTTTCTTTTCCATAACCTCGCGTCATTCTAAATAGTCATGGATGAGGGATATTAATCTTGCCTAGTACTGACTGTATCGGTATTATTTAGGATAAGCCATAAAGCGTGTTAGAAAAATGAATCTTATCAAAATCAATTATTTCAGTCTTGAAAAAAGACATTAACAGGATAATACCGATATCTCTATAATCCGTAAATAACCCTTCCACTCATTTCTAATCGAAGACATCCATAACGGTCCCTCTTTTTTGTTGGTTCAGTTTCTTGCCGGGAAAACGTTTTTTTTTATCAGCTCGAAATGTCGGGGATGTTATCACCTTGGGGGAAGGGTACGGATCGCTCTCGCAATAGTGTTTTTGCGTCCAAATAAGCACTCGACCCTGAATACGAGCGGGGGTATTCGCTTCCCTTCACGGCCACCTTATTTCCGGCGTGGATGAAATAAGATCGTGTTTTTTTTTCTTTCAATGGGGATGTGGATATCTACGGCACGCACGCTAATGGAGCCGTGAATATTCAACAATTTGCGGCAGTTAATTTGCTTATAAGAACAAGACTTTGAAATAATGCGCGAATGAGAACAAATTAAAGCCATAAAACCACGAAAAGGAGAATGAAAAGCCATAATAAATTCAAAAGATAATAAAGGATGAGGTATTTTATCCTAGCAAGAGAGTCTTTCCTCATTATTTTTTTCTTGCAAAGTGGATTTTTATGTTTCCCGCTTGTAGCACAGAAATTCGCTTAATTAAACTAAAACCAAAAATTATGAAATTTATAATCCGGATCGTTTCGGATAATTAACGGATGAGCATGTTGCTGCCATGACTCGGATACAACAATATATGAGCAACATAGTCGAACCATTAATCAAACAAAAACTGGGAACAGATAATATATAATATAATAAAACCCGTTGCTATGGAAACCGTGTGGAGACAGTGATTGCAAAGCGGTGTTCTACGAGATTAATCGAGGGTATGCATTATAATAAAATTCTGTCCTCCGGGGAATGCTGATTATTCCACCTGTTGTCATGGCTACTGCGATGGATGGCAGCAGCGTCACAAAACTCCCATTTCATCTTGACGATGATACTATAAACAGCTCGAGACGTCGCACGTACGAGTATGTAATATCAGTAATAGAATCAGGAGACTGTGTTGCCCTCACTTTTAAATCAAAGTTTCCTTCATGCAAAGCAGTCCGGGATAATTAAAGCGGGTATCGATTTTATTCTTCTTATTAAATTACTGGCCTCCGAAGTTTTAATCTCCCGGGGTAAAAAATTCATTATGTAATCTCGCGGATTCCGGCCGTCTCCGACGAATGAATTTTCGAATAACAAGTTATTAATAAATTAATTAACTTTGTTTGGCCAAGAATGTCGCGGTCTTTTCCAGACGCGATCAAATTTTCAAAGAAGAATGGATATCAGACGTTATTGTATGAAGTAGAATTAAAAGTTTTCCTTCGGAAAATTCTTTTTTAATTGTAATAGCACGTCATCCATTTTCCTTTGTATACAAAGTTGTAATGTATTGACAGCGTAATAAATAATTTCTCCCCTTGGAATGATTTTGGGATAATGAATAGGATTAAAAATTTCAAAGGATTTTCTCTTCCGTGGTACTTCTTACATTATACAAAAAATTTAGTCCTTTCTTTCTGTAAGGAATTTATAGATTCGTACTTGTAAATCAAAGTATCAGTTTCAAATGTCGTAGATCAGGCTTTAATATGCGCCTCTTGAAAAATATCACTATCGCCGATGTATGCAAGTCGAAGAAACTTCTTCGATAAATAATTCATCGGCTTCCCGTTAGCGCGACGGAGATTTATCGTTCGCTTTTAAATTACGACACAAAGTGTATCGCCGATTCATTGCAACAATGCCTTCTTCCAGATTCAGCAAGTGATTTTTCCCCGGTGTCACTGTATGGCATTACGCGCGCCTGTGAGGGTTAAGGTCGTAAGGATAACGTTATTTCTGTGAGATTTATTATTAAAAATTAACATAATGGTCTGATTGTATCAGTTTTTCCGCAATTCTTTCTATTTTTTATTTCAATTTACAACATTACCAGCGGCCAACGTGACACATAAATAACCAATGATATTTGCATATCTCAAATTAGGTTGGAAAATTTCCCTTGTCGCTTTTTTGTCTCCGGTTGAAAGAGTAAGGGTGGTATTTTGAGATTCACCTGACCAATTTTATCTTTGGGGATTTAAAGAATATTTACAGGTAACCTCGTTAAGTTTATAGTACACAGAGTGCTTTCTAATAAATTGAAATAACTTCCGGAACAAATTGCTTACAACAAACTATGGAAAATACAAGTTTGCTGAACAATGTTGTAGATTCACACAAACAATGACAACAGTACTTACTAGTAGAGTTGCCAAAAAACAGCGACATTACACCACAGCCGAAAAAAAAATTAATTTGTTAATTTAAATAAAACAAAACTGTGAAGTGATCCAATTTAAAGACATCTTCAGAAGGCCACGGGATTATAAATCATGTCTTAGCTAGATTCATAATTCTGCCCAAATTTTCTGAATTTTTAATTCCTTGGCTTTCCGAGGTTGACTTTAAATTAGACCACTTGATGTGCAGTCATTATGCGTCTAATAAAACCTTATTCCAATGTTGGGTAATGTCATTGTGTAACTTTTGATATTTTGACAGCTATTTCGCTACCTTCTTCAGAAAAACAATGAAACAGTTTCAGTTTTCCTGAACAAATGAGTTAGGACTGGATAAGATCTGTCAATACCATGACATTATCCAGAAGTCAACATTACAGGGAACAACGGCCATTTAATGCTTTGGTTTTTCTTTGAGGAAGGCAACAGTATTGCTGTAAGTATATCAGAAGAACATCCTGTATATTGACAGGCATCCTGTATATTGACGAAAGTGTAATTACGACGAAATTTGACCTTCGGAACTTGGACTGGTTCGAAAAGTCAGCTTTAGAACGTTAAACAAGCCTGGTCACCCTATCATTTGATAATGAGACTCTCTCATGTCGAAAGTAGGATACATTACAGGCCTGTCATTGGCCCTTCCGCGAACCGTTCGCGTTGAACGACGCTCCAATGTAAATTTCTTTCAGTCGATGTGACTACTCGCTTGCAACCAGACTGTACTGAGGGTTACTCTCGATTTATTTAAACTTTTCATCAAACGGGATTGTCTTGAAGTGAAAAGTAAACTGAATTATGGCCCGGATGTGAAATTGGTTGCGACGAAACCCGAGCCTTTTTCGAGGGTTCTCCAAGCTTGTTCCGCTGTATCTACGGCAGGTATGTTTTTAGTGTTCAGTCGGTTCGTAATTTGCGTTCTCTTTTATTTAGATTTTTTAAATATACACTTAATTGGTTCCCCCTATTCATTCCGAACGTTTCACCGGAGTTCCGTTGAGTAAGAGCTGCTTGGCGATCGTCCTCGTGGTATGCTCTTGCTGAAAGGTTTGATGGCGTCGTTATAAACGGATCTTGGCCGACCATCTTGAATTTTGTCAACGCGGGGTGTCATTGCGTCATCAGGAGGGCCCTCTCCATGGAAACGAAAGTGGTAACTGGAAGCCGTTACTCCACCATACCCTTCCTACCTCATTGCCTTGAAGTCAAGATGACATTCGAAATGGGGCGGCGCTCCTCTTACGCCTAACCTCGACGGACGACATGTCACGTTTGCATTTTGAATAACCAAAGGTTGGAGATTTCTATCTTTCTGATTCTATTTGTTTGTTTAGTTTGTGTTATCGTAGTTTAATATTAAGGCTGCGCTGTATAAAAAGTTTAAGCCAGGTCTAAATTTAATCCAAGTTAAAATGTGACACATAAAATGTTGTACGTTATAACAAGTGTCACATTCTAACTTAGAATTAAAGTTAATCCTGGCTTAAACCCTTTATACAACGCAGCCTAAGTGCTTAAACCACAAACGGCGTTGATACACGATTCTATTTTCGAATTGTAGCGTTCGTTTTAATGCGTTTTGTAAACGGATCCGTAAAAGAGCTTCTTAGCTTATCTTTAACGCTGATTTGATACAATCGTTGAAGGTTGTCAATTAAAGTTTTGATTTTGGACATAAATAAAAACAAGTGTGCATTACTGGTGGCTCTTATTTCTTTCGGATTAATAAATTCAGCCCCTTTAAATTTTTAGGGTTACGTGCAACCCATACTCCTCGAGTATGGCCGATCGGGAGATGATTCCAATAGACCCATCTCTACATCTGTAATCAGGTAAGGTCACAATTCTGTCAATTACTCAGAGACCAAGCTTAAAATGGACAAGGCTACGTTCATGATCAAGGACATTGATTCTGAGCAGTTGTCCTTTGAAAAAAGGATAACCAATGGAATGTCAAAAAAGTAACTGGAGCTGTTTCAGGTTTCCTCAGAAAAAAAGAGATTTTGAGGCGTGAAGAGAAGACATATCAACACAATGGCATTATTCCGAAGCTTATCATTGAGTGCCAAGGAAAACTTCAATTCTTCAAGGTTATTTTTTATATCCTTGTCATACTTTTATAATTTTTTAAGTGATTTTTCAAATAGCGTTTCAAATCTGCTCTCTGTTACCAGTGGAAGTCGAAAAAGAAGCAAGAAAATGAGCTAATGTTCTTAAAACGGTACTAAAACATTATTTTTCAACAAAGTCATCTTGGTGATTGAGGTCTTTGAGGTCGTCGTTCCTTCTTCATGTTGACGAGTGACCAGACTTTTGTTGTTGTATAAAAAGCGCATGTTAAATTGCTTTACATTCAAATGAAGTGGTAGTCCAACGTGCTACAAAAAGATGACAACTCTCTTATTATACCCGTTTGACTATTATTTGACTATATTGAAACAAATGTCTCATTCAACAAAAGGAGCAAATTTTCCCATATTAATAATAGTTATTTATTTTATAAGTGTTTTAGATAGCATTTTATCCACGCAAGAAAATTAAACGCGAGAACGAAGTTCGAGCGTGAAATACAACGTTTTATCCACAATTACGGAATCAGAATGAGTGAAAGTTAATTAAAAAATATTCGTATTCGTAAAATGAAACGTGACAGGCTTTGTCTTACCTACTGGTTGCTATGGTACGTTGTTTATTATTATCCACTAGTGGAATAAAGTAAGTTTATTCTACTAATAGATAATAGGTCACTTTAAATGCTTCATAAGTGTGGATAAAAGTTCAATTATAATGTGATAGTGGATAAATAATAACATGTGTATTCGTAATTTACAACAATGTTTTATCATGTAACAGTTTCATCTATGCATAAAATCGTTAATACGTCTTGTAGTGACTTTATACATACAGTGTGGCCAAGCAAGATAGCCGGCCATTATGTGCCAAATGTCAAATTATCAAATTATAATACTAGGTTATTGTAACTTGCTTTTAAGAACATAAGAGACCATAATGGATGTTTTTATACATGAGCTTGGTGCAGTTCTTACTCGTGATAGGTATTATATGAAATTCGTATACCTTAGGCTGGCAACCGTACGGGTTTGGGTTTCTTGAAAGTTGGCAAGCCTTATGCATACCAAATATATTACAAATAGTCTAAAACTCCACAATAATGACTTTATCAGAGCAATAACATTTCAACACACTTCTAAATCTTCTAAAATCATAATATCACTGAGCAGGCACACGTAAATTCGTAAATACCACAAAAATTTGCCATTTAATGGCCGCCTATACCGGTAACCAATCAAAATGAAGACATTGCTTGGCCACACTGTATGTGTATAAATTCACTGTAATATATATGTCTGTGATAAAGGCGCCATCTCTTTCTTCCAATAAAACTTCCTTTTGGTATGTAAAGCGGTGTCCACATCAAGCGCTCTGCGCTGCGCCAAGTTGCGTAGAACCGCACAGTGTTCGTGCGTGCTTGATTTGGGCGATAAATCGCACACAAACGCGCACGAACGTGCAACTTCGTGCATCGACGAACACGATCCGTACGCTGGCGGTACATCAAGAGAAAGTGTACGTTCGTGCGCGTTTGTGCGCGTTCAGTTTGGATGGTATTATTGTGCAGACAACAACAGAGAGTGTATTATAATACAGCTTTAGCATGTGTACGCGCGACATGGAACACAACCGAACTTTAGGTGTTTTTCGCGAACAATAAAATACGACTTGCGCGGTTCTACGTAGTTTCGCGCCGTTTTGCGCAGTTCTGCGCGGTTTGGCCTGCTTAGAGGTTAAGAATTGTAAAATTTTATTGGACAAGATATTTAAATATTTGTTTAGTTTAGTGTGTAACATTCGGAAACATTTCGGAGCCATTTGAATACCACTTTTGGTCAAAACTGCACGGCAAAGTCTAAATGGATGGACGTCAAATTTTATCACTCCTTTCAAGATTTGTAAAATAAGCATTTTATATTTCTGTATACATATCGCGGTGTCTTTTGGTTTGATAATGAAAGTTTTAATTTAATATCTGATCTTAAATTTATTAATAAAAATCTAAAGTCCTGCATAAAATCTAATATGAAAACTCTTTTCTTTTAAGGCCCGATCTTTCCACCTCCTAATAAAGTTCCCGATAACGTTATTTGGCAAATAACTTGATTTTTATGAATGGTTTCCATGGTGATACATAAAGTTATTCGTCGAATAAATTTATCGTGTAAGGTCGGCCGAAATTACCAACATATTTTTTTTTCCAGTATTATTAAAATGTGGTAACGCGTATACATAAATGTAAGTAATCAAAACGCTCACCATTTCCTTTGGCTACCGGGCACCGTTTGCTACCATCACCTCCCATTGACATGGTGCGTTCATGCAACAATAACATGTGTTTACAATCATATGTAAGAGACAACAGTTATTTACTAACCGGGGGCCCCAGTCCCCTGGCCCCAACGGTCTCGACCCCTTGGTCAATTCACAACTCAATCTAGTGCTTCCACCATCTCTCCTGATGATGTCCAACCTTGGGCCTTCAGTATAATATCTGTTGCTCTTTCATAAACTATTGCTCTGAAATGTTATTTCCAAAAACACACGCCACATGCAGCACAGATAGCCTCAATGACATGCAAACATACTCTACCCTACGTCTTTGTCATCTCCGACCCGTGGATTCTCTACCACCAATCCACTCTTCCGCCAGGTGGCACAAATCAACGTCAACGTGGCATCCCACCAGGTTACGTCCCCTCCACCTGGCACGTAAGGGTGGTGACAATTTAATAACCTTAGGGCTCCCAATCCGCTGCATCGGGTCCCTAAGGGGTCACCATGGGACCGTGAACAGTACGTCGTTCACTCTCGGTAGTGCTTTCCACCTTGTTAGTACGATTTCCCTTACGAAGTAACCACTAATCATGCAAGTGACGTCACAATCCCTACGCCACCGTGGTTACCACAGTCGACCTACTAGCCAACGGTCAGGTGATGCAGCACCTGCCACGACAACCGAGCCTCACCCGGGGAAATCGCTTCATTCATACACCATGCAGGAAATACTTCAAGCCAATTCTCTACATATCATGCATTAGCTACAATTAATAACTTATCTCTAGATACCGCTTTCCTGCTTCTACCAGCGTAGCGCACAATACTTTCCGAACACACCCTGTATACGCACGCCACGTATATAATACTCGCGGATATACAATTAACGCGAGTTGCGAGTTGCAAGCGCGAGTTATAAGTTGCAAGTTGGCCAACTTTAATTAATTACATTCCGCACCTTTCTATCGTATTAACACCGCAAACTCTTATTAATTCCTATCGATTGCGTATCATAAACTCGACTATCTCGATTCCCAAAGCAAACCTTTCCTCCCCGAAACCCTTTATTGTTTATATAATGTCAAGAGGACCGAGCATTCCACCGAGACCGTAAACAAAACTCAATGCATTGCAGGCAAACGTTTATAATTCTTTAATTCTAAACGCATTATATTTTTGCTTAAAAATGAATATCTAACAATCGGGAGGTGGAAAGATCGGGCCTAAGTATTTAAAAGTAATTATTATTATATCTTGTTTGTAAAAAATTAGGATGAACTGGGTTTTGTTTGTTGATTTAAATTATTTTTTCTACTCCCATCCTTAGATCCCATCTTTAAAACACAAATTATCGTGTATGTTTCCACGTTGCTAAGTGATCTTTTAAATACACATTGACAAGCTGTGACTTTGTGCGTTTTAGTCACGGCGTCACGGCACAACAGACGATAATTTGTGTTTTAAAGATGGGAGTAGAAAAAGTATAGTATGCAATTCGATTTATAAACTTCTCTAGACACTCGTTTATTAAGCACTCGCTCCGTTACGCTTCGCTCGTGCTTAAAATGTCGTTTATAAAACTTGTTGCATAATATACTACTATAGTAAATGATAGTATTGTCTTTTCGTTTACGTAAAGTAAGGCGGGCGGCCACTGAACGCGAAACTAAGCTGAGCGAAACTAAGTTTTTTGAACATTAGCTCCAACGTAATCTTACGCGGACGAGGCAACCGAGCGAAGATAAACATAGTCTTATATCTTTGCTATCCTACCTTCGCTTCGCCTAGCTTTAGTTGCCACGTTCGCGTAAGATTACGTTGGAGCTAACTTTCAAAAAACTTAGTTTCGCTCAGCTTAGCTTAGTTTCGCGTTCAGTGGCCGCCCGCCTTAACAGGTATTAAAACATACTTTTAAATATTGGGAACTTGCAAATGATCTAGATGGCGCTGTGTTTAAAAACAAATATGGCCGTGTTGAGGGCATGGTTGAGTGGTTATACGGGCAATAATTGTTAATTGTTATTAACCAACAAATAACACCAAATAAGGCAAAACTACTATAATCTCTGTTATGTCAGTTTAATAACACAGCATAATGTATAGTGTATACAGGTAGATCTTAATAATTTTTACAATTATAACTCTCGTTCAACGCAGTGACCTTGACCCATTTATTACGTGAAATGGTATCTCAGCTGCTCGAAGACATAAAATCGATACTTCTTAAGCAAATAATAAATGATAATAATAATAATAATAATGGCGGCTTCAAGTTTCAAATGCAATTTTCTCGAAAACTATTGATACAAGACGTATTAGCACAATCGTTACCATTTATTGTGAAACATTACAGGTTTTAAGCATTGCACAACTATTACAATCGCCCGGTATGTAAAACCTCATACTGAAAGTTATAAATCAATATATGGGAAATAAAGTAAATAAAAGAAGAAATTAAACCACCTTATTTGGAAACGCTCAGTACATTTTAGCTTCTGAAATTCGTCTTCCCATACTTTTTAATCTACAAAGAATATAAGGAATTGGCTTCTTATGCGTGTTAAGGAAAACACATCGCCGCAGGGATTCTAGGGCGCTCCTTTGAATTTTCAAAGAACTCCTCGCCGGTCGAAATTCATTCATCACGCACAAATAAAAGAGCGTCGGTAGCATTGATCCGGAGGCGGCCGCCCCGAACTCCGGAGGGAAAACTCGGGCGTCTGAGGTGCGAGGTCGGGGGCTCAACTGTCCGGTCTTTTTATCTATTAAGGCGGAATAAGTGCACGATGAAATTACGCTTTGGACGCGGACCGCCTTGTGTTATGTTGGGAGAGCTTAATGCGTCTTCGTCGATTTACTTCGGCTGCAAGGTGGGAAGCTTGAAGCATCGCGACGTGGTCGTACTTGAAATTGATTTTGTCAAGGACGAACGTAAATTACTGCGACGTTGGTTTTATTTTTATTCTTGCGGCGTACAGGGGCGCCTCTTTTTAACGAACACGGTTTGACTTCTTGGAATTTTAGTCGGAAGAAATTTTCTTTTGGAACAATTCCTGTCGGAGGAAAATAGTTTCCAGTTGAAATAAAAACAATATGAAATTAAGTGTTTCAACAGAATATACGTTCTGTATTTTGAGGAATAACTGGGTCACATCTGCCCAACATAATGTATCAAGTTCTTGTTCCCAGTCGGAGACTGAAAGTTGTATACAGAAGGATGACAGCTGAAGCAGCCGTCGCGTCGTTTAGCAGCACGTTATGAGAAAAACAAACAGTGTTCTTGATGCGCTGTTATTGCCTTTTCTTTCGGCAAATACGTGTAAACGACGGAATGGCGGTCGAAATAAATTTCGCGCGAACGAGAGTGCACTCGACATGTCAAGGCAAGTAACGATATAATTTGGACGATGGACGTTTTCAAGAGAAGTTGGAGATTTATGACAAGTGAGATGTCTTGTTGAAATATTAAAGTTAGTTGGCCTAGATCCCCGAGCTTATTGGAAATACAATAAGCTTCCGTATCCAGCTGTATATGGGAATGAGTGCATTCTTGAGAAAACTGGGAATTATTTACGATTTCCTTTCAATTTAGATTAATTGAGAGATAATGTCGCCGGCGTCGAACAAACAAATTTGAAAATCGTTTTCCCGTTCGTTTAGTTCGGAAAACTGTCAACGCGAAATTTATTCGGATCACTTCCCGCGTGCATTGTTCAACGTTTCGTCCGTGTATCTTGATTTATGCCACGGGGGATATCATCCGTGCACACGGCGGTTATTGCGTATTTTAAGCCGGCGCCGCAGGACGTGGGGCGTCGCGGCCGCGCTCATCTGAATATGCAAATCTACTTTCAACTGACACCGCCGCCTGTCGACGGATTGTTCCGGATTGCACCGTTGATTGCGGTTTGGGGAATTTATTAACGCTGCACGTCCGTGTTCGGTTCTATTTTTAGGTCGGCGGGGGTTTCGGTCGGAAAATGAATTTTTAACGCAATTAAAATCGCAAGCCTTTTTCTCCGAAGCAACTGGACGCAAATTAGCGGTTACCGTACAAAAAAAAGAGCGCCCTATGAAAGTTTAATGTGCCAAGGGTTTGTGAATAGAAAACGAACGAAAAGATAAAAGAGGTTAAAACGGGAAAATAATTTTTTACTTTTTTTTAAATCAACATCGTTTTTTCTATTAGGTATCGTCTTAGTATAAATCACGGGAAATGTTTCAGTTTTAATTAATTAATTTATAATTACGAAATTAATTAGATTATGTATTATACAGGGTGAAATTTTCTTGTGTTATCTGTTAAACATAGCACAAATAAAAATCAGATTCTATGGATAATGTAGTTTCGCTTTGTCACGTGACGAATTAATCAACGTTTACATGTTATCGGAGCTCCAGCAAACATAGCCCTGTCATTAGTTGAAATGTGGACGGCAGCAGTACTCCTGGGTTCCTCGTGATTAATGTTACATGGTGGAATAGAAGCCTAACCGGAATCGAACTTGCACCCGAAGGACGTCACTAATCACAAGCTTAAATGAAACTTGAATCATAATCTACGCAAAAAAAACGATGATCCAAATTGGAAGCTATCTCAGATATAAAATCGCTTAAATATGAATTGAAGATTACTGAAAATATTTAATTTCGTTAGTTTTATTAAACAAGTAATATTATATTAAAAACTCTAAACGACGAGCTGCAAGTATTTTTCTACCACTTCTATTATTTTTCGTTCTACGAATTCGTTCTCTAAATAGAATCTGATTTAATCTCGCACCCGGTTCTGTTTTTATAGAGGAGGTCCTTTTTATCGCGAACATCTCGTGCAATTTCGAAACGTCTTGAATCATCAGAAAATTATAGGACGTGAGAATTTATAAAAATAGTATAATTAATTAATATATTAATAAACACTTTGTCTCACTACGGGGGTAATTGTATTTGTAAACATAGAATTAAGATAAGATTATTTTTATGTATTTCAACTTCTTGCCCGTCCTGGCAATTTTGATTGTATTTTACATTCAGTATTTAATTGTCACAGTGCACGACAGACATGCGAGTTAGTTTAAAAGTTTAGAGCCTTGTTTTCCTTTATAGAAAATGTGACTTTTTTTTAACTGGTTAAGTTCGAGCATTTTACTAATACAGGGCGTTTCTCAAGTTCATACGAAAAAGTTTGTGGTGTGTTGTATATGCTATGATCTCAGGAATGCACCAAAATTGAAACGAAAATTAAAAAAATACTTACCGAGAACCAATAATTCCGTGAAAAATGTTTGAAATCTGTGGAATAATGCCTCGAAACATTTTGCGTATAAACATCTTGCAGCCGACGCACTTTGCTAGGCTTCGTCATAAATATCCACAATTTCACTATTTGAAAATTCTGCAATATTTGTAACACTAATTATGTGTAAAGCCCGGATTTTTAAGCACTAAAAAGACTGAATCCAGCAGGCAAGTAGGCAGTTGATGTCTAAGAAATAGGCGCACTTTTAGGCAGCCTAAAAAAAATTACGCGTTTTGTAATTAAAAAATAATGTTAATGTTTATTTTGGTTGCATGGCCATTTATTAAGAAATCGGAGGGAGGTTCATAGTAAAAAAATCCAGACAGTACCTAAGATGGTTTCTGTTACGGCTGCTGATCAAGATTGCGATGAGTAACTAGGAAGGTATAAAATGAACATGTTTTTAAATACAATTGAATACTATTACCAAATATAGAATCACTTAAAATTTCTCACTTCTGTATCTTCATTAAAGTTATATTTCTAATTAATATTAGTGCCTCACATTAACGGCACAAAATTGGCGCAGTCAGATAGTGTTTAAATTTTAAAAAAACTGAAAATTATGGAAGGAGATAGAAGTCCTGAAGAAACTCTAGACCCCATGAAAATTATTGCCCAATTACTGAAGGAACAGGCTGAAGAACGTCAAGTGTTAAATTTTTGAAGAGAAACACCACAGAATCAAATGAAATAACTTCACCAAGCCAAACTGTTCCTGTGTGTGTAACAAACCCTACAATGTGTCCATCATTCAATGCTTCACAAGATCGCTGGGAATCATACCTTTCTAGAATGAATCAGCATTTCGAAGCTAATGAAATTACAGATGACAGAAGAAAAAGGGCATATTTTTTGTCGTGGTTAGGAAAAGAACCTTACGATATTCTTTCGAAGAAACTAGGTCCAAATGAGCCACAAAAGCGAAGTTTCTCAGAACTGTGTGACATTTTGACAAAACATTATAAAAAGATGAGTACACGTGCTAACATCAAGGTACAAATTTCATCAGTGTCGAATGAATCGTGGTCAATCATATGCTGATTGGATAACGGAACTCCAAGGTTTAGCACAAAACTGTTTGTTTGTGAAAATGAGGGATGCCCAAAGGGATGCCGTAAATCATACACTAATCAAATGATAAGTGACATTCTTGTTATTCATACGCTGGATGACAGAATATATGGACACAAGCACTTCACACTGAGAAAAATGTATATTAAAAACCGTGTTGTAAAAAAAGTATCGTTAATAATAAAATAAATTGTTTTAAAAGTAGCAAAATTGTTTAAGTAAAGCAAGTAAATTTTTCTCTTAAAAGAAATGACAATGCGATTTTATTACATTAAGCATATGATTTTGTAACATTTATGAGTTCGGCTTGCAGGTATGATGTTTACAACATAAAATTTGTAGGTCAAAAAGCGATCGAAAGATGTCACTACTTAAACTGTTCATTACTTTCACATCGCAATGGCATATAACCTATAGGATAGATCGGTTTGGTTTGCAGTGGAGTTCATAGACAACACAACATAACATAATATATTTATGTTTTCTATGGTGGAGTTCTGGAGCTATGGTTCTGTTGATGAAGGCCCAATGAGGCCTTAAACAGCTTTACAGAGCATGCTCGAGGAATCCGCTGTAATCAAAACCGATTTGCACAATTTTTTTAATAAAATTTGTGTTTTAATATACGTTTCGTAGCTTCTTATCTGTGCATAGATATAAATGTTAAAATATAAATATATTAAACGATATTATATTTTATATTTTAGCCATTTTAGAATATCTTTTTATAAATTTAAATATATAACAGTTAATATAAATATGTTTTTAAATTAATAAAATGATTTTGCTGTCATATATAGTAATATAAATTTTTGTAAAAATTACTATATTTATATTTACTTTTACAACGTAATTCTCTCCGTGCAGTTTTTGGATCCGTCGTTTGAAGAAATTTGTGCGATTGCTAAAAATTACGAGGTGACTGTGGAAAATCGAAGAACCATAAGTGGTGAAGAATCACAGTCTGGAATAAATACGATGACAGCTATCTAGAAAACAAAACATCACAAAATTAAATTACTTGGACGACAACATTTTGCTGCTCTATAACAGTTATTTATTCGACTAAATCCATAGGGACTTCGTGTTAATAAAAATAAATCTAAGTTTTTCTTGAAGAAAATTGAACATATGATATCAGCTGATGGAATTTCACCATCCAATCAAGCCTTACAAGCAATTCAAAATTTACCAAGACCGAAGGATCTTGCTCAATTACAAGCTTTTTTGGGAAAAGTAAACTACTATCAAAAGTTTATTCGTAATTTTGCCGAACTAGCAGGTCCTTTGAATAAATCGAGAAGAAAAGTTACAGCTTTTAAATGGAATACTAGGCAGGAACAATCTTTCAAAGCACTAAAAGATGCTATTGTGGAAGCTGCTCGTTTGACACACTATGATTCTTCCAAGCCGACAGTTCTGGCAACAGAGTTCTCTCTCATATAGAGTCAGATAATACCGAGAAGCCTATAATGTTTGCATCTAAAACATTAACAGAACGCGAACAACGATATTCACAAGTAGAAAAAGAAGCTTTATCTATTATTTTTGGAGTTAAGAAATTTCACCCACACTTATATGGTCGACATTTTACAATACAGACAGACCATCAACCATTGGTGACAATCTTTAATCCAACAAAAAACTTCCTGTAATGACATTACAACGTTTACAGCGTTGGGCTACACTTCTAATGGGTTACGATTATGAAATAATGTATCGTTCTACTGCTAAATATGCAAATGCTGATGCATTAGCACGACTACCATTAAAAAATGAAGCAGAATTTGAAGAATCTGACACTGCATTTTTAATAGAACTCGAAGAACAAATGAACGACCAACTTGAAAATTTTCTAATTAATTGGCAGAATATAAGGTATGATAGAGGTAAAGAAAATTGGGAATATGGTATTGCAGAACGACGTCTTGGAAAAACAATGTATGAAGTTAATTGTTCGGGAAAATGAAGATTCGGCACCAGAATCAACTTCGTGCTCGTCATCTTCCAGTTACTACTGAACATCAAAGTAATGATGATTTGACATTTCTAGGTGGTTCTTCTATTACTGAACCGGCATGCACTTCCCAAGCCAATTGTACAGAAGATGAGTCATCAAGTTATTCAAATACATTTCAAGTTCCATCATCGGAACCTGCCATTCTGCAGAATGAAAGAAAATCCTCATCTGTAGTACAAACTGACACGCAAAAAGAAGATGCTACGACTCGTTTGCCATCATCAAATAATACGTTTCCATCGCAACGTTCGCGTGTCCCTGTAAGACATCAAGCTGTTTACCCTTACGCAAAAAACATTTAATAGGTATCTCTAAAATTTGTTAATAAAATGTTATTCAAAAAAGGGTTCATATTAATTTTCACCCAAATTTTCATTTGTATGAAGTTACGAAACACCCTGACAAAATGATGAATCTTTCCTTTTCGTTGCAATTACCAATTTGTGTAACTCGAGTAATTTGAATTTACATAAATTTGTCAAAAATCCATTGCCCAGCACGTTTTAAAACGGGTAATCTCATCGTTCACACAACACCGATGATCGATCGTTATTGCAAATTAACTCCGCACCGAGTTATAAATCTGATGTCAGCAAAACGGCGATGATCGCAACCACTACATCAAAATTCGACGATTTTTTTTTCAGCTATTTGGTTTCAGCGCTTTTACTGTACTTGTAGCCGCGTGAAAAATAAGAACCCTAAGAATCGCCTGGGGTGCAACGCCTAGAATTTCGCGGAGGTGCGATGCAAAACCTCCACCGGCAATTAGCGAGCTAACCCGATTACAACCCCGCGTTCTTATTTATGGTGCAATTAAGTTCGAGGTAATTTAATAACGGACCGGCGCCACTTCTCAACAAGATTTAGTTTCTTGTAGGAATTCCAACCGAGACCATCTGAAAATTTGCGTAACCTCAAAGTCAAACTGAAACTCCTCAATTTTCTTCTTATTATTATGAAAGCGTTTTGCAACGTGGGCGTTTTCATTATACATTCATCGCGTAGTACTCTCTTTTTTAATAGTATTCGGATCGGAACCGAGGCTTCATTAGGCATTCGTCGGGAAGAAAATTCAACACATTTCGGTGGAAAATTAAATTTCGGTGGGAAATATATTGCGGCGAGTTTACGCCGCGAAATAAAAATGATATTAGGACGAGGACCCCAGACAAATGCAGCGCTCATGAGGGGATTACCGAGGCAGTTTTATTTAATAACTTTGTTTGCGGTGGAAATAAGAAAGACGGCTCGCAAGGGAAACGAAAACCTTTAACTGTGGAGCGTTGTTAACTGGTGGGAGAAGACAAAGGAAATAATAAATCTCACGGACACTGTAATCGTTACTTGAATAAATGGAAAGGAGAGGAGTAGTGATTAGAAAAACGAAGCACATTATTAGAACAATTTTATAAGTGTATTAGACAACGAAGAATGCATGATCCAATAAAAAATTGAGAAGTAATAAATAATTTAACCAGAACAGACAAACAATAGAACAAATTCAGTTTTCAGTTATACTGAATTGATTCGGTCGTTTTGCATTTTGAAACCGGTATTTTCCATTTACCCCAACGCGTTTGTTCCAGCGTATAATTACCCGTGTGTTGGCTACATCCGGCGGAATTCAAGTCACAGATTGACTTAATTAACAAATTGGGTTGTCGTGCGTCGAAATTGAATTATGTGTGGGACCGAACCAGAAATGAACACGATAATCCGGCGTTATTTATCATCAAATAGATAGGAAACGTAACAGATAACTCATTCCTTCCATTTCAAACCATTGTGCACCGAAGTTCAGCCCGTTGTGTTTCACTTTTGGAAATTTATTTTTGAAATATAGAGGAGCTTTCCACCATTTTATGCATCCCGGATTGACCGGTTTAACGGCGTATAATTTACCTGCTTTAATCGCACTTTGTCATAAAATCAATAGTTAATCAGTACAAGGCATTATATATTCCGTGTTCGATTTGATGCGAATGCTCGCGGCTTGTGCGCGCACGTAAATGGAATGTTGTTGTTTGTGTTGCCCCATAAATTTTTTAGGAGACGGAAAGCTGCTTGTTTCATGCTAATCTTTATTCTTGGATTGGAATACTCTAGCTTGAAGCTGAAAACAAGAATTGTTCCGATTCAGTATCACTGACGTAACGTTGCTTAAAAAGAACAGATTCTATAAAAAGATAATGGATTTTCTTATTTTGAAATTATACTCTAACAACTATTTTTATTGTCGTACTTTGCATTTCACTTTCAGTTTATTTTCTCCGAATGTTTTAATGCGATAAATGAAAAGAGTGTCACATATTTCAGCTGAGTATCTCGAAACTCTCGTCATTGTAAATCGGGGTGGCAACCCTTAAAACAGCTCATCCAACTTGAAACTGGATTGCTTCGCCTAATTTATTGCGGGCTTGTATCACACATCTCGGTAAGCCGTGTCAGATGAAGTAAATTAAATTGAAGGCTTCTTCTCCGCTCGTGTTCGCAGAAGCTCCTATTTAATTTCACAGGCATCATTATCCGTCAAATGGGGGTTCGAAAAATGTCTCCCTGTTAAAACCAGCCTGGTAAATACGAGTGTTTCTGTTTGCCAAAACAATAATCTTCAGTTGCTTGTGATAGAAGTAGTGCAACGAAAAAAAGTTCAGACAAGAGAAAATTTAATAAATACACTATTCTCGTTTCTATAAATTGTATGTAGTTATCTTGGATGAAATGTAATTATTAAAGAATGGTCAAACTTAACAAAAATTTTGATACGGGCGTTCTGGTTCACTTTCTTTTGGAGATTTTACATCATGTATCAAACTTGTACGTATGATTGCCTATGGTGGCTATCGCTAGGCGCAAGGGGCGCTGTAGTAGTACACACATAGCTTACCTGTTATTATTTATAAATTGCTACCTGTTATCTGTTTTTTATAAGCTATTACCGGTTATGTGCGAATTCAACTATTACGTATTGTGCGTTTCAGATATCAGAAATTCCAAAATTTTCCCAAATTTAAACTGACACAAATAATCCTTATTAACTCCGTAATAACTCGGGACAGCTATATTAACCACAACAACCAGTTTAATTCAATAATTTAAACTTCGCAATGGAAGTTTGTTGTTCACATGCACGAGATATACGACCTTCCATTTACATAATCACCCGGATATATAATATGAGAAGTTCTATATTCCTAGGACGCAAATTGAAATTCCGCGTAGACAAATGCACATAAATTATCGAAACCGACGAGGTGGGGGGGTGGTATTTTCAGCCCCCCAGCCGACGAACTTAGGCCGTTTACGGCGAAACGAAAACTCGAAGCACCGATAAAAGAAAAGAACTTCAACCGAGTGCGACTCAGTTACGTTTTATTAGCTGAAGTTTTTATGAGTTTTATGTTTGGATTGAACTCGAAGTGTACTTTGTAGCGAAAGGCGAGCTTTTCGTGCAAAAATTAACGAACCGAATGAAGAGAAGTTTAAAAATTGAACAATACCTTTTTTTTTTCTTGAGAGAACGGAAACTTCTAATCCTGAAATTACAGCAACCAACCCCGAACGCATGTAAATACATAGTTGGAAATAGTTTGCCGCCTGCAAGCCAGCGCATGTAAACTTTTCCATTTGGCCATTTGCTTTGAAGCTGCTTCCTAGTCTCTGGTTAATTAAATAATTCCTTTACGTACTTCTGACCGGAGTTTCGTGCAGCTGGAAAGTTTTTCATCGAGCTTGATATCGGTTCATTAAATCAACCAACTTTGTGGGGGAAGAAGGTAGCTTCGCTTGCACGACACTAATTTGTGTTAACGTTTCGAGATAATTTTTCCTGAACTCGTAAATAAGAATACAGGACATATCTAGATAAAATATACCTATAATACGCAGGAATCCTTTGCTCAATGAGATTTTTAACCAGACGTCATAAAAGACTTACAATTTCAATTAAAATTCGTCTTCATAAATCAGAAACTTTCTTTTTATTAATATACAGGCTGTCTTACGAAAAACGCCCCAGCCCATAACTCCGTTATTTATGGACTTATCTTAACAAACAAAAAGGCAAATAAAATGAGACTAAAAATACTATAAAGTGAATCCAGTTTCAATTTTTTTAAAAATTACCTTCAAGGTCAAACGACTGTCAACTTTTATTTTTCAAATGGCTCTGTATATTTTTTATTATTATATCTGGTAGAGATTTTTTTTCTAAATCCAATAGTGTGCAACACTTTGATATTTAGAAAACATTTTTCGTAAAAAAAAGAAATGAACTAGTCTATTACGCAAAACGTGCTTTTCATAAAAATGTTAAAGTTTGTCGTGAAAACAATGTCACTGAGGTTATTTTTCACAGTTGTTTTAAACTATCAAGTTCTTCTACTTGTACGACTTATTGTTTCCTAAAAAAAGCCGATTATGGATAACAATCACCTGACTGACTTATTGCAAGTATATTTTGAATGCAATAAAAACAGCAATCAAGCAGTACAGAAAACATTAATGAAATAATTAAAATTAAGTCTACAACTGTGTAAGTTGCTTTGGGAAAAAATCCCTGTCTATAGAGACGCAGTGCTTGTGTTTTTATTGCAATCAAAATATGCTTGGAGTAAGTCAATCAACTGAGTATTAACCATAATCGGCTTTTTTTAGGAAACAATAAATCATACAAAGAGAATAACTTGACAATTTGAAACAACTGTGAAAAATAACGCTTAGCGACATTGTTTTCACGATAAACTTTAAAATTTTTATGAAAAGCACGTTTTGCGTAAAAGACTCGTTCATTTTTTTTTACGAAAAATATTTTTTAAATGTCAAAGTGTTGCACATTATTGGATTTAGAAAAAAAATCTCTACCAGATATAATAATAAAAAATATACAGAGCCATTTAAAAAATAAAAGTTGACAGTCGTTTGACCTTGAAGGTAATTTTTAAAAAAATGGAAACTGGACTCACTTTATAGTATTTTTAGTCTCATTTTATTTGCCTTTTTGTTTGTTAAAATTAATCTATAAATAACGGAGTTATGGCTTGGGGCGTTTTTCGTAAGACAGCCTGTATATCGCGTTAATATATCAAACCGTCGAAATTAAGAAACAAAACCCTTGGAACTGTTCTTATTACTCACGGCGATTTATGTGCAAGACGGGTGTTGCTGCTGGAATTAAACTTTTGAAGTTCGCTGCTTGTTTATACAGCGAACTTACTTGAATTGTCAGACTTAATTATAGAAAAATTTATGCGACGGTAAATTTGATTCCAGTTTCTAACTGTTTCGCTAAATATTATACGTTTGCAGATCTTAGAAACTCCGGACAAAGAACGCGGAGCGACTAAAGTTTGCTCTTGCTTTGTGGGGCAACTGAAAGGAATGTAAAACGAACCTTATTAAGAAGTACGTACCTGCACCGGCAATCTTTCGCCCGAAATTATAAATATATTATGCAGTAAACTACTTGTCTACAAGGGAGAAACAAAGAAAAAATTAAAACCCCGCCGTTTCAAATTGAAATCCATCCGGAGGAAGGACGACAACAAAGCGTGTTGCAGCGGCGAATATATTTTTCAAACAAAAACCGAGGGACGCGAACGTAAAGCTCGTGCGAAGTGTAAATCAATTGTGGGATCGCCGACCCAACCAAAACATCGTCCTATCTCCTGGATACAGTCCTGCCCTGAAGGGGATCGCCGAAACGAGTTGGCTTGGCTTGGTATAAACCAACGCCTCGGGAAAGCCAAAATATTGCCGGCTTTTAAGTCGCAAAAATCTGTTGCATTCAAGCTTTGTTTACAAAAGTTGAACACTTGTTGCTTACTTTGTATAAATTTTATACCGTGCGATCTAAAAACGTACTAATTCTTAGCAAACGCATTCGTTAATGAATCTTACAATTAGTTCCACACTTCCACGTCATTTTCGGCTTGCTTAGTGGAAATTTTACCCTTTTGAAGATACGTAGTATAAATAATAAATTTGCTAATATATTCCAAAAGTTTTAAAGGAGTAAACAAGCAAAAATAACTCCGATTGCCGTTTATCCTTTCTAACTGACATTAATGGCTTTCTCGATTAATGAAGTCCTAACAGATTTCTTTTCTGCTAAATCCTTTGTCCAGCAAAACCTAGAAAAATCGGAGCACTTCCAATAGTGAAAAATCGGTCCTCTTATCGCGACGATAAACTTCCCACCGCCGAGACTAAAATATTTACTCTAAGTCCAACGTTAATTAATCGGGTTCATTTTTAATACGCGTGAGTTGTTTACTCGGTCTCTGTGACTAATACTTACTATTATAATTATACTTAGTTTCCGGGATAGTTTACGTCACGCCCGCTTTTAATTTACCCCCCATTTGTTGTGATTTAAAGCCGACAGTAATACGGTGTTGGGAATACGGGACTCGTGAGTTTTCTCTAACCCCTTCACTTGCTCAATGTATAGAATAATTACGAGTTGCCTACACAAAGGTGAGTGGTGTTTATTTTCTTTCAAACTTACAAAACTTTTTATTTATGGAAGATTTTGAAATTTACCCTCCATTTGTTGTGATTTAGAGCCGGCAGTAATACAGTGTTGGGAATACGAGACTCGTGAGTTTTCTTAACCCCTTCACATACTCAATGTATAGAATAATTACCAGTTGCCTACACAGAGGTGAATGGTGGTTATTTTCTTTCAAACTTACAGAGCTTTTTATTTGAGGAAGTTTTTGAAATTTCTGAAAGGTGTCTGCTTCTATAATGTATGATGTGTATAGGATTTTCAATTAAACTTCAGGGTTGCATTCTGTATTGAACATGACCTTCTGTTAATTCATCTTGAAACCAGGTTGTGTAAGACGATTACTGAAGGATTAGAAGGGTCCAAGTATAGCTGATAAATTGCCTTTGTTTCTCAAAATGACTGGTAAGGGCTTCCTCGCTTACCATCGAAGATTTGCCTTTGTAATTGGTGTAATGTGCAATGTGTAAATATTTTAGTCCTTAAACCAAATTATCATCATTTGATATACTTTTTACCAAATCCTTAAATTCACAAGTCTTTTGTTAGTTGACTGTTACAAATAAACAAAATTTGAATTTAAACTTTCTGCTGTCTAACAAAAGAAATATTACCTGATTCATAGTCACGATGTAATGCAATGCACTTCTGTTTTAAAGTAGGCAATATGCAAACCTTGCAATTTCATGCTCACCGTACATTCGATCCGGCAAACTAACAACAAGAATCATTAAAACTTGTTACGACGTATTAGAACAGAATTGTGTGCACGAGCAAAACATTAGAGGTTTCCTGAAAATAAATGGAAATGCGCTCTAGGTGGCATTAATCGCTGGAAATGCGTGGGGCCGTCTGCTCGCCCCTGAATTATACTTTAATTCGTCGCGATGAATAACGAAACAACAAAGCATGCAAGGGTTAGTGAGATGTACAGGTTTAATTAAGTCTGTTTTACTTTATTTACGGCTTTTCAATTCGAGCCTGAAATATCGCCGCCCGCGTCAAACGCACTCCTCTCGTAAACCAGGACCTAACGAGTTGCTAAAAATAGGAGACGTACGTTTCAATTGCTGGTGCCGGTGGGTGTTTGTATAGGTGGGTGACAATTTCAACAGAAAATGTAGCAAATTACGAGCTGCGAGGGTAGGTTGATGGAATTTGCTCAAGAACTCTTAAAGAGTAATTAGTATTACAGATATTTAATAATCGATATAAACATTGCATTCAGTTCAAGAACGCACTCTTTTAATTAATTAAAAGTCTGAAATTCTTGAATTTACGAAGCAATTCGTAATGAATTCTTAACGAGACGTTAATTGCATGTACGAAATCTGCAACTTTTCAGGACTTTCAGCAAAGCTTACACACACAAAATCGTGTCCATTAATTTCGAACTGAAAGGTGCTGACTGGCTTAGTTCCAATTAAAATAAAACTATTTAGTCTTCTTCCCTCGAACACGAAACGACTTGCTTAGATTCTATCTCCATTCAGGTTCATCAACTTCCAAACGCTAAAATACCGACGTCACGTCCGACGACGTTTATCATTTTGCAAACTGTGCCTTAAACTTCTTGGCTTATGTAGTATCGACGGTTTTTTGGGCCGGAGTCATTGAATTTAACGCGCCCTCGGCCTCATATATTTTCATATTGCTTTCATCGATGCACACACTAAATGTGCTCGCGATAAATTTGAGGAACAGCTTCGCAGATGACTTGACACCTCCCCAGTCGTTATTTACAATAAAAATCAAAGATTTTGGTGAAATCCAACGGGACATTTGGTAAATGAAAATAATTTTATGGATTGGTTTCCTTGGATAGCAAACAACAGTTTCTATTTTTCTTCTTCTACTGAAATATTCTTGTAAAATCTAGCACCCTCTAGCACCATGTATTTTAATCTTTTATAAAATGACAGATAAGATGCAGTATTGTAAGCAAATGATGTCGAACGAAGAAATGAAAATTTCAGCAATTAAGGAAGAAATCCAGAAGGTTTGGTAAAGACAAGAAAAGACTTCAAGGCCTCTGTAGGTTCTAAGTAACGCGGGGACACCAAAATCGAATTTTTGTAATATACAAAAATGGATATTAATTTCCACTTTACAAAATTTTTTCTCCGGAAATTTTTAATATAAAAAAAATGAAATTACCTGAGAATGAGTAATGAAAACAAGGTACGCTTCTAATATCCACCGAAAATGGAAATTTTCCGCGCCGCTGCTTGCACCGAATTAATACTATCCCCCCATCGCGATTTACATAATATTTTATTTTAAAGCCGAACGTAAATCATCTCTACCGAAGTTCATGGCGACGTCTAGTTTTGTTTGCTTTAAATTCATACGTGGACTACATTGTTCCGGGACCTGTACGGTTCATGAACCATGAAATTGGATAATAAATCTTTTTATGCGTGTCGTCTGTGTTGTACGTTGTAACGTGTGCATTAAGGTCGTTATTTGATATGAAAAGCTGCTAGATAAAAGACATAATTCATGTAAATAGCAAGAGAGAATTCCAGCGTAGAAAACGGCAGTATTTTGTGTATTATCTAGAATCGAGAGGGGCCTTCCTTTATGATTAATGCAATTTATTTCAGACCCTGAAATAACCAAGTGGTTGTCTTAAAAGCGGAATCGGCAAAGACCATAAATTAGATGCAGGATATTAAATCTATTCGCAATTACGTCGTATGCAGATAATCTAGAGGACCGTTATCTCACGAATTTTCAGCTTTTGATGATTTTTTCGTCGGCGCCGGTCGATATTGATTAGATTTATGTGAAAACGAGTGTGCATTGGAGTGTGCTTGTGAAGGCTCATCAGCTTCTTCGTCTTGTTGCATTCTGCATATTCAGCTTTCCATGTGAACTTTGCAACTTTGCACCGTAACTTCATATTTAAATTAGATTTTAATTATCATACTAAGCGGAAACTAATAAATATCACTTAAAACGTTGAAGTTGCTCGTAATGAACGCCAGCTTTTAGTTTGCGCTTGCTATTAAACATAGTTTTCCTGTAACTGCGAGCTTTTTTCTTCTTGCTTAACAGTTAAGGACTCAATTTGCATTTCTGCTCTGTTCAAAAATGCTATAAATTTAGGAAGATAACAAAGTATTTCTTTATGTCTCTCTCTGTAGCATTGCCTAAAGGTGGCCACACACGATCCACGGATGCAGCACGACAGTGTTGGACGATAATTGCATGATTCAGTCGAAAGTTGAACGAGTCCATTCACGATACTGAACCGCAGTATGAACTTTTCCTTTAAATTTATTAAAGTTTGTAAATTTGTTAACTTTCACTAAAAGCAAATAGAAAACAATTGTGCTGTACAGTAATATATGGTTTCTCGTACAACTTTGTTGCAAACATCCTCATTCCAATGATAATTATATACACCTGGTAAAGTAAATATAACACGTAATGGCGTGTTTAATATTTCCGTATTTTTTGCGTTTTTTTTGTTTTTAAAGTAAGCTCACGTGGTGTATAAATTACTGTCGTTTGTCTTTTAAACCCTACTTCAATTGCATCAGGCAGCACGTCATAGCGATCGCTGGCATTAGCGAATTAAATTGCAACATAGGACCGAGAAAGACAGAGCGATGAAGAGCTAGAAGCTATTCTGTTGAAATTATCTACGATGATTAAACAAAATAGTATTATCTCCAATAATGGAAGAGAGTCTATAGTAGAATCTCCAGTAGTGGAAGAGAATGAATAATAACATGTCAAAAAATCGAAGAGAGTGAACAATAGAATCTTCAAATGTGGAAAAGAGTGAATAATAAAATGTCCACCAAGAAAACAGTGAACAATTAAATAGACCCAGAAAGACAGAGCGGACGAAGACATAAAAGCCATAATGTTTAAATTATTCTTGATGACTAAACAGAATAGTATTGTAACAAATAAAGTCCCTAGATAGTATAAAGTACGGCAATAGGGAAGCCATTTTCTGGCCCATTATGCGCGGGAATTTTAAAATGAAAATTTTGGTTGATTTTCATGTCAACGGAAAATGAACGTAAATGTCAAGTTTTTAGAGCCTTACTGCGCAAATCTGAGCATGTAAACTGTACTGTTTGTTGACTAGTAAAATTGTCCCATAATAAACTGTAATAACGTCCTTACAACCCTTTATCATGATTAACCATTGTAAATCGATAAAAATAAACAGAATCCAATAACCGTCACAAACCACAAATGAACAAACCAGGAGCACCACGGGGCACGGACGATCACCTTCGAGTTTCGAGCAAGCACAAATATTTTACACATAACGCAAAACTGCAATATTTCCGTTACCTGCAAAAACTACTCCATTTTTTTCTATCAAAACTCAAAATTTTAAGCAAAAGGGTTTTAATAATCATATATTCAACGTCTTTAGATTAATACGGCTTATTTATTATGGTGTTTTTAATATGATTTATTTCGTATTTCTAATTCCTTTTGGGAGCTGACATTTATCAACTGCCAAAAAATCTAAAACTTCTTCGTTTCCATGACAAATATTTGTTTATTCAACTCAAATACACAAGTCTGTTTGTGTCACGTGACACAGACGCCATGTTCTGGCTAGTTTTTAAAATTTGGTCCTAAACTGTGTATTGCCGTACTTTAGTAATCTAGGGACTTTAGTAACAAAGAAATTAGAACGCCACCTATGTAAGAAATCTCAGCTGCATGAAATAATCTGCCAAAGCTTCCAGGAAGGATAAATAGCACAAACAATTACATAAGACGGTCTTATGCAATGTACAGAATCACCAGTATGAGTCATTGGAAAATAGGTCAAGGCAAGGATTACATAAAGTCATCCGACACACTTTAGTATGATTTTCCTAATGACTCATACGCCAAGGCAGAATTATATCCGACCCCCTGGCAAACTTTCTAAAAACGCACACTCTTTATATACTCGTAAAAACTGACCTATGGATTATTAGAGTGATAGTTAATCAGAAGAGGAGTTCCTCCTGTTGTATTATAGTGCAGTGAACAACCATGTAAGTTTACCTTTACTTATTGTTAGTAAATGTATTATTTTATCGAGCTTCGGTCTACAATTTTTTTCTAATTGCTGTAATTTTCTTAATCTTTGACGTTGAAATCACCCAGTTACATAAATTATTTACGTAACAGTATCATCTTCAACAATGGAAGAGAGTCAATAATAGAATCTTCAATAGTGGAAGAGAGTGAACAATAACATCTCAGAAAATGGAAGAGAGTGAACAATAAAATTTTCAACAATAGAAAACAATGAACAATTAAATAGATACAGAAAGACAGAGGGGATGAAGAGATAGAAGCTATATCGTTGAAATTATCCATGATGACTAAACGGAATGGTATTATCTCCAACAATGGAAGAGACTCAATAATAGAATCTCCAGCAATAAACGAGAGTGAACAGTAACATTTCAAAAAGCGGAAGAGAGTGAACAATAGAATTTTCAAATGTGGAAAAGAGTGAACAACAGAATTTTCAAATGTGGAAGAGAGTGAACAATAAAATTTGCGACAATAGAAGACAGTAAGCAATTAAAAACTCCAACAATGGAAGAAAGTAAATGTGTTTGGAATTTTTTACGTGCAATTATTTTATGCTGCTCTACTCTTTTTGAACTAGTTTTGAATAGAATATGTTTTTATTTTTCTACATAATCTCCATACATTTGGTCCGATGATGCTCAAGAATTTTTATGGGATCCCTGTGAGCGAATCGCTTAAATCTTCAAAATAATCATTGGTGGGTCGCAGTTGCATAAAAACCTGACCTATATTTCTTCCTCGCATGTTCGAAAATAAACTGAAGCCCAAACAGGGAGAGTAGAGACAATAATTCAAAGACCAATTGATGGCTTTTACCCATCGCAACAGTGAATTTGTGGCGTAATGCATTTTCTTGATGACACAGTTTTCTTTTTTCTTTGCGAGTCGGGATCTCTTTTCTTGGATTTTTTTGTGTAATCACCAAGTAATCGTTTAAACGAAAATCCTTTGTATCCCAAACCTTTCCATATAAGTGAACTGCTTTCATCCTCTTTGGAACTGACTGCTTCATCATTGTCCATTGTTTACACTGCTCCTTCGTTTCGGGAGCGTAGTGATAAATCCATATCTCGTCTGCGAGTAAGAATCGGCCCAAAAGAATCTATTGGATTGCTCCTTCTTCTTCTTTTGTCGTTTCTAAATTAAACATAATTTTGTCAGAACTTTTAAATGAAGCATTTTCCGATACGAAATTCCATAGATTCTTTTGTTTTTCACGATAAGTATAGTATTCAGAAACAACCTGTATGTAGGGACATGATGAATAATATACAGATGTACATTACATTTCTATTCTCATTTTTGATTACTACCTAAATTTAGGCCCTTGCCCAGTTCCATAAAACGTAGTTAACCACATGTTCAAGTTAATCGTGTGATTAAGCAATATCATTAGAGGAAAGTTTAAATTTCCTCCAATGATATTGCTTGATCACACGATTAACTTGATCGAATGGTTAACTACGCTTTATGAAACTGGGCCCTAGTCTTTCAAATCACAGGTTATCTTTAACTGTCGGTTTATTCCCATAGTAACAATTATGATAACGATAGTTCTTATGGCAATAAACTAAAGGTCAAAGTTAACTTGTGATTGAAAGGGGGGCCTTAAACGAATTTGAAAATTTCAAATTTATCAATAAGACGACGAAAAGAAAATTGCTTCTACAAGTGTCGACCACCAATTTCTTTCTCAAAGTCACCTCATGGGGCAATTAATCGCCTTTTTTCTTACGGAAATATATATAAATCAAATTGTGAAATGGCCTCGTCTTATTTCCCAGGAGTGCGTAAATTTAAAGTGTTATTTATGGCCTTTCCCGGCAAACTCTTTGTCGCTCCTTAGAATTCAATTCATGTTTCTGGTCTGCGTAATATTAGGCGCTAATTAATAATACCAGTGAAATTTATGTTCTGTTTTCAATGCGCCCTAAAATCAGACGAAATTAAATTCCACCCTTTTACGATGAAGTTTTATTAAAATTGGTTTCAAGTTTATAACTAATCTTGAGCAATTTCGAGTTTATTATGTTAAGTGTCCAAAGGTGTTACAGCTTGCAAGATATGACAATACCCATTACACTTTGTACTGATTTTTCAATACAAGTTATTTATTATTTTAATTAATTTATTCCTTGTTTATTTTTCGAATCCTTTTACGTATTACACATTTACACGTTACAAGATCGGGGGTTATGTAAAAGCTTCACTATCGTTTTAACCGTATGAGAGGAAAAAGCGTTGTCGTTGTAAATCGTTAAGCCTTTGACACAGAACCTGTTGGGTATATCAGTACTTGTAACTTGATAGATTTGATGACACTGAAGAAACTAACAGAAACAAGTCATTATAATTCCAATTACCTGAGAATGGAACGATGTGGAGAGAAATAGGGAACGCGAAAGTAATAACTGTCTCTTTTCATAAATTAATTAATAATTAGTGTCATGTTTGCTAGGGGAGAAACGGTCGGAAACCTGCTTTGTAATAGCTGGAGAAAACTAATTGGTATTACTTGGATTATAGAATGGTGTTAAGAATAGAAGAGGAGGTGTTTGAAGGAATATGAACCTGATAATAATAATTAGTGATGATTACCCATAAAACTGAAGAGAACGAAGAGATAAAATAAAAAAAGACGTTCACTCGTAAAGCTAATAAAATTCTGTAAATTCTAATTTTCATCTTTAGAACTAATTGAAGCTATCTAAAGGGCAATTTTAATTTCGCGCTTATTAGAGAGGAATCGCTCAGAAATCCGGGCCGAAGTAATTATCAAAAAGTAATAATTTTAAATGTCATTTCTTGGTATTAATAGATGCTTGAAAGAACCAGAAACTATTCATATAGCTTCATTTAAAGTCGACTTGTTTTAGAGGCGAAGAAATAAATTGAAAAAAAAAAAGTTCGCTCGTAAAGCTCATGTAAATCTGGAGATTCAAACTTTCGTCCTTAAAACTAATTGAAGGAAATTGCTTGCTTTTTAAAGGGGAAACTCCATAATTAGCCTCGACGATTACGAAGGGAAACTGGTCAGAAACTGGCGTTGAAGTAACTAGCGGAAGCAAGCCGTTTTAACTGCCATTACCTGGAGGATGGGACGGTGTTAACAGAAACGGAGGTAACTTCTTGAGGTAATACGTAAATTTGATTTCCAGAGAATCCACGTGAGCTATGCAGAAGATGTCGGGATATCGGCGGGTAGGCGTGGCTCCGTTGCCCGGCAACGAACGCTGTGGGGGTAAAATAAAGCAGCACGCCAGTACTGCTGTAGCTTTCCTCCTGAAAGCTCTTGCACTCTGAAAAGAAACCGGTGTACGCTACATGGACTGTTAAATTGAAATTGACACGAAGTGATACGATCTATAAATTTGCTCCGGGGCAATCTCCAACACATCGAAGGACTTGATGTAAGTTTTTCGTTAGTTGTTTCCACAGGGGAAAACATAAATTAATGTAACAGGTGGCAAATTATTAAACATTCGTTCATCCATGGGATTTCTACCGGGTAAATATTTTGCTACCGCTGAGTAGTTTATAGGCGACATTTCCCAGAGAAGCCGTTGTTTACGTTGCCGGTGTGTTTCGCGTATCTTTATTGCCTCTGGTTAAATAAACACTCAATAGTTCTTCGTGTAGTTAGTTAATATTATTCTGGTTGACAAGCGTCGAAATTTCAGCGGAAATTTCTTTCACTTCAGATCAAGTAAATAAATTTAATCTTAATAAATGAATCCATTTCGTTAGCAAAGAAACGCAGATTTTTGATTTAATGTCATCCGACGAGGATCACCAAAGAGGAGTGCTTTCGGTTTTGTTGAATTGTGAAAATGTTTGCATTAAAGCTTTCTTATTCATTGTTTTATTATTTTTCGGATTAAAATGAAAATAAAATTTAGCTTTTTGCAATTACTGGGAATCGATTATACACTATTTCAACTAAACAGCTTCCTTCTCCTTTGTTCTTTCCTATTATTAAATCTTTACAGACTCTATTTATTTCAATAAAATATTAAGTAGTGTTTTATTGTTCAAAGCTGGTGATTCATTTTATCTTAAATAAAAATTTTAGGAAATTTGTATTAATAATTTGGTCTGGAAAAAAGGGAGCGTTTTGTAACGTAACCTATAAAAATTAATTTATTTCTCTTTTTATAATTACGAACCTTTATATATATTTAGTTAATAAAATTTTATTTCAAGATGATCAAAATGAATATCAAAATTTAGACATTTTAATTTACAAAAATTTCCGCAAATACCCTGTTATACAAATTTGATTACTAAAGAATTCAAAAATAATGCCAAAATTGCTAAATATAATTTAAAAACCATTAATAAACTTTTTAGTAAAACAAAAGATAAAATTTCGCTTTCTTTTCAATATGGTGTTATTTATTGTATTCCTTGTACTGAATGTGATCAGGTTTATATAGGACAAACTTCCAATTGGCTTAAATCACGACTATCACAACATAAATCTGATTGTAAAATGATAACAAAAAAAAGAAAAAAATTCTAGTGCTTTAGTACAACATTTTAGAGATAAAAATCATATATTAGACTTCAGTAACACAAAAATTTTGGAAATAGAAACAAATTATCTTGCCAGATCATTCTTAGAATTATTTCATATAAAAAAAAAAAAACTAGTAGTTCTATGAATTTTTGATCAGATATTAAAAATCTTAATTTAGCATATGGATATTTAATATTTAATAAAATTTGATTTTAATCGTAATTCCGATTAACAGAATCCAAGGTTAATAATATTCTGTAACAATTTTCTAAATCTGGTTACCTTTCATAATAAATTTATTTCGTTTTTCGATCAACAAATTTGAACATTATTTGAAGAATTTTGTAATTCAATTGGAATGTAAACTAAAAATTAAGTAAGTTTTAAGTTATTTTATTGTAACTGTACTATCTAATTATTTGTAACCTTACATTTCAGTTTTATGCTCTGATGAAGGTAACAAAACTTACCGAAAGCTTAGCAAATAAAAAATAAAAAGTTTCATTGTTGATCGCTTGCCCGATAATTTTAGAATAGTCCAATTTATTTTTATAAATGGAATATTCGACTTTTCCTTTCTTTTTGTAATTATGTACATACATCTTTTGCCGGAAGTAGATAAATTATTGTAACCTAATTTTAAAAAAAATTGTAAGAAATGTATAGTCGCGGGCAAAAAAATTGGTCGTTGGTGTCATTCTTTGACGCATTGACAAGTGTTTTGTTGTGAATTGCTCGTGATTGTCATAAGCTTGGTACAACCACATGTGTCTTGTGTGTTCTATTCGTCAAATTGATTAAAATCTAACAGACAAAAAGATATTTTTAATTTGTGACGATTTCATCAAATTTTTTAATGACGTTGACGACCAATTTTTTTGCCTGCAACTGTATACATGTGGAAATATTAAAATAAGAAATGGGACGTGAATGTAGAGAATTTGAAAGTGAATAATTTCACCAAAGGACATTTAAAAACAAAAAAATATATATAATAATAATAATAATAAATCAGCTTATTAAGCATGAACAGTACAATAATATAAGAACATACATATACGGATTTAACGAAGAAGTGCAAGAAACGAAGCCGTACATACAAAAATTAACAATACAATTATAGAGATAACGGGTTTTCAATATAAAAAAAAAACTTCTCGCAGTGTGCGATGAAATGACAAACACCGAAAAAAACCTTGTCTTGGTTTATAACACGTTTACGTTCTCAACGGACATATTTTTTGGCGTTATTAAAATTTAATTTCTGTCGTACTGTACTACGCAATGGTTAAATCCTATTTTCGTAATGAGCATTTTCACATATTTTATAAATGCAACTTTTGAAATATGTATCTAAAGAGTCTTCTTTCTTCAAAAGTGAGGTTATATTACCCTATTACTTGTGTTACAAGCGCAGACATGCGTTTTCGACATCACATTTTTCCATGGCCTGCCAGAGAGGTTTTTTAGAATGTATGCCATTTGCATACGTGCCATTTGCGTACAAAATTATTTTAGTGCCATTTGCGTACATGGATAGAGTCGATCCGGGCCAGGTAATCGGGGTAATTATTGGCAGTGTCATTTGCGTACCTCTTGCAAAGATCTAATATACAATTGTTAGATACTTAATGTAAATGCATTTAGGAATTCACAAAAGATATTTTCAAAAATATGAACGCAATATGGTAAAGCGAAAAACTGTTTGGCATTTTTATTCATAAAAAAAACATTTCAATAAAATTTATACATACAGCTTGTTATTTCTAGGAGAACATTCGTGTATATATCGTCTATATCTTCGACCGGAAGATAAGCCAACGCAGCACACATCCGAATTTGTAGTCTTATTTCGTCGTCATTTCTGTACTCCGTAGTTAAGCCCAATTCTTGAACTTTCCTCCAAATACACTGAGTAAAATGAAAGTGGCATCCATGTACTACTACTTCAGGAAACACTTTTCTAATAGCTACAATAACTGCCTTTTCAAAATCTATAGTTATAGAAGTTCCAGTTATTATTCTTCAGCAGCGTAAAAAGTCGTTCATATGTGCTCCCAATTTTATTTTTTAGTAAAGCAAAAACAAAGTTGGAATTATGTTTGTTTGTTCTGAATTACTACCTATATCGGCATGTATTGTATACTGGGTGTTTTTGGAAGTGTGGCTGAAAAAGAATCCGGATACTATATGAAATAAATTTGTTTTTGAGCAAAAATAAAGTATTTAATCATATACTCAGTACATGTAGACATCAAGGTTCTGTTTTCAGCCACACTTTCAAAAACATCCTGTATAGTTGACTGAACGACTTACTACAACATTTAAAGGTGCCACCTATAAAAAATGAATTGAAATTTGAAATCATTTCTCTTCCTGTTGTTGTTGCGAAACATATGAATCGCTCTCCATCGTTGTAGTCAGCAAGGAAAAAAGACGATCCTGCATCAGAAGTATACTTTCTGGAATTTCGATATCACTAGTAGATTTGGGTTCTGATAAAACACCATGTTCTTGACGCCTATTCCTATAAAGTGATTTTCATTGAATACAATAGTGGAACGTCTGCAACAAATTCATATCCAACCAAAGGCCTCATTTCTTCTTTGTAAATTTTGGAAATCCGTTGATCCGTTTCTCGTGCTCTCTTCTTGGCATTTTGTTGATGTTGTACTACTTCCACTTCTGCTAAACTTGGTTTACACTTATGTTCGGATTCTGAGAGAACTGTAGAGTCTCTTGTTTTTAATGTTCCGCGGCACTTCTCAGACTTTTCTTTAATACACAACCACGTAACAACATTTTCTTTATTAATACGGTGTTGACGGTATCTATAGCCGCCAAAGATGGCAGAGGGCTTTGATTTTGTGGTTTCGATAATTTGAAACGTATCCATTGCAATATACAGGGTGCTGCATTGATGAACGGAACATAGGAAATTCCATGTCAATTTAGAGGTGTTCAAATATTGGCTTCCCTAATTATTTTACAGCTAAATTCCATTTAGGTTTTTTAAAGTACTCTTCAAGATTAATCTGTCTATGCAGTTTGAGAATTTTTCATTTGCTCAGTTTCAAAAAATTCAGTAACCAAATTTAATTTATATCGAACTATCAGCAAGGCCTTGATCAGTGAACTTTAAAATAAAGTAAAGCAACTGTTCAAGGTCGTGCTGATAGCTCAATATAAATTGAATTTGGTTACTGAATCTTTTTAAAATATTTTAAAACTTAGCAAGTGAAAAATTTTCAAACTACGCAGACAGATTCATCTCGAAGAGTACTTTCAAAACCTAAATGGAATTGTGCTGTAAAATAATTAGGGAAGCTAATATTTGAACACATATAAATTAACATGGGATGTCCTATGTTGCGTTCATCAATGCAGCACCCGGTATATAAGCTGCAATTTGAAAATATATTTTTCCTCTGAAATACAGAATACTCATAGATGTACGCAAATGACACTACCAATAATTACCCCAACTACCTGGCCCAGCATCAACTCTATCCGTGTACGCAAATGGCACTAAAATTAATATGTACGCAAATGGCACGTACGCAAATAGGACGATACCGGTTTTTTATTTGAAAACCCTTTATTTAAAAAATTAAAGAAATTTAAATAACAATTTAGTGAAAATATTTTTTAATGGTATATCATTTCCAAAATAAATGACGCCTTCTGCTAAGAGATGGCGAAAATGTTTATTTTTTCTTTGATAAAGGAAGTGAAGTCGATCGTCTTTCGTTTTTGGTTTCTTTTTGATGAAGTGAGAAAAAATGTAAAAGACGATCGACTTTAATCTATCCTTCAAAAATAATAATAATAATAAGAAACAAAACTTGTTCCTCTTTTTCTTGTGATACCTAATGATTGTGAAACCGATCGGCTTTTTTCTTGTTTTGCTTTTGATGGATTGAGGAAGACGTGGATCATAATCGATTTTCGTCAAAAGAAAATAATAAATTACCTATATTTTTCTTTCTTTAACCGATCGGTTTCACAATCATTAGGTATCACAAGAAAAAAGAGTAACAAGTTTTGTTTATTATTATTATTATTTTTGATCGGAGGTTGGAGCGCGCGGCGGCATCGCCTTCCTCGTCATTTTTTTCGTTAAAAGAAAATAATAATAATAATAAAAGTGATACAAACGAATTTTTTGTTTTAATTCCGATGGTCTTTACATTACTTATATTTTCTTTCTTTAACGATGGAAAAACTTGACACTCACATCGATCGTCTTTTGTTTTTGCTTTGCTTTTAACGATGAAATAAAAAAAGAAAATTTTCTTTTGTTTTTCTCTAATTCGTTGGGAGCTTTTAAACATCCCGGACGCTCTGAAAACACAAATCAGTCCGGGGAAACCCTAACGTATGGCGTAATGCAATATTTGAGGTTAGAATATTACAGGTTCCTGTACGGAACTACAGCTTGTATTAATAAAACAAAACGCTGCAGCAGCGTGACTACCTTTTTTTAAGAGAATCTACTACATCTGTGGGTTAAAAACTACTTAAATCTACGAAGTCTTAAAAAGAAAATACCAAAAAATGTACCGATCCATTAATAGCACATGCACGTACAAATCACGATGATTATTATGTTTGACATCCTGAAATGTTGCATTGTTTAAATGGCAGTCAAAGACATTGATTTACGTGGTATTCCATCGTAAAATGTTGCTGATAATTAAAAGCATAAAATGATTTATCCATATATGATATACTATGAATAAAAATAGTTGAAGATAGTTTAAATTTCCCGCATCTCTATTTAGGGTTTTTTATCCTTTGTCTTTGACTCACTGCTTTGGCCTAGTACAAAATGAATGATACAGGCTGTCTTACGAAGAACGCCCCAAGCCGTAACTCCGTTATTTATAGATTAATTTTAACAAACAAAAAGGCAAATAAAATAATACTAAAAGTACTATAAGGTGAGTCCAGTTTCAATTTTTTTAAAAATTACTTTCAAGGTCAAACGACTGTCAACTTTTATTTTTCAAATGGCTCTGTATATTTTTTTATTATTATATCTGGTAGAGATTTTTTTTCTAAATCCAATAATGTGCATACTTTGACATTTAAAAAATATTTTTCGTAAAAAAAATGAACTAGTCTATTACGCAAAACGTGCTTTTCATAAAAATGTTAAAGTTTGTCGTGAAAACAATGTCACTGAGCGTTATTTTTCACAGTTGTTTCAAATTGTCAAGCTATTCTCTTTGTATGATTTATTATTTCCTAAAAAAAGCCGATTATGGATAATACTCAGTTGATTGACTTACTCCAAGCATATTTTGAATGCAATAAAAACACAAGCAGTGCGTCTCTATAGACAGGGATTTTTTCCCAAAGCAACTTACACAGTTGTAGACTTAATTTTAATTATTTCATTAATGTTTTCTGTACTGCTTGTTTGCTGTTTTGATTGCATTCAAAATATACTTGCAATAAGTCAGTCAGGTGATTGTTATCCATAGTCGGCTTTATTTTTAGGAAACAATAAGTCGTACAAGTAGAAGAACTTGATAGTTTAAAACAACTGTGAAAAATAACCTCAGTGACATTGTTTTCACGACAAACTTTAACATTTTTATGAAAAGCACGTTTTGCGTAATAGACTAGTTCATTTCTTTTTTTTTACGAAAAATATTTTTTAAATATCAAAGTGTTGCACATTATTAGATTTAGAAAAAAAATCTCTACCAGATATAATAATAAAAAATATACAGAGCCATTTGAAAAATAAAAGTTGACAGTCGTTTGACCTTGAAGGTAATTTTTAAAAAAATTGAAACTGGATTCACTTTATAGTATTTTTAGTCTCATTTTATTTGCCTTTTTGTTTGTTAAGATAGGTCCATAAATAACGGAGTTATGGCTTGGGGCGTTTTTCGTAAGACGGCTTGTATAATCAAAATGTTTTAAATTAAAATAATTAATATTACCTACACTTTTGAAATATTATTAAATTAATTACAACTTATTGTTCACATAAATATTGTTACTTATAAATCACTATAATATTAATCTCGTTACCCATATTTGGGTTAGTGTGTGTCTATGCATTTCACCAACTTTACAAAAAATTGAAAGGCGGAAAATTTAAACTGTCCTCAAACATTTTCGATGCTGTATATCTAACTACTCCAGTGCAGTTGTTAAATTGTTCCTACTTATGCCTTAATTTAATTTCTAATATAAAGTACAGTAATTGCTGATACCTATCAGTGGAGGAGCGAAGTGCATTACTTTGAAAATGTCAGTAACTTCAAATAAAATCAAGTAAGAAATACACCGTGATTAACAATGATTGAAGGTTTGCATTTGAAATATTTTCGAAATGTTATCAATTTTTCATTATTTCATTTTCAGATATTTACTGCCTATAAGGACATTAATGCCCGGTTGCACCAACGTTTTAAGCAGAGCTTAAATTTAAGTGGTGTTTAGACTATGACGTTATTGATAGAGTTAACAAAATATTAGTCGCATTCTAATTGATACTTAAGTTGAAGTTTAAATGTCAATCAGATTGCATTTGACATTACACTGACCATAAGTAAATGTCACATTCTAAACATAACTTAAATTTAAGCTCTGCTTAAAAAGTTGGTGCAACCGGGCATAAATAATAAATTTTACATAATGCCGTGCGTCGTTGATCACAATGTATTTAAAGCATTTATTACTTATGAAAGCACGGAACTGCAAAATTCGAAAGATATATTGAAGATGGAGCCACCTTAAATTCCTACAATATCCAATAAATTTCCCAATTTCAAAAGTTAAATATCGCATATTGGACCTCGCATTTGAAGTGACTGAAAGATGTGACAGTATCTATTAAAATCTACTAGAGATTGCTTATTTACTAAAATTTTCTAGTTATTGTAAAAAATCTACTAAAAAAGTAGATTTCTACTAAATGTGGGCACGCTGCACTGCGGAATTGGGCACACTTCATTTGGGTGGAGTTAGGACAAGAATTGATAACTGCGAAAATTAAATACACAAAAATTGCAAAACTTATACCGTTTTCGATTGACTGCTCTAGAGCACTTTCAGATTATTTTCTAGAACACTTTCAGAGTATTCTCATCTTATTTAACCCTCATGTAAAAATAAGAGACGGAGATATTCTGAGAGAGCTCCAAACGAGAACGCTATTAATCGGAAACTGAGTATATCGTCTGAGAAGAATTAACAAATACCTAAGGTAGTTGGAAATAACCGTACAGTGTAAAAATCGAAAGTAAAAAGAATTTTAAAAAATTTGCACCATGCATGTAAATGATTAATTAATTATGAATACGGAGCGCGAGTGATCACACGTGCTGTGCGATCGATCTAATTTGTTTATCGATATTACATGTATTAATGTGAATTAATATCATTAATTTGTGCGGTAGGGTATTGCTATTAATACAGGTACTTTGTGTGTTAAGTAAATTCCGGACAGCGAAAGACTTTACTTGTCGATCATGCTTACTCGTGATGATGTTGCCGAAATGAAAAACATTTTTCATGAGAGCATCAATGATGCCTTGAATGAAAACCAAAAATTTCTGGATGTAATGCTCAGTAAGTTTGAGGAAAAACTGAAGAAGCTAGCCGATAATTATGCTGAAAAAGTGCGTGCTCTGGAATTAAAAACTGTCGCGCTCGAACAAAAACATGAATCGCTGGAACAATATACTCGTCAAAACAACATTCGTATACTTGGTCGGCCTGACCACCACTGGCTATGCGTTTATCGTGAGTAAATGAAGGATAGATTACTAGAAAGCGCATGAGTAAACGAAATAGCTACATCAATCGACGTTGCCGATTGATAACGCGGGCCACGCTCCGGCCGCAGAATTCCTACCTTCGCACGCAACATTGTAATACCTCTATTTCATTTCCACTCAAGTTTCAATGAGCCTCTCCTTCATTTACTCACAATTAACCTTATACCTAGTCTTAGTCAGACCAACTGTGTATATGGAGTGAAAGAAAATGCTGGCGAAGTCATTGAAGACGTGGTGATGGATTTATTCTTAAATAAAATTAATGCCGACATAACATTAGAACACATTGATCGCTGCCACCGAATTGGACGTAAACTGGATGGAAAAATTCGGCCCATCATCGTAAAATTCGTGAGTTACCTCTACCGGCAACGGGTATTCAACCTGAAAAGGTAGTTAAAGGGTTCTAAGACTACCATCCGGGAGGACTTAATCATGGAAAGGCTGCACTTACAATTAGTAACAGAGGCTTGTAAAAAATATGGCTACAAGAAAGTCTGGACATTCGATGTATTTGCCTATATAAATAACTGTAAAATCAAAGTTAAATCATTCTCTGATTTGATTTAATATTTTATTAGATCATATTCATAATCACAATTAATATTATACTAATAGCATATCTATAAAATCAATGTAAAATTTGTAGAAATTGTAGTAATTTCTTATCTAAGATGTAATGCCTTACTGACCATACTCACAGCAGTGATTTATTTTAATTTTCGTTAATTATTGTTTCATTAAGATCGATCACGAACAGCGTGTACTAAAATATCATAGTTACTAGTTAACCTTTAAATTTATCATTTCCTTAATTTTTTTTTTTCTGTTTTTGAATTGTCTTCTAACTCTTTATCAAGGTGCGTAATAAACAGTTAGAATTTGCTCATGTGAATGCACGCTCACTAGTGTCCAATTTTAATATTTTCTTAAATCATGTAACGTCTGCAAACTATGATATTATTGGTATCAGTGAAACCTGTGTTATCACAAGAAATTCACTCTCAAATTGCTTATATTAATGGTTATCATTTGCTCGGAAGGACCGTAATGGGAGAGGGGGTGGAGTTGTAATCTATTTAAAAAATAATATTCGTTACAGAATAACTGACTCATCTAATAATATTGAACAGTTATGGCTGAAAATATTCGTTAATAACAAAACAACTGCAGTCGGTGTCACATATAGGCCTCCCAACACTAATTGTTATGATTATTTAGATGAACTTGACAGTTCGTTTGCTGCTGTTGCTCCGTTATCTGACGAGGTGGTTTGTATGGGTGATTTAAATATCAATTTAATAGATATTGGTAGTTGCTACGTTAATTTTTCTCTGTATTAAATAGATTCTTATGGTTTTGAGCAGCTTATTGACAAACCTACCAGAATAACTAATTCAACGTCAGCACTCTTAGATCTGTTAATTGTCTCAAATAAGGACATTTTTGGAGCAGTAAGCTTGCACGAGTTTTCGGATCATGACTTAATATTTTCTAGAACGTTATTTACATCTATTCCCAGGCATATTAAACAAACGTATAGAAATCTTAATGATATTTTACATGAACAGTTTAATAATGACTTACAATCTATTCCATGGCGTAATATTTTTGATTTAAATAATATTAATTTAACTTTAATATGCTTACACTTTTTAACTTGCATATTCCCTTGAAAACTCGCCAGTTTACTAAGCCATCTGCCCCTTGGTTGACTGATAATCTAAAGTATTTAATGTCGTTACGTGATAATGCACTGAATAAATATAAATTGTCGAAACATGCTGGCGACTGGGTTTATTACAAACAGCTTAGAAATCTCGTTACAAACTGCGTTAGGTGTGAAATAAAAGCGTTTCTAAAGTATTTATTTGATTCAAATAACGTCTCTGAATTTTGGAGAAAATTTAAACGGCTCAATTCTCTTAAAGAAATCAGAATGTCAACCTACCTGAACAACTAAATGATCCAGGTAAAGTAAATGATTTTTTTTTAGTACTGTCACCATCGCACCAAACGCTAAGGAAAATGAGTTGATTCAATTCTATGAAAATAATGTAAAAAATAATTCAATTTCATTTGATTTTCAACCAGTTACTGACGACATCATTTTTAAATTATTAGCTTCCATTAAAACTAATGCAATAGGTTCTGATGGAAGTGTTAAGTTTTTGAAACTTCCCCTCACCTTCTCCCTTTGTATTACCATATATAACTCATATCATTAATTGCTGTCTAGTTTTTAAAGTGTATCCATCAGCGTGGAAAATTGCTAATGTTATTCCTGTGCCTAAGATTAATCTGCCAGTAGAACTTAAAGATCTGCACCCTATTAGTGTCTTACCTGTTATCTCGAAATTGCTAGAGAAAATTATGTGCCAACAAATGCAATCCTACCTATTAGGCCACGGCATAGCTGCACTACAATAATTTTGAACATAGCAGTCGACATTTGTCGAGCTGTCGACAATGGACATTTGACTGCATTTGTGTTATTAGATTTCTCAAAAGCCTTTGACACGATTGATCATGACATTCTCTTCTCGATATTGCATTATATTGGTGTAAATGGCGGTAGCAGGGATTTACTAAACAGTTTTCTAAGGAATAGGTGTCAACGTGTAATTGTTGATGGTCATATGTCCGCTGTTCGACCTGTGCTCTCTGGCGTTCCTCAAGGTTCGGTTCTGGGACCTCTACTATTTTCTATATATACAAACAATTTTGCAGCTCAATTAGAATTCAGTAGCATTCACTTCTATGCTGATGACACGCAGATATACTTTTCGTTTCTGTCAGAGAATGTTGCTAATGCCTGCAGCAAAATTAATAAGGACCTCAGCAAGTTAGTCAATTACGCTACTATGCACTCTTTAAATATAAACACAAGTAAATCTTCGGTGCTTTTATTTGGACCACCTCAACATAACCATTGAAAATGTAACTCTGCCTATATCTTCTGAGGTGAGAAATCTGGGTGTCGTAATGGATCATAAACTCCGTTTTAAAAGTTTCATTTCTAAATGTATTCAACGCGCGTTCTGTAACTTAAAAATGATTTTTAACAATAGATACTCTTTAAGCAAGAAAATGAAAATATGTCTCTGTGAATCTCTAGTACTTTCACAGTTTAATTACTGCGACGTAGTTTATGACTCATGTATCGATTATGTTGACAAATATAGAATACGAAAAGTCCAAAATGCTTGCCTTCGACTAATTTTTGGTATTAAAAGAAATCAGCGAATCACATGGAAATTGGCTGAGGTTGGTTGGTTAAATATGGGCAACCGACGAAAATTACATTCTGCATCTCTGTTTCATCCAATCGTTATCTATAAAGAGCCTCGTTACTTGTACAACAAAATCAGTTTTAGGACCGATGTACACAATTTAAATATTCGATCTAAGGGTTTGCTAACTCCACCACCTCACAAAACAGCATTTTTTGAACGATCGCTTACTTATACAATCGCTAAAATTTACAATCAAGTTACCAATGTTTTGAAAGAATCCTCGGTGTACTCTTTTAAACGTCTATATAAAATTGAACTCTTTCGCGTACAAGAGACTCAGTGAGATGGCATTCCATTCTATTTCATACTATCCTGCTGTTGACCTTGATGAAGGGAAAGGAAGGTAAATATTAATTTTCTTTTCTTTTTAATTCTGGTTACTATACTCTAGCGCATTATAGAAGATCTATTGATTTTACTGTTGGTTAAGTGTTAAGAACAGAGGACTGAGATTACCCATGTCATTCTGAACTTCGCCATTTTTCAATACTTTATATATGCATACAGGTTATCATATTCTGTAACTCTTGCTTTGCTTTGTCTGATTTTTTTTCCTGTTATGTATGTAAGTGTTGAAAATAAAGCCAGTATTATTATTATTATTATATGTGGGCTTTAATTTAACAAAGAGCATCTCTCTTCTATGTTAATAATAAAGATCCGATTCATTGGTCATCTCTAGTGACGTAAAAAGGTGATATTTTAAATTATTTTCTACAGTGCTGCTTGTATTACAGTCTTTTTCTTTTGGTTTTCCCCTTTTGTCAAATGTGTTTCCGAATTTGTCAAATGACTTTCCAATCTGTTCAAAGTATAGTAGGCCTGCGGATTGGAAAGTCATTTGACAAATTCGGAAACATAATTGACAAAAGGGGAAAACCAAAAGAAAAAGACTGTATATCGTATTTTATTCTAACTTAACTTTATTAGCCAACTGTAGTAAATAAATTTAAGTTTTTTGACTACAGGGTGTCTGAAATATTCAAATTCAAATAACCAAAGACAATTTTTACTATTGATTTTACGCAATTACATTCTATACAAAAACATTCATCTTTTCGGCAAATTTCAGAAACCATACTCAAATTGGAATCGCGAAATACAGAGTGCCTGAAAATTTTATATTTTTGAGTTTAATTTGTAGAAGACAAAGCAAGCAATTTTCTTTTTATTTTAGCATTATGTTGTCTTTGATACAGAAATTGAAGCATTACATGATAATTCCTAATGAATTTCTACAATTTCTCAAGTTTCTATAGCACGTTCGCTAGGGATTCTAAAATATAATCTCTCTTGTAATTGACACTATCAATGAGAAATAATTGTTGGCCTTTTTAGACAAACTACAGAATTTGTCGCAGAGCTTTGTTCTCAATTTAATAACGAGCAGAACAATAAACAAGACGTCCCATCTTATTTAACGTGCCATAAACCGAAAATAGATCGGGCGGTCTCAAGTTGTCAAGATTTTATATTATTTAATATAGCGATAATATTAGAAACCGTTTGACGCAAATTCGGCTTGCTCGTCAAAGTTATATAAAACGCTTTGTTTATGAAAATTACTGTGGCGAAAGCTTGTAACATCAATTTGGTTCAGGAAAGAGATCCGACTTGCGCGAACGTGACCTAAATTTTCAAATCGCCGTTTAGACTTTCGTGAAAACGAAAATAAATTAAAGACCATCGGAAAATCCTACATGAAGCTAATATAAAAAGTTTAATGATTTGATATGAAGAGCTATTGCTTTTTGCTGCTTTCGAAGTTTCCAACAGTGAATGGGTGGGTAAATTTTCATAAACAGAAAGTTATTGAGATTCATTCATCTTTCGAGTGTACTTAATTTATTTTTCTTTCTGACTGGATTTTTCGATCAACGTAGACAAGATTCTCATGAGTTACGTTTCTCCAATTTCTAAAGAAATAAACTGACTAAGGAATTACAAGCAATTTTCCTGCGTTTTATATCAGAACATAAAACTTACGACTTTCAGAATGTTGTTTTTTTTGCAGATTTTCTTTTACTATATTTTATTTTTCAAATCTGCAACTTTTTTAAAGTTTTTAATTTTTAATATGGAAATATGTACACACGTTAATCAATGAATCAAAGTCATTGTAATATACGTACGTATATTGCAGAGTTATCAATTTTTGAGGTAATTTTATTAATAAATTCCAACATATGAAATGGAGCAAAATTCCACGCTTATTTCAGCCTCAAACAATAAAATTTGTGTGAATTTTTTATACGTCTGCGCCGGATTAATTAAGCAAATTAAAAATAGAATCGCGCCGTAATAATTTTTCCACGTCGGACGCTGTTAAAAATCCTTTAGTGCGGCGTAATTTATGTGGTAATGCACTGCAGATGCATTAAATGCAGTAAATGTAATTGGGTGCGCGCCCTTAATGTTGCTGTCGCCGAGCGAGTAAATTCGAGCCAGTTGTACTGTGCAAAATCGAGATTATTCTGCAAGCAACATATTTCCGGCATTATTTATTTAGAGAAAACCCGGAAGAATGGATTCTATTAAACGCAAACCGACGACGCGACGATTCGGATAAATTTTATAATTGCATACACCCAGCGTGACTTTAATGGTTCTGAAAAGCTTGAAATCTCTACCATAAACACTAACGATTGAGCTAATATGTCCTTAACCAAAAGTTAATAGTTTTCGAGAGAATTACATTTGAAAATTTTACCCAAAAGTATGGAACGACAATTAATATACTTTGGGGGTTCTGGCTCACTTCCTTACACAGACGTATGTATAGTTACCTACCGTGACTTTAGCTAGGCGGTGGTGGTAAAAAGCAGGTAGCAGTTTTCAAATAACAAGTAGCAGTTTACGGATAACGAAATTGTACTAAGCTTTGTTCTTGGTTATTGTGGAAAAAAATGAATACAAAAGATTTGTAAATTAGGCAATATTTGAGATTAAGTTAATGATAAATTCTGAACGAATAACATTAATATGTTTTCAGGAGTACCTGAAATTTATTCATGCAGAGCTATCATTAAAGGTGCGCTTTTGATCGTTTACATTCAAAGGTGAATTTCAAATCAATGAGAACCGAGTAAAAAAAGTTGTTATCGGTCTGATGCAGACACAGCGAATTTTCGTTTATGTTTTTGAAATATCGCTTGTACCTCCACAACAACGAACAACATGCCCCTAAATATTCATCTGCTGTTTTAACACCGCCATTGTCTGGGCGATTTTTTTTAAATGACGGCGCTGGATTCCGCTGATACCAACGCTTTCGCCATTTCAGGTTTCACAAAATTTAATACTCCTAAGAAAACTGAAAATTTCGAGTGAGAGCCGCCGTTAATTAGCAATTTCATGCGCGATTGACTCACCGCCGCCTCAGCGATTAACGCGGCGTGTGAATGAATTCGAAGATAAATGGGGGCCGGGCATTATTCAAATCGGGGGGAGGTGAAATAATGTAACGCGATTTCCATGGGAACAATTTTTGTATTGATCGGCGCCGTATGTCGAGTACAAGCGCTCGGGGAAGGACTAAAGTTCGCTGTTAATTAGAAGTTCTAGTTAATGTTTCCTTAGGGAATTTAAATAGCAGGTACGCGGCGCTTTGATCCTGAAGTCGGTTATCTTAACGCATTCTACGGGTTTAGATTGTAATACGTGGAGGGCTTTAACTGTTTAAGCTTATAACTTACACACTTCCTTATGACAATGTTTAACATTGTGAATACTATCGGAACTAAATGTCCTCGCTTTCGATTTGGAGATAGAACACGTTCTATTTTTTTTCCAGTTAAAAAATTGGTAGTGCAAAATTGCCTTTATTACAGAAATTTTTCGAGTAGGTATTCTAGACGATTCTAGATGTCTAAATCATCTGAAACATTCTACCATATTAATAAATGTTATAAGAAATCTCCAACCACTTTTTAAGTTGTTCATTTATCGTCATTAAGCTTTCGTCATCATTCTTCTAGAACTAGCTGCTCAAATAATAGAAAACAAATAGAACCAAATTAAATCATCTTAAACCTTAAACAAACAAGAATTTAGGTGTACTCGACTCAATGACAATATATTTTTTTAAGAAGTGAAAAGCTTTTAATTGGAAGTGACAAGTTTTTAATTGGATAATACTGCAGTTATCAAAACCGAATATTCAGGATTCAGATTATAAGTGTCACCCCCTTTATAAAATACTTGCTTTTAATTGAATTAATTTTCGTTTCCCTTACCACAAATAAAGCAAGAAAATCTTATCGTTACATCCCAACCGATGGGAATTCTCCGAACAAGTCGGCAATTTGTCAAACTCGGATAATTGCGGGGCAAATAAAGAACGGGAGCCCGGTGGAGGTAAACGGCGGGGGAACGTCAAAATAAAAAATTAGTCGGCGTAAATTCAACAAACGGCGCTAATACAGTTTCGCTGTCCGGGAAATTACTCCGAAGAGATAAAAGTGACGTGAAATTTTTATGAAGTCGAAACGTAAAATGAAGAGCAATGACTTCTACATCTTGGCAGCTAAGAACGTGTTCCTTTGAATTTGTTTTTTAATTGAGTTTAATTGAATTTTCCACGACTTCTCCATGTTTCCGTTTCCGTTTCCTCGGTCCACAAAATCTTTTGTATTCGAGCACACTAAATAGTTTCCGGAAAACGTAATTTTAGTTGAAAGTTATGGAAAATAAAGCCGTTTTAAACAAATCGAACACAGTCTGTGTCTTAGCAGGGTAGTAATGGATCGATATTAATTATTGAATTTTATGAGCCGTAACCATCACATTGACCCCATATTCTTCCCATAATTAACGCGTAATCGATTTCGACATGCGTAGAATTTGAAATATGTATGTACATATATCATCTTGCTTTACATAAATTTACATAACTTAATTAAATGTTATCTAAATATTTTTGTTACTGTGAAACGAGCGAATTTGTTCAAGTGTACTTTGTGATACGCTCTTCATTTATTTTGTATTCGTATTTATTTAGAATGTATTAGTTTGTAATTTAGAATTCGATGGAAACAGACGAGAGGAAAATTAAATTAGATTCACCCCCCATTTATGCGGTAAATCCATTTTAACTATAACCATAAGCATATAATTGAATATCGTGCGTTTCTGCGTCTGAGGAGGGAATTATTTAACGTTCCGAATTAATACACACCTCGGTCACACACACACACACGCAGCGAATTCCATTCCTTAATACATCAACCCACCCCAATGACAAGAGCCGATTTTGCCCATCTTTGTCACTCACATCCGACCTACATCCGAATGAGTGATGCCTCGTTACTGCGGATTCGACGTAATTCGATTTGCCTTCGCCTTCCTGATCAAATTTTAATGAAAGTTTGCTAAAGTGTGACCGGGAGTGATCCCGAATTTCACGTTATTTTTAACATCGTCATATTGATCGTCCCATTTGCTATTGTAGTGACGGAAGCGATCCTACATCATTTCAGGGGATGAACTGGGTTAGATTCGTTAGCGTTCGGGTGCACTATTAGATACTTTTTTATACGATTTGGTTTTGGTCTCATTTGTCGGGGATATTTTCTGATACCTGATATCGTATTTTACTTTATCCGATGACGGCGGCAACTGTATCTCAACTCCGATAAAAACACACAGCTAAGTGTACGTACGTAAATCGAATATTCAAGGATGAAGAAGAATATGGAAAATAAATAATGAAATTGCAAACCATTGCAAAAATATCCTTTAATCAAAGGCAGAAGACCATAGAAGTATTGGTTTGAAAAAAAAATATAATGGATTCGGAATAGTCTTATATCAGCGGCGACAACATACGAAGTCAGCTTAGAAGTAATTAATTTGACTGCGAAGAAAGCAGGGGGTAAAGAAAATTCAGAATATTTCGTTTCGTTATTAAATTATTGGATCAACTAGTTAGCCTATTTTATTCGTTATAGTTATCTCAAGTTAAAAATGTAGAATATTTATAATATATATGAAATTCATTTTTTTTTTTTTTTAGGTTTGTGACCTTAATTCGTCTTTTGTCCGTTCTACACCACTTAACCACAACTTAGAGGGCAATATCAAGCCCCAAAAGGCCGTCGGAAATCACATAAAATTTGAAGGCGCGCCGTCACTTCTCCTTAACGCATCTTTGCCTTTAAGTCCCTTATAAATTATTAATCAGAAGAGAGACTCGGCTAACGCCGGGCGGAATCATTTATACGGCGGGCACTATCTCGTTCTTCACCGAGGATCAATAAAACGCTTCAACACCTCGGTCGAAGTATAAGGCAAATATTTATTCGGAGAAAATTGAATTCGTCAACTATTAATGGCGCCGCTTATTACGCTAAGAGCTGTGTCGTGTTAATTAATTTCGTGTTTTCTTTCGCCTCTTGAATGCAAGAACTAATTTAATGACGTTCCAATTATCATTATTCGTTTTGCGTTCTATCTTCTACCCTATGTATGTATGTATGTGTGTGACGACTTCGTTTCATACTTTAGACTTAGACCCATCGCCTACTCATTCACTCATTCTCTTATTGTTACACATTACTAACAATTTCTGTTATAATCTATAGTTTATTAAATGTTTCGCAGTCTCTTTGTTTGAGTTAAAACGGCAACAATATCGAAGCTTACGTATGAAAATCTATAATCATCAGCGAAACGATGTAATTTCTTCTGACGGCACGCCTCATCAGTCTTTCCGTGTCAAAACTCCAGTTCATCATGTAAAGTGATTAATACCTGGAGGTGAATGTGTTCTGCGTAGTTGAAATGAATTTAATTCTTGTACGAGGAGTTAAATTCTATTTTTAACTTCAGTTTTCTACGAGGCAAAACATTTTTCTTTAAGCGAGCAACTTTCATATCTCCGAAAGATTTATAAGGTTAATATCGTAGATTATTAGGCTTTCTCCTGGGTCCTCCTCCTTCCAAATTCTTTTAATCATATCTCTGCTCATATTGCGCCTCGTCGAGAGCTAGCCGGCTGTAAAGCTTCGGATGTAATAAAATGGGAATTATTATATTATTATTATTATTATTTTTGGAAGACACAATATTGCACAGCTGTTATATAAAACTGATACATATTCTAAATCTAATGTCTTAGACGTGTTTTTTTTTTAAACAAAAATTAATTTGTGTAGACAATGAAATACCATGTCTTTTGCTATGAAGACTACTTCATTTAGGCCCTATTTTATAATCCTCGGATAAGTATTGTTCTTAGAATAACGTGGCGTAGGTGTGAGGCAGATATGGAGGAACGTTAAAGGATATTCGGCGAACAGTTCTTCCTTATTCCACGATTGTAAAACTGGGCCTTAAAGACTGTTTTGCACTACTCTATTTCTTGTACAAAATTTAGTTCATTTTGTAATCAATTTAAATTATACAACAGATATCATCTACCAACACGAAATAACATTTTCCAAAACTCAAAGAATATCTCCTCCTCCATTCAGACATTTCCTATACTTTCGAGATAAAAAATAGTTCTCCGTTGACTTTAGTCAAAATTGCTTTTAACTCGTCGTAAGGAAAAAAGAAGCAAGTTTTCACACGTTTGTTCCCACAGACCTAATAGCCCCGGACGTTTTATTTGTCGGTTTTCCTCGCGTTGTTTTACGTCGGATGTTTAAACACAGCCGTTTTTCCGAGCGGTACTTCACGTGCTAAGTCAACAGACGACCCAATTACCGAAATTAATGTGAGCCGGGGACTTTTAATTCATGTCGCCAAGGACATTTATTTCCCTAATTGAGTACTATGTTAAAAAGACGAAATACTAGATAAAAACGGAACTATTTTTGTAAAAATATCGGTTTGTTCAACGTTGAAAATAGGTACCTACTTTCAGACAATGAGTGAATAGAATTAAGATTAGCAATTAGAAAAAAAAAAAGAAGAACAAAGGATAAAATTCAAGCGTCAATATTATTGTTATATTAAAGTCCTTCGCATTGAGAAGATCACGTGAATAAATTCTTTTGTTAATACATACAAAGAATAATTTTTCAAATTTTTCATAAATATATCCTGAAAATAGATGTTTTATTGGAAACTCTTAAGACAAAAAGAAATCGGTGTTCTGTACAAAAATTTGTTTATTTTAAATAGTGGACAATTATGAACAAAATATGAAGAAAGGCGCTCGACCGTGATGACCGTAAAAACACTTGCACACCTGTGCGCTAAGTTACAACTCGATTCAATCTGCAGATTTTAATCGTAATTAATCGGAGCTTTTCGGCCTAAAAACTAAATAAAAGACGGCTATGTCGAGAATTGATCATCACAGAACACACAGTCAAGAAACGTATGGCCGCAATAAACACATCGGCAGAATTGACATAAAAAAATTTCTCAATGTGATCAAGTTCTAAGTTCAATTTCTCTCTTTGTATCCAGCGCCATGGTATGGTGAGCAAAGATTAATTGCCAATTAGTTATTAGTAACTAACAATTGCTTTCATTGATATTCGGAATGCCGTTTCTTCTCTTTATAAAAATATTGTGAATTTGTTTTTTTTCTTTATTTTTTTAGTCGCTATTTAATAATACATGATTTTAAGTTATTGTTTTGAATTTTATTTATACCAAATGTCTTATTTTAATTTGTAACTGAGTTTATTTATTTTGAAGACATATACGAGTACATATTTATACAGGGCGGAATAAAAGTATCAAATAATGGCTGTAACTTTTTTATTTGAAAAGTTATAAAAAAATATTTAATATAAAGGTTGTTTGGTTTATTGTCATGTATGTTGTGACCTTTTTAGTTTGTTTCTAGCTTATTTTGTTTTGTTGCTGTGGCAACCGACTTTGTTTTTTTAAATGGTACCTATAATTAGTTTTAGTGATTTTGAAACAAGCGATCCAGTGGTACCGCTTTCTCATTATGAGAAAATAAAAAATAAAATAAAGGAGAAATAATTGAGTAACAAAACACAATTACAATTTTTGATCAAGAATGCTATGTGTTCACGCTTATGTTTATAGGTATGTTTTAATTTACTTGTTTTAGAAATAGTTTGTAAGTTGTTAAGACTTAAAATTCCTTTAATTTCATATTGCAAGAATTCAGGTATAATACCTGCGGCACCTGCTCGAATATTACGTTTGTATTAACTTCTATGAATTGAAAACTGTAAACACGTCCTTTTATCAGGAATAATCCCTTCTGATGAACACGCGATTTGTCATATTCTGCACCTGGGCTACCACGAGCTACTCAAGTTAATTTTAAGAAGGTCTCCCTCGAATTAGATTCATAGAATTCAAATCTACGATGTAGTTTTTAGAATTTCTAGATTCTTATTATTTTTCTTAGCCAATGGCACTTGTCCGAGTTTTAATCCGCTATTTATCACGGGTGCACCTCAAAATTTAGATTTTAAGAAAATGTTTCTTGGGAGCATAAACATTTAGAAAGAAGGAGTTTCGTCTGGTCATTCACATTCAGCGCCCCGGCAGGGGGGTTACCCTGCTTACTAAAGCGTGACCATTGTGGACGTATGATAGAGTTCCTATGGGTGTGACGAGCCCACCGTCCTCAGTTGGCGCACCAGTGCCTGGGTTGCACGTAACCTAATCTGTAGGACTCGGCCGACTTGTTCGGTCGTGGCCGAACTTCCCACCAGTGAAGCAAACTGGTACCGTGGGGACCGGTTAGCCCGGAGGATACCCTCCCCTCCTCTGGAGTGGAGCGAGCAGAGGGGACCTCCACCGGTCGACTGGGTTGGACTCACGGGGGTAGTGGTTGATGGCCCGCATGCTAGGGTTAGGGATGATGCCCAACCCATCCCGACGTGTGAACTGCGGATCTCAGTTCCGGCACTAGCCTGGATAGCTAGTAGAGATTAGATAGGTCTCCCTTCACCAGAAGGGGCGAGGGGCGTGCAACTCCGAACCAGTCTGGTAGCAGGACGACACTTTATAGTGTCAGCCACCGAAAGGTGGGCTACCCTGCGCGTTGATTGAGCGTATCTCAATCCGATGGCTCTGGTCGGGGCCCGAGACGGATAAGGGCTAATAGCTCAGGTACCGCTCGTAGCGATTCAGGGTAGATTAGGGGACACTGTCTGTCTGTCTGTCTGGTCATTCAGCGCAGTAACTCACATTTTAATAATCTTCGCGAATCAATCTCAAATGTGAACTTAACTTCAGCGTTAGAACTTTACTGATTTATTTCAATAATTATGGACAAGTTAACATTAAGATTACTGTAGAATTTTTAATATTAATTAAAGTACGGGGTGTTGTGCTGTGTTTTCTTCTTCGTTTTCAACAGGAAAGCAGTCGTTCATGCTTTTGCACGGCGACACACACACTATGGATACTTGACAATTAATGCTATACTTACAACACAAACAAGCAATAATGATTGTTGGTTTATAACAAAGTTATGTTTGTTAAACCTTATTGCAAATGATTAGATTTTCTTTGAAAAATTGTAAAGACAGGGCACACTTAAGTGAGAGACAACGCATCGCAATTTTATCGATGTACAGGTACGGAAATAGGAGGAGGACCCAAAGCGCAGTGTGCAATGTATTCAACGAAATTTATCCAGATACTCCCGTTTCTCAAGGAAAGACTTTTCAAGTAATTAAAGAAATTCGTGAAACTGGTAGCATTAAAGCATTAAAGATATGTAAAGAACTGACAGATCCAAATCAGCAACAAAAGGCAAGTGATAGAAAATTTAGAAATTAGCCATACTTCAGTCTTAGAATTAAAAAAAAATTCGTCCTTGTATGCTTCATTTAATACATGAATACATGAATTAAATGAAGACGATTATGAACGAGCAGATGATGGAAAGATGCAATGGAGATGAGAATTTTACTTCCAATATTGTATTCTCTGATGTTACCTTTATGCTAAACGACACTTAAATTGACAAAATTGTCAGTATTGGTAGAGAACTAACCCACACTGGGTGCAAAAAGGACACACACAATATCCGCAAAAAGTAACTGTGTGAACAGGCATTATAGGAGGGCATATCATAGGACCATTTTTTCTTAATGAAACTCTTACCGCTGATAGATATCTTCAACTACTTCAAACTCACGTCGTACCTATGATTACCGCATTATTCCCGAATGAAAATGGATATATTAACAACAGAATTTTCTTCCAACAAGATGGGGCGTCTCCACATTGGGAATGGGACGATTCGCCGTCTCCAATTCGCCACCACCGATTCGCCGTCGCCAATTCGCTGTCGGATCAATTCGCCGTCGGACCAATTCGCCGTCGGACTAATTCGCCGTCGGACCAATTCGCCGTCGCGTTCACAATTTTAACTTACTGATGACTTTTAGTCATCATATAATTTAGTTCTCAAATAAATTAAAAAGGACTGTAATCTTATACAATATTTGTAGAATGTATTCAGGAAACCCCCCTGAACATATTCTCCAAATATTTGGGGACGCATGTATCGAAGTTGACATTTTTGCAAATTTTATTTAATTAATTTAATTTTTCTTTAAATGTTTCTGAATTCTCTGTACACCCGAAACTCGAACCTAATTTCTACCACATTTCTGGAGATTACCGATTATATTTAATTGGAATTACGAAACTTAATAATCGAATTATACAGGCTAATTGAATAATCGAATGACCGGTTATTTTTAATTTGAATTATCCCGTCACTAGTAGATACTACAGAGCTATTTTGTCTCTCAAGAGTTATTTCGTTCTTAAATTAAGTTTTCTTTTCTTTTATTATTAGTTTTCATTACGAAATTGTCTGTTTTTACTTTTGCTTCACGTTCCTTTATTCCTTGTCATTCCCTTTCCTTTTTGAAATCGATCGCAGTTTGTTTTCATTCCTCTCTATCTTATTTCTTTGTTTCTAAATTATTTCGTTCATTCCGACTGGTCTAAAAATTTAACGAAGTTTCATCTTTCAACACCGTATTTACAAAATTGTATCTTCTTTTAATTAATTATGAAATGTAAATAATTATACATGCATCATTAATGACAAATGATTTATTTATTTTAAAACTAAAGTCGGTGAATTAACCGTTGGCGAATTTATCGACGGCGAATTGTACCTACGGCGAATCGGCGACGGCGAATTGTCCTAGACCCCTCCACATTTTGCAGTACATGTTAGGGAGTTCTTAAATAACGTTTTTCGAAACAGGTGAATCGGCAGAAAAGGGGTCATGTAAAAAATAAAAAGAAAGACCACAAAATTTGGACGATTTGAAGGTGCGAATAACTGCTGATATGCGCAGAGTACCTTTAAGGATGTTACAAAGAGCTGAAATAAATTTTAAATCCCGATTGGGTCATTACTTGGCAGTCAGTGGAACTCAATTTGATTTATGTTGTTATTAGCTTTCTGTTATTGTAAAAGTTCTTTTTGTGTTTAGTTTATTTTTGTTACTGTTCTAATAAAACCTTAATTTTTACGATATAATTTTTAATTGCGAAATTTCCGTTGCAATCTTAATTAAACCTGACGATTGAGTCGTACTAAATGTTTTTTTTTCGCTGATTTAATTCTTCTTATTTTCTTCTCTCCGCCGACAAAATTATATTACTGAATCGAGGAAACTACGCTTATTTCAAAATCACTAAAAATAATGAAAGGTGCTATTTAAAAAATTAAAGTTGGTTGCCATAGCAACAAAACAAGAGGCAACACAAAGGAACCATGTACGTCAAAGCATGGGTAGGAAACATCAAAGAATTTTTGTATGAAACATTTTTTCATAATTTTTTTAAGTAAAAAAACTTACAGCCCGTTAAAGCAAATGTGATGAGTGTATATACGACCCGCGATTTACATGATCATGGCCTGGTTTTTTCATCTCCAGTTAACTTTATCCGACGGTTTATTTCCATTAATCGCCGAGAATTAATCGCCAGATAAAGTTAACTGGAGGTGAAAAAATCGAGCCCATATCCTGTATGCCGTGTACTTCAAAAACTTCCTTGTTTATTATTCCAAATCACTTCCAAATTAGTAGTATACTGTATACAATATCTATGGTATCTATGTTTGTTGTATTAGTTGTTAAAGTTTATTTGGAATAGATACGAATACGAAACGATAGATGCTATATACAGTAACTATCGTATCTATGTTTGTAGTAGTTGTTAAAGTTTATTTGGAATAATAAATGAGCAAGTTTTTGAAGTAATTCTATAGTATTCTTCACTCGCAATCCTAACAAAGGTCGTTATTTCATGTGATATGAAATTCGCCAAGAACAACATTCAGAAATTAGAACTTGAGACGAATTCTCATGAAGAGTTTGTGGATTTCGATATATCGTCAACAGAAGCAGTACTTCCTCCTGCAGAAGTTCAAGAAAATGAGGAACAAGATTCGGAACCAGAACCAGTTCAAGCTGTCGTCAGGAGACGAGGACGACCCACACGGAAAAAAATATTTTGTTAAGTTACCACCAATTGTGAAACATCTAACAAGAATTTGGTGTCATATATACGACACAAATTCTGTATTGGTCCTTCAACTTTATTTTTGTGAATAACTGAAATTGTAGTTTTTATCAGTGTCATAAAGATATTTAACACACAAAGTTTTTTGTTAATGTTGATCACGTCTTGGCGTCAACCCAACATCAATATTGTAGTTTTTAACTACGAATTGGTGGTGATGCATCCACAAATGTCATGTCAGTGTTAAAATAATGTAGTAGTATAGTATGATGCATTCACAATGACATGTCGGCATTAAAATAATGAATTGGTATAGTAAACACAAAATAATAAATATTAATTTGTTGTTGTTCTAACAATAAACACTTGTTTGTCCAACTATTTCTTAAAACTAATATTCAAACAAAAGTTTACTATAAAATAGTTGTACCCGCATTTACAACATGTGGTTCTCTCAAGTCAATATTTGCACGAAGATAAACAACAATATTTCAACAAGTTCGGTTGTGGTAAAATTAACAATACGATTTTTCTCCGTGCAGAATCCTAAGAAATAGGCAGAGAGGCCGACTGAGGAAAATGTATAACTGACTACTAATGATGCAGAAATTATTACAGATAATGCAGAAATTCCCGAAAAAGAGTTAGACGCGATAATCTCTGAGATACCTATGAAACAGGCTCTTACAAGATCGGACGCTGAAGAATGGTACGAAGCTAATGGTATCAGAGATAAAGTCATTTTTACGAAATGATACGTGGAAAATTGTCGACCGACCCAAGATCAAGGCTATCATTAGGAGTCGTATCGTCTTACGAAATAAAAACAATTCCGATGGAACTCTTCCACAGAAAAAAGGCTTGTTTAGTTGCTCAAGGCTTTACTGCTCGCTTTGGAATGAAAACGACTGCATATTTAAATGGAAATTTGAAAGAAGAGATTTTGATGAAATTTCCTAATCAATTACCTGAAATACTGAAAAAGATTGTCGAAGACGAGGATAATCAAGATTTAGCAAGAAAGGCCGAAGAAATGTTACAAGACTTTGATGTCCGGAGACGAGATGTGCCACTTACAGAAGTCGCTTTATGGTCTCCGACAAGCGGGACGAAATTGGTACGAGAAATTAGACGGAGTGTTGAAGAAATCTGGAGGAACCCCTTGTGTATATCACATCGGTTGAGGGGAGGATATTACTATCATAGCTGTCTATGTTGATGATTTTTTAAACAGTTCTCATGATTTCAGAATCGTCAAAAAGTTTCGTGAGGAAATGTCCAGAAATTTTGAAATTAAAAACCTCGGCGAAGTTTCTTATTGTCTTCACTTTGAGTTCAACGTGCAATAAGAAGTAGTAACTATGAATCAACGAGGATACATTGACGACATCCTGAAACGATTTGGAATGCAAAACTATAATTCAGTAGGTGCGCCAATTGATGCTTGCGTAAAACTATGCAGAAATATTAAGCACTTGGATGAGGAAGAATCAATGTTGTCATATCGGGAACTTGGTGCGTTAACTTACCTTGTCGTTACGACAGGTCCAGATATAAGTTTTGCTGTCAGCTACCTGGGACAGTTTAACAACTGTTTTGGCAGGGAGCATTGGATTGCAGCAAAGCTAGCTCTACGACTTGGGTTGGTTTGACTAAAATTTTGGTAAAGGGGTGCAAGCAATTTGTTTATTCCTGTCTAAAATTTTGGTAAAGATTAAATTAAGCCATAGATATTGGGCATCGTGGTACCTAGAGGAGCACAGTATCCCGACGAGGCCTTGGCAAATTTATACATTCGAAACTGTGGATAGTTCATTCCCTTTCTTTTATTTCTTAAACCCCGTCCCTTACAAGACTAATAAATACTCGATGCGATTAGTCTCTCTGTCAAATATAAAGATTACAATAGAGTAGTGAATTATTGACGAGATCACATTAGTATTTTCATTTATGTTTTAGTTCAAGCAAGAAAGATACAGATTTTGATCTGTATTGTCGGGAAAAATAATAGAACATTTTAATTTTCCCACTTTTATGGATGGATCAGCGTAAAAAGCAAATGGAGGTTTCATAAAGTTGAAAATGAAATTTTATTAATAATCTACGATGCAATCGCTCGCTCGCTCGAAATCACCGGAGCTTTCACGAAACTGTTTAATTTTCCGCTACACTAACTCACAGCGGCCTCCCATAATAATAAAGGTCTGATTAAGAACGCGCCTAATTGCATTTAATTGTGCTGAAAATGCACACAAATTTCTTGACATAAAATCTGATGTAATGTTAATATCACAGCACGCATATGCACATAAATCCGGTTTGGCACATAAAAGTGTAACACGCCCTTACACCTAACAGTAGCTGACGGTAAAATATTTACTAGCGCCAAGTTCATTAGTTCTAACACTAAAATAAACCTAAACACATAAAATTTAATTACATTCGCTTTCCGTTTATTTTCCTGTGCAGTAATTAATCTAATAAAATTTTTACGTCTACAGTACTTATGTGAATCGGCAAAATGTGAAAACTATTCAAATGTCGGATTAACGGTGACGAATAGAACTTCTTCGAGAATTTCGCCAGGTAATTTGACGCCCAAAGTTTCGTCCTAATGGCGGTTACAATCGATCCTGAACTCCCAAATTCTTCGGCGGTTTCTGATAAAACAACTTTTCCAGTTCTGCTTTAAATTCGCGAATTATTTTTAACCCCCCGAGCTATTACTGTTCCAAAGTCGATAATAAAACTTATATGTAGTTTCGGCGAAGTTTATCGCGATCGCAATTTCGTTTCTGTTCTCGAAGCGGCAGGTTCCAATTTGATTCATCGAAGTATATTACAGGAAAGAAAATTGTACTATAAGAGCCCTACAGATTACAACAGAGTTGTTTTTTAAGCACTAGCTTAATAAGTTGTTTACTTTCTTTTTTTGCAGAGTGAAGAAAACAAATATTTTATCTCATTTGTAATGAGATGCTTTAAATAGAAACATTCGACTGTAATTTGTGTACACGCGCGCTATTAGTGAGCTATATTTAACAGAAAAGTTATTTAGGTATACAATATATTTAACAGAAAAGTTATTTAGGTATACAACACGTCAAACTATCTAAATCTTTATCTGATGACCGTCGATTGGGTACCATTGTTTGGGCAATTGGTATTTCCCAGGATCATATCTAGGAATACACGTACTCTCAAGTTATATAGGTACATCATTGTTTTGCGTTATTTTTTCTCACTTTCCTTACTTCTTGCAGTTGGTTTATGACATCTTATAAAGTCGTATGTAGTATAAATAGGAAATTTGCCGCAATGTATATTTATACGCGTCATTAGTGAGCTGTATTTAGCAAGAAAGTTATTTATACAACGACGTTCGCCTCATACAAAATTGATAAATCTAGCTTTTATGGAAATTAGGCATCCGCATAATTCTGCATATTTTTCACGTACGTAGCTCGGAAAGCGAGAAAACGTCGGCGAATTAGCATTCACGTACGTGCCCCGTTGAGAGTGTGTTGGTGCGATATGATTCTGCAGTGAAATAATTCAGGCTGACGCGTTCGTGATCGCGTGAGATGGGGCCATTGTTTTAATGACGCTAATGAATGCTGTAGCCTAGGTAGGTCTGTTACCAAAAGTTAATATTCGTTATTTCTTCATTTGGTGTAATTAAATTTCCTGCGCCGTAATTGAAAAAGGATTCAATTGCGGACGGAATTGCTCCGCGGTGAATTTTTCAAGTGCGCGGAAGGTCCGCTTTTTGTGCAAATGGAACGCTTTTGACGTACTTGATTTCATTTCGTTTAATAAAGGAAAGTCTCATTCATTTTAATAACACTTTTAACGAAAATTAAATTCAGTTAAAATTATATACAACGAAATTCATAGAATTCTCTCTAATACATATATACATAAGTTCAATGTAAACAATTAAAACAGAGATAAAAAAGTTCCATAAATAAGCGACAATAATATTAAGGTATTATGGTGGAGGTGCCACCTACGTGCGTCTGCGGTTTATATAAATATGTCGTGAAATCAACTCCAGCAAAATTCGCGGTCACTCGGTCAATATCGCCCATATGCAACTCGAATTAATTAATTAACAGGCAATTTTTACGTATTCTTAATACAGTTTATAACTGCTGCTCATAGAAGTGTAGCAATTTACATCAATAAACAAGGTATGGTAATCTTCAACCATCTGTTTCATTACATATTAATATTACAATAATTACATCATGATATTCCTCACTTTCTAAAAAAATAACACACTACGTGATTTAATTTGTTAAGTGATTAAAAAATAAATAAATGTTATTGTTAGTTTGCATTACAGCACTGACTGATACTGGATACTCAGAAAAGAAAATGCACTATGTATATACAATCAATGTATTTATTTATTTCTATGAATGAATACTTATTAATTTGCACGATCTTTCGGAATTTTGTTTGCATAGTTTGATCATAATAAAGTAATAAAATCATAAATTAAGGGATGACGAGTATCGGCGTGCTTTTTTCCAATAATACTTTCAGAATGTGATCTCTATTGAATTAATTATTGTCTAACGACTTACCTATTGTTAGATAAGATTCATGATTACTGTTTTAATTTAATCCCTTAACTTAAAGGAAATAAATTAATATGTTATGTAAGAATATGTCTATTAGTTAAATACCAATAAAAAATTAGAATGTAAATGCATTATTTTTTCTTGGTTACGTATCACTAACTGCTAATCTCCGTATTGTTTCGCACGAAAGACACGTGACCTGCCTCAATGTTTACTGTATTACATCTGCCAGTTTACTGCTCTATTATTTATTGCACTTAACAGTAAATTTCGGTCAGCTGGGGCATTTAAATAATATCCAGTGCTTATCAAATGTTTTTTTTATTAAAGTAAACGTAGATTTTTCCGGAGTTATTATTACCTTGGCCCCATACGTAGGTCATAACTTCGCTCCTTTCCTTGTGTATTAATAGTGGTTACAGTAAATGAAACTTATTCGATTACACACTGTGTTGAGTGTTGCGAAAAAAAACTGGGTCCGACCAACGCTTGGTCCAGCGCCGGTAAAATCTTGATTAAAATAAATGCAGGTATTGAGAAACTTAGTAGTCTTACGAAAGTGATTACTTCTCAGCAGTGTCAGTACCTCTTGCTAGTATCTCCTTGATATCTGTATATTAAGACGTGTGTTGTTGTTTTAGTTTTTCTTTCTTAAATGGTCGGCAAATTTTTTTACATTTACTTTTTTATTTTTTTATTTTCCTTTTATTGTGAACTTTAAATGAATATTGTGAAAGAAATATTCTTTGTTTTTCTTATTTTAACATATTTATTTTTGTTTGAAACAATGAACACAAATCATCTAAAACTTGCACATCTAAACATTAAATCACTCCTGCTGAAGCTTAATGACTTTTAAAAAAGTTTTGTGCAAATCGGTTTCAGGCCTAGGTGGGCCTGCTGACGAAGGCCCAACTAGGCCTGAAACAGCTGTACAGAGCCTGCTCGGGGAATCCGCTGTAATCGAAACCGATTTGCACAAAACTTTTTTAAAATTCTCATATCCTTTGACAGCAAGCACGGCCGCCTTGCATGGGATGACTTATGTGGCGAACTAGCTTCAATTTGTCAATCCTACTGCAATGTCAGGTCAAAAAGCGATCAAAAGATGTCGCTACTTGAAATGTTCATTACTTAATGACTGTTGAACTCATTACAATGCACAGTTATGATATCGTTGCAATTACAGAAACTTGGTTAAGTAATGATATACAAACACCCCAAGTGGCTGTGGATGGTTATCGTTTTGTTCGTGCCGGTATGACTTCTCGTGGAGGTGGTGTTGGATTATATGTTCGCAACTCGCTGCATTTTTCTCCTTTAGTTAGTAAAATAGCATTGAACAGTTACGGATTTCGTTAAAATTATCGTACGATTCACAGGGTTCACTTATTGTTGGTGTTGCCTACATTGATGAATTGGAAAATACGATCTGAACATCAACTTTCTGTACTATCAATTATGATAGTACATACTGTTACGGAATACCTTGATACCATGCTCAAATCTTTAAACCTTTCACAAATGATTAATTTATTGGACGTAATTATTGTCTCCGATGATTCCAGGGTACTAAATTCAGTAGTTATTGGTTATGATCTTTCTGATCATGACTTAGTTGAGTGTACTATGAATTTTATAAATCCTGAGACAACAACACCAGTATTCAAAACATTTAGACATAAATAATTTTAATTAGGTCTAGTTTTCCTTAGGACTACACTTACTTCATTTCTAATATTAACAAAAAAATCTTGTACCTAAATGAATGTATTCTGCAGCTTTTCGATACTCATGCTCCAGTAAAAACTATTAAAGTTAGCAAGAACCCTACAGGTCTGTGTCGTAACATTCAAAGTTTCTGGAGCACATTGAAAGTAATGAATCAATCTAACTTCGAATAAAGATTCCGTCCCATCTAATATGATATCTTGGACGCATTGGATGCTGGTTATTTGAGTGCCCTCGTGTTGTTAGATTTTAGTAAGACTTTTGATAAACCATGAGGTTTTTTTTGCGATACTTAAAAATATCGGTTTCAGTCTGGATGTCGCTCATTTAATTAAAAGTTACCTATCTGCACGAACGCAAAGTGTAAAACTCAATGAAGTCAGAACCAATCAGTTACCTCTAACTTCCGGAGTACCTTATGGTTCTGTTCTCGGGCCCTTACTATTCTTAATATACACTGGTAAATTCTGTGACGCCGTTATGCATTCCACTTTGCATATGTATGCTGACGATAACCAGTTAAATTATAAATTCAAAATACAGGATGCTGATCAGCCATCTCGGTCATCAATGATGATTTGTTACGAATCGCCAAATTCTTTGAAGCTCATTCATTAAGAATTAAACTTAGTAAATCGTGTGCTTTAATTTCTGGTTCTGATAAATTGTGCTCAGGTTTGCTGACTAAAGTAAAATTTTCCTTAAATGGCTGTGACATTCATTAAGAATTAATCCTAGTAAATCTTGTGCTTTAATTTCTGGTTCTGGTAAATTGTGCTCATGTTTGCTGACTAAAGTAAAATTTTCCTTAAATGGCTGTGACATTCCCTTAGTAACTAGTGCTAGAAACCTTGGTCTATTTCTCGATAATTCCTTTAGATTTCGTGACCACATATTTTCACGTATAAACGTAGCCTATTCCATACTAAAGAAGTTGTATCCTTATCGCAATATCTTTAATATCAAGACAGAATCCTTACTTTGTGAATTTCTCCTTCTGTGCGCCACTTCTCAACAGCTGTCTTGACTCTTTGATAGAATATCGTGTTCAGAAGGTTCAAAATGCTTGTATGCGATACATATTTGGAATCCGTAAATTTGAGTATATATCTCATAAGCTAATCGATCTGAAATGGCTTAATATGAAAAATCGCTGGTTACTTCAAGCAACAAGATGATAGCTGTTCCTCTCAAATTTAGTTTATTTTGAACATTGTCAACTCTCTATTTCTTTCACAATATCCTTCCTTTTACTCACTCTCAAATTCTACTTCTCTGTGATCAGAGAATTATAGTTTTTTTTTGTTCTAGTTTAATCAACTTAAGCTAGTTTTAGGCATCTGTGTCATTGTAATCTACATTCATTTAAGGTTTGGATGGAAGACCACATGTATGAACCCCACCTTAAGGTTTCCCCGTTTATATTGTTAACATTACTGCGTTGGCTCGCTATATTTGGGAAATAAAGACGTTTATTATTATTATATATGATATACTTAAAAATCTAACATTAACTGTATGACGACAGTTATAAATTAAATGAAAATGAAAGTGGTTTATTAATTTGTGTTTCATTACTGATACTTTCAAATAGATTTAATATTTTAGTACGACAGTCTGCTAAAAAAATTCAAAGAATTATTAATCAATAATAACCGCGCATTGAAGCTAAAGATGGATAAAAATAAGGAGAGAATTTAACGAATTGTTTGTGTTCTTAGTTTCGCCTTGATTGATGTTACATTTGTGTCTGGTTTTCTGTTCAGACGAAGATTTTTCAGTTTCGTTTTCTTTTCACTTATTGTTTTGATGGCGAGTTGTTTGGTTCGTTCATCTATTTCCTCCTACATTTGTAAATTGAAGTTGTTTATATCTGGCCGTGGGGCTGCCTTATTGTGATATTGAGTTCTGTTTTAGGCTTCGGCCAGCTTTTTGTTCCCCTTCATTATTCATCATATTTCCGACCCATATGTCAGACAATTGATTTTGTTACACTCGTTGATGTTTTTGTGGGCGTCAGTTCCAGAATATTCTTATTAGGCGTCCAATCGGTTTTCTTGTTTGCATCCACTCTTGCCTGCATCACTTTTATTACAAACTTCCCCCAAATAGCTACATATTTTCAGTTTTCTCCACTCTTTTTGAGCTGAAAATATCAAAGAGTACTGGAGTGAATAATAGTATATTATACACGATGCTATAATGAATGCTATTATTACCGAGGAGCGTAGCGAGCGAGTTTTGCAATTACACGAGCTAATAGTAGCCATTATAGCGCCCACGACTACAAATATCTTATCTAATTGTTCAAATATAAATATTAATGTAAATAAATAAGCAATTGTATTAATTTTGAGATTTAAGGAGTTTGCATAAAGTTTTATTTAAAAAAAAAGTTAGTTGTTCCGTACATAAAATATTATAAAACTGCATTTCTACTATAAATCACGGTTCATAACAACCTACCCATTTACTTCATTATACACCATAAACAATGGTAGTTACCATAACACCGTGAATAATGATTATTCACTGCCGGTAGTGAATTATGGATAGCATTATCCTCGACATTAAAACTGACTGCTAAGCACATGGGGAGTCGTGGATAAATTATTATTTATTATGTTATGGTATTTGTGATTAATAAATGACGGAAAATTAAGACAACAATGGGCGCAGAAAAACGTGATTCATAAACATTTAGCAAAAGCCCTTACAAGGTTAGGATTTTATGCAACACCATATATGCCAATTTCTAGATAAGTTCTATTTTGGTTGAGCTGCCTATTATAAATATTTATATCTACATAATGCAATAAAAGTTGGATGCGTGACCACATATTACCACTTCTATTTACAATCCTTTTAATAATAGGTTTGTTCCAGCAACAGTTCGTAACTAGTTCGGAACCGTTAAAAGCAGTTGCCCACCGAAATAATGACCGACTTTAACGGCGCCGTCAAATGTACATTTTTGATGACTGCATGCTTTTGACGGTTTCGAACTAATTACGAACTATTGCTGGAACAAACCTATTATCACAGAGAACTTGATTTAGGTCAATCAAATTGTGGGGCCCTGGGTGTAAGTATTTACTTTCGGTTTCGTTGTTTACGCTTCCAAGATGAAGTATCCTTTTACGTTTCTCACAATACACAATAATAACAAGAGACGAAGCACGGCGTTTCAATATTATCAAGATCGTCGATAGGAAGTTTCTCGCTACACCACAAATTCGATTCCAACTCTTTATTGCTTTCGACTTTAACTTGGTTTTTTATTTACTCGAAATAAAAGAAAATAATTGAAGCATAGCAATCTTATTTTAGATTGACTTCATTATTGTAAAGTAAATTCAGGAGTTGTGAAATTAAATGTACAAAATTTAACTTACATAAAAGACCAACTCTTTATGACTTTAAATATTTCTGTCCTTTATCTGGGTATTTGATTTATTCAAAAGTTTCGGCCGGTCTCCACAAGTGCATTAAACTTTGCGCTCGACTCCACAGATTAAACTTTAATTTTAATTGTGTAAGGTCGCAGCTTGGTCTCGGTTTTATAACGATTTATACTACGTTCGAATTTCAGACACAGTTAAGTTGGAGCGAACGAACGAGCGCCATGCAAATTTCATTCAGGCGATAATTTCCTTCATTCAGGGCTGAAATGTCTCTTGTTGCATGCAGGTCGATGGTGTGCATAATAAATTTCTCGTTGGCGAATGCAACGTTATAATGAATTAACAGACTGCTACAGGGATGCCCTAAATTACAAAAGAAGCGAAAAGAAATGATCGACATATAAAGGGCACACAATATGTTGAACTTGCTTTCCCCAGTGGTTGTAGTCTTTTATCAATTTTGTCCCTAAGCTGCAGGAATCCTCAACACCACAAAAAAATTCAATATCACTCCTCATACCCCTGCAGTTTTTAGCTCATACTTTTCACATTTTTCACCCCGAGCAGCAGAACATCGATACGCTCCCAGATCAAACATATTTTGTTTGCACGTAATTTCGCGCAAGAAAAAGCTCCGGTTCCGTCTGCGTTTGCTCGGGCCAATTTTAATTTGCATCTGTTTGCTTTCACCGATACGGCGCTGGGGAATTAGTTCGGGCTCGCGCAACGGCCGAAGGAATTATTATTCTGCGGCGGATGAAAAACAGACGCGTATATGCGTTTGATTGACTCGAGGGTCGTGAAAATCTATACCGCGTGCACCCGACTGAAGTTGCCATAGTAACTTACAAGGGGGCTGACGTTGACAGCTTAAATGAAAATATTGGGGAAAGACGCGGGAGGAAATCAGGCATCGGAACGTTACCCGCAGTCAATACGGATGTTGGCTTGTAATGAGATTTGGAAATTAATTGGGAATAACCCGAATTTAAAATTGAATTGAATGTACTGAATTTAAACTTGAAGAGACAATGAGTATACAAGGTGTAATCGATTAAATTTCACCTATTGATTATAATTAATGGTCTAGCTCAAAAATGAAAAGCTGACCTATCACAAGAGCCCATCGATGGAGGGTTAAATACTGATAAAAAAATTAAAGTGTAAATGTGATTGCACATAATAGTAAACTTCGCTTAGCAGGGGAATTTAAATCACATCCAGTGTTTCTCAAACGTTTTTTGTAAAAAGTAAACTGGATTTCGCTTCTTTTCTCGTGTATTAAGTACAGTAGGTGAAACTTATTCGATTACACACTGTATAGACGAAAGAGAACATTAACTTTATTAAAGTTTTCAGAATTATGTTTTACAAAAAGATCAAAATGAAAGATTTTTATAGATAACAAGCGATAGAAAGTAATTTGCAAAGTAGGAAAATTCCAGGCAAAAACGCTTCGCATTGTTTCCCAGTTGATTATCGCCCAAGTGAATTTACTTTCTGAAAACGTCGTCGTCCTCGTCGAAATACCTCCGACGAACGCTCAAATAGTTGTAGTTGACAAAAGCAACCTAAAACGTGACGTTATCCCGGGAACGTCACATCTTTGTTAACGAAAGCTCGCTTTATCGCAGTGTCGCGTGCGTCAACAACATTTAATCACGCAGAAAGCTGCAAAGTGATAGCCTTTGTCTCCTACTCGACGATTATTTTCCCGGAAAAGAGTTGCTTCAGACGTTTAAATTTAGTCGCTTTAGCTAATCAGAAGAAACCAAACCTCGCATGTGCTTCCAGTACGCCCACCTTGCATAATGTTGATAAAAGCTTTCGATTTTAGTTATGTGAGATTATTAAATTTAAAAGATATAAAGATACAAATATAGAGCCTATAAATCGAGTGTAATTAAAAAATATCCCTAACTTTCTGAGGCGCCCAAGTCTAATGGATTAGGAACGCTGATTTTAACAAGTTTAAGGGAGCAACGCCCGAGGTCCGCCTCTTCCATTAGGCGGACGTCAGTCCTGTCTGTTAGCCCAAAAAAGGAGTCAGATGTTAATGATCGCGAGCTATTTCCACGTGAGACGTATGTGCCGCATTAGGAAGTAGTTCTACGTCGTTTTTCAACAAAATTGCCGGGAAATTCGACGGGTCGTTTAAGAAGGTTGCGTGTATACGCCACCGAGTGAAATTTTTCTTTCCATCTTTTTTTAGGACCTAATGTTTTACCGTCATCAGTCTACTAAATATCAGTTTCCTTAACAATAACATTTGTTTTTTAATTTGTGCATATGCAAGAATGAAAACAGTAATTTTACAAGTACATACATATAAATGTACTTTTACCAAACGAATTGTATACCATTTTTTATTAAACATAATTATAAATGTTATTCAACATTTTACGCTGATGCATTCTGCTGGGATTGAAATTAGGCATTAAAAATGCAAATGGTAATAAAACAGAATTTTGCATTTCGCATTATCTCTAAAAGTCTATCAAAATAGCGCTCATTCCGTTTAAATTTTGATGTAATTTAAAACAAATTCATTTTTGTTTAATTGATAAAGTAAAAATAAAAGGAACAATTCATTTGTTCCCTTCAAGAAGGGAATTTAAGTAAAGCAAACAATAAGTTTGTATTCCTCTCAATAAATGCACGAGTATGTCTTTGTACGTAAATGTGGATAAACGTGAACGCCCAATTAATGTCTGTTGTTTGTGAAAGATGGAAGGGGTGATCACGTGTGTGTGTGTGTGTGTATATCATTAGCTACAACGTAAACGTGCCAACAAACAAATAAATCATTCATTACCGACAACCCACGTGAGTAAATTTCGGTTTGATTCCGCTGCTTCTTTCAACTCTTTACCACCACAATAAGAGAATCGTCTTAAGAAATATCCGCGAGCGCAAACCCTGAAATAAATCATGTTCAGGGAGCAAAGCTTCTCTTATAAATTAAGGGGAAAAGTTTGCGAACAAGCTGTTCCGAGACAGATTTATTAGGGTGTGTCGCCGTTATGCGACGTCCACGAAATTATTAAGCGACAGCTTCCGTTACATTATAAATGTTTGATTAGGAGAGTTTAGGTTTAACCGCTCGTCCTGGCCGTTTGTTCTTATCAAATAGGTCGGAGTCAAGTCCGGATGGAAATCAGTTTTCCGGCGGCGACGTTCCGCAACTTGTGAAATGAGGCACATCAGTAGAATTAGCAAAGAGAAAACTTTCTGGTTTGAAACTGCGAATTGTTTTAATTGAACGTAAACCTGCATTTTGTCGTAATCCCTGAAACAACGAGTCTGCGTTGGGGCGGTCCGGACTTCCATTTTAATTTTACTGGTCATAAGTCGGGGGTATTTGTGGAATATAACGGCTGCTTATATGCAATATTCTAGAATAATCCCGGCATCTACGTGTGAATAGTTCAATTTGGCGTTAAGCTTAAGCGCTTCGAAACTGCAATCGCAATCAGGTATTAACGGAAACGTTCGTGATACGCAAAGCGAATTTACTGTACGGGATTAGGGCAGAGTTTAAATACGGAATTATGTGTGAACTCGGGGGATTTTGACTCGGAAAATTTTAAGCCTTAATCTTCCAAAAATAATATTTTCCTTTAATTGTTAAACTTGGGTAATTAAAACAAAAACTAGCTTTATGTGCATAATAGCATTCATAAATTATACTCGTCGTTTCTTTTAAAAACACTTTAATGTCTACGGTCAGCACAATGAAAGGTCAAATAATATCGAGCTGAAAGACTTGTCTAACACTTTTATAACTTAACCGTTCTACTAATTCGCTAGCTACACACATCGCTTCCTAAATAAAACTGACGCCGCCTAGGCTTATATACTAATTTCCTCTTTCGAGATTAGCAGAGAAAAGTAGCGAATATTCCAGAAAATTTGACCGCCATCTAGGGCGAGTCTGGAAATTACTAGAATGATGTAGAAAAACTCAAATCTACTCCAAAAACTTCACTATGAGCAACACGAGTGGGTCCTCTATGTTTTTTAATCACTAGAATCTTTGACTGGTGTGATCAGTCTAAAAATAGAACTTGCATCACCAAAATTAAAAGTGTAAAATGAGCTTTTAACAGAAAACAAAAGAATATATTATCAAAATATTATCAATAAACAGAAGAGGAAACTATACATGAAATAATTGGTTAAGGTTGAGTTGATAAAAGAACAAAAAAGAAGTGAAACAAGTAACATCGAAATGCGAACGACAAAACTGATAAAAAAACACAAGAACATTGACTTATCTCTTGTGAAATTTATAAAAATTAAAAGAACAACTCTCTTTCATTTCTTCTTCACGACATTTTCTTCGCAATCGAATTCATCTTATTTCGAATTGTCTTGTGTTGTTTGTATTCCGTTACGTTTTATTTCATTTCATTTTTGTTTCTTTTCATCGAATTAATCTTTTCATTCACGTTTTTTTTACAGTTTTTTTTTTGCTTTCTACCAATCTTTGATTTTCAAAAATTTTTCACCACAAAATCTTTCGCCCGACTTACCGTTTGCATTTCTTTGTTCTCCTTTGGATTTTTTTTTCATTTAGTCGAATTAATTTTTCATTCGTTTTTTAGTTTCTTTTCACTTTCTAACCAGTCTTTGAGTTTTATAAGTTTTTCCTAATCGAGAGTTTTTCTTTTGCTCTTTTGTCCATCTTATTCCTAGCATTTCTTTGTTCTTTATGTGCATAATAATGTTACGGATTCGAGGTTCACAAATTATAATCCTCGTTTTTTTTTAAAACACTTTAATATCTGCGATCACTTAACACAATGAAAGCACAAATAATATCGAGCTGCAACACTTGGCTAACAAATAACACTCCTATAATTTAACCGTTCTACTAATTCGCTAGCTACAAACATCGCTTCCTAAATATAACTGATTTAAATATCCCGCCGCCCCTGACTTACGAGAGCGGGATGATAAGTTCGCGATTTCGACACTAAAACGTCGGTATTGATGGGAAATTACATTTTACTTTTCAACGTAATCTCCTTGCAACTCGACACACTTGGTCAGACACTTTTTCAAACCTTTAATGCCCTCACAGTAATGATTTTTGTTAAGGCCCTCAAAAAAGTGTTCCGTGCAGGAGATCACTTCACTATCTGTTCCGAATCCTTTTCTAGCGAAGAACTTTTTCAGATTTGGAAACAAATAGAAGTCAGACGGGGCCAGGTCTGGAGAATATGGTGGATGGGAACCAATTCGAAACGCAATTCTTGAATTTTGCATATTGCTACTTTCGACGTGTGCGCTGAATGTGCGACTTCAATCGTTGATCTGAAAGAGTAATTTTCTTTACTTTTTCGACATTTTCTTCATTGGTAACTGTTTTCGGGGTTCCAGAACTTGGTGCGTTTTTGATGCTCGTGCCGCCTCGTTTAAACTCGTTTACCCATTTGCGACAGTCGTCATTGATGGCGAAGAGTCGCCCAACGTGGAATCCATTTCACTTTTTATTTCGATCGGCGTCAAACCTCTTAAATTAAAATATTTGATTACCGCCCGTATCTCTTTTTTCTCCACTTTCAAATAGTCTGTTTAATAAATTGATTAATAACAAATTTCTGTAACAAACTGAAGAAGAATTTTCTTGAAACTATGAACTAAGGCTTCTAAAAAGAGTTGAGATTTTTCTAGGTTATGTTTGTTTACATGTACTAGGACCCGTAGCGGCGAAAACGCGAACTTATCAACCCGCCCTCTAAATCTTTCTTTCGAGAATAACGTGCAAAAAGTAACGAATGTTCCAGCAAATTCGATCGCCATCTAGGGAGAGTCTGGAAATTACTAAAATCTTTGACTGGTTCCATAGACGGTGTGATCAGTCTAAAAATAGAACTTGCATCACGGAAGGTAACAACACCATAATATTTTTAAGAAAGGAGGGAAAGAACATGACAAATTCAAAATCGATTGAAAAGATGCAAAATTGAAACGCAGAAAGTTATCTAGGGAAAAGGCTTAAACAGAAGACTTTGAGAACTATAGAAAAAAGAGATTTCTTTTTAATGAACGTCTTGATCAGTCTCAAGTTTCAAAAGCTTGTCAGGAAGGCATGTTTGACCAGGGGGTCGATTCTCGAATTACGATTATCCATGTCACCTGTAGCATGACGTCAAAATGACGCAATTCTCTAATGATTTATATAGTTTTGAATGAGAGTCGACGTCATTTTGACGTCATGTCGCATGCGACATGGGTAATCGTAATTTGACAATCAACCACCAGGGGCCCAATTCTTGAAATCGTTCAACATCATATAATATTCGACATGACGACAAAATGACGCAATTCTCGAACGATTTGTATAGTTTTGTAGGAGGGTCTACGTCATTTTAACGTCATGTCGTATACGACATCATGTCGAATGATTTCAAGAATTGGGTCCCTGTTATTCTAAATTGTCAGCTGCAGTTGCGACCGACGTATTAGTTAATTTTCTGTTTTGGGATTTGCCTTATAACCTAGATAAACACAGGAAACAATTAGAAGGATCCAAATACAAACCGACAAAGAAAATTCTATCTCTGACATAAAACTCACATGTATCGAGTGGGGATCGAATCGCAAACAAGTATACAGGATGCAGGATGTCTGAGAAAAACTGTTCCTAACTTTCAGACATCGAGATTATTTCTAGTCCTCATTTTTTTTTTATTTCGTCTGACTTGACGCGGAAACATTTCTGGTCACAACTTTATTTATAAAAGTTGCTTAATTATATGACCTCTACTACTTCTGAAAGTTAGGAATAGTTTTACTCTGAGACAATCTGTATGTATTTAATTACCTCATGTCATAAACTTAATCTGCAATTGAATCACTTATTTGAGAAACCCAATAAGTCCATTTTTGTAAATTGAGTTTTTGTCAATTTTTTATCAACTATATTTTAGCTAGTCAAAAAAACATTGAAATAAACCACATAAATGTTTCCCAATAAATTACGGTTTCAGAAAGCGCACCTCGAAAAGATTTAGACAATTTTTTTGAAAGACAGTTTCTTTCTATTATCTCAAAATTATGGTTACAGGACTTGTCGGGTTTCTCAAATAAGTGATTCAATTGTGAAACAGGCTTTTCTATATTCGTACGTATGTCTGCAAAGAGAAAAGTAAATACGAAAATTTACTGTAAGAGTAAATCCTTGGGCTTCCATTTTAGTGCAATTGCACGTTTAGTAGAAGCTTTCTAAAAATAAAGACAGAAACTGAAAAGTCCTTGTTGAAATCTAATTGGAGCAATGTAATTATCAATTAAATATTTCCATGAAATTGGATTGTTGAAGAATTAGAATTGTAAATTGAAATGGCAGAAATGTAAATGTAAAGTAATTGACCTGACTTGTGAAAACTCTAACATAACAATTCTATTATCATTCGATGTTAAATTTTATGTATATTGAAGTGTGAATTTACATTCATATAAATTATTTATCCTATAAATGGTTGAACTAATTAGAAAACTCTTTTGTTAAACAATGATCCTTAATGAATAGGTATACAAATTTTACTTGAAAGAAAGCATTGTGCGTTTTGTTAAAATTGGAGATAGATAGAAGTTATTGGTCTATTGTTCGAGGAAATTATTTGTGTTGAAAACGATCGCAACCTTATTTTGGACTCTTACACATTAACTATGACGTAAGTGCGAAAAATAACTTTTTCCAGTTAAGAAAATATCTAGTAACATCATCATTATTATCTATTATTATTATTTATATATATTTCAACGATCACCCTTTTCTTCGGTCTTGAGTACATTGCTTTTACCTTTGGATTGATTTTGTTGATATTATTTTCAATAAAAAATTACTTATTTTGTCCTAGATCTTCGTTACAAATGTAAGTTCGTCTAGAACAGTCTTCCACCGATCTCAACACTTTCACTTCTAATGCCTGGTTTCTTTGTTCATTTTCGCAATCTAACAGCGCATAGCAATCCGAGTACTAAAAAATTAATAAACTTCATATTAGAGGGTGTGTAAATTTAAGAATGATTTTAATACTTTCCTGTATAAATTTGACTGAAAATTACAAGCTGAGTTGGTGACCGATATTTAGTTAATTACCAGAAAAGGCTTTCATGTATCAATTGGGAAATACCATAAGGCTAAAATTAATTACAGGAAATGTTATTTTCCTTGTCAATTTTGATTGAAGGTTGTATGCATATCGTACTTAATATTCAACGCTTGCAGCATATGCACTATTATTGCAAAATCCATACCTATGCATCTGCATATTCATAAACTGCATGAACACAAGACAACTAATGAACTATTATTCGTGAAACATTGACGGAATAATGCTACAATCTTTCGGCATGCCATCACAGATTGAGATGCATATTTAATGCAGCAATAATTATTATATAATTTTGCATAAACTTTGAAATCAAAGAACATAATATCATTTATTTTATACATATACCAGGTGATCCAAGGTGGTATTCGCATCTATGATAATATTTTTAATTCTATTCTTAAAAAAATGACAGTTGAATAGATAATAATATAGCCCCACCGATAGGTTGTCTGACAATAATGAAACAATGTATATCACATCCGGTTCATTCGTTTTTTACAGTTTCTTTTCACTTTCTACCAGACTTTGGTTTTTATAAGTTGTTTTTAGCCAAACAATCGAGAGTTTTTCTTTTGTTCTTTTATGCGGTCTTAAACGATCTTAAGTCATAGTCTAAGGCCCAGTATTTCAGTTGTAAAAGGTTTATTTTAGTAAAATTCGTACATTAAATAAAAGGTTTATGTTATTATACAGAATAGACTATACTAAACAAAATTAAAATGTTAAAATAAATATGCGTAAGCCACTGACATGATTAAGACACCTGGTCTCCAATTTATCTTCTCTCATTGGTCGTGTGAATCAGACAAGTTCTGAATTGTTACAGAACAGGGATAAAGCAACTCTGACACCGGTGACATCGAGCTTATATGAAGGGGATAATGCAAGTTTCGCTATATCTATAATATTACCAAGACATAACAGGTTAACAAGAACAACACGTTCCATATTTAAGCTATGTTTCACCGAAAATAGATTAGACGAGTTTAGCTTTTGCATACCCCTTGCTATATTTACATTAATAAGTTGTGAGAGAATATTTATAAGTATTTTCTATAAGGTTTTCCAATTTACTGTATAAGAATTATGCAATATATCCTACGAAATTTATTCCTTCAACTTATTCTGAAAAAGTTTTGTGATTCATCCTTGCTAGTTATTTTTAGATAGGTACATTTTAGACAGGCTTTAAGTTCGATTGGATAGGAAAATTGTTATTATTTGAGTTGAACATCAATTTGTGTTCGTAATTGTGTCGGGAATATTTGCATAAACTATAAGCGATTCAATTTAATGCAAATCGGAACAAGTACTTGAGAAGCCTACATTATGCACTTATTATAAATTCTGATAGATGCCTTGAACCGGAAACTAAACTTGGAACAATTTAAGACCCTTGTATTCCAAGAATATTAATTGCGAGGCGGCACTTGAAACCAAAACCAATACATTCGTCGGAGCGCTGCCGCGTTCGAAACGTTAAAGGGCCGCCTCGAATTTCCATTTAAATGAAATTTCATCGGAATCTTCGTCGAAAAGTAATGAGACGCGAAAGCGGCGTCCTTTCTTTATTCGCGCGACGGCGACACGACGCTAATTAAGCGGTTTGGGAATATCAAGATCCACGCGGAGACTTTCAAATTTACGATATCGCCGAAGGTGTTCGGTTTCAAATGATCCGCAAGTTGCCGCATAAATCCAATAAGCAATCTGAACATGTTGAATGTATGCGGCAGATAAGGCCCTTCGTCGGAAAGTTCCACAAAAAAACATATTGGAGCTTAATAAAGACGCTGCATCGCGGCGGTTATGGAGATTGATGAACGGTAAACAGACGTTTTTGTGGAAATTCGTGATCGTGGATTGCCACGGTGTACTTTACGTTTATGGCCGCTACGCAGTTAAATTGCTCGTGAGGCGTTTCTCCTCCTCCTCCTTCTCTTTTTGGTGGATATCATCATATTCCATCTGAAGCTGAATACATTTATTTTGAGGAAATCTTTAACTCCTTTATATTGAAATCATTTTTCTAAAACTACGCCCGATTTGTTACATCTGCCCAATTTATAAGAATAAACCTGCCGTTCCTGCGTGTTCTGATATTAAAGCCGTTTTAAAGACGAAGAATTTTAATTACTGAAGCTAAACGAATTTTAAAACACTATAAGCCCAGCCATCTCCGTATTAATTTCGCCCTGCGTTATGACTACATTAACATAAAATTACGACACTTATCTTGATTTTGCTACTTCGTGCCAGACGATTACATTAATTCCTTTCAATTATTATCCTCTTAAGGATCCGCCGTTTAATAAAGCTCTTGCACGCCGCGCCGACTCCTGGCAAAAAGCGGCGCTTTCGTGCGCGCGTACCTATGTATGTATATCATTTTATTCGGAACTAAAAATATACATAAAACTCCGGTATCGCACTCGGTTTATTCTATTTTCAGAAAGACGTACAAATATACGTGCATGTGCAACTGAGCAGTTACAAAGCAGCAAATAAAAGCGTTCTAAAACATGCAAGCCGGAGCTATATTGAATTCTGCGGCGAAAAAAGATCCGTCTTTTATGTCGGCCGGGAATATTGAGTTTCAAAGTTAACCGAGGCCAGAAAATTTGATCTGCTCCGGCAGAGATTTATTTGCACCGCCGATTGGAATAACATCAAACTTATTGAGATTTGCTTTTCTAATTAACGACTAGGAGTTTCTAGAGAGACCTCAAAACGAGCCTGAAAATTTTATTTCGTGTACAAAGGCTTCGGAATCGACTCCTTTGAGTTTCCGAAAGCTCTCGCTCATTGCTAGTAATAACGACGTTAATAATTTAGTCTTTCGTAATTTACGCGAAGTGCGCTCGTTAAATATTCAGCGCAAAATTTTACGTTTGATATTTTATTTAAATTTATCGGCGGGCCGATGCATAACTAAACGGAATTCGTTATAAGGTAATTTCGCATCCTTTATAGACATTCATAAAAGCCAATAAAAACTTCAACGACGACGCAATTAAATGAAGAAAACAACATGAAAATGTCAGAAGACAACTATGATATTTTAATCTCAGAAAGGAAACATTCGGACCGTACTAAGTAACGAGATGTAGGAAAGAGTTCTTTAACAAAAGTTGGAAATAAAATTGAGACACTCTGGAGGAAGCGCAGGCAAGTTAGAGACCAAACAAATCGATGCGGAAACTGGACATTTTCACTCAAATCAAAGGAAAAGTTTAGTAAAGTGTTGTGACAAATTCCTCGAAACCAAATCTAATTTGTAAACAACGAATTTGATCAACAAATTCTTGGAGCATGTGACTTTTTGTTAAAGTAATACCACAATACTTATATAAATAGACACATAAGCCCGAGCTCGTTTTACTTTACCAAGAGCGCAGACCACATCCACATCAAATATTCATTGACCTAATATCCTCTGAAGGGCGGTTGACCGTGTGGTTTACAGCAACTCTAGGAACTCCAGCAATTTACGATAAGGAATATCGCGACGGAGATGTTCCCCGGGCATGAAAATTCAATTGAATTTTGTCCGGCGTCGCGTCGCATGAACGCCGATAACGTCCGCAAAACTACGTCCCGCCCATCGCATAATTTCATAATTCTTCGGGAGTTTGTGTTTTGGATTAACCCGAAGGTAGCAACAAAATTCCACCCCTAACTTTGACGCGAACTTTACGGCCACCTCAGGTCTGGTCGCGTTTGCTACACTTCGTTGGATTTCTGGCTTTAACGAGGTTTCGTAGATGATGTACTTTTTTGGGTAGGTATAAACTTATAACTATATTTTTCAAGATTATCGATTACTCACTTCTCCCACTGCGCGCAATTCAGTACGCCTCTGACTGATAACCTTGAAAAATATAACCTTCCCGCCCATTACTTACCATACACTTATCAGGCCTCAATTGAATCTCACTTTAGGTGAAGCGAAAACATTTTACATAATTTATAGAGCAGGTCTGAAACTAACTTGTAATTTGTATTATTATTTCGTGTTTAATTACAGCGCAGGGCAGAATGTAAAATGAACGTGTCTTCTTTAAACCACACGACAATCGATAATGTAAAGCTGCATACATATACATATTTAAAATGGAAGGTGGCTATTCATTCTGCACGTTAAGAATTAAAAACCGCTTTTAAAATTAACATCACAAAGGAAGGGAAAATTTTCTTTTAATTAATTCACAACATTGACAACAATATGGAAACGTGTTTTCAAGTATTATGTTAGCTTCTTTATAGCATTACAAAATTTTCTTCCGACGTTTCATTCTGTAGTACACAACAGAACTTCCGCTGCTTCTTCATAGGTTTGATTTGGGTGAGGGTTAATGTACCAGAACGTTCCATGAGATGTGACGATTGACCATTGAGTTAATTCACGGTGTTATGAAAATGGAAATCGGTGTCGTGGTTGAGATTGTTACAATAAGATTATTAGGACAATTAAGAGTAGAAGAAAAAGACTTACGAAAATAGTGTATTCCAAGATTTAATTATCATAGAACTTTCCCGATAAAGTTATCCATCTAAGGGTGGAGATACCTGTCTCTTAATAAACTGGCTAATAGTTATTAGACGAGTAACTACCACGGAAGCAATTCTTGAAAAATAATTCAACAAATCAAATTATTCGTCGAATAACTTGAATAGGTGATGGATATCTCGACCCTAAGCCACATTAAAATAAACTTAAATTGAAATTGAACGAAGATAAATTAACTTTGCCTAAATTAAATTTAGATAGTAAATTTTGGACGTGTTCAGTCAACCCTTGCCCACTGAAATCCGATTCCTCATGGTTGCCGTCCCAACTCAGCAACATTCGTCACCGTCAAGCGGTCATCTCCTTAAGTGAACGAAAACCCCATTCTTCCACTACACCGGAATGCTTTTACGTGTAAAATATAGCATAATATTAATTCGCCTTGAACCGATTCTACAGCAGCTGAGATTTATTCGCCCAGATATTTCACGTAATTGACAATTTTCTCCGTGGATTCGCCGCTTTGAAGCGTTCATAATCTTCAAAAGCGCGCAGTCTGGCTCCATTTGTACTTGAACTATTAATATTTTCAATGAGCCTACATCAATCTGTTTATTATTATTAACAAGACCATGATTTATTCGGTTCTTTTTTTAAAGAACACATTCAGTTTGTGCAGAGCCAACGTATTGTAGCGGTTTCGCAATCAGAATAATGGATGAGTTGGTGAGTAGTTTTCACAATAATTAGTTATTGCGTTGGAATATATTATATTGTATAACAAAAGCTTCGAAGGCTTTTGTTTGAGAACAAATAGAAATTTTCTTCAATCTTCATCACGTGATGTACGACGTGATCGATCATCTCGAGCAGGCATTATGCAGATTTCCTCCTTAAAGGCTTGAAGGATCGACGGCCGCATTACTTCGTCTCTGTCGGTTATAAATTATGGTCGGATTATTATTAGAACACACCTGTTGTTTACGTGGTGGTGCATCCGGGGGGCGGCTAAAACTCTTTCTGTGATGATCGAAACCACAAGCTTATGCAGTGCCGCTCTGAGCAACAGGTGTCGCTGCTACCCACATCACAGTTTAAAGCTTTCGATATCATTAGTCATTATGATAAGCGACACGTTTTCGAGACTTCACAAGAAGTAACACCCATATGCAATTTTGGTGGATGCGCCGGATGTAATAGATTGTGTGATGTCTAACTTTATTATTAACTAAATAATTTAATAAGAAAATTTTCAATGATTAAACTGTTGCAGTTCTCACATCTTCCTTATTGATTAGAAATAATTCTGACCAAGACTTGTAAACATGGTACTAAGTTATGTAAAACATTGAAGAATTAGTAGGCAAAATAACTTATAATAGTTCCTCCTTAATCGCCTGGGTGGTCCTTGGGATCGGTTTTTTTCATTCTGGATGAAAAGTCTAAAACATTGCTACCTACCTGTGTCGATAAGTAGTAGTTTTACACCGGAAAGAAATTAATCCAGTGTTGCCAGCTGCTGCAGTGGGACGGGGGGGGGGGGGGTTCAGACCATAACCCGAAGGCCAATCCAAAAATAGGCGCCACTTAATTTTTTTTTAAAGGAAATTCGCGTAAAAATTAAGAAAAACACGATACGTCCAAAGCATGAAATAATTTTATTAAACGTTTAAACATCAAAAGTCAAACAAATTAACAAGTAAACCAAGCAACAATCGTGATACGATAATTCCTAACTTTTCGGATCCGAAACTAATACAAAGCTAATCGAAATGACAAGGACAACATTCGCTTATTCTAACGTCGAAGAAATCGTTCGACGAAATACATTCTGTGCGCTTAATGCATAATAGCCGATGAATTCCTCCGAAATGGAGTTTACTTCGCGAATATACGCAATTTTCGTGCACAAATGCGGCTACATTAAATCCACCGTGAAGCAAAAATTAGACAAACATAAAAGTATGACCTGTTCACGCAGCGTCGTCACGTCCGTTGATGGCGATGGAGGCGGCCGGCTACGGGGCGCTTCCGTGGACGATCGGCTTCCTCGGTGTGGATGCGTCGATTAGTAGTCGCGAGTTGCCACGAGAAACCAAAACGTAAGCCAAAAGCCAAAACCAAATCCAAAACTTAGATCGAAACAAAAACCAGGAGCCTATAAACGAGGAGGAAAAAAAAACGAACATAAGGGCCAGATCGAGAGAAACAGCACGTAAAACTTACCTAGTCGCGTCGGGCTAGGCTGACACAAGCCACAAAAGAAACGCGGCTTTTTCGCCCCCAAATGAGCCAAACAAATTCAGCACAACGCCGTACAAATTCACTCTCATTCCCTAGATGAAGTGGACACAACACCAAATTTTCCGCGAAGGAAACGTGCAGCTCACGGGACGAACAGAAAATTAATTAAACATGGCTCTTCCCTCGGTCGGCAGAAAAGAACAAATAAAACCAAGAGAGAAACATTCGAATTTACCAATAGCTGATTTTCATGACATCAGCGGGAACCAATCAGAATAAAGGGCAAGGGTTACAGTCATACGCATCGGTTTCAAGTGCGATTGTTTTCCGTAAGGCCCAGAACTCGATCATCCGTTAACATCCGCGCCGCAAAATAGGACCATTTAAAGTGGGCAATTAAATGTCGCGTAAACACGATTCCGACCCTAAGCAAGGATGGGGTTAATTCTTATAGAATGAACTTATTCAACTGATCTGAAGCTTTTAGCGAAAATATGTTAAAAAGAAAGTTTTGGGTGAATTACGTAGACGCGGAATGGCACATTCCTACGCCTAATGAGGGAAACAAAACGAAGCGTGTTAAAAATAGAACGGAACGTTGAAATGGGTACTATACAGGGTACGTTCGTACACAGGCGGAAAAATAAACTGTAACAACATACCTTCTTCTTGGATAGGACATAAAACCGTAGGCCCCCTGGTAATCCCTAACGGGGGTCTAATTCCTCCGGGTACGGATACATTCTCATAGAATTGGCAAAATGACTTTAGTAGTTGACGTCTACAGGGATAAGGGATATGCCACAACCCGATACTTCGCCCATTAAATAAGAACCTACCTAGCCAAAACAAATGATCAGTGTCCAGTAGTTAGTCAAAACTTACACCTTTTCAACTTACGTATATCGAATTAAGAGCGTTGCACACATGAAACCAATTTAAAACGTTAAAAAGAAATCCACATAACTTTTTTTTCGTTGAGGGAATAAGCCAAAGCTACGAGACCGGATCGTGCTGATCGTGATTTTGACTTCACTTTTCTAATCGAGAAAAATTTTCCAATTTTCTTGGCCACAACAACTAAGAAGATAGTTTTTGTGTTGTATAAAATGGATACAAATAAGCAGATAATTTATATTCCCGGCAGTATTTTAAGAAGCCTAAAATCTGTTGACCTATACCTGTTGCAATGTGGTTCCGACTACTCTGTGTTAAAAGGAAAAGTAAGGATAGATCCTTAACCACAATACTCTCTTAAATATGTAAAAGTCCATAATCTCATTTATTTCGAATGTATCTCACAGGTTATTTATAGAAAAGTTGTTACGGTTGAAAATGTCGTTATAATTATTTCTAATTTCCGGGTCACCCTGTACTTGTGCGGAAGCAAAAACCGTTACTCGTTTTCTTTCATCTCACAAGATTATGAAATATTGCACAACTAAACAAATGTAATAACTTCCACCACACGGAGATGTTCTATTTCACTATGTCATCTCTTAACAACCCCTCTTGCAGTGTTCATTCCGTCAACCCCCACTCGTGAAAGACCGCGCCAGTTCCTCTCAGTATTGTTCCTCCTCGCTTAGCATACGCCTCGTGTTTTCTGACTCTTCGGCCATTTTGAAAAATTCACCAAACTGTTTTGTTTAAAGTGAAGATTAAATGGAGGATGTTATTCGGAGTTTTGATAAGTGCGTTCTAAGCAACAAAAAGCTTTCTTCTAGGCCTTTCGAAGCCTGATTTCTGCATATTAGGTGGGATTTTTACAATCAACTAAGTGCGCAGTTCAGACGGTAACATGTGTCTTTCGATTATTTATTTAGGTTTTTGTTTTATTCACGGTTTCGTTTGGGTCTACTCTGCTGAGTTATTTTTGATACTGACGGAGCTACTAAACGACGGGCGGACGTGATGACTTGATTTAGCCACCCAATTCCATGATGGCGTCAATGAGCTAAGGCGTGTTGGTCGCCGTACATCGCTTCAGAGCTCCCTCTCGTAGCGCGACTGATACATTGATTTAGTTGGTGGGAATACGGCTTTAGATCGCAATAAGGTTGGATCTTTCGATTTATTTTTGAAAAGACGTTGTAGATTACTTAGATAATTTTAACGGGGCGCAAACAAGCACAGCTTGAACGAGGATTTAGCTTTACTTCTCTTGTGAGCGAAAAACGGATCCGTACTTCGTGCTTTGACGTTTCTTGTCATTTGTGTAATAACGTTTTTGCAAGGTTAGTTTAACCGATTGAATGTTTAATTCTTTTATTTGCGTTTATTCAATTTCCAGTTTTCTTCTTGATGCCCAAATAAAGACAACTGGGTAATTACTGGTGAGTTTTATTTATTTGTAAAATTCCACTGAGATTAGCCGGCAGTTGGGAACGTAACTTAATTTGTTCGCTCAACAAATCAGATACGTAACAAAATAGAAGGATTTGGAGCGAGAGGTGGTACTACTAAACGATGAGCGAATCATACAATAGAAACTAGTCTGCAGGTTGCTCATAATTGCCAGTAACACATATAGATGGAAGTACTTGGTATACATAGGTATGAGATTGCGATCTTCTGATATAAAAGAAATGAAGAAGGAGAGAACCTCTACCACTCGATAGCCACAAGACACCCTCTAATATAATAAAATCCACATTCTCAATTATTTTCAACATTTCTAACAAAGGTAATGCCTGGTTGTTTCTAGAAATGTAGAAGGGCTTAGAACGAAAGGTCGTGCAGTCAAAACTGAGTCATTATCGCAAGCAAGCGACGAAGCAAACATCGACAAGAACTCAATGCGTGCCTATCCGCCTGGTTGTTATAGTGGTCAGAAGTGATTAGGCCGCCATTTAATAAAATGTATGAAAACGATTGCATGGCGGCGCATTTTTAAAGTGAGATGCGCTGCGGTTCACCTCGGCATAGTTTGCGCTGGCCTTAAAACTCTCGTGTGAGACGTGAATTATAAGTGTAGGTAACGATGTTGACAGGTTTAAAATTCTCAAATTACTCGCTGTACAAAGAAGAAGAAGAAGCAGATGTTTACAGATTCTCCTTGTGCACAACCCAAAAGTTAGCGCCTTACGCTTTTTGCTCCATTTTTCATTTACACCCTGTATACAAGGATCGTTACACAGTCGATGGATCAAGTTTATCAGTTTACGAACTATCATAATTGTAAATTGTGTCGTTTTGACTAGTCTTATCATTAACAGTAACGATAGACAAAGTACAAACTCTACAGCTCGATTGGTTTACTTCAATCTGTTTATATACGTACAGTTAATTTGGGTACCTTAGATTATTGTGAAATAGTAAAAATATACTTAGTCCGTAATATTCCTTAAGGATTCTTGTCACATTCACATTTCAAAGATAAAGTGTAACATTAAGCCTGATAAATATTCATGTCAAAAGGAAACGTCTCTTAATAAATGAATGAGATGTTGTTAATGTGACGGATGTCCCCCGGCAGCTTCCCAGCTCGAGATAACGAATAAGAAGGCCCGAACTTGGCGCTGCTTTGTTTCCTGCACAATCCTCTTGGCATCTCTCGCCATCGCCGGAATAAGAAAACAACAGTGTGTACTCGGCACCGATAGTTCGCGATTGCTTTGGAAATTCATTCACCGGGGGAGCACAAAAGGATTTCATTACGACTAGAGCACTCAAACGTGACAATTACAGATTGAACGCCGAATGCGAAAGATTAGGGATATTATTTTCGAGAGGGCTGAGGATTTAATTAATCACTCGGAGTGCTGGTTTCAGTCATTTCAGATTAATTTATAAATAATTACGTTCGTTTTGAACAATAGCTATTTTCAAATGTGAGTTTTGGTGTGGTTATCATCACCAGATTAAACTCAAGTGTCATCATCCATTCATTTCGTTTAGTAAATTTCAAGGCGATGAAAATCATTTGTCAAAATAAACAGGAATTTAAATTTATGCAAACTTTTACCAGCATTTCCGTGAGGACTTTATTCAGGATGTAGTTGCAAGTCTGCTTTATTATATCAGTAATGATAACTTTAGAAGCATAAACTTATTGCCCTTGTACTTCTGAACAGAATGCCGTTTATACGAGTAGTCAAAAAGATGTTTTGAACTAATCCGTATGTATTTCTGAAGAGCTTCTTCAAAGAATGCCCCAAGATTCTATTCTTGGACCTCCTCTTTTCATTTTTTGTATCTACCTGTAATTTAAGTAATGTCTGAAGGAACCTCACAAGCAATGTTACGTCGATGATACTCGATTATCTTATTCGTTTTATTCCAAAGATATTTCACATGCTACTTCTAGTATTATAAAACTTTATTGGTTTTAACCTTGTACAGCAATAAAACTTCAACAAAATTCATGGTGATATAATTAATTAACTTTGCAGATGTTTCCATGACTCAGGCTAATAGAAACATTTTCTGAAAAGAAGCAATATCCATTTATTATCTTCCCTTGCAGCACATAACTCAGTTCTTGTCAAAATAATAGCGCGCGATCGTTCCATTATGGCGCATTAAAGTGTCGTAATTTCGTAAATTTAACGTCATCCGTCGTGAAACCACCCGAGTTGCAAAAACTAACTCTATTTGTCAAATTGTCGGCGTTAACTTGATTTATCTCCGGGCATTAAGTTCGGCCGGGAAGTTCCGCCTTGAAAAATAGTTCTTGCGTAGCGCGACGTCGGCACCGAAACGAACCATCTGCGCGTTAGTTTATCCCACGGAAGATTAGGTACGCCGAAATGGCCTTCCAATTTTGCGAAATCTATAGGCATTAATTTATCTGATTAGGGCAGACCCAACTCCATCTATCGTTACTCTAAATACTTAAATAGTTTTCTTTTTCTTTGCTTTCGTTGTTTGTGCTTTCGAAGCGCAACTTTTTTCTTTATCGAAACTCATCAGAGTTAGTTAATTAGCGTTGAAATAAACATATTAACAAAAGTATTAAAAACTTAGCTACATGACACATCCTGTTAAATCGGAAGTCAAATTATATATTTGATACTGTGACTTAAAAGAACTTCTAGTTCCATTTGAAAAGCACACATCATTGTACTTACTGAGATATTAACATTTATATGTTACAAGAATGACCCTGTATATGTATGTCATAAGTTTATGGTGAATTAAGCAGCATACAATTCACATTTGCAAAATACCTTCGACCTTGGTTGATGCCTCGTTTTCACCAATAAATAGAATAGGTATTTAATTTCGCCAATCAGTATTGCAAAAACAATTGTTCCTATGGAAATAAACAGGAGTTTCAAGTTAAACTAGAACTGAGAAACCCATTCTTTGAAGCTTAAAAAGGGAAGAGATGAGCGCACTTTTAATAAGTAGAAGATAGAACTTTGTGAAATAATACTTTTAATGTCCCTTGATGTGACAATCCTGCGGCTTTGCACCCTAGTCGTCCCGGGGGGAAAGTTATTTAACTGAAAATTAAATTTCAACGGAAATTTGCGACACGTTCAGCTAATAACGCAAACACCTCTGACAGAGTCGGGGGCTCGTAATTTCATTGAAAAATATACTAATTAAATTCGCTGGTTTTGGGCAAACGCAAAACAAATATTAACCGTCAATCAATCGAGCAACGTGTAAAATAATATTTTCAAATTTAATTTTCGTATTTATTTTAGCTTTCGGTAAAACGATTTTGTGGTTCGTGTGCGTGCGTATATTTCGCTCCGTGTATTTAGACCCCCACACAAAGTGAATGTTTGCATTAAACGGGTTGTTTGCCTCTAAAACGAAGATGGTTTCTAAGTGGCGAATAACAAAAGGATTATTAATTAATAATGTTATATTTCTGAGCGCTTGAGGTTCCTGCTATACGATAGTGTGTGCTGCTTGCTGATGGATCAATAAGACAAACAAATTTCGTCTCGGTTATCTATATGCTCAGGTAGATGAAAACTGTGTACGCTACGTAATAAATAATAAGCTGATGTTAGTTGTCATGGCGACGGGATGTAGTGAATTCCAGGTGTCTTTCAAACTTGAAATGAATTTCGATCTGTGTAGTGAGGTGGTTGGTCGATGTCGAATTTAAATTGCAAGAAGTAACTGAAGACTAGACATTACTTAATTTATATTTTCTTGACTGATAGTCGTGGAATGATGAACATTGTCTGTCTGCTTATTATTTCATCAATTCATTAAATATTCCCCATGAAGTGTACGTCTGTGCTTCTTTATTACCACTTATCCCAACTTTCCTAATTTCTGCCCTCGCTACAACCCTATTTTACATAAAATCGCGTGCATTATTAAAAGGCAGTGGCGCCAATCGACCATTCGCGGCAAGTCTTCAACACTTCGTCTCCCCGATTTATTATTTGATAATAAATTATTTTATTACCTCAGTCAGTCGTTAAGCTCATGAACCGCGTTATCCTTTTAATAATTTTTAAGCCAAACACATTACGCGATTCTAATTTGCCGTACCTAGTAACAGGGGCGTCAGTATGAAATTAATTAGTGACACCCGAGAAATAACAGTCATATATCCACAAAAAAGATATATTTTAAAAGCATGAGATCATTTCGAAAGAAACTTGGAAACATTTTCAAAATACTGGCTGAGGTATAATTGATTTGAAAAAGACAGACTTTAACAGCATCCATAATCTAAAAGCCATATTGGGCAGAATAATTCAATTCAATTATTGAAGACCATGTTTTGCTACCACAAAATTACTCCTGCTTTACTTATTTTTAAACTAGGTGGCAAGTTTGCGCTGCTTTACATCAGCTGTTGCCCCAGGAGAACTCAATGGAGATGGACATAGTTTAATGATGGTTTTGTTGGCGCCAGGCTGAACAATTACCCAACTGAAGAGTGTAATGCAAAATAGTGTTCCCAAATTATCTCGCATTCGCAATAGTTTTGCAATAAATCGGGGAGATTTTTACTTGTACATTGAAGGTGAAGGCACAAATATGCAAACAGCTACAATAAACAGTTACTTCAATTACTCATTGAAAGTAAATACAAATGTCACAAAAGTCCAAACATATACGACAGCTGATCGCTGAATAAACTCTACTAAACCGGGTGTACAATTTACTTAATTAAACTACTTGATAATTCAGATCAAATCTGCATTAATATTTACTACAATTTAGTTCGACGAGACAAAGATGCAAGGTCTGTCGAAAATTCGCTCTTAAATAATGCAGCGTCACGAAACAGTAAAATAAAATACGATACGAACTCACGCAGCCTAAAAGGGGGTCCTGCAGGTCGAAGATCGTCGTCGTCTTTCGCTTTGTCCTCTGCGGGAAGTACGAAATGGTCAAGCAGCCTGAAGCCGAGCACGTACGTTGTTTTTGGTCGTATGCAACCACGGAACGAGTTTGATAAGTTCCGAAAGCACAAAAGTCAAAGATATCAGGGCGAAAAAGAAAATATCCAGAAATAAAAGGTATCCAAAAGTAAAAGATACCGGAACGAAAAAGCCTGAATTAAAAGAAACAACGTGATTAGGAATCAAGATGGCGTTAACCGTTAGCCGTATTATATTATCTGGATTTTTATGTAAAAGCTAAGCCTTTGCAAGGTAAAATAATTCTTCCCTAGTCTCGTTCAACGATGGTTTTAATTCTCACCAAATCGAATACTTATAAGTTTCCCTAATTTTTCCGTTAGCAGAAACTTTGATAAATTAAAACAAACACGACACAACATCATCATAGTTAAACGAGTATTGACGCCTTGAAACAAAGCGAAATACGATGACGCGGAGTGATTGCAGATGTAGTCAGCTTCGACCAATGGAAATCATTAGTATTAGCTTATGCCCATATAAGGACGTGGAACGCGACGATATCAATAGCAGCAAGCCAGCGCTCGGGGATGATCAGGATTGCCACAATAAACTCTAAATTGACCGATGCTTTTGAACTGTACATTATATTTCAAAATGGATTCTCTAATTATACAATATCTAAGGATATGAGCGGAAATGAATGATATTATCCCATGTGAACTATAGAGAAACGTATAATGAGATTCTAAAACCTTTCTACCCTGAGCGATGGTGGTGACAACAACGTATTGTTATGTTATCTGGTTCTCAGGATATTTTGCCATTTTTTTCTAAATCTTATTTGTTTATTGTTATTCTTATTTACTTTCTTACTTCGTTGTTTACTTGCGTAGTTTCCTGCTGCGATGGTCGATTTTGCAGTGTATCTCATAGACTGATTCTTGCTCGTAGAGTGTATTTGTTGTGTGATAAATTTTGGACGTAGATGGCACTCGCGAGCCTTCACATTCAAAATTATCTGTGTCTGTGTGTGTGTGTACGGTCCAATTTAAAAGAGTTGCACAAACAAATTTATCCCGTAAAGAAGTTCGGAGTTTTTACGAAGAAGTTTAATTTCGTTTGAGCGGTTTTTCACAAAACCGCCCTTATATTTTACTTACATAAAGTTCCGAACCGAGTGCTTGACTGGCTCCGAGATTCGGGCCTTGCGGTTATAAAGCGCGACCGGAGGCCTTCACCTAAAGTAGCTACACGGCGCCCTCACTTGTTCATTTTCCGAACTCCTTACTACTTACAGTTTCCTTCTAACATCCGGACTGTCTTGACATTAGTAAATTGGTTATTCTATCTTTATAAAAACATTACGTGCTGCTCATGAACACATTGTCTTACAATTAGTTTAAAAGATTTTTAAACTAAATGAATATAAATATTACCTCAAAAATAAATACATTATTGGCATATGAACTATTAGATCACGATTCTGAAATTTAGGCGGTAAATTAAAAAGAAACTAAATGGAATAAGAAAAACTGATATGTGTTAGGACCAAAGTTCGCCAAAAGCTCCATCTTACAAAGTCACAGCATTGCATTATTCCAAAATAAAGAAAGTCAAAAAAGTCTGAAATTATTGGGCACCAGCTAAATCTGTTATCGTTGAAGAAGGAAATGTGCGAGATCAAGAAAGAAAAGGAAAGAAATTCCAAAACGTTGGGATCATTTTTATACATCATCTACACGAATGCCCAAAGTTCTTAGGCGCAAAAGAAATTGCAAGAAAAAAAACCTTAAGATAATTACTTTTTCTAATGGTATCTTGATTGGAAATTGGAGAAAATAAACTTTCCATTCCACAAGGTTTTGACGCCCAATCCAATAGAAAATCGAAACGAATTCACAGGTCGCCGAGTCGTTCCAAGTTAACTTTATTATATGGAATGTAGGTCAAGCGCAAATATTGGCAACAGTGTTCAGAAAGCCATGAATATGAAATGTGCATTGGAAGTGCGACGAAGGAGGAGACAATGTGGCCAGTGCGAGGATAATGGAAATCCCGTGTCCGTTGAGGTCTGGAGGGTACGCTTCTCGGGCGCGTCCGTTGCGATCGTTTCGTGGAAGACGCAATTTGGGAAAATATCTGCTTTATCTCGGCGACACAGTTGTTCTGCGAAAGGGATGGTTGGACAAATAGGTAAAGAGATAAGCCCACCCAAATTGTTTTTTCATATGTAAATATTTGTGTTCTCACTTAACGTCTTCATTCCAGCAATTTAAATTTTCTTCTCGATAAGAGAGCGAGAGAGGTTCAGATGTACCTTGCACGCTTGTGGAGGGAGCGCTAAATGAATCTCATTAACCCAGTTCTTAATTACCCGCAGTTTTTTCTTCTGTTAATAAACGAACGGCTTGTAATCCCGCATAATATTACCCCGCTGCTTTACATACATACATTAGCGTATTTGACGATAACGGAAATTAAAATTTTCTGTTTCGTTGCAGCATTATCCGCATCTATGCGCATTTATGCAGCCGCGCAGCATAAACCCGAATCATATTCCGTAACGTCGCCGTTTTACTGCACTCGTAAAGTTCTGTATGATACGTGCGCTGCGATAAAAATTATTACAGTTTATTAGAACCGCATGTAAATGCGATGCATTTCGTTTCTGCAGCAATGTAAATCTCCGACGGAAATGGATTTCAGGTTGCAATGAAGCGTGCTTAATCACTTTTCGCATTCCACATTACGTTAACAATAGAAGAGAGACAATTAAAGTTCAGGAATGAATTTATAAGCAAAACAACAAGGGTGCACTTAAATCAAATGAAGTAGTTGTTAGTTTCTAATAACATAACAAATTGGCAGTTAAATTAATGTTTTCTCACCCAAAACCATGGTATTAGATATAGAGAGACGGACGGATCTTTCGGAGTTTGTTCACACACCCTATGTCATTCTGTGAATGCTGACTACGCCTTCGGACTCTGGGTGATGTACTCGACCATACAACTTGTAGCTGTATGATATCTATCGTAAAACTCAGTCGGCTTTTATATGGTTTTCAATTCCGGTGAAAAATCTTGCGTATGGAACACTTGTCCTATGAATGATCGTAATTTTCCTGGATCGTTCGCTTCTAGTTATGTTTACACATGTAAGTCGGTTTCTTTGATGATGATGAATCATCTCGGCGACTGTTTGATGTTGCTATATGCAGCTATCCTAATCTATTCTCCGTTTGCAGTTTCGTCTTAAAGATCAGTCCTGATTCATGATGGCAAAGCCTTTGAAAAACCAAATCGTTTGTTAATTTTTAGGTGGATGAAATTTTTCGCGGTCGCGTAGGCGACCGTGTATCCAATTTTACTTACATACTGAGCTTAATGATTTACGAAGTGCTGGTTTCTTACACTACTCTTGGGATCCGAAGCTAAATCCAAGTCCAAGATCCAAGAAGTCTTGGTGCTTGAAGCTGCTAGTAATTGGCGAAATCCAAAACATTCCGCTTTCTTCTTCCTCTTCTTATCCTGTACTTTTTGTTTGTTTTCGTTTATTAACTTGAATCTTTAAATACCCATGGCTTCTTCTCTTGGTATTCTTAGTTGGTTTCTTTTTACTACCGATTTTTTCAGCACTTTTAATTCAGCAAATTTTACATCGTAGAAAACTTAAGAGAGTGTGAAGCGTCAGCAACACAACCAAATCTGGGCCAACTTATTTACGTTAAACTTGAAGCCTGTCGATCAGTATCTAACTGAATAATACAAAGTCATACTTTTTCTTGTTGGAAACAAATTCAGCGTAAAGGAAGCAAACAAATGCAAAAACAGGATTGAGAGTGGATTTATTTATTTATGTATTTTCGAATATCCGAAATCGAAGCCATCGAGTTTGCAATTTGCATAGCTTTCCCAAGTGAAGACAGTGCATCCTCTTTGGCGTGCGCGAATACCGTCGAGTGCTACTACTAATACATCAAAGCCGCACTCATGTGCAAATCTAAACTTGTGCTGATATCGTACCGCTTGCATCCATCAAAGAGGAACACGTACAGGCTCGCATTCAAAGCAGACAAACAAAGTTTGCTTTTACTCAAATGTGAAATTGGCTTTTGTGAGGGGAATATCGAGCCGTTAAAGTATTGACGCGCGCGTTTTATTAGTTAATGGAAGGCCCTTTCAGGCGGTTAATCATGTTCGAACAGGCGAAGCAATCATTTTTTCGCATTTACTGGTTACGCGGATAAAAGGTGTAAGGGACTGTAAGTGACAAAGCTGTTTCCCAAGGAGAGACTAGGCAGGAGGGTTAGGAAAATGTCATTAACTTTGAAGGCCACGTAGTTTTGAAAATCAAACAGCATTAATTTATGTCATATCCTATACAATTAACGTATTATACATTAAATATTCAAATCTTGAAAGCTATTATTTCGTCGCGATCATAAGGAGAGTAGTCAGTCTCCAAATCAAATCAGACGAGAACAAGTGTCTGACAAAGGAAAGGGCCCCCAAGTGAAGAGACGAGTCGTGGAAACAGAAAGTTTTCTCTTTGATGGCCAGAGCGACTCCCGGCTTTAAGAATAACAACGAAATTTACTTTCCAGCAAGAATAACGCTCTCAAAGGCCATTTAGAGTCGGCGAAAACAGAAAGCACACACGACGATGAAATACTTTATCGTTAAGTTGCCGAAGTGCTTGCAGCACGGCTCTCGGAATTACAGACACAAAGCGTTGTCGGTCGATAAGTTCTTTCCGTTTTGCATTTGAAATGGATTTCTTATTTTTACATCTCACTACGTACTTCCGGATGTTCACCAAAAATAACTGTTTTCAAATAGAACATTGTGTACACACACGTTTCCATGCGATAAAAGCAAACTACAACTTTTTGTAAAAGTTATTGCTACATTCGAGTTTCCTTCAAATAAGATGTTTATAAAATATTGATAAAAATTGTTAGTTTCATTTTTGTTCAACCCCTTGCTACCTACTTTGTCGACCTACCTGTTTAAGCCTGTATATTGTAGCGAACTCTGTGGGAAATCGTCGATGGTGAAGAACTACGTACTTAGAAATTATGCCCAGCTCAGTGGAGACGGGATGGGCTACAAATAGATCGTCGGTAGCTTAAACCTGGATGTAAAGAGAACGTCACCTAACGTAAAATAGTCCAAGCAGATTAATAAAATTCGTGGTACCGCTAGGCCAACATACGGTATTGAAAATAACTGAAATTCCCACAGGTTTATACCCACTTACCAAATAAGTTTGTTGGTTACCTTTATAGTGCTCAAAGAATCAGACAAAAACACGGAAAATGGTGGTACAGGTCGTTTAATAATACACTCCAAAAAGAAATCGGTAAATAAATCAGAAACTGGCGTCACAAACAGTATCAGCAGCGGCCGTAACAGTCCCTCAGAAAGATAATGTACCGTTAAATAAGTCAAATATAACAACGCGTAAATACCGGCTAGGATGTCCTGTTTGGTTGACATTAAACATTAAAAGTACAAAACGTTGTCCTCAGGACATTAACGTTAATTCGCAATCAACTTTAATAATAAATTTAAATTTGAATTCAGAAGGTACCAGGCAATTACGTATTCGGAGGCACAAATATGTACCCAAAATTGACATGTACGAAAACGACGCAAAAAATATTATTTCAACGATACCAGAACGGTCTCCACCAACCTACTCGAAGAATCATCCACGGGAGGGGTGCAACCCTTTTAGAATGTGCCCTATACGGTTCGACAGCTACAACCAGGGGGAGTCCTCCTCTCTAAGTACGTTGTCGAAGTAGACAGGACCTCTAGAATAGTCGGTATCTATAGCTAAGCTTGTCTGGCCCCAAAACTCGAACAAGGGGGTGTCTTAGCCCACAAAACGTGCTAACTGAAGACAAGACACAAATATAAGAGAAATTCGATAACGAGAAGGAAGCAGATTCGAATAAGACTTACCCCACTGATTTCTATCGATGAACCAACAAAAGAAAATGTGGCGCGTTGATATTTGAGTGACGCTTAAATCTGCGCAACAAGGCGTTGGAAACTAAATCTTCCAGAAACTTCTCACACACGATAGTAAAATCCCTAAACTCAAGGCGGTCTTCACTACAACGTAACACACAAGGAGCTCGAAATATTCGACCGACGTTTGCGAAGCGTACTTGCGATCTGCCAAGAAAGACGGCAAACGCAACCAAACGCTTTATTTCTTTTTTATATGACAAGTGCATGTTACCAGTAACCATGGCAACGAACGAATGAATAACTGCTAATTCTTATTCGCAATTTTAAATTTAATTTACACTAAATAATATCTACTGAGAAAATATCCCACAGCTCGACCATTCTGATTAGTCATACGTCCCGCATGATTTAATCCATGGTTTTAAATATTCTGCACAACTGCTGATAGTCGCGGGGCCTTCTCCTGGCACTACTCGGGTTACATCATAGGTGTCTCCACTCTGTAGGTGCTAAACATTTTCCTCTCAGCTTCCTTCCTGGTCTATACTGGGTTCGTTATAAGGTCACCAACCTTGTATTTAGTAGCTGTTCATCATCGCAAATTGTATTCTCGTCTATTTTCTTCTTGGGTTGAGTTGGGTTTCTAGAATACGTTGTTTAGCTTGTTGTCGTAATTATTGTTCTCTGTCATGATGAAAATTTCACTAAAATTCTTTCTCTAATAATTCTTTTAGACTAAGTCATCCTTCTGTCTCAACTGTGTCCCAATATGAAGTTCAAAGGGCTTAGTTCCGATAGCTCTGTGATAAGTGGAATTGAGAATTCGTTGAAGTTTACTCATATGTTGATACCATTTTGTAAGATTGTCTAAAGAAGTAAGTATTGAGATAATGCTTCGATTCAGGCGTTCAATCTCTCCGTTAGCTCTTGGAAGCCCAGTAGTCACCATAACGTGTCCAGCTCCCTCTTCCTTACAATAATCTCGGAATTCCTGTAAAGAAAACGCTGGTCCTCTACTGAGATTATCTGGACAGGATTTCCGAAACGTTTGTTTCTCAAATTCTATCTTTGCAATGACTTCTCTGCTAGTAATTTTGTGACAGCGTCTATTATTGCCAAAATGTGATTGTAGCTTTTATGTGTTGATTCTAATGGTCCAAGATGATCCATATGGTAAGTCTGTAAAGGGAAATCAATCTTTGGTAACGGATTTAAGAATCCTTCTTGCTTTCCAAATTTTCTATTAGCTAAGATCCACGAGATACAATTAGCTATGTATTTCTCAACTTTACTCTTCAGTTCTGGTATGTCCTTTTTAATTTCGTCCTCTGTTTGCTTTGCAGCAAAATGTCCTTTTTGGTGGACCATCAGTATCACTGCATTCTGCATCACTTTTGGTATTACCAGTAATTCAGCTCCTTCTTTAAATTTGTAAAGTATCTGTCCTCGTAAAGAATAGTCATCGCAAGGGCCACGTTTAATCAGTTCTTTCAACGTTCTTATTTTAATATCTTCTTCTTGTGCAGCTTTAACTCTAACCACCAGATCATTTTCTTGAACAGTCATCAGAGGATACCTACTTAATGCGCCAACATGTTGCATTCTTATCACAGAGCGATGTTCCAGGGTATAATTGAAATGCTCTAACATCAGTACCCATCTTGAAATTTTCGGAGTTAAGTCTTTCTTTTTTACTACTACGACCGGACTAGCAAAATCTGAAATGCAAGGCTCCACTGCACTTCATCTTCAAGCCATTCTGCAATCTGTTTTTCAACTACATTTTTTCAATTTTTGGAAGTCTGCGCGGATTTAAGTATATAGATTTCTCACAATGTAAACTTATTTTTAATTCAGTATCAGTACTTTTACATTTTTTTGGCGCATAGGAACCAATTACGTCATCTATCTCGTTATACATCTCCTTATTCATTACAGGGTTGACTTTTAAGTCTGTTTCATCTGAAATTACATTATTTTGAGCCAAGAAACATTGTGATGCAATCTTTCTAATTGATTGACTAATCCTAATTTCAGCTTCACTTAAAAAAATTTCTAGCTAAGATGGCTTTCATTTTTATTGCGTCTGAAGGCACAACATACAAAGTTACAGGGAGATCATCATTATCAGCATGCACAACTGTTTGTAAATATCCAAGAGTTTTTACTTCACCTTTTGCAAAACCTTGCAGGAAAATCCTGGAAATAGATAAATTTGGAAAATCAATGCTTCAGCACACGTCTTCGCGAGTCAATCAATTTCAATTCCTCCTAAAGACATTTTCTATACATTTTATTTGCTACAGAAGGCAAAATGTTAAGCATTTTCGACTTCAATATTATTTGCAAGTGGTTTGCTTGGAAAACGTTCATTACACTTACTTGCTTCATGTCTAAATTCATTACATTTGAAACCTTTCTTAGCCAAACCTTTCTTGTCACACCATTAGACTTATGTCGCTTTTCACCACAATTGAAACAGTGAAAACTTTGCCCTCCATTCTTCTTTGGCTTCTGTGTAGAATCTGCAGCAGCTGATCTGCTAGCATACTTCCATGACGAATTATTATTTGCAGGTGCGTCATTCCTCGGATTCTCCTGTGCTGAATTCACTATGGTTGTCACATCTTCTCTTCGGTGTGGTTTGAACATCGGCCTCAGTTTCTTGACTTGTAGCACCAAATAAAATATGTTTCCCTGCGTTTAGTTCGTAGGCGACGTCGACGATTTCGTTTAGTCCGTAGTTATTTACGTTTTCTCACTAATCAGTTGAGTGGTCACGGAGGTCGTGATTTGAAATGCGACCATTTGATAACCACGATGTTGTCAGTTTAGTTTAGTTTACAACATCGTTACTTATGCCGTCAGTGATATATTGAATGACACTTTCATCGTCAACAGCTCAATTATGAGCAGCTCTAGCAACTAATTCTTTCATAGCAAGGTATTAGTATTCTTGTATATTTTCAGAGCGTTTTTCGATTGTTCAGCATCATGTGGATGTCTGCTTTAGACATTTTTGAAGAAAATCTTTCTTTAGAGCTTTCTTCAGTGTATCCCAGCTTTTAATTACATCTTCACTTTAGACGAATAGTTTTGTCATACTCATCAACGATTTTTTTACGAATATTAACTTCTGCAGATTTCCATGAATGGAATTCAAAATTGGAATATGTCACAATGCAGAATTTACGGAGGAATGACCGACACTACAGCACCTGAATCGATTAAGAAACGTAAACCTGTGGATTTATCCGCAATAAAGAGACGTTTTTGCGGTAGAGTCCCATCAGTTGACGTCTCACACAATGATGGTTTCATTAGTTTTCCTGCGTCCTGTTAAAAGTGCAGGGTGTTTGACACTTTCTAGCCTTTTTTCCAAACTTTTGGTGATAACAGCAAAATTCTGCATTTAAATTTCTTTGCCAAGAAAGTGAGCGTCCTCTCTGTCTTGTGTTGTTCCAGCGTGTATGAGATCTTGACCTACCCCTGTTAAGTCGAAGTTCTTCAACTATTTGGGTCAGCTCGGTTACTTGAATCTCTAACTTTTTGATTGAAGAGGGACTGGGATCTTCTTCCATTTGTACCGCTACTCGTTTCTCTTCCGTATTTCCGAGAGAACATGACGCTATGCTTTGGTGAATGTGACTGCTGCTCACTTTGCTAAAATTTTGTCAGCAATATCTGCCATTTTTGACAAAAATAAATCACAACTGGCTGAAAGTACCACTTGCACTTGCGAAGGCAAACGTTGGAGCCAGAGTGTTCGCAAAAATTCTTCACTGATTTTTCCATCCCCTTGATTTTGCATTTCTCTGAGCAATAGAGACGGTTTCCTATCACCAAGTTTAATACCTAATAAAAGCTTGCGAAAGCGGACTTCTTGCGATTCAGTAAATCTTTCAATAAGACGTGTTTTTAGTGTTTCATGTTTGTTTGTTTCGGGGGGAGCTGCCAAAAGATCCGAAATTTGTTCTAAAACTGTCGAATCCAGTGCGCTGATGACAGAATAATATTAACTTTATGAACATAAAACTGAGCATCCGTTTGTGTAAACCAGAGTTTTGGGTTCGTTTGCCAAAATTTTGGGAGCTTTACGTTTTTAATTTCTGATAATTCTGTTTGGCTTACGACTTCATTTTCAGAGTTTTCATGCATTGTTGAGTTGTTAAGTAATTATTTAATTCCAATTTTCACAGTGGAGCCTCCAGATTTGATTGATCCAATATTTCCAGTAAGGCAAAATATTTCAGTGGTCGGGGTCACCAAATTATAGAGTTTTATAACTTTATAAAAAGAAGTGACGTAAACTCTAAATTGTATTTTTTATTAATTAATTTTTTGTACATAACACCGTGCAAACTAAGGTTGCTAGATCATCTGCTACAGGCAATTATTAGATGGATCATTCAAACTCAGAATAAAATATCCTCAAAGATTGTCTACTGAACCAATCAGAAAAAATTTCTAGCAAGAAAATAGGCCTTCTTCTTACGTTATAAATTTTAATCCCAGGGAGGATATATTTGACTGCAGATACTACTCTACGAATGTGAATATGAAAACGTGTTCCTGTGAGAAAACGTGACGCCAACATCAAAATTGTGGTTCACCCGATATCAGATGTGACGTGACAGCTCTACCAAAGACGAATGACTTTTAACTTTGCGGGCAAAATGAAACGCCAAAGCACAAAACGCCTTGGAATTATTTGAATTTTCCACGCTTAGCAAGATCTGAACCGACGTTGTATGTACAGCCTCAATCAAAAGTAATGAAACGTTCAAAACCGAAACGCTGTAGTCAGAGAGAGAAGATACCGAGTGAGATGAAGCCTTATGGCGAACGAATGTTTCCGAAGTCCTTCGGAACCCCACAACACGTTGCGTTCTTTCTTACTCGGCACCGTTCCACTCTGACTACAGCGTTTCGGTTTTGAACGTTTCATTACTTTTGATTGAGGTTGTACATACATGAAAATTTTACGTTGTTCCAACGATGTTTGTTTTAGCATGCTGCGTGTGAATTAGTAACTCCCTTTTAAAATTAAAACGTTGTATTCAATTATCCGGGGAATATACATTCGGTTTTATAAAAATCCATATCCCCATCGAGTGCGCGTCGTTGAAAACGCATAATGCTAGCGCTCACCACTCTTCATACCCCTCAAGCGCCCCTGCACTCGTAAATAAGCGAAACGAATTTGAATTGAAAAATAATTTCGCTAAATCACCCCTTCTATATGAATCTGAATATTCATGCAACATGTGAGTGCCTTAACGAAGTATGCAAATTGTTTGGGGAAACTTGCATCATTTCGAGTTGCTGCAAGTGCGGGGGTAAATTATCCGGCCCGTTCAAGTTCGAGTTTGCCGAAATTCCTTCTGTATGAAGACGTAATTTATCGCGGTACTCGACAAGTATGCTAAACACGCGAATTTACTGCGCGTCTTAACTTTTAATTGCCGACGCCCGTATTTATTTCCTGGAACTATTAAATTACTCGGCGTGAATTTTTAATTACTTGCTTTTCTAATTTGTCGAGTTCACGAAACTGGGTGAGTTTTGGGGAAGTTCTCGTTAAACCGAGAAGTTGGGATTTATACTCGTTTTTAATATTTTTTTCACGTGGGGTAACTCCTTATTGTTAGTACAAGTTTGAAAACTCCACTCTTTTCTTCTCTTTTAAGTTTTAATTGCACTATTGTATTGATGCAGTATATTTCACTCGAATTCCCTTTTCAAACATCTTCCTATACTTTCTAAAAAGTGAGCTCCTGATAATACATGCCGTCGCAAATTTGATTAAATTAAATCAAAACTACTTAACAATAACATTCTTGATGAATAAATTCCAAATAACGGTTTAATGTGGTAATAAATTTCATTCCCTTCGTGATCACTTTTTGTGAGAAATGCATTCCGCCCGGGCACTAAATGACACCCATATATTTTAAAAATTGTTGTAGCTACGTGCAACTTATATCCAAAGCCAAACTTATTTATTCAGCAATACAAGTGCAATATGCGGTTTGGGATACATCGGAAATACGATGCCGTATACAGAATGGCATCGAAATCGCACGTCGTTTTCATAAATTGTGTTACGTGTTTACTCGTAAGCCCGACACAAAAATAGAAAGCAACAAAAGTTGCAAGTCCTTGGATTTTACGAAAATATTATTTATAAGAGTAATCGAATGCATATATGTATTGTAAAACTAATTATTAATAAATTTATTGATAAAAGATAATTAAGTTTAATCATTTGTGCAAATGAGTAATAAATTAATCATATTTGGAAGTTAATAAAATAATTTTGGTTGATTGATAAATAATATTAATGTAACGAATGTAACTGATCCATTGCCTCGATAAAGCAATAAATTGGCAAATAATTCAAATAGAAATTTATTATGGTTTTTAAACCATTAGAAAGGAACTGTTATTATCACTGCCTTGTACTCATAAGTCAGGAAAATTGAGTACTTTTTATATAAAATAGTTCGTAGATCCTTATTTTTAAATAATTTTTCTTTTAGCGACACTGTTGTTCCAAACATGGTTGATGTCACATGTTTCAGTAATTTGTAATACTCATTTGATTTTTGTTTTCCAAAGGCACTACCATCAACATTAATTTATATTCCTTTATGTTGACGTAAGTGATTCAGTTTAAAAGACGTTGAATTAAAAACCATGTCTTCAGGCAATTTGAGATCCCAAAGGATTTCTGTATGAGAAGTGGTATTTTCAGAAGTGGGGCAACGTTTGGATTTACACACCCCTCGTGGCTCTTCGACAAGCAATAGCTTCAGGCTTGAAGGGTAATTTATCCAGCAACTTGATGAACATTACTGTTCATAATTTGGATGAAAGGCGCTGGTTGAAAAATAACCAAATTCAATATTTGAAGACATTTCCCCCTTTTTTCCGTTGACTCATTGATCTCTTTCCGTGGGGTGGAACTAGAGTTGCCAACTCTAAAAACCTAATTTACGGGAAACTGACAACTCATATGCGGGACCCAAAAAAAATTTAATCTACGTTTTATTTACTCATGATAAAAAATCAAACGAAATAGTATCGATAGTAGAGTGTAATACTCTTTTTTTACATGATCTAACATTTTTAACTCTAAATCAAAATGCAAAATAATTCAATATTTAAGAATGATGAATATTAATAAAAAAAAATTAAACGTCTTTAAAATTAATTAAAATGAATACCTGTACTCTACATACTTAAGGCCATTTCAGACAGTGTTGCCAACTCACCAATTTTCAAACATCTATTTTGTCGAAAAGAAATCGTATAATCTCGATTTGACCTTTAATAATAATAAATAAGTAAATAAATAAATAAAAATGATTTCTTTTTTAATATTTCTGTATTTGTAATTCGTCCTCAAATATTCCTCCAAGTTTTTGAAATTTTCTTTTTTGTTGCAAAATTTCGGTTATAATGGGGCCCCCGAGCATATTCTGTATAGCTATTTCGGCCCTATTTGGGTCCTCATCAGCAGAAAAGTAACTCGAGAACTCCATTGCAACCCGACGACCAACTTTTTTGTTGTTGCTATTGTTAGAAAAATGTCTCCCACTTTATTTGCATTGTTTATATTTTCCTTAATTATTTCTTTTTCTTTTGTAAACATTACGCTTGTCTATCTTTTTCTTTACGATCGTCATTTGTCTCTCTTTTTTCTTCTTTTCCTTTTGTTAGTTATCGTTTTATTTCTTTTGTATTCAGATTATACTTTTCCAAGAGTTCTTTTTTCTTTTTATTTGTTACCTTTCTTCGGAATTTTTCATTTCCATTGGGTTTTTCGAAACGTCGAAGACATTCTTCATTTTTTCTGGTTTTTGATTTTTAAAAATTAAGAAATCTTATTTCAGATTTCTGTGTTTCTTTTGCTTTCGTAATTAGATATTATGTTTGTCATTTGTTTTACTTTTTTTTGTGAATGTCGAATTATTATTGTTTTACACGTTTATAATTATCTTTCTAAAAAAAATTAAATCTACGAAACGGTTAGAGTTTTTTTTTTTATTATTATTATGGTCGTCGTTTGTTTTTCTTACTTTCTTCATGAATTTTTATTTTTTCCATTTCGATTGGGTTTCTCTATTGCCAAAAACGTTTTTAATTTTTTTTGTTTTTAATTAATAACCATTTTTCAAATGGAAAAATTATTTTCAATTTTTGCGCTTTCTTTCTTTCGTAAATGTTGCGATTATGATTTGTTTCCCTTTCTCTTTTCTTTTTTTTCTTTGTGAATTTTGAATTACCATTAGGTTTTAAATGTTTATTTTTTCTTACATTCTTTTCTTTGTTTCCATGTTATCTGTCTTTGTTTTTTGTTTCCGTAAATGATACGATTCCTTTTCTTTATTTGTGAATTTCATTTTGAATCATTATTAATTATTATTTTGACTTTTAATTTTTTATTGGGATCGTCATTTGTCTTTTTTTACTTTCTTTTCTTTGTTTTTATTTTTTCTTTTTTTCTTTTTTCTTTCCGTAAATGTTGCGATTCCTTTTCCCTTTTCTTTGTTTGTGAATTTCATTTTGAATGTTTATTATTAATTATTATTTTGAATTTTAATTTTCTATTACGATCGTCATGTGTTTTTCTTACTTTCTTTTCTTTGTTTCCATTTTTTCTTTCCGTAAATGCTGCGATTCCTTTTTCCTTTTCTTCATTTGTGAATTTCATTTTGAATATTTATCATTAATTCTTTTTTTTGAGAAATTTTAAATCTATTTGTTTTAAGTTTTATCACATCAAAAAAGCGCACCACTCAAATAGTAGAAAAAACTTGACGAATATTGGCGCGAAATTTGAAAAATTTTAGTTTTCGTTCAAAATTCTAAAACGAGAATTTTGTGCCAAAATGTAATCGTACTTAGGCATACAATTTTGAAAATTAAATATATTTATACATCGTATCAACTGCTATACATAACCTGTGATTCAAAAAAAGTTTCATCAAGGTGTGCTATGTTAAATAAAGATAGATATAATGGGCATGTCTGAGATACCAAATGTCGATGACGTTTCTTCGTTAAAAAATTGCATCTGTCAGTTCTGTCAGATTTAGGTTTTGATTATTTTCACACATTTCAATGTTATAGCTTTCACTGAAATATATTTCAGAAACAGTGAAAAAATTGATGGTTTGTGGATTTATTCAATACGTAACGCATTTGAAGGTTTGGTATAGTTCCAACATTCAAACTTTATATTCAGACTTCAAACGTTAATTTTTTCATAGCACGCTTTGATGAAAGTTTTTTTGAATCGCTGGTTATAATCATACGAATACGATTATAATCGTACGGTTGATTCTCGACTACCTAATCCATTCACGATCTTTTTAGACTCTAGAGGACCATGCTTTTTTTTCGTTAAGTTACGGACATGAATTTTGATAGAACTCAAAATGTGACAAATGTAAAATTCATTCTTTAATGTCAGTCCCATCGAGTATAATGCTTCTTATACTCTACGATGGCATGAAGAAAGTAAAATATTAGGTTTGTTCCGTTAGGAGATTCTGACTAGTTCAGAACCGTCAAAATCAGTTGCCCACCAAAGTAATGACAAGTTTCAACAGCGCCATCAAGTGCACAACTTTGATGAATGCATGCATGAATTACTTGTGACTTTTTAATATTAAGTCACAATGCTCAAAATCATCAATGTTTTTTGGCGTCAGTTTTCAAAAATATAACCATCAAATTAGAATGGAACATATTCACTTGGAGGTACCAACAAAAATGTCACCCTAAAAAGTTAGCATCGATTTATTTGAGAGGCGATTAATCGAAAGTTGAGAATCGGAGAGAGAAAAAAAAATCGATTTCTAAGAATCGATCTTCTCTGTCCGACTGCGGCATCACATGGCCTACTCTGAGTCTAAAAAGATAGTGAATGGATTATATTATCCATTCCTTATCTATTTGTTATCGTAGTAGGCCATGATTTTAAACTGGTAAGTTGGCTATCATATTAAATTGGACAAATTGAATTTGATGTCATTACAGCATACGTCAAATTGTCACAACTCAAATCAAATTGATTAATCGATGTTATCAGTTCTCGGCATTATGTAAATTTGGTCGTGAATACACCTCGTGACGAGAAGAAAATATTGCAACATTGCCTAATTCGAAGTAACCTTAAAATCTAAATCGACATAACATTCATTGTCAAAATTTAGTTACATACATGACTACCACATTCTCACGGCATACTGCAATAACAAATAGATAAGGAATGGATTATACTGCGTGATTTTTTAATTTTTTTTATCAACTCTTGCCATGGAATTTGGACGGCATGTCTTAGCTTAAGTGAAAAGTACATCATTGCACTCCTTTATGCTGTTTTACGGTAAAGCTACGACATGCCGTCCAAATTCTATGGCAAGAGTTGATAAACATTTTTTAAAAATCAGGCAGTATTTCTCTTTTTTTAAAAATATCCTCGCAGTTGTCCGTGAATTCTTAGCCTTGCTTGAAAGTGACGTATATCATAACCTCACTGTTCTTATTGAAGGAAATGTCATAAAGTTCAAAAAAAAATCTTAATACTTTTCTTTTTTAAATTCAAAGTAAAATCGTAATATGTGATCAAAATGTCCATCAGTTTCATCGAAACAGGCGTGGATTCTACGTAAAACTCCTTTGCTAACGTTTAAGAGCATACGAGAATTATTATTAATTCCCATTATTTGACTGAGTAGAGTTCTCGGCGCTTCATTCACATGTTCACTTTTATTTTCAATAACTTCTTCAGTCTTTTTTGCGAGACGTCCGCTGCCCTATTAACGTAAAATAGGACCTGTCGCTCGAAAAAGCTTAGCCACCATAATTCAGACGTGCGAAATTTGTCATAAGGGAGCAAAAGATTCGGATATTTTTAAGAAAACTCATGAAAGCAGTCCTGAATAGAGTAGTGCCACTTGCCTTCAATTTGACAGTTATTTCGAAAATAAGATTCGATGAAAGTTTAATGCTCTGGCAAGAGAACCATTTCAGAACGTTTTGTTAATTTAAAACTGAGATTATGCTATTTTATTTTCAAACGCCAAGTCGACTGAGGCCGGTTCACAACTAACAAGATTTGATTAAAGCAGGTTCTTGTCCGATGAAAATAATGGTGCCACAAAATCTTTTAAACGGACACTAAATATACGCACTAACACTTTACGTTTCGCTATCGTTAGACAGCTTCTTCAGAAGAAGCTATTTGGTTCAATTTCTCAATCAATTTAAATTAGACAGCTTTCAAAATAGGAAACAAATATAAAATTGTAACATTCCAATAACATAAAGAAATGATGCAATACAAAGATATTTTTTTGTTCATCAACAGAAATTTTTGGAACTTAGCGTCGATTCTTCTTCTGCTGAGTTTGTTTCAACATTTCATCTAATAATCGGTTGTAATCAGTAACTTCAATTCCTAGAATTTTAAAGTACTGTTATATCCCGTACCTCAACAAGTCTATTTTTTTAATTATCACGCCATTTATCATCTCGAACCTTCGAATCGAACGCCAGGCAGTACTCGAACCGTGCTAGAATATTTGAGAATGGAAAGACATTTATTATAAACACAGAACAAAATGTTATTGTCTTTGAAAGTAATTGCGCTATAAGCTTGGAGAGTGTTGTTTAAATGATCTTGAGTGCCAAATTGGAAATAACTTTGAAAGGAAGGCTCTTTACTAAGATTTGATTTCAGTTGATATTGTATTTAAGTTGTTTGTTAACTGGGAGCTCGTTCATACTGATAATTTGTGATCTTTCTTTGCAGATGTTGGAAAAACTGAACTAACCCTACTAATACCCTGAAGCTTTAGCAAATAACAATGCATACTAAAAGCTTTTAAGAGTGATAGACTCGGAAAGGACGGTGGGTGCTTGGCGTCGGTGATGTAATCATATGGCGCTGGGCGCGGCACTACGATGCCGGGTGCATAATGTACCCCACGGTGCAACAAAACCAACTCCAACAGCCGGATCAACAGCAGCAGCAGCAGAACCCGCAGAAGGAGCGGTCCGATACTGACCCCGAGAGACAGGAAGACGGGAGCATCTTGCGCCACCGGTCTCATAGACCACTGTACCGACGGCTCTTTAACTACGTCAGGGAGGCGTGGACAGGTGTTAAGTTTGCGCTAGGTAAACGCTCAGCGTCGGACAATTATAGCTTTTCACGCAGCTTCCTCTATAATGCATGTAGTTTGGGTCGAATCTCTGCCAGTCTCATACTTTATTCAGCTCGCTGAGCGCCTTTTTAGCGCTATGAGACTCTTTCGTCTTACGGCCGGTATCATCCACTTTATTTTTTTTTACTTTTTGTGCTACGTCTCACCAAATACAGCAGCAGCGCATGTGTTCTAATTCATAACAAAGACACGGCTTTATATTAAACCCTCGAGGTAGGAAAACTATTTTAATATTTATATTACACCTGAACAAATGCCTCAGCAGCACTAACTGTAGCTATTCTATCAGCTCTTCAGTGTTTCACTAACACCACATTAACATATTAATTTTTTAACCAATTTTGAAATACATAGTTTTTATTGGCAGTTAAAAAGTCGAATTGGCCATCAGTTGTAATTAAATTGTCTTTCTCTCTTTTTAATAGCTGTTGAATGGTTTCAGGTGTAATCCAGTCTAAAATTTGTTTTCAGTAAATTCGGCGTTTCTGCTCGTTTTCGCAGTAACTCCAGGTATGTTTTCCGAAAAATTCTCGATTGCTAAACAGCTGCATTTAAACAAAATTTAACTGGGTGTGTGCTATATAAGTAGGACTCGAAACTGCGCGTGCAGCAAAGGATCAAGTCCTACTCCCGCTTTTACGCTGCTACTGCTGCTTTTTAAAAATGTGCGCGAGCTTAAATCAATGTCAACTTATTAAAACTTAGATCGAGAGCTTAATAGTTATTATTCGAAATGTGTACAGCGATGATCAACATTATATAGTCAAAAAAGTCATATTTCAGCATTAAAAACTGATATTATTAAATTTTCTCATTCTCGAACGCCCACATTGCCCCCTCACCGCGGTAATGTATATGTTTTTGTAAGAACTTGGTAATGTATATGTTTTTTTAAACTGTCCTGGTTTATATTAAATATTTACAGTTGATAGGCGAAGTTCGACATTGAAATGCGTTAAATTTTTTGGCCATTAACGCTTCATGTAGAGCTGTAGAGAATATATTTGATTTTTTCTTTTTTTTTGAAAGCCATTTTGCGCCAACCTATTTGTTTATACGTATAAAAGATTTAGTTTCATTTCTTGAACAATTTAAATTGTGTCAAAAGTTGTCTGAAATAAATAGAACATGTTCTATCTCATACAAGAAATGGGGTAATCTAAAACGACCTTCACTTTCCTAAATTTCGGCTGACAATGAGAAATAGCAGACAAATTTAAACCACCGCTGAACGTCATAAATAACATATTAAAACTGTTTGAAAAATCGATATTTTGGGTACTGTGTGAATCATGTAGAACTGCATCCTTAATCGTAAATAATTTGCCTTTTTAACCAATTGTTATATTCTTCCTGCTTTTAGAAAAATTTTGGTTTTGGGTTTTTTAGTAGGTAACAGAAAATTAGGAAGTGAATTTAAACTAAAATCGTATTTGAAACTTCGATAAATAACCTTAACCTTAGTCATTAATACTATAAATAAATAAAGATGTGATAGGATCGTTCTGTTACTGAAGATAACGAGAATGAGTCGAAATATGTAGCAAAAATAAAATGTTTAAATATTTTGACGATGGCATCAAATGTTTTCTTCTTTTCAGTTTACATTAAGGAAATGTTTGTTTATATTTAATGAAATTATTGCGAAATTGCGCCCGAATCAAATAAAAAAGAATGGAACCAATCGGGCCATGTCTTGAAGCAAAAATGTGCAAGATCTAGCTGAGTGGTCGCACTTATCGATTTCAGAAAAGTGTAATCATCGTTGACATGTCATTATTATATTATTATGACATTTTAACTTAATCTGTGAGATGTAAATGTTTAGAAATGTCGCTTAAAGCTGGATACTATAAAAAAGTATCCCGTTTTCTGTGCTCGCGACTGTACATTTAAACTCCGGCAGTTCGCACCAAATGCAATTCAAACCATAGTTTAAAAATGTTTAATTCAAAATACTATGAGGAAAAATTACTCTAGGTGACCAAATTGTTCCACTTACAACTCAGTTCATGCCATTATCATTGAGTTAAAGCCGAGTGGACGATTATTTAAAAATCATACTCTTTGTAAAACTTCCATTCGTCGGTAGTCCTATAACGAACTGTGAAAACTTCTTGCTTTATTCATTTTCGTAGCCGTTAAAGTTCTAAATGTAAAGACTCGGAAGTAGCAGAAGAAGGCGATCGCATTATTAAAAAAAAGCTTCCAAGCAGGACGACTACGATAACGTAAACTGCAAAGTTTGTGTGTTGCAGATTCGGAACTCGAGGACCTCGAAACACCCCCTCGTTACCGGCCGGACAGCCTGGAAGCCCTGTGCAGAGCCACACGCTTCACACAGGCGGAAATCAAGCGCATTTACAGGGGATTCAAGGCAGAGTGCCCCACTGGCGTCGTCAAGGAGGAGACTTTTAAGATGATTTACGCCCAGTTCTTCCCGCAAGGTGGTGAGTTATTCCATTTTATTGCTTTAGATATAGTGGCCCGGTGGTATTTACGTCGGGCTGAATACCCTGGCGGGGCCATCAACCGCACAATGGTTTCCGCATGGAGTGGTATTCGATGAACTGAATTGTGATGATGGCTGCCCACGCGATAGGGATAAGTGGGGTAGCAGATAATCAAGGCAAAATTAGTTTTTTTTTAGACGCAATAAAAAGGACATTCGCTTTTAAAGGTCTCTAATGTATAAGTACAACTTCAAATGTGATGAAAATCTCTATAACTATACAAGAAAAATTGGCAGCTACGAAAGAATGCCAGTACGCTTGTACTTCTGATGGTAGGCTTGAGATGGTTCCGAGTATTGACAACTAGTAAAAGGCATGTAGACCATCAAAATTCCACAGCACGATTTGGTTGACCAGGTCGGGGAGAGTTAGTTCACCCCGCTTTGGAACTTGTTGCTCGCTCCATTCATATACTTGCTGGATGACAAACATCGAATTTTCATATTGTAGCTTCATTCTACGATGGTTATCAATGAGTTTCACCCCTTCTCTGCGCATGGAACAAATAACAGAATGCTGTTCCTCCAAGTAGTGCACTGCTCTAGTGGAGTTATCATTTTTAAACTGTCACTGTATCAACATTTTCAAATGTTGCTCATGATAGAAACATTAGCGAGGCTCTCTATAACTCAAAAATAATATCCCTGGCTTCTGCCAACCTGTAAGGCAAGGAACACTATTAAGGTTTTCATTGGATTCTCCTCGTATATGACTTTCATGATGTTGGATGATGATACTGGTGTTTCTAAGAGTATTTTTAAGCTATAGCTTACAATTGATTTTAAAGCGACGTATTGAGGAATCGGGGATAAGTCAATTAATCGTTGTGTCATGTTGCGAGCATGGCGAAAATATGGCTCAAGAAATAAATGTATGGTAGAGTTTAAAAAATGTACGAAAGTTAAGGCCCCAAAGCAGCTGAAGAAAGAATTTAATACAACAGTAAAACGAACTATCAATATCTTTGTGGTGATTATATTAATAAAGACGAAGCTAGTTTAAGCGAAGAAGATAAGAACAATTTTGTGAAAAAATTGGTGATTTGGCAAGGAATCTGTGCTTATCGAAAACGTACCCGTTCGTTCTACACTGAAGGAAGTTTATATCGAGAAGAGTCTAATTCCGTTCGTGCGGAAACATGAAACTGATTTGTTATTTTAGGGCGATTTCTCATTACGCCAGGAAATGTCTGAAAGTCGAAAAAGATTTTTGTAGGCAAAGATAGAACCCGTCAAGTTATCCTCAACTTCGAACTATTAAAAGCGATTAGGCTTCAGTGAAAGCCGAACTGAGAAAGTATTGTATGTACATCTACTAGGACTTCAAAGAAGTACCTTAAAGGAAGAGGAACTGGAACATCTGTGATGACAGGAACACCGTGCAACGAATTTTTACGAAAAGGAAATTTAAATATATTTTAAAAGAAATTTATTTCGTTTATAATTTCATTCTGAAAGAAAATGAAGACAGCTTTCTTACTCACCTGCAATTAGTATAATTATTACATGTACTGTATACTCGCAGGTATATTAATTGTAGTCTGGCGTAGATTTCTGACATTCATATGTATACAACGAGTTTTAAAAACGTACTATCAATTTGCTGGTTCTGCTTTTTCCATCGGGCCAGTTTCGATATTTATTATACACATTTTCCGTGAAAATTACGCAGACTTTGAAAAAATGCACGCACAACGTTCGCCGCCGTAAATTTTCCGTAATGCCCGTAAAATTTTTATCAATCATTAAGACTGGAAGCATAAACCTGTTTGAGAGTCTGTATTTATAAAAAGAAAAGAATAACAGTTTTTATTAGCTCGGCCCGCTAAAAATAGGCCGCCCGTAAAATCTATTAAGACACGCGTTATCCTTACAGAATTAATTTCTTAACATAAAGATTATTGTCTTTTTTTCTAAGTTTGAAAAGGACTTTGTTATGTATACGATCAAGCTTTTAATGATTCATTCAATACTTTTAACTTACAATTAATTTATCTGAAGTTATACGTATACATGTTGGATTGTCTCTAGTTTTCTATTTTGAAAATTTTTTGGTCGATGCGAACCTACCAACATAAACTTTCCGGTTTTCCCTCCTCTACATCTTCCATTCTATGTGTAGAGTTCTCTGTTTCCCTTTGACTGTCCAATTTTCTATTTTTCAAATGTCTTGGGTTAACACTTCTCTGTAGTTTCTTCTTAATCTTCTTCTCTCTTCCGGTGTTTTCTAAGCGTAGCTGTTTACTATCTTCAATCTTCCATATATTCTTGATTTGATGATTTGGTTACTGTGGATATCTATCATCGTCTTTCTTAAGCCTGGTCTATACGTAACGTTTTGTCGTCAGTCTTGCATGATTATGCCAGATTTGTCAAACATATCGTTACGTGTAGACGACAAGTTGGACGTTTTGCATGAACTGAATGAGGTTTGACAAACTCGCAAAAGACTGATGGGCTGGAGCTTTGTGTATAAGCAAGACGACAGACAAGTCAGTGCATGTAGACGTGCGTCAGTCTAATCGGTCAAACTTCACTCACCTGCCATTCTGCTCTCAGATGCTATTATCGTCACTAATAGTTCTTCATCCATGTCGATTTCGGAACGACTGTTTGCGAAAGTTTGAGGGAAAGTTTGACGGAAAGTTTGAGCAGTGTAGCCACACGATTTGTGTCAGTCTTGTTGGTCAGTCTTTCCAGATCATGCAAGACTGACGACAAAACGTTACGTATAGACCAGGCTTTAGATGAATCAACTTAATTTTTTTTTTACTTTTATGCCCTTGATTCATCTGGTCATTTTATGGTTTTCGCAAACGATCGACCTCGTTTCGTTCATTGCGAAAAAAATATATCAAAATTCACGTGCTCCTGTGAATCACCGACTTGAAACAATAAACTAAAACTCGGTTTGTTTATTTAGTTAGAAACTAATAATATTTTTATTACACGCGCGCCCATTTCACTTCGAGTTCCATAACAATTTAACGGTCTTCATATTTTATTGCGTAAACTGTTGATCGTAGCGCTCCGTACGTCATAAGTGCCTTAATAATTTAATTGTGCACTCAAAAAGCGCTCAAAATGCGAAACCGGGCACCCGATGATTTTTTTCCGGTCGGACTTTACGACGACGTTCTCGGCGAGCGCAATTTATGTACCGGCGGTTATGGCGGAATAAATTTCGTTATTAAAGTCGCGGAGAAGTTTGGAATTAAGTAGTTGTCCTTATGAGTGCGGAAAGTTTCATTTCTCGTAAACTTCAAAAAAACATCTTGTAAACTTCGCCTGAAGTGATAGGCTAATGGATTGCTCGGATTGCAGTAAAGTAATGTTCGTTATTCAGCATTGCCAGTCAGCGTCCCATTTGAATATTATGGATGTTCTAGGAACTTGATCTATCGACTAACTCACGAGTTAGCAACAAAAGCTCGGAGACTGAACCTTATACTTTGATCGCTGATGTTTTTAGAATGATATTTAATCTTAATTGACGGTTGTTCGTTTGCTAGACGCTTCGAATAATGACCTTTCTAACGAAGCTTTTATTACCTAAGTATCTGCTTTTATTACCTAAGTGCCTGCTTTTATTACCCAAGTGCCTGCTTCTATGTTAGTACCCTTACTATGTAACATTTTAAAAAGTTGTAAATTATCATGTTGTTCTGTTCTACTCCCATCATTTATTTCCTAATCGTAAATACAATTGTTTTTCTTGACAAATTCGGCTTAAATTTTATAAAAAAATTTGCGTTTGGAATAGTAATATTCAAAGCCAAAGAATTTCATCGATCTAAAGCGAAACAAATTGTACCATTAAAAGCTTTTAGTTTCGGCATTCCAGATATTTGCAGAATGCAAATATGACTGTCACAATAAATCAGAGTTGTTTTTCGCTCCCGCAAACTGCACATGAAATGTGAGTTTACAAATTAAAACTGAAATTAGAAATCTCTCCGGCACAAATTTAATGGCGTTACACGCAGAAATTATTTTGCTTGAAATGATCAAAAACCAAGCACTTAGTTGTAAACTGAATGATTTTCCACGCTACAATCGCACAGAGCAAATCTACAGAGGATTTAATTGTTATATATTCTTCAATTTGAGCGTCTAACTCAGTCCCATTTTGTTTTCTCGCGCAGCACCACCACCATAATGTCTTTTCCTTTCCCAACAAGGAATTATTGCCCGAATTAAACGCTCCGTTTTATTGATGAACGCTCACCAACTTTCCCTGTGCTCTCTTGCCTGGCAATAAAGCCAAGGCTTGTGTAAATTAAACTAATTTATTTTGACGTGTCTAATCTGTTTACGTAAACATCACTTGAAGAATTATCCGGCTGCACATCAATCCTCCTTAAAATAACAATCCCGATAAACAACGCGGCGCAGCGACAAACATATTTTTTAAACATATGTGTGTACGCAAGGCGCATCTGAGATTTTCCAGAAGGCTGCTGCCCCGGACTTTATGTGTGTGTTTGCAGAGCTAACAGGTTTACATCTCATTAGTTTTGTTGAAACAGATTCGTTGTTCCAGAATTGGTTCGTACATAAATAGTTCATAAATCGATTTGACTGATGAAATAATCTTCCCTCCACAAAGTATCCGGATGCCGCAGGTACTTCCTGTGAATACATGAAATATTATGCTGTGTGGAATTTTTTTGTACGTCTCCATTAAAGTGCATATATACGTATTTCGTCATCAAATCTGTCAACTTCACAAGGTAATTAATAACGGAAAATCTCCGAAGCCTTTTACCATTAGCGAATTTATTAGCGCGACAAATTCCATTACAACGCCGACAGGGAATCATTCGAAGTGATGAGTTAGCGAGCGAAAAATAAAAAAAGAACGGGATCGGAACGAATGCGAAAAGCACCTTCCCTTTGTCCACGCAATTCCATAGGCCGAAATAACACGGGTCACCGCGTCCTCGCATTTTCCACCGAACGTCGAACGTGCGTGACTGGAATTAGCGCTCCCGGCCCGTCCATCCCTTTTAATTATTCAAAGCTCGCAATTAGCGACGTTATCGATGCAAACTTAATTAACGCGCAAATTCTTACTGTGTAAATGCACTTGTTTGCATGGATTTACATGAAAATGAAGACCATGGCCCTACATCGCTTTTGGAATTGATATTATTTCGACTAACGAAAGGCGGCGATTAAAAGTGGAAATGAAGAGGATTTTACGGAAATGTAAATCGAATGAGATGGAAATTAAGTAAATTTTGCAGGAGATAAAGTATAATACATATTTACAATTATTAATTCGACAGACGAAAATTGGAATTGCTTAAAATATATTTAGAGAAAGCATCACCGCAGGTCACAAATAATCAAATCTTATCCTTAATCTCCCTGGTTCATTGAGTATGAATCCACCCCAATTACTTAGAAAATAATTTCCTGCACGAGGGCGCACCTAAGAACAGAGCAATTTGCGTTGTTGCACTTCAGAATGCTAACTAGGGCGGTGGCTTCACTGCAATGAAGTAATTACGGTGGTGCAAATTGCTAAAGAGCACACACGTTCTTCGGGGTAAGCACGCGGGTTATATCCGCTGAGTATTAATTTATTTATAAGAATAATTCCTCTAAGATTTTCAACAAATAAAGCTACTAACAAATTATGACATACACCTCTGTGATTAGGTGTAAGATTTTTATAATTCTAATTGTTAACTGTTGTTAAATAATTTTCGTAAAACTTAGATGAAAACCACAGGTACGCAAAACCATCTGGATATCCGAAATCGGTTCCTTGGAAAAGCTAATTAAAGAAGAAAAATAAAACAATTGGAAGGAGTTTCGAAATAAAATGAAAACAGCATATAATGAAAATCAGAAATTATTTTTTGGAGTAATACGTAAATGTGGGGACTATAAAAAATATCAAGGATAAAGAAGGAAATGTAATAGTAGAAGAAAAGAGGATTATGAAGAGATGGCGCCAAAGAACTTTTAGAAGAAAAAAACATAGAAACTCAAGAACAGACCACACAGATAAAAGGACCCAGAATTGATCAAGAAGAAAACATAACGATAGAAGAAATTAAAGATGCGATTACAAAGTAAAAAGTAGGAAAAGCGAGCGACAGGACATAATAAAATATTGGCGGAAATGATAAAGACCAATCGGAACATGCTTTGAATGAACTTGAGAACATAAAGAATGCAGTTTATAAAACAAGGAGAAACACCAGAGGAATGAAACTACAAGAGCATCACATTGACTAGTGCAGTTACAAAAATATATGCAAGAATTCTGGAGGGAAGATTGAGACAACAAACAGAAAGAAAGCTAGAAGATAGCCAATTCGAATTTAGACCAAACCGCGGGGTGAATGATGGGATATTTATCGTCAGACAGATAGCGAAGAAAGCAATGAGGGATGGAAGAAGTGTGCATATCTGCTTCGTCAATTGAGAGAAGGCTTTTGACCAAGTCAGGAGAGAGGACATATGAATAACTTTAGAAAAGAGAAACGTATTGTTCGCTCTGATGCTGGTGAAAGACCGTGAGTACAGGAAAAGGGTGGTTTATATTTTGATGAAATGGTTTTTCGCATAAAGCCAAATTTTATGATAAATGTATTTTACATGGGAAGTTCAAGAGTTAGCATGTCTCAACTTTGACTTTCACTAGACTCTGAAAACGAACATCCTTTTTAAACTTTTACCACCCTTTATTACCCAAAACTTTTTTAAACCAAATCGAGACGCAAGAGGCGACTCCTTTGTCAGTAGCGTTTCTGGAATTAGCTAAAAAATAGCCAGAGTCGTTCCGTCCGCTCTCTTCGAACTTGGTATGAATTTTGGCCCTTCTCACCCTCAGACTTACTACTTTGGATTTGTTGAATCTCTCTCTTCTCCTTGTTCGATTTGCCGATTATTAAAAGGTTCTCTAAATTCTACTTTGAGTATTAAATAAAATAAAAGGTTTAACAATTAAAATTTATATTAAAGAAAATTAACGAAAACATAGAATTTACATGAGCAAAATTTAACTAATTTTAATATCACAAACCAAAACAATTTTTACGACAAGACACATGAAACTAATTACAAAACCAAATATCAAGTAAAATTACAGATTTAACAAAATGCGACTTTATTATAAAGAGCTTTATAACAAAATTGATAATAAAACAGATAAAACAAGGACAATGCAAAATATCCTGAAAAATATAAGAAAACAAAAACAAGTACTTCGACAAGAAGAGAAAGCTTCCGCTTTTTCTACCCCGAAACCGATAACAAACTTTGGAAAATTTTAATATTAAATCAGAAACAAAGCCGAACTTAGAACAAAAATTAATTAAATTAAAATTACGATGAGAATTGACGCGGACAAAACTTAGGGAACCGGGAACTGCTTGTTTTTCTCTCGCGGCGGCTATTTAAGCTTTCGCCACCACTCTGAAACACCAAAGGGGGGTTTTTTCAAACGTCAGCATTATTTTCGAAAAACCCGTGGTTGATTCCAGCTTCTAGTGGCGAGTCGCTTTTCACGAGATGGCGTACTCGTCCTGCTTTCACCGTTTTTATCCATTATCTCCGAAAGCTGAATTAATGGGAATGAAAAACTTTATCACCGCAACCTAATATCGCCTCTGGTTTGAAAGTACGTTCTAGTCCCATAAAGCAATGCGTGTTTCCTGTTCTCTGGTTTCTTTCAGGAATAACAGGTATAGCTTAAGAAAAAGTAATTTCGAAATTTTTTTGTTAACTCATTTTTCGGGTCCTTATTAAGCCGTAAAGGAAAAAAAAACAGTGTAAAAATCTACGAAGTCGGATACTGGAACATGCAAAATATAAGTATCTCGGAAATGTGTTATGCGGGCGGCACGGTGATGTTTGCTAGAGACGGAAACCTCGAAATATGTAGAACAACCTTAGAAAAATTTGGTACGAAAGTAAACCAAAAGAAAACGGAAACAATGATAACAGGAAAACAACCACAACAACATATAAACATATAAAATTGCAAACAAAACCTGCGGCAAGTACAAAAATATTTAGGATCTGTAATTACACAAGAAGGAAAAATGGATGAAGAAAATAGAAAAAGTATAGCAAAAGGAGACAGACTATGTAACAGCATCAAACATACTTTCTCAGGGAAAAAATAAATACCGATAGAAGTAAAAGTAGTGATCCCGACGCTGACATATGCTTCAGAAACTTGGATAACGATAGAGAAGCACAAAAAGAAACTAGAAGCCACCGAGAAGAAATTCTTAAGAAAAATTAAAAATAAAACGAGAATGAACAAAAAAATATATAACATACCGGGAAAACTTAAAAGTGAAATCAATAAATAACAAAATAGAAGAAGTAATATTGAGACAGTTTGGGCACGTAACAGATGGACAAGACAAGATTAACAAAAATGGCGTTCGAAGCAAGAAATAGCAGAAAAAAGATAAGAGGCAGACCAATGAAGAGGTGGCAAGAAGGAGTTAAACAAGCGTTGGACAGAAGAGAAATGAAGTGAGAGGGGATGTAAGTCCACTCAACGCCTTACACCCATGAAGGTAGGTAGGCTTATGGATTAAGTAAGTAAGTAAAAAAAAATCTAACGATTAGGTATTAACATCTCAAATTTTTTTCCCTGACAAAAATGCCTTGAGATGCTAATGAAAAAATTATAAGTTTTAGAACGTTCTTAATATTTGAAAATGTAATAAAAGTGAATTTTGGCTGTCGTGAAAGAAAATTAAGGAACCACAATGTAAAAGAATCTCGTAAAAAATGCAATAAATTTGATCTTAAACTAAAAGTGAACGTTTACGTAATTAAGGAGGGACGTTAAAAGTGCACAAAGGACTCTTTAATGTAGCACATAATCATAAATTTGATGATGTCGAAACGTGATATTTCGAAACAAGAATACTTGTGTGATTTAGGGATACATAAATTGGCATAGGGAAAACAAGAGATTAAATCAATAATAGCAATATACGAGCCCTGCATCAAAAGTATTCACCTACCTCCATTTGGTAAAGAAAGAGACAGTTAATAAATTATTCAGCGGTAGATTATTTTTCTAGAATAATAATAATCATAATAAATAAATAGAAATTAAACATTTTTAAATAAACGTTTTGATGAAGGGCTCGTGTATCATAACACGCGATTGAAAATAAAAAGATTCAAAGAAAACCGTGGTCCAGTTTTTCACCATAACTTTCAACAATGAAAGTTATGGTGTCCCAACTCGAACAATTTGAAACAAATAAAACGTCACTGCTAAGTACGGTACTACCAAAGCTTTTTCAACATTCCTGGCCTACTCTAAATAATTTTATTTTCGATCGCGATGCATCGGTACATCTTAGCGCTATTGAATTTGGAAGATTTTCATCCAGCTTTCTTAGTCTTTGGTTCTGGAGTGTGAAACCTTAATTTACTTCCTTTAAACTCTTCATTTACTTCCAAAGAAAACTCGAAACTCGATCTCAAAGCAATAAACAAGCTGTATTGACCGTGAAACGGTCCTTTGGGATCGAACCCGGAGCCGGTAACTTGGTTGCTCCATTGCCCACTGTGGCACTATGTCACTAAAGCTGGAAGGCATTAATTGGCAATTAATATCTAAATAAATATAATACAAAATTAATTTATTTATGTCTTAACTAATAATTAATTGCAGACTCGATTTTACTTGGTAGGGTGTCCAAGTGATGATCTTTTTTCTGGTAATACAAGAAACTATGTCTCGGTGGATGGTGGTTACTCATTTAACTATGAAGCAACCGAGGAAAGTTCAACGTTGGGCCAGCTAAATTACTCCCCCTCCCCCCAAAGGTCAAAAAGCGATATGCTACGTTTATAGTTTGTTCCATAATATACAGTCTACTACTTTTATCTCTAATTAATACAAAATTTATAATATTTGCATTCTCATTTCATTTCATTCATTTTTACCTTTAAATTGATTTATTTATTTTTTGTCTCTATGTCATTAACAAGAAATGTTCTAATTTTTTTTTAGATTTCTTTTTCTTGGCATAAACTCGAATGAGCTTTAATTTATGATATGATATTTGCGGCACTGCCATTTAATATTTAAAGTTCAGGATGTCTACTAGTACTGAAATGTCAGATTTTAATAAAGTCGTTACCAAGGAAACTTTGTTTAGAAGAAAGAAAGGGGCTTTGGATTACTACAGTAATTTTTTTGATTCTTGACTGCGGTTTTGTTACACTGACGAACAGAGATTAAACTAATATGCTACTTTCATCTAGTTTTTTTTTATTGACGAGATATCCCTTATTTAAGGATGCCTCAAGGAAGTAGGTACTGTAAATACGGCTTTTAGTCGCGATTAAAGGTAATAAGTAAACTTAATTGTACGAGTTTCCAGTTTAACAAGTCCTTTTAAATTAGCCTACAAAATGCAGTAGTCACTAAGAAAAATGTATTGATAAGATCTGTATGCGAAAACGCTATAGAAGTTTATGTTGGTCTAAAATATCCGCAACTATTTAAAATACGTATATTTATAAAGACTCACGCTGTATAAGTCTAGAAGAAATAAAGATCATCTGTCACTCCTCACTCATAATCTTATAATAGAAGAAGCTCTTTCTTGTCCGTAGAAAATTATCACAAATTTTATAAAATGAATATAAATGTCAACTTTTCGTTCCTGAAGAAGTTGTCAACCAACAAACAGCGAAACGTCCAGATCCTGTTTATCTGTAACGTTGAGTGCAGGCCTGTGTATTTTTCAATTTATAATTCTGCATTATACTGTACACAAAAAAAACATGGTGAAGCTTTTAGTGATTTACAGCGACGCGCTCTGAAATAATGAATGCAATAAACAAATTGCCGTCGCGTTTGTTTTCGAAAAAGCAGGTGCGAGTTTGATTTGTTGTTGCGGCAACATTTTTACGGATTATAAATGTTTAATTGAAACAAAAAATTGTTCAAATAATCCTGCTTTGTGAAACTTAAATCTCGAATGTTTAAGCAGTTTTCAATCTCGCCCTGGAATTTTGAGAGAAGAAGAACCAACCACAAGCCAACAATAAAGTACTCCTAATGGAGACGTTAAAGCGATCGAGGCGTAAACAAGACACCGAGTCGGTCGTTATCTCTGCGTAAACTCTCGTTATCTGCGGTTGTAATTGCGTGCGAATCTCTCGAAGGTAAATGTACTGCTGGGTTACTGTACGTTTACGAGTCAGATAGGACAGAAAGTACCATGAAGTTTTATTATATTTCGTAACGTCACGGAAGGCGTAATTTACGAGCTTCTGAAAATTTCAGGGTCGTCCCTTTCGAATTCGATACCCTGTTTAATAAAATTGCACAATTTATGGGTTTTTCTTCGGGAAATATATGGCACCTTTAATTTCCGGGGCACTTAAATTAAATAAATTCGTCCATTTATCGTCAGGAGTTCCTGTGTTAATATTTAATTTTAATTTCGAGATGTTTGCGCGTTTTTCTTTCGAGACAGTTTTTAATATTAATATACGAAGCCGGGCTTATTCAAACACCAGGGCATTATTTTCCCTTCTGAAGGTATTAAATTTTTATTTCACGGAGTATATTAGACGGCGGCGTACAAAATTCATCATGAATTATAACTCCTTTACAACAACTTGGAAGTTGAAGTATATTGAGAGTAATTATTTCATACACCGAATGCCTGTATTCATAGAAAAGTCTTAAGTTCAACTTGATCCTCAAGTTTCACTTAATGTAAAAATCATATTTCATAGTTGATCAAGTACAACTTGAGTTGTACTTTATGCTAAGTCAGACCCATCTATGTCTTAAGTCAAGTTATTTTCAATTGTGGTACCATTTTGTCCTAAACCAACTCTTAATGGGTTTTCTTTTGCATTGTATGCAATTTTGATTAATTTTGATTTATGTAGCTATTATTAATTTTGAAAATGTCAGCGATACCAATACAGCAAGTCGTGATAATAATAGACGCCATCGCACCAATGGCCTTTTGTATGCAGGTTTACCGGCGAAGCTTGTCGAAAAAGCGCGCCTCAACTCGAATCGGTATTATCTTAATTTGACTGGTCTCAGTTTGGACAGTAACCGAGAATGACCGACAAGTTTATGAAACAGGACCCAGCAGTAAGTTACACTTTGAACTTAAGTGAAAGTTGTTATAGGTATAACTTAAGACGGGATTATGAATACTGGCGTAAGTATCGTTAAATCACTATACAGGGTGAATGACAGTTGTTCCGACAAAAAAAATACGCATAAGAGAATCGATGTCACAAATTACGGGAAAAATGTTTAAAAAATTCTTTTGAATAGTTTAAAATTAATTAAAAAATTATCCCAAAATCAAGCTGTGGCACTGCGTACGAAATACGACGCCACGTTTTATAAACGCAACACTATAATATGACTATACATTTTGTGATTATTTTATTGACTTCTTGCCTGTACGCAATGCGACTTCGGGCCAGTTGTACAAAGCAGGTTTAACTGAACCAGGTTCAAAGTGAACAAAATCGCATCAAATTTTATTTATGAATGCATTAATTGCCATATGTCATTAAGATCCTATGCGAATTTGTTTACTTTGAACCTGATTCAGTTGAGCGTCAGTTTAAACCTACTTTGTACAACTGGCCCTGAGTCACATATCTCAGTTTCGTTTTATTGCACGTTTAACAGCTGGGAACGGAATTGTTTCTCTTCCGCGAAGTAATTATCAGTAATTTATAAACTAACTGAAATTGCGTATGGAATAAGGGTAGCAAATTCGCAAATAATTGTGTAAATATGTGATTGTTTGTTAATTCGTGGGGATTATTTACTAGAGCGGAATGTAGTAGCTGCTTCGCCCACAAAAAAAATCGCAAGGATTTAAATGATGAATGAATGAACCGCAATGTTTTGCATAACCGTTCAAGATAAAGTTTCTATTGTAATAATATAATAAAAAAATATATAGTGATACATTTTTGATTGATTAAAAGAAGTTTAATATTTTATGAAGTAACAAGTAAATTTACTTTTTCTCGGGCACCTGAAAACCATTTTCAAAGTCCTGCGAAGAAAATGTCCCAGTAAGTTTCCTTATTTTTTCAAAAGTATCCTTGATAACAGGAACGCACAAGAAAATAAACGACAAGTACATTTCTCATTTAGAGCACGCCACACACACACAGCGGTCCATTTTAGCAAGTGAATGTATTAACGATGATTTGCAAAGCCATAATCAATTCATTTAAAGCAGCTGACGTAAACTACTGATACACACACATCGTCAATACGACGATGATTTGCAAGGATCATAATTAATTCATTTAAACCAACTAACGTGAACTACTGGTACACGCACAAGGGTCCATTTTAGCAAATGAATGTATTGACGATGATTTACAAGGATCATAATCAATTCATTTAAACCAGCTGACGTTAACTACTGATACACACACAAGGGTCCATTTTAGCGAATGAATGTATTGACGATGATTTGCAAAGGTCATAATCAATTCATTTCAACCAGCTGAGGTGAACTACTGACACACATACACATAAATTAAAAATAAATAAATAAATAAATAGGGAAAGATCTTTTCTGAAGACTAAACAAAAGAATAATCCATTACCCTGAAGGTCTGAAACCTAAAATACATTACAAATAAATGATTAAACAAAGAACCTACTACAACCACACATCTAACAAAAAACAAAAGCAACCACGCATAAACAAAACAATAGCATTATGTTCCACGTTGATACAATTTTTCAATAAAAATGCCATTTCTTTCTTTCAGGACCACACTGTATAGAAGCTGCGCTTATTATTGAGGACTTGTGGTATTATGATATTGATTCTTTTCTTTTGATAGTTCCTTATAGATTCTATAGACGCTTTGGTTGGTTCTCTACGTTTAATATTTTCGAGTACTTCAAATTTCAGCGTTAATCTTCATCATATTTATTGTACTCGTGCTAGATAGAGTTTATGTTCTTTATTCCTTATTTGTTCTTCTAATCTGTGTCACTTCCTGTTTGGTAAAAATAAAGTTGGTTTTGTTAAGAACTCTTCTCTGAATATCTTCTATACGTCTTAGCATTTTGCTTTAGAAAAATGTAAAATAAAAGAGAAAGGTGCAACAGAACAGGACAGTATCTCACTCTGTGTAATCTTTTTAATGCAGGTTTCTAGAGTTGTAGAAGAAACGACTGCCATTGATATTAGACGCTATTATTTACAAATTATCAATTTTTTTTTAATCAAATAATTCAATCAAACAGTTTGATGTAACTAATGACCCTAAAGCTTCAAACACATTTTTTAAGTTCTTTTATTTCTGGCTTTCAGTCCTCCAACTAAGCAGATCCTCTTCTAAATCCAAATCAACCTTCTCCTACTTTCGTTCCAAACAAACTTCTTCTACCAACAATAGACCCAAATCTTTTTTCTGCTTCTAACTCACTTTCAGACTTTCTTCATTCGATTCCCATTTGCAAAACTTTTTTTTGAACTGTCTCCTTCTTATTCTTCTTCTTTTTCTTATAATATTATATCTTGTATATATCCTCAATTTCTCCTGACAACCAATGCATGGCACTGGATGCAAAGGATGGGAATACAATGCCGCTGAATATTTAAAACCACCGTAATTAATTTAAGTCTGAACCAAATTCTAAGAAGAGCAAAAGCAATACAAATTAATAAACATTTAAATCCGGGAGTAAAATCTTTCGTCTCGTTATCGCTTGGAAATAATAAAACTATTAGGATACAGTTGTTTCAAACGTCGCTAGTATTATGCGTAGAATTTTTGATCAAATCGCATACGTGAATGCAAGTCACAGATTACGAGAAAATGTATAAAAAATTCTGTGGAACAGTTTGTAGTTAATTAATTCTAAATTTACACAAAAAAATAGGTACGTTTAGACTAAAACGCAAAATTCACAGAGGTGTTAATGAGCAGCAAGTAATTTTTTGTTTTTTTTTGAAAAATGTCAAGAATAATTTTGGAAATAATAAAGTGAATTAAGAATAGTGTATTAAATGTGTTTTACGGAATTTGTTTGCGAAACAATTTAATTCAAGTGTGCTTTCCGAATATTTTAATATTATGTAAATATTTTTAGAAATAGGCAATTTAAAATTAACTTTGTTTGTCATGAATAAATTATTTAGAATTTTTGAAATGTAAATACGTAGGAATTAAACTTGGAATTGTAAATATTAGGATAATTTATTTAATGTCAAGATAAAAGGAAACTGTAGGTAATAGTAAGGACTTCGGAAATTAAACAAGTGGGAGCGCTGTGTTAGCCACCGCATTAGAAGTAACCGGTCACTCTTTAAAAACGCGATGCACGGAACACGAGTCAGTCAAGCAATCGTCACGGGAGCATTAAGTACGTAGGTAATAAAGGCGGGTTTTGCGAAAAACCCGACCAAATAAAATAAATTTCTTTTAAAAGCTCCAAACGTCCGAACTTCTTCACGCGAAATAATAAATTTGTTTGTGAAATTGACAAAACAAACTGTTGTTCTAAGTTTTTCTTATGCGACATTTTTTTATTATTCACACCCACCCACACACACATTAGATAATTTTGAATGTGAATACAGTGACTATAACCACAGTGATGATAGTGAGCTAAGAACCGCCATTAAGAGGCAAAATTTTAAGTGGAAAAGCATTATTTTTATGTAATTGGAATAGATTTAAAAAGCGAAAATAAGGCCTAATGCTTGTTTATTGACTTTTTAGTGCAGGTAATACAAAATAGACGCGTTTACACTAAAAATACGCAAAATAACTTGACGCCATTATGAGGCAAAGACCACTATTGTCATCACTGTCTATATAAAGTCACTGTAAATGTGAAGGCTCGCGAGTGCCATCTACATTCAAAATTTATCACACAATAAATACACTCTACAAGCAAGAATTGGTCTACGAGATACACTGCAAAATCCATCATCAAAGCAGGAGCCCACGCGAGTAAAAAAACGAAGTAAGAAAGCAAATAAAAATAAACATAATAGGAAAACAGAAAAATTGTAAAATACCCTGAGAGAACAGAGCATTAAGTTAACACACAAAATAAGTGCATAACGCAGCATAAAATTGGCTCATCACCAAGCCAAGACAATATCAGTGCATAAAATTGGCGCCCAACGTGGGGCCATATCACTGCAATATGTCATAAACGTTTTACAATATTTACTCAGAATAAAGCTTGTAAAACTTGACCGTTCGTAGCAAACGTGTTAAACTGCATACAGACAGCATGCCTCGGAATGCACGGTGTACGACCTCGAGTTGATCCGAATGTTGTCGGTGTTCAGTATAGACGTAATATTTTATATCCAAATTTGTTCACTGACGACTTCCAACAATTGGATCAACAACGAACACTCTCATGATACGTCCTCGTGCGGAATTTTTATGAAAGCACGACAAAGCAATTCGCGTTCTTTGTCAATTCTGTACACAGCTTTAACCAGCTGACGAAATAATGCGAATAAGTGCACCTAAGAAACATGATATGGAGTTGCAAACGCTTCTTGAATTTGTTAAACTTTTAATAGATTTGTAATAATTTAAAAGACGATAAGCCGGAAGGTCACAAAAAACTACGTCGAGGATCTTGGGTTATATTTTGTTCGTCAGTACAAAAAACTATGAATTAGATGACATATTTCGGTTTGATTGCCATTCTCAAATCTTAAGTACTTAAAAAGTAAAAATGGCCACGTGCTAATGTGATTTTTCTAACAGATTTGAGGATGGTAATCAAACCGAAGCCTGTCATCTAATTCATAGTTTTTTGTACTGATGAACAAAACATAATCCAAAATCTTCGACGTAGTTTTTTGTGACCTTCTACCATATCGTCTTTTAAATTATTTTAATCGTGGATAATCCACTATTATTTTTTTAATAGATTTGTATTAATAATTCGTCACACACAAAACGAAATTATAATAATTAACAGTCGAAACAGATTACGAATGAGCTTACTGATTATAATGTTTTAAATTCTGTTGATGAAGGACACGTTTTTTAGGAAATAAACTTTATTTAATATTTAAATTAAAATGAAGGAAAAATACTAAGAATTCTTAACACGGAGATTCAAATTGTTTTTCGTTTTGGTGATTTATCTGATTACCTGTCAAAGCAGGTACTAAAAATGGGGCTGTTGTGATTCTTTGCAAGAAATAATCTGCTTCAGATTATTTGCATGCATTTGTCAAGTAAATATTTTGTAGTATTACACGGCGTCGGGCGTTGACCTAAAAACGGAATTGACGTGAAATTCTACTTAAAAGTCAAGTTAACGATCGATGCTACGCCGCGCCGCCGTGGCTACCATAAAACTTTTATGAGGGCCTTTTTATCGTTCATTTACTCCTTAACTTTTAGCCAGAGGCGCATCGTCGGTTTGGAGCTAATTTTTGATTAATTATTTCTCGAAAACTAAAGTAGAAAGAATTTTTTAACATTTTTCCCATACTCTCGGACAACGCTCCTTATCGTAGTTTCATTTTGTCATGTCAATTAAGAGTCATGCTACGTACTCACTTGTGATTTTTTATTCTTTTGATTATTGTCTCCTTATACTCTTTCTTTAGCAATAAGTTATTTTTAATTTAGATGGTCCTAAATTGAAAAGATCACGCCATTTATTTTTGCCTTCCTTGATATGGGTATTTTGGAGTTTTTCCCCTAAATTTTTGATATACTGCCACTACTTGAATACTTTGCTTTCGATGGCTCACAAACAATCAACCGGATGTTTTTTAAACAAATGCAGAAGTTTGAGGCCATGATGTGGGGTATGTAATCCGAAATTTTCTGGAAGCAATTCCAATTTATAGCTGAGAAAAACGCTGATGAAAATCGGACAAGAATTAATAGTGCGCCTGTGAATTAAGATAGGTCAAGAAGAAGGAAGTATTTACTACGACAGTATGCCGTTCCCATAAACACATTAAATGACTTCACAGTGAGTAGAACATTAACGATGTGACTGTAAGCACCTGACACTTACTGTATACAAAGAATACGTCTTCCTCTATTTATTAACTGATGAAAAATTACAACTTTAATTTAATTAACGTTCTACTTTTACCTAGGGCAACATCAAGTCTAAAAAGGTTTCTTTGTTAGCAGTAATATTTTGTTTAATATTCAACAATACACTGTGTCCACATTTCGATGCTCACCATTGGTATCTCGGTTATTAGAAAACATAGAGCAACGGTTAAATGGGGAATGTTTTGCAGAATTCAATGATCGCCACATATCTCATTTCAAATTTACCATAACTTTTTTAAATTTTAAGATAATTAAAGAAAACCAAAATTTGCCAATTTCAATGTTCCTCAATAACTCGATAACACCTAATGTGATCTCTTCTAAAGTTTTACAATGTTCAGACACTTTTTTAAGACAAAGCTTTTGATATAAACAGAAGCCCACGATTGTCATTTGTTTTCAAGTTATTAGTGCTAACTTTTGTTTTCATATGGCAGCCATATTGGATTTTTGATTAGTTAGATAGTCTTTAAAGAGCTTTTCAACGATGTATAACATACCCGAAAAATTTTATTTGTAGGGGAGATATTAACAAAATATAAATTAATTTCTAATATGAAATTAGTAGGCTATGAAATTAAACAACAATAAGGAATAAGCTTAAAGATATGCTAAGTAATACTGTAAAATAACGAAATGTTACTGATGTTTAATTTCATATTAACAAAAAACAGACTGCCCAATAAAATTAGTAAGCCATGGAATTAAACATCCGCGTGAAACAAAATGACAAGCTGTCAAATTACAATTAATGCTACAGAGATTAGTTAATTAAAATCTTGTGTATTCGTTATTCGTAATTATTGATAAGTAATTATTTTTAAATATTAACATTAATAAGTATTGATGTAATGGCACATAAATATTCAAATGATGAAAAAGTTGATATGTTGGAAGTGTATTTCAAAGCAAATAGAAACTCGCTGAGTGTTTTCCGGAAAGACAACAACCTCACAGGACAATGTTTGGAAGGATAATTAGCAATTTACGGAACTTTGGAAGTTTCGAACAAAAAAGACCTAACTACGAAGTTAGTGATGCTGTTTTACGTCGAAATAATATTTTGCAAAATGTTACGAACAATCCAAGCACATCAGTTCGCCGAGTGGCTCGTGAAACTGGAATTCCAAAATCGACTGTTCACAAAACCTTGAAGAAAAGCAAATACCACCCTTACAAACCAACAATTGTACAAGGTTTAAACGATAATGACTATCACCGAAGATTACAGTTTAGTAGGTGGTACCTACGAAAATGTGAAGATGATGCTAATTTTCCTAGGAAAATAGTCTGGACAGATGAAACACGATTTACCAATTGCGGAGTGTTCAATAGGCATAACTATCATCATTGGTCTACTGAAAATCCACATTTGGTAAATCAAAGAAGATTTCAAGTTCGATTTGGTTTTAATGTCTGGTGCGGTTTAATTGGTATGCAGTTTGTTTATATTTTGTTTTGTTTTTTGAGTTTAGTTTCATTTTAGATAATCACTTAATAGGTCCTTTCATCTTTGATTACAATTTGACTAGTAACAGATATGTGGAGCTACTAACAAACGAGATAATACCTGCTTTGAGAGAAATTATTAATCCTGAGAACATGCAAAACATTTGGTTCCAGCAGGATGGTTGCCCGGCCCATAACACTCGTGACGTACGACATTTTTTGAGAGAAAACTTTAATGAGAGAGTGCTTTCAAATAATGGACCAGTGCAATGGCCTGCGAGATTACCTGATCTTTTACCCGCTTGACTTTTATTTATGGGGTACCACTAAAAACGAAGTATTTAATTTTGCACCGCCAGAAACTCGAGAAATTTTAGAAGAAAGAGTGGGTGGATGTACTAAGATCATTAAACGGAAACACACTTCGTAGAGTTTGTAATTCTGTTAGAATAAGGTGTCAAAAGTGTGTGGATCAGAATGGTCGTCATATTGAACAGTTTATTTAAGTAAAGCTGAGCTTTTAGTACTCTTTCTTTACTTTTTACTTTTATGACTTTTCTTATCGTTTCCTATTTCGTTTTCAGTATTACTTAGCATATCTTTAAGCTTTCATTTCTTATTGTTGTTTAATTTCGGAGCCTACTAATTAGAAATTATTAGAAATTAATTTATATTTTTGTTAATATCTCCCTTACAAATAAAAAATTTTCGGGTATGTTATACATCGTTGAAAAGCTCTTTTTAAAGTGTATCTAACTAATCAAAAATCCAATATGGCTGCCATATGAAAAACAAAAGTTAGCAGTAGTAACTTGAAAACAAATGACAATCGGGGGCTTTTATTTATATCAAAAGCTTTGTCTTAAAAAAGTGTCTGAACATTGTAAAACTTTAGAAGAGATCACATTAGGTGTTATCGAGTTATTGAGGAACATTGAAATTGGCAAATTTTGGTTTTTTAAAATTATCTTAAAATTTTAAAAAGTTATGGTGAATTTGAAATGAGATCTGTCACGAGTATTGAATTCTGCAAAACATTCCCCATTTAACTGTTGCTCTATGTCTTTTAATAACCGAGATACCAATAGTGTGCATCGAAATGTGGACACAGTGTATAATGCTTTTAAAACCACATACATGTACACGTATGGGATGAGCTTTGCTTAATTTGTAAAGCTTGTGTACACGTCGAGATTTCACAAAAATATACATCTGATTTAAAACGGCGAAGCACACAATGTAATCATAATAATCATATTGCCGTTAACAAGTAACGCTTATTTTTAGAATATGAGCGGTTACGTTTTGCGGATGTTATAATTGCGGGTGGTAATTTTAGTCCGACTTGTTTGCGTTATTCTGTGTATGTATGTTGTACGTCTGGATATGTTACATGACAACGTCCGATCCTTCCTCACGGTATTTTCATGTAATGAACGTGAGCCGAATTTAGAGGGGTTAACAAAATCCGATTGTGAATGTTTTCCAAAGAACTTTCTTGCAAATTGAATAAATTCTAATTTGGAGGATTAACAATTACAATAACATCATCTGTATGTAATGCTAAAACCTACATTCAATTCAGAGATGAAAATTGATAAGGAATACGAAACTCAAGAACAAAAATGATTACTTAAAAATACAAGAAGCCTCGTCAAAAATAAGCAGAATCAGAATTACTAGGCAACAACTGGAGTTTGATGTAAAGGATTTATATTACGCGTCTTCAGTGAAATTCGATACACTTTAGTATTAAGTGCAATAAGTTTTTGAAAGCGCAGAATAAAATAATCTTCTGCAATTGATTTTTAACGTGTCATTTTCAAATCATGCCAATTTTACCGAACAAACATATCTCTGTCATCCCCCAGGGATAATAATTGGTCAAATAACGCCAGCGAACGAACTAAAATCCATTCAATAATTGCAGTAACGTTGCTGAAAAGCAAACGCAAATATTTACTTGATTCGAATTATTATTATGTGTAATAAAAATAAGTTGGGGGTTCTTGCGTTGCTTAGAATCTGTCATTCATTGTATCGTAATTAACGTCTCGGAATTGACGTGGACGCGTTAAATAAATCTAAATTCCCTACACCTACCTGCGGAGTTACATACATGTGAGAAACGCGGTTTATTAACTTTGGCACGGCCCGGTAAATATTAATAAAAATACAGCCTTTACTTTAATCTACGTGTGTTATGGATTTTTTTTTATAAGCACCCGTCGTGAACGATAATAAATAAAGACCGACGGTTATGATGTCAATTATTAAACTATGTGGCTCTAAAGAATTCAACATTTCAATTACGGTTTGAGGTAACTTTTTTTTTCCTCTAAATGTAGGTATGCATTAATTTTTATTCATCTAAAATCGTGAGAAGTTGTCAACCGATACAGCGAAACGTTGACTTAAAATTTCCCGAAAAAATTACTGATTTGTGTAGTCTCAATTTCTCAGGCCATCCCCCGCAGTACAATAGTTCAGGATCTCCCCATATAATAATATTCGAAGTGTTTTATCGTCGACGTTCCAAGCTGGTGGCACCAATAAAATTGTGTCTCATCGCTGAAATGCGATTTCCGAAATTTACGACATTACCTCGAGGAGCGCAAAGACTTTTCTTGTTTTCAATCATATCGGGCCGACTTTTATAGCGACGCGATTGTTTACTTTAACGACGCCCCGATAAATAGGTAGCCGATAAGCAACAATGAGACTTTTCCAATTCCAACGAAATTGCCCGTACTCAATTATTAAAGAAACTTATGTATAATGAAGGCATTAAAAACATTGTCTTTGACAGGAGGGTATGAGTAATTCATTCATCGAGGGAATCACCATATGCTCTGGTTAGAAATTAATGAGTCCTTGGCATTATAATTTTTGTTTTGTTCGAATAATGTATTCTTTGGTAACTTTTTAAACATTAACATTAGGGATGCTCAAAATAGTTAAATGAGTCGATTTAATTGAATCGATTGTATGGAAACGATTCAGATGAATCGATTCAATTTGAACACATAGAATCGATTCGATTAAATACATATATTACCAATTTCTAATCTTGAAATTAAAACTTATGTCGCAGCATCATATTTTATGATTCCATTGCAGTGTTTACAACGAACAGATTTGCTGTTATCAGTAATAAAATGCTTCCACACTTCACTTGTTTTAGGAGGCATTGTTCTATACTCACACTCAAATACAAAATACGTATATACCTACTGTTGTGTGCAACGCAAATTTTTGCTCGTTAATGGTCGAAGAAATGTTACGTTTTATGCCGCGGACATTCCCTACCCACAATTTTATCATTTTGAATTATTGGCTGCCAGTAACATATAGATGGCGCCGTGATAAAAAATTGGTTGTATGTCCACACCTTTCCGATTCGATTCTTGAATCGATTTCCACCAAATTGAATCGATTAGATTCTTTCGATGCATCGCTTGCAAAGAATCGATTCAACTATAAATCGATTCGATTCTGAACATCCCTAATTAACATTACTGGCTGAAGATTAAAATTTCAAATACCCTTTCGCAAATTATTAAGAAGATTCATAATAGTTTGGTCATGGAGATATGCATAATATTATTATTTTGAGTTTCATACATCATGCTCCATTTAAATTGTGTAATGCATCGGACGTCCTTTCATAAAACATCAATATCCCACCACCCGAAATTTATCACGTCCATTATGGATTCGTGTAATAGGATGGCGCATTCGATCTAATTAATTTATGACGGTTCCCGAAACGTGTTAATTCTTCATCCGCATACCTGGTCATGTACGGCCGCAGAATCGATCGCAACGACCTGCAATTATCAGCGGCGACGCCGAGAGACACATCTGCTACGTGAGAATTACATTAATTCTAGAAATTACTCTCATCGTGGAAGTTCACGTCGCATTCTAATTAGAGTTAGATCGTCGGAGAGGTGGCCGAAGTTAAGGAATTATTTCACGCTTAATAAGGTACGTCACGAAGTTGATTTTGGAAACTGTATACACAAAGGTGTGCATAAATAATGCGAGTTGAGGGTATCCCTGTATAAATTTGCATGCAGGGACGCTTAAGCTCTGTTAAATTTATCGCTTTGTAAATCATACTGACCAACCAACTGTAAAACTACGTGCATTGAAACTGAATTTAATAAAACTTTACTATCAATGAAAGAACCACTGGGAGGGTTCTTCAATCCATTTTTCTCTTCCACCCAAGTAGTTAACTGGACAATTTTTTTTAAGGGAACACGTGCAAGTGAAAGGAAAAAATATTGAAAAACTTCAATATCACTCCGGAATATATGATTTGACATATCGACAGGGGATGAAAATCATTACTCGAAACGACAGAGTCTCACGCTAGTCGTTGTCTTTGTGACGTCACAGTTCCCTTTTCGTCCTTCCCTCGTAAAATTCCATCAGGCGACGTCCTAATCCTATTTTTAAAGGAGAACGCGCGAGCGAAATATTCCGGAGCGCCCGCCTGCCGAGGGCAAGAAAATTCCTGTTCTTTCCAATTTGCGACGAATTGCCAACTGCAGAAATCTCCCGCCGTGTCACGAGCGCTTATTTTTTATCCTTGGACGTTCACCGAGGCGTTTGCGTTTTTATTGCGGCGTTTGATCGCTTATAAATAGATCAATCCTAATCGGCGCGTTTGTTTTGCATTATTTATAGATTCGATTCCGTGGGTTATTGTTTATCAACGGACGCATGTGTAAAGGTAACTGGTAATAACATCGGTTTTATTTGCGTTCTCGCTGGCAGACGATGCAATTTTCCAAACGATCGTAATGAAAGAAATCTTTTAACACCTTGCGTTTAAATAAACGGGAGAATCGCCGTTGACAATTAAAAATTGATATAAAATTTGTTATTTAAAGACAACGAATGATGATGATGATGTAAGAATCCAGCATCACGTAAATCATTGAGCTCAGTACGTAAGCTAAATTCGATGCAACGTCGCCTACGCGACCGCGGAAAATTATACATGTGTTTTTATTTCCATCCGATTGGTTCTTAAAATTGACGCCGTCCAACATGTTTCTACCTAATAACGAACACCAAGCTCAAAACGATTTGGTAGATTTCTGATGGAGAACTTTGACTTTTAACAAAACAACAAAACCTTAGAATTTAGTATGTAGTATTCGGCATTGTAATTAAATTATTTACAAAAATAATCAATTGTGCCAACTATTTATAACTATAACGTAAATAGAATGGCAGGAGCAGAAAAAATTGAAGTGGTTTTGACGATGGATGGTAAATCGGTCATCTGTATTGAAATGTTTCCATAATTTGTTTTAAAAGTAAAAAGCCATTACTGCATGTTTGATTCCAATAAAAAAAAAATATGTTCGCTTCTCGGACTTGCAGCAGTAATTTGCTGACCGTAGGCGTCACCGGGACCGACGTGCTGTATATTTCTGCCCACCCAGGAGCACAATAAATAGATCATCGCCATTTTAAGTACTCGCCCTGTATCACAAAGACCAGATTGCAGGCAATTGGAAACATGTCTCGCTGTCCGTTTCATGTTTGAAAACTGACGACGTTCGCAGTGGTAGAGTCATAAACCAACCTATCTTGACATTTCAAATTGTTTTTCTGAACTCTTATGTATAGATTGCTTTGTCAAAACTGCAAAACGTGCGAGCAAAATGCACGAGAATATCACGTTACGTTGTGAGTTTAGGCTTAATTGCAGTCTGTTTTGTCTCAGCCGAAAACGCACCTTTTAAAAACGTCAATTTCCACACTTGAATAAGTAAAATTTATAGATGTTCGTGAGATATGAACAAAACACCACCATGGAGTAGTAGAGTGCTCTTAATTTTTCTAATATCTGCAAAGGCAGCATGTGAACCAAAAATACCACGAACGGGATTGGCTGAGGTGATTTTGAATTTTCGCTGCAAGTCCGAGGGCAGGACTTGTGAACCAAAAATACTACGAACGGGATTGGCTGAGGTGATTTTGAATTTTCGCTGCAAGTCCGAGGCGGGGCTTAATTGTTTTCGTGTTAAGTAAATAGACACGGAGGAAAGGAGATAACATTTACGCTTAGACTAAAACGGTCGAATTGAAATTTTTTAGTTTGATTCCGCAGTTTTCTTAGGCGCTTGTAGTCCTTATTCAAATTTGTATCCTTATATAACTCGGTTGCTTGTTAAATCATTTATACCGGCACGATTAAGTTCAGTGACAAAGAGCAATTAAAATAACACACGGGCGTCGCGCGCGTGGCGGGTGATTAAACAAGGAGTGTAATTAGTGCGGGAGTGGTTCACGGATTAACGCATATTGGTAATTTGCATTTATTTGTATTTCTCCATCACATCTTTGGTGGCATAAATAGAGCGAGAATAATTTAAATTGCATTAATTCGTTGTCGAAAGAGTCAGTAAGGTTCATTATTATCATTACATTTAGAGAACTTTAAATCAAACTGTCCTTATTTACTTACTGCGAGTGTTAAAACGCAGTAGTGACTTTCATGTTTAAAAGCTTTGATTGGTCAGCGTTCGTAACTTGTAGCTCAGTTCGATAATTTAGTTAGTCAGCGACAATTTTTGATTCCCTACATCTACTTGGGACTTTCCATACAGTGTACATTAGAAACTACCACTCAAGGGAAATCCTCTCAAGCAAATTATAAACCAAACAATCAGTAATACATTCCGGACACTTTCCTGACCAAGGTTTTCACAACCTGTATTTGTGGGAGGGTCAACCTGTTGTCGTGGCTGTGAAAATTGCAGGTAAATGATAAGCGCCAATAAAGCAGTCAATGGGACCTTGCGCTTTTTTATTTAATTAGACAGGTTGTCGGCGGATGAGCTATACACGGAGAGTCCTAACAGGCAAGGCAACGAGCAAAAGCGCCGCTCTCAAAATAACATTAAGTTCGGGCGACGGAGCGGAAGATAGTTCGGGTCACCGCACGCGCCCATTAATTAGGTTAATTAGAGATAGGGTACACCATCACCTCCAAAAGGAGTCCGTGAAAAACGGGTAATGGCTTTTGATTTACCTGCAGATTGATCGCTGAAGGCGGCAGGAATCACGTACCAAAACGTCTGATTAGTTCACTAATTAACTCCATTTGTTATGTACACTGTCGTCCCACAGAGACACTTTGTGCATTGGTTTATCAGTTAACCAGTCTTTGAATACCAGCAGAGTTACAGACGCTGTACTAAGACTCGAACCTTTGAAACTCAATTAATTATTGATCTAAGTCAGGAGCAGAGCTCTCCAACAAACATCTGTGTCACATTATACATTATAGTGTGAATTGGAGGAATTTAGATCGCGCCAATACCCGAAGTCGAAAACTACTACGAAAGTCACACTGTATTTCTGAAAATCGTAAATTTTTTGATTAATTGTATTTGATTTCAAACCATCCGGGTTTTTTACGTTCAATTTCTCTGATTCGACAGAAGAGGAGAGACGGAGTTTTTTGCCCGATCAAATTAATTATTACAAAAAATAATTACTTAAATTTTAATTGTTGCGTTTTATTATCAACTTGCCTATTTCCTTACTAAAGCTAATTGTACTATCGCACCAAACAGACTCTGGGAAACCACAACGTAAGGCCATTTAGTTTCGATAATTGTGTCATAATTATATAATATCGAAAGTAGCTCAGCACAGGACGAATTCCGACGGGTCACTCACCCTGTAATAACCTCTGGGGAATTGCACTGTTAGCGTCGACGGCCGCCACGCAGGAAAAAGGACAAGTCGACCGTCCTCGGTCATAAATCTCAGTTGGAATTCCGTTGACCCATATTTATTATTTATTTATGTAAATTATTTGTCTGTTTACTTGTCAGTATTAATTGGTAGCAGTAATTAGCGGGGCGCGTTACAGTATGTTAAGTGCTCAAGAGATAGAGGAAATATCCAAAGGTAAGAAGCTATTTTACGTAAATGTTTCTAGTTAATATTAAGTTGTTTTTTTTTGTTCTATATGATACCATACATGAGGCAGAATTTAATGAAATGAAACAGACATTATGCCAAGTGAAAAGTCGAGAATATACAGATACGACCCCAGTTGAAACAAAACCGAGTAAATGGGAGTCAAAAGAAGCAAAATTACCAGCCACGCTTCGACTGGAAAGGGAATATGAAATTCAAAAGCCAAAATGTAAAAAAAAAATTAAAATGTAGCAGGAAATTACAAACCAAATGAAGAAACATAAGTATAATTATTCTGTTGACATTAGAAGTATAGAAATTTGCTACAAACCTTTAAACAAAGAAAAACATAAGAAAACTAGTAAAAATCGAATTAACTGGGAGTTATTTGAACTCTTTGATTGTCACTTAGGAAAGAAAGCGTCTGTAATGTCAACACCAAATTTATTATCTACCTACTAGTTTGGGCCAGGAAGAAAGTAGTGAACACTCTAATGATATGGTGGAATCTGAGGCTATACCACAAAAAGAAGTCTCTGAGATTAAAGCTCAGACATGCAAAATCAAAAAGAAAAGAAACTGTCATTCAATCATTATTTGTTTGAAAAACACAGAAGACATAACGAAAAAGAAGAAAGATGAAATCAAAAGAAAGCTCTGAAGGAAAGGGAAATTGATGCACTAAATAATCTTGCAGATGCCATAAGGTCTTCAAGTACCGGCAGCCTACAGAAAGAGAATTTTTTTTGTATGTGTTCAATTAGATTATTTTTATTTTATCTCAGGCATTTGTATTATTTTTGTTAAAAATCTCAGGTTTTTTGATTGTTTTGTTTGGAATGTTTATATTAAAATAAATAAATAAAGCAATAATAACTTTTGCTCTCTTTATTCAATGCATTACAAATTTGTCATGATAGCCTCACGTTTAAGAGTTGCTAGGGATGGAATTACATTCATACGGTCATAAGCATTATCTTCATCTTTTTGCTCGACATCAGATTCTTCATATTCCTCCTTTTCCCGGATGCATAAATTGTGTAAAATACATGAACAGACTATGATGAATTTAAAGTTAGATGGTTGTGTTATATTCGATCTTCGTCAAATCCCCTTCAATCGTCCATAAGTTCGCTCTACGATTACTCGACTGCTACATAATATACGATTGAATTTTTGAGTTTCTCATAAATGGGAGAGTTGAGATGACCCAGGCCAGCCACAATAGCAATCAATTAATTCCATTTTCGAATTACATATCCCCTACAGAAAAATCTATGACATAACCTTTAATAAATCACTTTTCCTATTGTAATACGAATTATCATTTTTTTGACCCGGTATTGGGATATGTGTCCCATCTACACAACCGATGACGTTTGGGAATGAGTGAATTCCTCTAAGTAAAGAAAACTATTCTACATTTTTAATTAGATCTGCTCCTTCAGGCCACTTAATGTATCTGTCCTTGAATCTGCAAATTACTTTCATAGTTGTCATAAATATGTGATATGCATATCCTTTACTAAATCCAAACCTATCCGCTACACTTCGAAATAACTCTTGGTTTGTCAGCATCCACAGCGTTTGAAATAAAGCATTTAAAGGACGCTTTGCATTATTTGAGCCCCATGTGGTGTGTAATTCGAACTCATGTATAATATTCTGAAATTCAGTTATAAACAAATAACATTTTCACAATTGTAAGCTTTCTAATTACCTCGATGTTTGATTTTGAAAAACGAAAGTGGGATTGGAAATCTGAATTTGGGTAATTCATTACCTGGATCACATACCGATCGTTTTTCTATGAATAACCTAATACTGGTAACCATAACCTAAAAATATTTATTTCTACCTTAAAACAACTACCCCACTGATGTGGTTGCATCGCTTTCAATCGGTGGACAAAACCGTTTGATAAAAATAACGTTGTCAATTGATCCCCCATAAAACCACCAATTAATACAAACGACTTGGTTGTACAACTATATACCGACCGTAACAAAATGGTGGACATAAAAACACGCCTTACAGCTTACTCGCTTTATCATAAGTCATGACTGACCTTTACAAATTGCATTCGAAGAATTTCAGCTGCCTAAGTGACTCATCGTAAAAGCCAGGCATTATGCAAGTTTATGAGCAGACGGTTTCGAAAAATCACGATGAATCATAGGGCAACTGGCCCACATGTAATGTGTTACGTATCGGAATTTCCATTGTAAAACCATATAAAAAGGCGACTGCGACGATAGATATCATACAGCAAGATCGTGAACATCTTCAAAAGTCTGAAACCGAAAGTAATACTCATCGAGTGTCAAAGTGTGATCAAACTTCGAATATCCATCCATCTCTCTGTATCCAGTACCATGGTTTGGACGAGAAAACATTAATTGATTTGTCATTTAGTTATCTTTTTAGAAATTAACAACTGCTTTATTTGATTTATGAAATGCTGTTTTTCTCGTTATGAAATCAATAATTTCGAGTTTGTTTTGCATTGTCTCGTATGATATCGTTTTAACTTTGTATTATATCGTTCTGAAGTAATATGTAATTATAAGGGCTAAAATTTCATTTCATATTTAAAGTGGACATTGAGAGCAATCACTGGCTAAATAAAGCTCAAACCAAATACCTACAAATAAAGGAAGCTTGGGTCCTTTATGGTTTGATTAAAATTTTGGTAAAAGAGTGAGAAGAAAAAAATGGAAATTGTTGATTATTTTGAGTGGTAATAGAACTTCTCTCTCACCCCCGTTAAGAGGAGCTTATGTGTTTCGACGAGGCCTCCTAAAATTGATAAAGTTGAAAGTAAAGGCATCCCCTTTCTGTTATCATTTTTAACCACCTGCCCCTCACATATCGTTATTTGATATTGTAACAAGGAAATTATTTATAACATAAACAAATACTTAACAGAATATCCAACGCACGAGCTCGGATATCACATCTGCCTAGAGTTAGTACCTATAAACAAATGTTATAAAGTGTCTTGCATCTTCAAAGACGGCATCGCCGTCATGGTGTTGAGATTTCCCTTACAACATCAAAGAATACCGAAAAGAACATTTGCGCTTTGCATCATCTATCCTGTTGGGACTTGTCTGAACACAAACCTTTCGATAAATTGTCAATTTCCCAATTCCCTTCTTTTGTGACCTAGTGTAATTTGAACCATGTAAGTCTTTTACTTTTATCTTAATTAATAAATGCATCATTTAATCTAGTTACGTCCTGTAACAATATAAACTGAACCAAGATTAAATTAAAATGCGTGTGTTTGACATGGCTTCTTATTGTTTGAATTGACTTCCGGTTGACTTCTTCTACTGCTGACGTTTCGTTCTCCATTGCAGAAGAATTTCCCCAGGGCTGCTGCTGCTTATGGTTTTGCTGCTGCTTCTCGCTAGTCGTTGAGATTGAGAGCAGCAGCAACACCACCAGCAGCAGCAACCCTGAGGAAGAATCTTCTGCAATGGATGCAATGGAAAACGAAACGTCAGCAGTAGAAGAAGTCAACGTGACGCGGTTCCAACCGAGAGCCAATTCAAACATGGACGACGGCCGCGTAAACCTTCAGGTGAAATAGCTTCTTATTCTTACGTTAATCCCATCGTCATTTTTTTAATTGTTCTCTCTTTCATGTGGTATTGATTGTCAGCTCTCTCTCTCTCTCTCTCTATTTTTTTGGGGATTGTTTCTGGCCACTTCGCTTGCCGTCTGGATTAGATGTTTTTATTCCATTTTGCTTATATTGTTATTCCATTAGCGTTGTTTTCTTTATCTCATTACTTCACGCGTTTGAAATGCTTCATTTGAAGAAATTAAGAATGGGAATTGCAAAGCCTCGAAGACTTTCGAAGTATGTGTTTTGGATATTTTCAAGAAGATGAAGCTGCGTCGCATTCAGTAGTAGAAACAATTAGTTTTCTAAAACGGTTTTTTGATAACCTATAGGTACCAAAATGGGGCAAATCAAAGTCATCACGATCAGTTCCCACGAAGCAGCAGCAGCGAAAAACAACAGCAGGAGCAGCTCAAAAAAGAACGAAACGTCGACAGAAAGAAAAATTGTGACGCAGTACAACCGAAAGCCAGAAGAAGAAGAAGAAGGGCAACGGTCATGGAAACCTTCATGTTTACCTAATTTTTTTTTAATGAATGAATTTTTAGTAGAAACTATTCTCTACGCTGACTACCGATGTTTTATTATGCTTTTCTATTTCTAGTATACAACTATTGCAAAAGTGTTCTTGGAAAAGTGGGAAGTACAACGCGATGGTGTTTACAAACACAAATCGGATAACTTTGACATTTGTTATAGTCATTAAAATAAGATAAATGTTTCAGGAAAGTGTTTTTTTATACTACGCGATCGAAAATACGATGATTCTGAGTAGGTGGTGATCCAGTTTTTACCAGTTCTGAAATAACTATCAACAATGTACGTTTTGTGTTCCAGCTCGAACACTTTGAAACAATTAATATGTTACTGTTAAATTCGACAGGCAGTATTACCAATTGTCTTTTTTTTTCGATTGCGTGGCATTCGTGCCTTTCATTTCACGATAAAAATTGTTTAATAAAATGTTCTTTCTTTACTGCTGCATGATTTTCCTTGGGATCACTCATAAATATTAAATAAATAGGCAAAAGCATTTGAAGTTTGGACTGAACGTGAAAGGGACTATTGCTTATCGATCACGTGTTATCGATGCGTCGCGTCGTCAAAGTAAATGCCACTATAAAAGTCGACCCGGTATGATAGAAACAAGAAAACTCTTTTCGTTCTTCAAAGTAAAGTCAGAGACACATTTTTACTGTTGCCATCAATTTGGAACACCGACGATCAAACACTTCGAATATTATTATTATTAGAAGCTGTTGTAGATTGTACAAGAGAGAATGCTCCGGAAAGTACTATAAACACTATAGTTTCTTAAGCAAAAGTGTTTAATTTTAATTACCAGAATAGGCAACGGAGACCCATCGGAAGACGATTCAAATAAATCATATTTTATTGCTTTTATTACTCATCGATGTTGTTGTATATAAAAACAGTGAAGTAAAACCAGCAAGTTTTTAAACACACTGTACTGAAATAAATAACTAATTATATAGAAGCGTGGTGCAAGCAAGTCTGTCACCACATTTCACGCCCTGCTTGTTCGATGTGACAAGCCTGAAATAAATGGTCGCCGAATAATTTCAGATAAAACCGTCGCAACATTCTACGCTGTCGACATTATGTACATTCATAAATAACCGCACGCTAATTCTTCGTTTTGTTCCAGCAAACACCAGCCAATACGCTCACTACGTATTCAACACCCTGGACCAGGATCACAGCGGGCTGATAAGTTTTGAGGTAAGTACAAGTACGACTGCTTAAGACTCTTGTTCTTCTCGCAAATTGGTCTTAATGTATTCGTCTAATTCAAAGGCGGATGCAAATTGCAGTTCTCGGTTTCAATTCCTCCTAATTCATTTAATCGCGTTAATGGGATCGTACATCCGTTTTAATCGGACAGTATTCACCACACCGTCCATAATTTATTAGAAATGAATTTGCTCTGAATGCTACGGCAACCATATGATGCCCATAAGCTAGCTATGGACAGTACGTATAAAGCGCGATGAGTAAGTAACATTGCAGTTTCTATAAATTAAACAGGATAAAGATTATGGCCTGCTAAATCAATAACGACTTCTAACTGGCCTGAACGTTACATTCGTTTACCATTCACATGTGACTGTAAGTGACAGAACTATGAAAATTTTATGATTATTATTTTATTATGACTTCTTGCACACAATGCGATCTTGCCATATATGTCAGTTTCGTTTTATTGCACGTTTAACAGCTGGGAACGGAAGTCTGGGTTATTTCTTTTATGCAACGTAATTATTAGTAATTTCTAAAATAAATGGAATTGCGTATGAAATAAGGATAACAAATTAGCAAATAATTGTGTAAATAATTGTTTGTTAGTTCGTGCGGATTATTTACTAGAGTGAAATACATCAATTGCTTCTTCGTCCACAAAAAAATCGCAAGGATTTAAATCTGGTGATAGTAGGGGTCAAGGCACGACCCGACAGGCAGCTGATAGTAAAATTTTTCGTCTCATTATTGCACGGAGACAATAAAACTATTAGGCTACAGTTACTCTAGCATTATACTATATTATTAATTTTTGATCAAATCGCGTGAATGCATGTCACAAATTACGAGAAAATGTATAAAAAGAATCTGTTTAACAGTTTGTAATTAATTGATTATAAATTTACTTAAAAAAGTAGGTATGTTTAGACTAAAGCGTCAAATTCTTAGCGTACGTGAGTCATAAACGTTTTATGATATTTAATTGGCTCATGTAAACAACACGCTTACATTCCGCAGAGGTTGCATTTATACGTAAGTGGAATGCGACCATGTGTAACGCGGCTTGTCCTACTAAACGTGCTGAAATGCACATAATTGCAATAATTACGAAACGAATTTAAATTTGCTTATTTTCCCAGATAATGACATCGTGACATTATCTTCCCCTCCAAATTTGTTCGTCCCAGAGCAAACTATACTCCGAGTGTGACGTTTACAAAAAAAACTTATGTACTAATTCCCTGATTTTGAATTTCAATTTAAAATGCCCAAAAAAAATTAAATCTAAGCCTGGATGTTTTTACTCTCACCGTCGTTGTCTTCCGAGGATTGACGTTTTGTTTGATACCCACTCCATTGCTGTTGATCGGCTGCTCCCAGAGACGTTTGGCAGAATCAATAGGACGTTCTTCTTCGGGTTCCCTCCAGCTTTGTCGACAACCTTTTCCTCAGAGATGGCTTGGCATGATCCTGGGGTGTAGAACTTCTTAGTTGTACGCCCTGCGTCTCAACTACGTCATCCCACCTTGGGTATGACTAAAACTTTAATTATTCTTGATTCTTTCCCATCTCCGTGATTGAGGGTGACATGACATGATCCAGAGGGTCTTGTCCTCGATGAGATGCTGGGTTGAATCTTGTCCACTACTTCCTTCATTCGTAAAATACCTTTGTAGCATGCTTTCTACTTATACTTTTTCTCTCGTTTCAATTACTTGTTAAATCATTCAACAGCAATGGATATCTTAAGAGTTCCTCGCAGACAACGATTTGATAACTTGTGTCCCCATCTTCTCAGCCGATGTTTTCCATTCGATGCTGGGTCGCGTCTCCTCAGTACCAAGGAAACATCGCCCATGGAATTCGGAAAATCCTCGTGATCCTGGCTCGTACCTCCAGTCTTGGTCCGGCTCTTCTGGTTGGCACTCGCGGAAATCACGGGACGGACACTCTTATCAAATAAATTTCGGGAATTTTTGATTTCTTAAAACCTTCTAATTGCCTCGATCTTAATTGGCACACGTAAACAATACGCTTTCATTCCGCAGAGCTTGCATTTATACGTAAGTGGAATGCGAGCATGTGTAACGCGGCTTGTACTACTAAACGTCAATGGGTGCTGATCCCGCATAATTTTGAAATGCACATAATTGCAATAATTACGAAACGAATTTAAATTTACTTGTTTTCCCAGATAATGACATCGTGACAGTATTTTATATCTAAATTTGTTTACTGATAACTTCAACAATTAGATCAACGGCGAGCACACTCATACGTCCTCGTGCGGAATTATTACGAGAACACGACGAGGCAATTCGCGTCCTTTGTCAAATCTGTACACAGCTTTAACCAGCTGACGAAATAATGCGAATAAGTGCACTAAAAACACAGGATATAGAGTTGCAAATGCGTCTTGAATTTGTTAAACTTTTAATACCGAAACAGATTACGAATGAGTTTGCTGATTATAATGCTTTAAATTCTGGTGATGAAGGACACGTTTCTTGCGGAAATAAACTTTATTTACAATACAATTTAAATTAAAAAGAAGGAAAAATACTAGGAATTCTTAACACGGAGATTTAAATTATTTTTCGTTTTGGTGATCTATTTGATTACCTGTCAAACTAGGTGATAAAAGTGGGACCGTTGTGATCATTTGCATGGAATAACCTGCTTCAGGTGATTCGCATGCATTTGTCAAGTAAATATCTTGTTGTTCATATTTCACGGAGTCGGACGTTGACCTAAAAATGGAGTTGACGTGAAGTTCCACTTAGAGATCAAGTTCGCGACGCGCGCCGTGCCTACCATAAAACTTTTATAAGGGCATTTATTTCGTTCATCTGCTTCTCTATGTGTCTGGTTAACACATCGTCGTCGTGGGGCTAATTTTTGATTATTTCTCGAAAACTAGTAGTAGAAGTAGAAAGAATTTGTTTAACATTTTTTGTTTTATTTTATTGGATTAATTAATAGTCACCCTATATGTATTATCGCACTATTGCTTAAACTTTTCGACGCTAGTGACTGCACCTGTTAGCCGACCACTACCACTTGATCGTCCACTTACATGAACAATATTTTAGAGTAGTCAATAAGTTGTGGATTGCATCAGTGGTCGAAATGGGAGCAGATTTCAATAAAATCTAAAGTTTATTAATTGATTATTTTAAAATATTATTTATGTAAGTGTACGAACAACTGGTAGTGGCTGGCCAACAGGCGCAGTCAGTTAGTGTATAATTTTTGTGAACCCTTTATGTAAAATTAGATGATTTCGAATTAAATTTTACGGTACCATAGTTAAAGCACTGCGGAGAACGGAACGGTTTTCACCTTCATTTTCGGTTTTATTGAGGTGGCATTATATGTTTGCGGGACATTACCCCCGTTGTTTTGAATCCCTATTGTCCTTGTTCGCGATATACAACCGCGAAGCAATAAATATACTCCCTCTTTTACACCTTCCATTAAGAGATGAGCATTAAATCCACGTCAAATTGTTATTAGTATGATAACGCTCCCGGAAATATACAATCAATTTCCCATTTTATTAGACCTGCTTCGGTGAGGAAGAGCACTTGTACGGTTTTTATTATGTCGGATTTGTGGATCCAAATAGCAAATTTCAGAACAAGTAAAAGCATAAAATGTTTCTTTCTTCCATTAATCTCCGGTCGTATCTTGCGGCAATTAAAGTGGAAACTTTCTTCGGCCTTGTCCTTAGCCCCCGAAGTTGGATTTGGACCCTTAAAGTTATGAAAGTTTCACGTCGTCCGCCGCCGCGCTGCGCGTAATGAAATTTTTCCAAATGCGACTGACCGCGGGGTAATTAAATATACGGCGAAAAAAACGAGGGCATAAAGGACTCGATGGAAATGGAGGCGCTGGCTGTAAAAATGCTAATATATACGATATGCGAATATAAACGACACGCGTGGAACAGGATGCTGAATTGGTTTTTAAATTGCAATTTAAAAACGTCGTTTGTTGGAAATAAACTTAAGTGCCTCGGTAAATAGAAGGCAGATATTTAATCATTTTTAAAGTAAATCTATCAGGTCCTTTTAGTTTGCTACTATTGCTCAAACATCCAGTATAATATATTTTGATTGTAATTTTTACTCTTGAAGTAAGCAGTGTGGATTCAAGAATTTAACACAGAGAATCCATTATTATTCTATTTCACATTACACAGTTTACCTAGTCTTTATTAGGATAACATCATTAGCTGAATGTAATTACAGTTCGCTAATGTATTGTACGAGAGGCAAAATCGGTTAAAACAGGCGGCGCGCTCCCCAACTTAAAGCAGCCCTAATTAGATTTAACCGCTCCTCCATATCGCGAATAATTCCATCCTAGAAAGTGCTGAAATTGACCGACGACTTCTAATTGGACCGTTATTTGCGATAATTTTCCCGGCGCCCAACGTCAAAGTGGAAGTGGAGAGTGCAGCGCCTATTTAATTAAAAATCTATACGACAATGAAAATGCACGGACTTCAAAGCATTGCGCTGCGAAAAGAAATTTGTCGGTTTGCAGCAATTCTTTGATCTTGCGGTATTATTATGTTATTACATTCCGGTCGTTTTACGGAAACTTCAAAGTGAAGGGATAATAAGATTCTTAGGAGAGCTGCCCACTGGAACATTGTCCCGAAGCAGCTTTTTTTAACTAGATTTAATTAAAATTTGAATCATAAAAGAAAACTAGAGGCAGGAAAAATGAATAATTATGATTCAACTTAATACTCTCGGGTCTTGTTCTCACAAAGATATCACAGCTTAGAATGAGGTGATATGTTCACAACTCAGAAATTGTATTCTTTAGATATATCAGAAGACTTCAACAACAGTAAATTTCCTCAATGGGATTTAGCTGCCCCTTAATTTTGAGCAACACTAATTCTAGTATCCAGTTATATGTCAAACTGAAAGGGCGAAAGCAAAACTTTATGGCTTTAAAATTAAAGATCAAATAAATAACTTGTTAACTTCAGTAGTCTAAGAGCTTCTTTGAAGAATTTCGCCATTCTTCGCCATGTTGCTTTCATCAAAATCACTAGGCTTGCTACACTTATTATTTTTATGGCTTTATGAACGAATGACATAAAACAACCCCTAAGAGTGCAGCTTTGCATCGTCTGGCAGCAATTTAATCTAACCGTATTTTGTTATCACTTAAAGAGGTGTTTAAAGGAAAGTGATTGGAAATAAAGTTAAAGCCCAAACTGTTTCAACAAAAACTTCATAAACAAACTGTACTGTATACGTACTTAATGCTACTCTGGTACACCAGGAGAACGATTCATTCCCCAAAACTCCCCCGAGAAACTTCTAATCCGACTAATGCGTTTAATGTGTGTGTTTGGGTTTAGTCGTAAGTCCGGCCGCATTTGCATTCCGCCACCGAAATCTCCCTTATAATACCACACCCGAAATCATTGCTTTCAAACAAAAAAAAATTGACGTTAAATTCATGCGGCTATACGAAGCGAGCGGGAAAATTTGGTGATTGGTATTACTAATATATCGGTCGTTACGGCGGCGCCTGCAGTTATAATAAACCCACCCTGCGGCAGGGGTGTTTGTTTTTCGAAATAAAAATTTATGCACGCTGCCGCTGAATATGTGCGGCCGTAAACATCGAAACGCCTGTTATTAAAGCTGAACGCGGAACGATGATAAAGGGTAGGAAATAAATGGAAGCAGGGGGAATGCCGGAAAAAGAAATGTTTTTTATGTATTGGATAACAGCTTCATTTACAAATAGGCTGCGTGGAAAATGTAATTTCATAAAAAGATAAGGGTGCAGACAGTAAATGTAATGTTAAATATTTGACGTAGGTGGTGAGATGACAAATAAAACTAATATTAATAGCGTTTTCGATCTCCTGTGATCATCATTCATCTTCATCCAATGATATTCCTTATCAAAATAGAAGAGCATATTTTCCACGTGCATGTTCACAACCACTGTATGTGCTTTTAACACTAGCAACTACACCAACTCCAAAAGTTTCTTCCCTTTCAGTTTTCTATCTAGATATTGCTGTGATACTTGCCTTAGGATAATACAAAATTAAAATTTTAAAAGGCAAAATTGCCATAATCAGAAACAAATAAGAAGACGACTCTTATTTTCGTAATATGAGAGGCGAAGTGTAAATAGTGTACATAGACAGTTCAGTTAAGAAATAAAAAACGATACCATGCAAAACGAAATACAAATTTATGTGGCAGACCAAAAAGTGCGGTGGGTAAAGGAAGTATGTACTTCTGGGTGAAGTTTTGTGAGGTTATGCAGCGGTTTCATAGAAAGTCGAACACTCCCCTACCTGCAAGGCATTGGCCGATCAAGGTTAATCAGTCCGAGAGAAAAAGAAGGCTTGTCTACCTTGATGATGGTCTAAGAGTGCGCCTCAAATTTCTGATGTAAATATTGATTACGATGAACTGTTACAACAGAACCTGAAAACAGAAAACATAATGCAATGAGTGAAAGTCTTTCTAAAGTGTGCGAAAGTTAAATTAATTTCAAGTTTTTTTTTAATATACATATATATATTCATATGAAATATAAGCAGCAGTATACATACGTGTAAATTAGTAAATTACAAAACAATAAGTTAATTTAAAACTTATAAAGTTTTTATGTTCAGCAGCCACTGTAAGGCTTCATGAGTGACATTATGTAGCCCTACGAAACCATGTTGAAAGTTAGTTAAGGCGCAATCTTCCACAATGTGAGAAATCGTTTCGCGTTTTTCTCCACAATCGCAAACTGGATTTTCAGCTATGTTCCATCTGTAAAACAAATCATTGCAACGTCCGTGCCCTGCTCCAAATTTTTCTTGGCAGGGTAAAACCGGGTACTATCTGTCTTGGATCCCCAATTAAATTTTGATTGAAAACTTGATTGTATTTTCCATGCTTCAGCAATAGAAAAAGGTCGGTGTAAAAATTCTTCTTTCCATAGTGGCTTACGTGATTTTAGCCTATCAGGAGGAATGTTCTGTAGATCTGCGTTGATTGGAAAGAAATCTGATACAGATCCCATTCGTGTTTTATGACGTTTTTTCTTTGCAGGCTATGTGGCGCGATATTTGGTAAAACATACAGCCAAGCAAGTGGGGTAGATTTTATAGTGCCACATATGAAGTATTTAACTGTAAATCTATTTTATCTACATGTATACTATTCATCCATACTAGATAACAGTATTTTGCAGTAGAATAAACTAGAGTTAATGCTGTTAAACGTAATGTATGCGCATTTGCTCCCCAGTTTGTTCCTGCAAGTTTTAGCATGATATTGTTTCTGGTTTTCAGCTTCTGTCTCAATTTTTCAACATACTGTCTGTATGTCAAGGAGCGATCCAAGGAAACACCAAGATATGTAGGACAGAAATTATGTTTAACAACAGATCCATCCAAAGAAACGTGAAGTACACTATTTTTCTGATTATTAGTCAAATGAAAACAAGAAACTTCTGTCTTCGCTGAGTTTGGACATAGGCGCCATTTTAAAAAATACTGGTTCATAATTTCTAAGTCATCAGACAAAACATGTTTAATAGTTGCAAATGCCTTATGTTGAACAACCAGAGCCAAATCGTCAGCATATATGAATTTTCGTGAATTTGTACGGGATATATCGCTTGTGTATAAATTAAACAGCAATGGTGACAAAACAGAACCTTGGGGCAGTCCATTATGTAACAGTTGGGATTTACTGCTTTTATGTCCAATAAATTTACGGTTGGATAACATATTTTCCAATAGTTAAACTAATTTTCCACTGCATACTACATTGTATCAAGCCATCTTTCCAAACTGTATCATATGCTGCGGTATGGTCCATAAAAGCAACACCGGTTTTCAGTTTATTTATTGTTTCTGTATGAGTTGGTAGTGCTAAGACTTGATCACAGTGGTCTAAATCCTGAGTGGTCTAAATCCTGCCTGTTCTATTGGAAGTACTTCATCAATAATTGGCGAAATACGTTGTTAGATTAATATTTCCAAGAGTTTGAAACATATGCTAAGCAAAGAAATAGGTCGATAAATAGATGATTCTTCTGATGTTTTCCCAGATTTCAAAGTGGTGATAACTTTTGACTTCGAAATTCAGTTGGTATCTTGCCTGAGAGTAGAATGTTATTAAAAAAAGTCCAAGGGCCATTTCATACCCAAACTCCCCAGGTTCTTAATGAATTCCGGATAAATACCATCTAGTCCTGCTGCTTTACGACTCTTTAAACAATTGCCGTCTTCAACTCATCAAGGTCAAAGGGCTTGGAGAGTAGATCTGATGTTGGAGTTGCTTTTCTTTGATAGTGGAGCAAATCATTCTTGACAACTCGTATAGTATTAGAGATATTTACCAATCGAGATGCTACAGAGTTCGGACTGATTTGGAACACTGGTTGTTTTGTTGACTAGAATCTCTTAGTTTACGAAGCAAATCCCAGCTAGTACGACTAGAATGAGTAAAATTCATATTTTCCATAGTCTTTTTCCAGGCAGTTTTTCTGTATTGATTAATCGAATTCAATAATTGATATGTCGTTTCTGCATTGGGCTCATTCTGATATTTTTCGAACAGTCAATTAGCTTCTTTCGACCAGCATGGGATATACTGTATTCTCATGGAATTGTTCTTTTAGCAACGCTTTTAATGACACCAATGGACCTGTCTTAATTTGTAGGAACTGGAGGTATCCATCGAATATTTTGATCAACGTTGATTCTAAATTCCTTCCAGTTTGCCATTTGAAAATTCCAACGTGGTTTTGGTAAAGAATTAATTGTAGGAATTTTCACTCCAACATTTATTAGGATTGGTCTATGTGGAAAAGCATGTAATACTGATCTAGAGGTTTCTAATGATTCATAATTCACATTTGAGGTCACAAAACATAGATCAAGATTCCATCTGGCAGAGTGGAAACTTTTCTTGTCTTTAGCATCAAATACTGAAGATAGCTTTTGATTTCGAATTAAGAATTCCTTTCTATTTTATGAATTTACAAGTTATGAAAGTGTGATAAATAAAGTCTCCAAAAAAATAGACCCGAATGCATAGACGCTTCGATGGCACGAATCGAACTACGGAGCTGCAAGCATTATTTCTTCAACATGGCGAGAATATTTTAATCAACTTTGTTCACATTTTATTTTATTATTTGCAGTATTTTTGACGCTACGGTAAAATTTTTAAAAAAATCAAAACATTTGTTTAAGTAAAACCTATGAATCATATAGCCGTAAAACAGCACTGAATAATTCGCGAGCAGTGAGTAATATACAACTGGGCGGATAAACGGACCTTTTATTTGAAGACTTTAGTGATAAGCAGAGATGTGAGGTTAGGAATTAGAGATTTGTTTAATGTAAACAAGCGATTGTATTTATAAATGTAAGAAACATTTTTGCTGAGGTAAATAAGTGCTTCTGTTGGTACTTACATTTCAATTCAAAGTAAAATTTGATTCCAAATTTTGAAGAAACTTGGAGGCATATGTTTGCCAACTTAAAATTTGAAAAATATTGTAACCTATAAAATTTTAGAAAAATGTAACTGCGAATCATTACGTTACCGGCAATCCTCATCGGCGATCGCTAAGTTGAGCGCGCAGGAGAAAATGGGGATAATGATAGGGTAACAGGAATAAAGGCAAAGGGCGTAGCTGGAACAGGATCTATCTTTTAAATCCTTTTGATCGATCAAGTTCAAGCACGCGGTAATTAATTTAGCGACGCTTCGAGCGCGACCGCGCCCTTTTAAAATTTGCCATAATTTTTAACGTGTAGGAAACTTGTTAAAACAGATCGAATTTCTACAAAATTAAAAAATGTAATTTACTTTAAATAAGGAATTTATTTAATTCAGAAGAACATTTGTTTTAAATCAAAATTTAATACTTTAGCAATCAAGGTTGGCTTGAGCGCAAAGTCGTCAGCTCTTGATTACTTAAACAAAATAATATTTGTCCCATACGAAAATAAAAAACTTAAATCAACGAGAAATCAAACGTGCGAATGAGCTTGTCTTTCTCATAAAAGAAGATATTGGTTTGTGTCAAACAAAGGAGGGGGTAATTTCTTGATGTGCAAACGCGAGAAATTACTGTTTGGGCATAAACCAATATTCTGAAAATTTAAAACATAATAAAAAAATATACTGAGAAGGAAAAGGAAGGACCTCTGGAAAACAAGTACAAACCTCAATTAACACAACAATATGTAGGTATATAGGAGTCGAATAGCTTCAACGTTGATACGAGGGGAGTCTGTCTTCATGCTTTTTGTTTGCAAATTTTTGGATTTTGGGCACAACTTCTATCTGTAGGTGTCTGTGTAGGCTTTCGCTCCTGAAGTACCACGGTGCATTGACTATGCTTCTTAATACTTTATTTTGAAAAATCGTTGTATTATGTTTATATTGTTCCATTTGGTACACTTCCATAGTTGTATACCGTATTATACTTTTTTTATTACAAATTTATTATACCTTGCAAGAAAAATTGGAACTTCTCCACATCTACCTCAAAATATTTCACAAAACTTCCAAGTATGGAAATAGTCTATGTTCGAAAGTTATAAGATATGCATCTGATACACCGAAAATGTTACCGTTACAGAAATACTTCTGCTGTTAACTATGCCAAATATGTAAGTAATCAACTTTGAAGGTCTTCTTCCAGTTTAACAGAATTCAGTGAAATCATCGATTTCTACAGCAACAAGCAAAAAGCTCCAATTAAGATAATGGAAGAAAGATGAAGACCTAGTACCCGACTCATTGAAACTTGTAAGAGCGCGGAAGCGAACGTTTAAACGCTTTTTCCGGGCCGGGTCGACTCCGAAAACCGCCCCTTATAATAATCGGCCCGACCATTTACAGAATTGAACGCAGATGGTGATCTCTTGCAAGACTCGTCCGAACTTTTATTTATTGAGTGCAGCAGCATGAACTCGCGTGGAGACGGTGTTTTTTGGTGTTCTACTTTTCGGTCGGAAAAACCGAGTTACAAACTTCCGTCGGAAAGTAATAGAAAGATGACTACTGGAGCGTTATTAATGTATAAAGGCTGATTTTAGATATGAGTTATTGATTGCCTACGTTTTGTTTCTTTCGTTTATTCTGTTGCCAGAGAAGGAGGAAAACTTGGGGACATTTTAAAACCAGTCGTTGTCGAACATAAAGTAAAATCTTTTCTACGATTATTTTTAAAAATGCAACATAGTCAGTCTTTTATAGATCATTAATTTAAGGTCGTCCTTTCACATAACGATGACTGCAGGCTCAAGTATAATTAATGTCTCATTATGTTCCACTTTTAAATAAATAGCTCATTGGAGCTTTTATTGAAAAAAAAAAAACTCTTTCTGGCGTTCTTTTGAAATGAACCATTTATTTCATGCCCTACTAGGTTGAAAGAAATTTAGCTGCAGATATTCGCTCGTTCGTTTCTTAACGAAGCAATTTCTATCCGTTATTTAGCCGGTACAAGTGCAAGGAGCAGGGTTCATTTTTAATGAAACAGTCCTGCAGTTGTCTTAGAAGTTTCCTAATTAAACAGGCTCGCGGCTTGCGTCATTCCAGGACGAGGATTTACGGCCACCCGCGACGTGAACAACGGAAACACCGCGGATGCCGTTAAATGCCAGGCTAAGAACGAATTAGTGAGAGCGAGAAGTGTCAAGGGGAATATTAAAAATTAATGCGGACACACTGACGACGACGGTATGAATTTAATTTCAGAAATAATTACAACAAAACTATTATAACGATTTCACAAATTGCAAGAAAAACATATATAATCAGTCGTAAGAAATGCTGTTTAATTATCAAGAAATTTCGTCGCTTTCTGAATAATAAGAAATCCAAATTGCGCGCTGGGCTCTGCTTTTATAGAAGAGACCCTTCCATTCTAAAACATTCTCGCAACGTCTGACGTACGAAAGTTCTTGAATCATTGAGAAAGTAGATGGCATTCTTAAAAGACTTGGACTTGTAGTTGCTTTTGTCTCTATAGGAAACGTTGTCTTTGCCGTTTGAATGGGACCCACTGTATATGTGAATGGTAAGGTTGTCATTTTTAGATAAATGTTATTTAAATGTTAAGAGTAAAAGAAAATTAAGCGTAACTCGATTATTTTTAGAAAAGCAACCAAATTGAAGTTTATTTCATTATGCAAAACTAACAATAAGCAAAGTCTGGTACATGAAATGTTGACGAGCTCGAAACCGACGCAAACATCACGCAAATAGGACGCATATCCATCCATCAATCTGACGTCGCAGACGATAGTACAGCACGTCCCGGAGCCGCACAGTCCGGAGTGCGTCACACCGGACACACCCTTCTATCAGTTCAATCCGCTGATTGTGACATGCTCATTTACATCAAAAGACCGCCCTTTGTCGGGGGGGCCAAAATTTTATTTGCCCGTGAAATAAACTCGGTGGCACCGCCGTGATTAACATGACGTGACAATTACGGATTTTTCTTGTACCTAATTGGTACGGCCGGCCCGGCTTTGTTAATTCGCCGGCGCCCGGAAATTTAATTATTGTGAAATTTATAGCGAACATTAAAAACTATTCATCGGCGCCAATGGCAGAGGTATAACTGCGTTACACGAGGGAACGAAATTACGACGGCGGCTTCGGTTTTATTGATTGAAACTATTATTTATCCGCAGGCGGAATTTTGCGTCAGTAATTAATGCAATGTTAATGCTGCGTGACAGTAATTAAAATGCAATATAACGTTGTTGAATAGTACAGTAATTGATAACATGGTAAACCATCAAATATATTTTATAAATAATACATTTTAATTGAAATTTTTATTTAAAACTTTGAATATAGCTGCGCTAATCCTACTCGTCGGTCGGTTCACTGCATAGAAAAACTCTTGATTAACTCAAAATGTAATATAAAAGTTTAATTTAAATCTAAATTACCCCCTCGTTAAATCCAAGAGTAACTCGTATTGGAATTATACCGTGCATCCCAGGAAATCTGAGCTGAAGGGAATTAACATGGGATTTCACATATTGGGGTTTTTATCTTCCCAAGGCTAAATACGATAAAAATTCACATTGCGTCTGCTCGAACGAATACATCTTAATGTTTGAAATTATGAAGAACTATATCACATTTATTTAAATAATATCCTGAGGCATATCTGTTATGGTAGGTCAAGTTTTACAAGCTTTATTCTGAGTAAATATCGTAAAACGTTTATGACATACGTACGCTGTGAATTTGGCGTTTTAGTCATACATACCTATTTTTTTTTTGAGTAAATTTATAATTAATTAATTACAAGCTGTTCCACAGAATTTTTTATACATTTTCTCGTAATCCGTGAAATGTATTCACGTACGCGATTTGATCAAAAATGCTACGCTTGATACTAGCGACGTTTAAAACAACTGTATCCTAATAGTTACCTATAATAATAATTTATTGCATCCATTTGACATACAGAAAATGATGTGGTCGGATTAGTCAAAATCTATTTCAAAACTACTTAAAACTAAGTTACAACTTCATCTGAATATGGGTAAACTTAAATTAGCATGGATTTAAGGCAGTACTTAAAGAGTTTTTCGTTTAAAGCATTTTTTTTATTATCTGGTAATTTATTAAATAGTTTGAGACCAATGTGGCTAGGAGCAGCAGACGCTACCCTGAGCTTTACACTGGGTATATGAAATTTGTCTTTATTTCTAGTATTGAACTCATGAATATCTTTATGTAAAAGGAATTTTGGTTTATTTTTAAAAATATAAACACAAGTTTCAAGAATAAAGTGCCCGTACAGAGTTAACACTTTTAGGTTTTTAAATAGCATTCTGGAAGAGTGTCGTCTGCTGACATCAGCCATAATTCGTTTTTCTTTCTTTTGTAATAAAAAAAACTTTCATACTATGTGTCGAAGTGCCCCAAAAACAGACGCCATACGTTAATCGTGATGCGACCTGTGCGTGGTACAAGTTTAACATCTGCGGCAGATTTAGTATGCGTCTTAGGTTGATAAATAAGAAGGCGACAGAATTTAAGTTGGACATAATCAACTTACAGTGATCTTTCCAATTAAGATGTTGGTCTATTTGTAATCCTAAGAATTTAGTTGAAGTTACATTAGGCACATTAGAATTTAAGATTTTTAGATTAGGTATATTACAAGGTCTTTGAATATTATGAAAAATTATACCTTAAGTCTTGCTCGTGTTAAAATATAAGTCATGATTGGCAAACCTGCCGTGTAAATCTGTTAGAAATAGATTATATTTTGTCTCTAAATTTTCTTGGGATAAATCTGACACAACAGCAGATTAATACCCTCTGACAAGAAAACAGTTATAAATCAGAAACAACAAAGGACCTAGTATCGACCCTTGCGGGATACCTACATATGTTGGTCGTCTTGACATCAGAGTAGGCAGTCAATATATCGGTTCCATTACTACCTGCCACTTCGACAAATTGGTTTCGATTGCTCAAAAAACTACGGATCCAGGAATTACCAATGCCTCTAATACCTTGCCTGTTTAATTTTTCAATTAAGTTCGTATGATTGACACAGTCAAATGCCTTGCTGAGATCGCAAAAGATTCCAACAGGGCACTTGCCTGCTTCCATGTAGCCCACTATTGTTTCATACCACGCATGTATTGCTGTGTTCGTAGATTTATTAGGCAAAGCCCCATGTTGACATTCATTGATTATTTGGTGTTTTGACAGGAACTGTATAAGTCGATCTAAAAAGGCATACTCAAAGATTTTTGAAAAAATTGATGAAATTGAAATTGGTCTATAATTGTCCAAACTTTGTAGATTACTCTTTTTATATGCAGGAAGAACCTTGCTGATCTTTAGAACATCTGGAAATGTAGCTGTTTGAAATGATAGACTAATTAAAGAGGATGTATTATGGCAGGTAAAATTTTTTTTAGCACGACTGGGGGAATATTATCAGGACCTGATGACCATTTATTTTTTAATTTCTTGATACAGATTTCCTCCACTTCTCTTTCATTAACAGGGGTTAAGAAAATACATTTGTCATATGTTTTATATTGCCCTGTTTCAGTGTTAGATTTCGTTTGGGGTACCTTTTTGATTAATTTGTTTGGAACATTTAGAAAATAATCCGCAAATATGATTGCGACTCTATAGGGGTCCTCTTCAATACGATTCTCGTTACTAACTATAATGTAGTCTGTTTTAGTTTTTTTTTGTTTGCATTTCCTTTTGTTAGCCTATTGATAATTTTCCAAGCCATTTTACTTGGATTATCAGATTTAAATTTTTTTTCTTGGAAAAAGGATTTTTTAGTATCTGCCACAAGTTTGACTTGATTACTTCTAGCAGTTCTAGTATATTGTCTCCGTGTGATAGCGAGACGAAAGATTTTACTATCAGCTGTCTGTCGGGCCTTGCATTGATCCATGCGATCACCAGATTTAAATCTCTACATTTTTTTTGTGGACGAAGCCCAAAAATAACTTCTGGACCAACAAACATTGGGCACTTCAAAAACCGTATAAAATGAGTGAAAACCTCACTTTCTGAAACAACTATTAAATTTTTGGTAGGTTAAATAAATTAGCCACATAAAAGAACCTCACTTTTATATGCTTTAAAAGCAGCTTTTAATCTCTAGACCAATATTCAATGGGCACTTTTGAAACCTTCTAAAAGACTTATTGTTAGAAAATTCCAGAGGACCGATTAGGCATTTCAAAATCGTAAAAAAGTCTCAAAGATATTTTGGAGATAAACGAATTTGTCTGCACTTGCAACATCCACTTGCCTTCAATCTTCCCAAGAAAATACGGAAATACGAAAAATGGGAATTCAAATTGAGCATCATGAGATTTTTTTGGAAGAAAAACATAATTTATTTTTGTAAAATGTAATGTATAAAACGAAAGTGAAAAGCAGAAGGAAATGAAAATACTAAAGAAAAAACGGTAAACAGCAAACGTGGTTTCCTGTCGTTGTTATATTAATAAATTGAAAATATAAAACAGTATTAAATTTATACAAAATAATTACTTCTGTATTCGCATGTACTTTTCTTTTACATTTTTGTTTTAAAATATGATTTTCAACATGACACGATCTTTTTTAACTTATTCTGTCATTTACTTGATTATTTATGATCTTTATGATAAATTAATACATTGTCAGTATTGCAGAGGCATGTTTTATTATACTTTAAATATAGTTTTAAAGGTACATACTGTAGAAATTCGTATGGATCCAGTTGCGGTCCCCAAACCATCTCGAAACTTTCGGTTGTTCCAGTATATGTACCATCGTAATCAGAAAAACCGACTACACTCGAAATTTTAGTCATTTGAAGCGTACTTCTGTCATTTTGTCATTAATATTATTTTGACAAATCAAATAAAAATACCCCAATTAAAAGCAATTCAGAAAGCAATAATTTGAACGCGATTGCAAGACAAAATCAGTATTCGAGCAACTGCAATTGAATTTGCTGTTAGTATTAATAATCATAGAAAATATTTATTTCTTTGCAATGGAATGAGATGGATGAGATTTTATAGGTTGACAAATACATGACAAATGGTGTCAAACCTAATGTTACACAACTAAATATTTTGAAAATTGAAGTGTCGATTTCACTTCGCATGTAGTCGGTTTTTATGATCACGATGGTACATATTTACTTTTTAGAATAATTTCAGAAATAATTTAATTAAAACTTTAGTAAAATGATATGAATTAAAATGGTTTCTGACTGTTTAATATTTAAGGTAAATTTTAAGAAAACTAATCAATATTTACTAAAAATAAGTTTGCGCTGATTTTAACATATTGCTACGTTATTCGTCATTGTGAAATTAATTTGTTTATTTTTCAATAACGTACATATTCGTCTATAAACTGAAGTTCTTTTAGGTTCATGGCGTAACCTTTTTCTTTTGCTTTAATCTAATAAAATCTGTGAACGCTTTTGGTTCCTTTGCACGTTCGTAGATTATTACTTATACTTACAATTTCTTTTATTGCAATAATAATGTTGTTTATTTAGTTGAATTTAATATAAACGAAGTCCCTGTAATGGCCATTTGTTTGAATACTATATCACAAAACAGTTGAAAATAATTGAAAGCGAATTATTATTGTTATTTTTAAAAGAAAGTTGATTCAAATTAATAATGTGTTCAGTTCCTTACAAGTTTTTTACGTCAAACTAATGTTTATATGTGTGCCTTGCATAATTTAATTAAATCGCATTCATGAATTTATAGTGTCAATAGATACTTTCAGACTCGTGTATTTTGCTAGACTTCGGTATGTTCAAACTCGTGTATTTTATTCAACTCCGATAAATTCTACCTCGTCGGTTTTATTAGATACTCCAATTTTACCTTGCTCGTATTTATAAGCTGTGTTAAAAAAAATCTGAAACGCGTCATACAATGATGACCAACGACAACTTTTTGTGAAAACGCGAATCCAAATCTGATACAAAAAATAGCTTTCTTATTTCTTATCCCACATACTCGTGTTTGATCTTAAGTGAATCGCCATGTAATTCTGATTTTAGTTGTCAAATAAATCAAACCATACATAATGTTATTAAGGAAGTTTGACTTCGGAGGTGCCTCCAAATCCTCCACGATGATGTACAGCCATCGGAACTGCTTTGAGAACTGGTGTATGTGTATCAATCTAGTGATGACTATTGCATCTTTTAATCGTTCCCCTCATGTTTGTTTTTCTTAACAAAAATTTGTGTTTCAGTAATAGCGACATTTATGTTGAAATACCTTGGGATCATAATTTTTTCTTTAATATGCAAAATTTAATTGATGTATGATATACTACGAACTAAATTTCAATAATTAGTACATCAAGATCATAAATACAAATAATATTGTTACAAAAACTTTCACTCTTCAAAATTAAAATAACATAGCAATGTGTAGAGATAATATTTTGCCACTCAACTTCAAGTAATTTAGCTTTTAGCTTTCATGTAATTTATGTTAAGGCTCATTTTCACGATGATAGTTTTAGTGATAGTTGCTGTCATGAAAGCAACTATCACAGAAGCTATCATCGTGTAAATAACTTGACAATCGCTTTCATTCTTTCCGTGTAGATTCTTAACTCGCATGTCGGAACTATCACACCCACTTTCGTGATAGTACTTTCATGAGAGTACTATCATTGTGCAACTGAGCCTTTAAGAAAAGTTGCCTTCTTAGTCATTTCTTATGCAGAAATCAGTTTTATCGGTAGAACACAGTAGATATCATTCATCATAACAAAGTTTAACTAATCTTGGCATGAGAGCGAGCCATCAGATATCGATTGTAAACAAATTTTTCTTTTAATCCTTATCGCTGTTGGTTTGAATTATTTATCAGTATTTCAACTTTAATCCTCTTAAGTCTCCCTTTATGTAACACTTCTTTTTCAATCCGAGAAAGCAGCCGATTATGCAAATTCACCTTTTAATTAAAATAAAACGCCCCAGCAAAAAAGTATTTCTCGAGCGGCTTTGTATACAAGGGAAAAAAGGAGTTTTATAAAAAGATCCGCCGTAATACATTAAAGCGCGTTGCATTAAAGTCTGACCTAAATTCGCGGAGAATCCTATCCGGGCTCAAATTCTATTTAGTTTTATAATTCTAAGGTGCTTATCCTTAACGAGCGTGAATTTTTGAAAGCGTCGGAGCTGGCATCCCCCATACATTTCCCCTGCCTCTAATTAATATTTACTGGCGGCAAAAAATCGGAACTTCTTACTCTTATAGGTGCGGAAGTATAATGTAATGAGTAATGACAAGAGCAAAAGGAGTTATAACTGTGTTTCATATGAAATCAAATACAATAAAGCTTTTAAAAATTTAGGAAACCTTTTTCTTTAAGAAATGAAAGAAATATGTTATGTTTCCCTATAAGTTAAAAATATTGTTAATAACCACCGATTTACTATGTATTTAAATCTTTTGCAATAATATTTTGTTTACGTCTGTAGGTACAATTGATGAATGAATTTATAAAAATTCAAATGAAATGGTTTGTAACACTTATCCTTCTTTGCCGCTCACATTCAACATAAATCAGCCACACACACAGTTTATGAATAATATTTGCACACATCTTCTGACATATGTGCGCGAGGCGTAAACAGCGAAAGTGTTTTCCCTGACACCCCCTCATTTTTCACCGTCGAAAAAATTGATAACACCAAAGCTTGCGCCATTCGCGCCCTAAATTATGTAAAATCCTAAACACCATTGTATTTCCAGCAGCTTCCTTTCTCTTTTAGGCAGGCAAATTATATTTCGTTTTTATTTTTCGCAGGATTTCGTCCAGAACCTCTCGATCTTATCGCGTGGATCGTTGGACGAGAAACTCCGGTGGACTTTCAACTTGTACGATATCAACGGTGATGGTTTAATCACTCGTGAAGAAATGACTGATATTGTTAGTGCCATTTATGATCTTATGGGAAAAGTAGCGGAACCCTGCATCGACGACGATACCGTTAAGGAGAAGGTCGATCGAATATTTCAGGTAAATTAAAAAAAAAATTGAACTTGATACTTAATTTGTTGTTGTCATTTCGGAAGCAAAAATTACATGATTAAATACAGGTATACGAAAATACCAAGTACTCGCAAGCAGTGGAAAAAAGAAGTACTTATGCATATGGATTGTTTCATTGAAACCTGAGAAAGGTGGAGACAAGATAGAAATGACTACTATAAAATAAAGGACGTAAGACGCAAGGGTTCACTTGCACACAAAGATACTATGCAGTTGGAGGATTTATCAAAAGTGTCTGGAAGATATGCGCATTCAAGTTCAAATCAAAACGAAACATACAATATGTATATCTGATACACCAAGCAACCTTGAGTAGATTCCTATTGGAACACATTCAGTAGACATTGTAATTAGATAGATATAACACAGAATCCTTAAAATAAAAACTGGCACAATACATATGGAATGTTTCTTGGAAAAGGATATTTTTAAAATCAAATATTACTCCAACTTGTATACATACATCAACATGTTTTCAAAGAAAAAAATTCTGCTTGCGGACTGATTAATTATTAAAATCGAATTTCACCAGAATCGAACCCTCGCTGAAACGAATTTGATGCCACGAGTGTGATATAAAATGCAGTGTTGTCAGGCGACTTATCGTTATTGTTATTGTCCCCGCGGTTCCGCATTGAGCGACACATTCGATACACGACGAGAATAACGACGTAAAAATAAACTGAAAAATGTCTCGTCCGCACGAATGGAACGGTTCGCGCATTGTCGAGAGAACAACGAACAATGAAGGAGTAACAAAACGAACCCAATTATGTTACATTGTCGGGAACGAGTATAACATTTGGTTGTATTGTTTTATTACGCAATTCGCTCCCAGTGTTCTACATTCAATTTTTAATTTAAAAAAATTACGTGGGAACCTTAGTTGCAGCAGAAAAATTCTACATTTTCTGCAGTATAAATGGATGAGAAGAATTTCTGAATCGATTAAAGTTTCTATTTCGTTTTATAATAATTTTTGGTCGTTTTACATAAATATTTATTTGTAGAAAATGGATAAAAATCAGGACGGCGTAGTAACATTTGACGAATTTCTGGAGTGCTGTCAGAAAGACCAGGATATATCAACGTCGATGAGTGTCTTCGATTCGTCGATCTGACGATCACCCGTCGGCGTTCGTCCTCCACCCTCATGGACATGAGCGATCGTCGACGCTAACGTAGGCAAATCCAGTCTACACCATTGACCAAATTACCTTTATAATGTTCATACAACTCACACAGTGATAAATAATATATTTATGAAACAATGTCGGAACCGGTGTGGAACGAATACATTTTTCACTTTCGATCAAATCTAACATCATTATGTGTTTAAATTAAACGACCGAAATACCGCCCAGTTTTTTCTCCTAAGATATTCAATTCTTGCGAACGATTCGTTCTACACCGAATGTTTGTATGTTTATACAGTGTTTCGTAAGGTTTTTATAAAATGTAGATAAAAAAAGATAGATAAAATATATTTTAAATATAGAAGATCATATTGTACTATGTATAAATAAAACAACTTAAACCGATTCGATAAAAAAATATGCCGTAAATTGTCCGCTACGATTCAATAACTACTGTATATCGAACAGATTTCACTCTATCAATGCGAAACGCAGAAAAATTTTTACAATTCAAGACATAATTTGAACAGTATTAATTAATTTTATTGTCAATCGTAATTTTAAAGGACAACCAGTTATTAAAACAGTAAAACGAAATTGACTGTGTAGATTAGGGACATACTGTATGCAAGAATATAATTAACCTTAATGCCATTAAACATTAAATTATGCAAGTCGTTGCAATAATTAGTATACACTTAATTTGATTAGGTTAAATAAATAGATAATTAACAACAAATAATAAATAAAACCATAATTGAATAAAATAGGTAAACATTTAATTTACCGTCGCGCCATCTTTCGCAGAATATTGAAACTTTAACCGCCAAAAATATTTGCATACATTAAGAGCGCACGTTTTAATGAATGCAAATAAATTCAAAATTACAAAACAACAATTATTAATAAACAAATGCGGCATAAATAAATTAAGTTTAGGAACTTTAACATCATTGTAGTTTCGCCATCTATCGGTAGCAGACGAAACTAAGCTTGCGCGTCCCTGAAATGTCATTTCAAAAAGCGACCGTTGTAGCGCAGAGGTTAGGTTATTTTAAAGCGTTGAATTTTGATAAATAAACCGATGGAGGAAAACCAAAGTATAGTTTCATCTATGTTAAAGAGGAGAGAATCGATTTTTGGTGATGGAGGTTAGTTTGTTTGCTACAGTTTTCCTACATTTATCAAACTTTTTTCATGCAGATGCTATTAGTCTTGAAGACAGCAAAATTTACCCGCCTGTTTATAGAACTAACTTAGAAACGGAAATCGATCTTTGGACGCAACAGATCAAGTCGGTCCAACAAGAGTGCAATACTATCAAGAGCACTTTCAACCCGGATACTAAAGTCACGGTCAATCAAAATATCTTCAGCAGAGAAGAACTGGATTTTTTCGATCATTCTCTGTACTACGAATACTTCACGAAAGTCGATAAATTCTGTAACAAGATCCAGTGCGCGAGGGAAATCCAGAAGCAAAAAAACCAGGTACTACGCACGAGCTTAAATCACGTTGACAAACAATTAAAGTCATTGTACGGCGACGAGCATTGATCGAGTTGAAATTCTGTTCGTAACTTTGTGTGGCACACTCCTTAATCACGGTGGTTGTCTAGAAGTAGAGTGAAAACAAATCGTACTTGCTTTCAACTGTACATAAAAATACTGATTAATTTGCTGTCTCAATAAATCATACGTGAACATATCCCTGTGCGTTACAGGTTATTGTTGTAATCAATCTAAGACTGTTTTTATTGTAATCGATAAGTTCGAAGGAGTTGCGTTGTGAGTTTATGTTTTGTACTTTCAATGGAGGATCATATCGAGGTGATTTTCTGAACTGAGTTTGATGTGATTGGATGCATGATCAACAACAGCATGTACCTACTTTAAGTAAATTGACACATCCTTCAGGTAGAGATTTTTTTATTATGAATTAAACAATAGTGTGATTCCTATATTATGTTAGTATCATATGGACAAATGGCTTTTAATTGTTCGTTAATTTTGACAAAAGAAGTAAATTTAAAATTGGTGAGAGTTCTAAATTCAAGTAAATTAAAATGTGATTTAATTATATTTGTCCGAATTTATTGCTGTGTTTCAAATGTAAATAGTAAAATGAGAGATTTCAAATTAAGTCAGATTGATTGATGGCCGATTCTTAAAACACACCATTTTTATATTGAAAGTCTGTAATTTTAAGCTGTTATTTCTTTTTGATGAATTTTGTTTTAACTGTAACTTTTGAGTGCTTTTTTAAATTTTCAGAAATATCGTTTTCTATGACACTAGCAACAGCAACTTCCAATTTGACTGCGACTTTGTTCAAAAAATGTATCAAATACATAGTTGAGAAGTTCAATTATAAGTTACAAGATTGGTTAAAAATTAAATTTTTATAATTTAAATATGTAGTTTAAAGTTTAAAGTGATGCATTTCAATTTAATCAAAAATGTATGAATAAAAAAATTTTGGCTTTTAAAAAATAAAATAAAAATATACTTTGATGAAACAAACTGTGAAATATCTAAGGTCTTTTGTTTTTGCTCGTCTTTAAAGAGATGTTTTGTTATACAGGGTGTTTCACTTAAAGTGTGCTAAAGGGAAAAAGGTCGTACAGAAAATTATTCTAAGCAAAAAGGTTCATATAAACGTACAGTGACTTTCATAAAGTTCGTAACAAATGGAAAAAAAAATTATTATAGATTTTTCCAAAAAAAAATTACTACAGTTAGTTCGTGCATCAATCAAGATAAAAAGCAACACAATTATATCCAACCAGTCATTTAAAATATGGCTGAAAACTTGAATAATAGAAATTCTCGAAAATGAAAAATTGCGAAAATTCGAAAGTTACTAATCTTTTTCTTGTAGTATTGATGCACTCAAATGAAATTAAGTGTAATCAACAACCTTCAGTGTCTAAATTTTGCTAAAATTATGACCAAAAATCCATTTTTTTAGAATTTTATTTTATGTGGTTTTAAAATTAAAACGCTGTTTTTAACCCTTCAGAAACAAATATCATGTCATTCTTTGATCTAATATGAAAATATTTCTTTAGATAGGATGCTTTTTATAAAACATAGAAATTTCGCTTTAAAAAACACATTACGTTGCGTTTTTTTAACAATCATATGAAAATTGTTCCTGTTTATTTCTTGCATACCTAAAGTTAATTTTTGTACATATTCCGTTAAAGATGCCGACAAAATTAACTCAACAAGAAAAAGTTGAAATAATTGTAAGGGATAATTATAAAGCTTATAGAGATGGTGCTGAAATTTTTAATCGAAGACATCCCAACAAGATTATTTATGTCACATGTGACGGTAGGCAGAATTGTTTCTAAATTAAAAAGAAAAAACTGTCTGTTGAAAATAATTTTAAAAAATCACATGAGCATTGGGTTACTAATGATGAAGCGGAATTTGTAGTGGTACAGACCTCAATTTCCAATTTATCCAAGAATCTAAATTTATCTTCTAGTTCTGTCCAAAGACTGCTGAAGAAAAATAAATTCAAACCTAAATTTATTCGTATTTTTCTTTCTGGCTACAAGGAAAAATTGAAAAAAACAGATCATTTACAAAATTTATTTTATTCAGCGACGAATCAAGTTTCAATTCGAACGGGATCGTTTCTTCTCAAAATTGTAGATGGTGGGCGGATAACAATCCTCATTTTACAATTGAAACAAATGATCAGTATTCGTTCAAGGTGAACGTTTAGTGTGGAATTTTTAATAACCGGATTATTGGACCATTTTTCTTTACACAAAATTTAACAGCTGAAAGATACCTACAATTTTTAAGTAATGATTTTTTTTACGAATTAGAAAACTTCACTTTAGAAGAAAGGCAACGAATGTATTTTCAGCAAGACGGAGCAAATGAGAGAAAATGGATAGGTAGATATTCAGACACGCCTTGGCCGCCACTTTCATTCGAACTTACTCCATGTGATTTTTTATGAGGCTATTTAAAAAATAATGTTTATAAATACAGACCTTTCTGAAATACTTACAAGGAGCAAAGTACTGAAGCACTTACAAGAAACTATGCGTCAGTGTGTAATTGAAATTTCTCCAAAGTATCTCATAAATGTTAAATGTCCAAAGACAAATGTATGCGAGAACTATTTTGTGTATAGAAAGGGAGGGAAAACATCCTGAAATTTATAAACAGTTGTTTTTCAATAATTTGTAATAATTGTATTTTTTTTTTTGTTTGCTATAGTTTTACTTTGTTGTGGATTTTTTACAATATCTTCATTTTGAAGCCACATAAGAAAAAATTCCAAAAAATAAGATTTTCGATCATAATTTTTATCAAATTTTGTATTTAAACTCGGTATGTTATTCTTTACCCATAATTTTGTCTAACAGCATCAATTCTACAAGAAAAAGTTTCATAGTTTTCGAACTGCTGCAAGTTTTCGATTTTGAGAATTTCGATTGTCCTTGTTTACCGCCAAATTTAAATGTTTGATACGGTGTGGTTGTGTTGCTTTTTGTTTTCATTGACGCGCAAACTGATCTTAGTATTTTTTTTTGCAAAAATCAATAATAAAAATTTTTCCATATTTACATTTGTTACGAACTTTATGAAAGGCACTGTATGTCCAATTCGTTAACGTTATAAAAAAAATAAGTTTTTCTGAAACTTTAATAATTTTACATATGTATTTATAAATAAAAATTTATATTAGAATTAAGATTTTCTGAAAGTTTAACAATTTTGTAAATTTGTAAATAAATAAATTATCATAAATACGAAAAAAAAAAACAGTGTCAAAGTAAATGTTCAAATTGTACTCCTTGAGCATGAACACAGCAATTACATCGACGGGTTTAGGATTGAAAAGTTCTTGCTATTATTTCGTGCACAAGAAGCACAATTTGAACATTTATATTGACACTGTTTTTTCGTATTTATTATAATTTATTTGTTTATAAATTTGTAAAATTGATAAACTTTCAGAAAATCTCTTTTTTTATCGATAACGATAACGAATCGGTTATATGTTTACATAAACCATTTTGCTTAGAATAATTTTCTGTACGACCTCTTTCCGTTTTGCACACTTGAAGTGAATCACCCTGTATGTTTGTTAGGTAGTATTATTTGTGTTTTTTTTGTTTGAATATCAAACGTTATATGATACCTCCTCTCTCATACATCATAATGTTTTTTCTTTTTTTATCTCCGACTTTTATGTGTCTCACTGTCACTTAACTTAAAATTAGACAATCATAGTGACAATTAGTTTCTTAAATTACTCATAATTTATTACAGTACATCTCGAATATAACGAGGGCTTTTCAATTTTCTCGCTATCGGCCAATTGTACAAAGTAACTCGTGTCTAAATAAAAACCTGGTCAAGTAGGCTACATTTAGTAATTCTGCTGTGTAAATGCAATGGATAAATTCTCGATCATAACCCACTTGACCAGGTTTTTATTTAGAAACTTGTTAGGTTTAAACTGACGCTCAACTGAACCAGGTTCAAAGTAAACAAATTCTCATAGGATCTTAATGACATATGGTAATTAATGCATTCATAAATAAAATTTGATGCGATTTTGTTCACTTTGAACCCGGTTCAGTTGAGCGTCAGTTTAAACCTTCTTTGTACAACTGGCCCTATATCCGAGTTCTCGTTATAACTAGCACTCGTTATAAGCGAGTTTCACTGTATTTACAAGTTAGGACTTTTTAACGCTTTTGATATAACATCTTGACGAAAAAACTTTCTCAGGTTTCTCCTCCTTACTTTCTGCTACTTACTTTTTAATGTCAAGATATCCACTCACTTTACCTACAGTCGCGAGCAATAAATTTTGGTTGTCATTTCTATCAAATATTCATGTGTTTTTATTAAAAAGAAGGATGTTGATGTCTTAATTTTGACTATTGGGAAAAATTTAATTTAATTTCGACACTTTTTCAGTAAAGGATAGGATATTTATCTAAAATGTGTAACAGTGATAACTAAAATTTAACGCTTCGACTATACATACGTATATCTAATCTCGGTTTCTTTATGAGAAGAATGCGCTGTAGCATTGCTCATCTTGCCTTTCATAGTTTTTAGATTTACGATATTTAGGCCCAGTTATACTGTTCCAATTTAACTTTAAGCTAAAGCTTAAACCTTTAACAACACTTGTTGAAATAATCGCTGTTAAAAGTTTAAGTTTCAGCTTAAATTGAAACTAGCATTTTACCACATTGCACTACAGCTTGACCTGAGTGTTTTCTCCCAGGTAGAGGACTGGCCTAACATTACACCCTGTATTTACTTGTCAAGCAAAATATATAATCACGTATCGATTCTAAAAAGCTGATAGGTACGTGATTAGATGGTATAATTAATGTAGCATTGAGGCTCTAATGTCATAATAAGTACAAAAATTACGAGAATTTGGAAATCTAGCATGTTTATACCGAGTGATTTTTAAAAAAATTTATCAAGTCTTGCCACGATATCTGATGGTATGTCTTAGCTTAGGTGAGAAGTACGTCATTGCACGCCTTTATGTTGTTTTACAGTAAAGCTACGACATGCCGTCCAAATTCAGTCTTTACTTTTTGAAGTTGACCTTCAATTAGGCCTATGATGTATCATTGGTGTTAAGGATAACAGCGCTGTTATCAGTATAACTGCTCTCACTGTCAAAAACTGACATGATGTATCATCCTAAGATAACTTGCGCAGCTATTTTGTGGTGTTATTTTATGCTCGATTAGTGTTATTTGTTATCTGAAACGCACTTATTTCAACGTCATTAAACAACTGAGGCTTCACACTAAAAATTGTCGATGTATTTAAATGAGGTGTAAACCAAGTGCAGTTAAGATAAGATAACTGTTGAAAGTTAACTTAACGCCCATGATACATCATATGCCTGAATATTTGAATTTTGAACTCTCGTCAGAATCTATAGTTAATCAATTTAATTTATATTATAATCTCTTCAAGAACAGCTCAAAAATCGCACAAACCTCGACGTTACGCTATCAGTTGACAGCTTCTTTGACGTTCGGTTAGCAACGATAGCGAAACGTCGAGATTTGTGCGATTTTTAAGCTGTTCAGGATAAGATTACACAAATTTTCTAATTTAATTGTGAACAGCAGAACTTATTTAAGTTTGAGTTTTTTTATGTTTAGAATTCTTCATTCCAATCTTTTTGGATGTAAGTAAGCCACGCCAGGGTTTGACCCTGATACAGTAATATAAAGTACTTTATACTAGTATAGCATAAGGTACTTTATAGTTGCTTGCTTGTCTTCAAATAGATTTTTGTTAAATAGTGAGAGGTGGCAAATCGTTGATAAATACCATTATCAGATTATGTTTTAGTTTTTAACAAGCAATGTAAAATAAGTGTTGGCCTACTAATATCCAAAAAATAGAGATTGGACTATAGTTAAAAATCTCACAATAGTTTTTCTTTTTGAAGAAAATAGTACACGTTGATGTTCTTAAAGCGCCAGTATCATGTGAATTGATTTTTAAGAATGCTCAGCTTGGTGATGAATGTACGTACGTCTTTCAAACGTTTCTTTTCTAAATAATTGTAAAATCAATTGTAAATTGAGCGTTACGAATGGTGCTACATAAGAAATTTCGAATCTCCTAAGAAGCCTAATCACGACGAAATAAATCCTGCGAAACAGGCCCATATGAAATCACTTACTGTATTTAACTACTAGTACCACACTTGCGATTTGGTTTGCCGGGCGGCGAGATGTGCCAAAATTGTTTTGCGCGTTGCGCCACGTGCTTATAGGGCTTCTTTTATCTCTGTGTGTGTGTAAAAACTTCGAAGACTAATTAATTGTTAATATTTTACGAGCTTGAATGTTAGGAAAGACAATATTGTGTCGGGTTGTTTCCCCACATTTTCGACAACATAGTTTTAATGTTACACTTAGAATTTTAATAATAATATTTAAGTGTCAAATGAATGTTGAATTAAATTGTAAATATGTCAGAATTATTGAATGTATAATAAAAAATCCTAATTATTTATGTATAGGAGAGAGATCTAAAATACAATTACAATATCGAAAAGTTAGTTTCCTTTATTCAAACCCTATTTAGATTTCGATGTAATTAATTTAAAAATCAGCATCAATTTATACACAAAACATATTTATTTCATATATGTACAAATGTATACAATTTCTAATGTTTTTTGTGCACCATTAAAATTAATGTACAATAATTTAATTTCCCTAAATTAATTTACAAGTAAATAAATATGAGTATTGTAGTAAATCGTAAATAACAACATGACTTCTGATATGGCTTCTAGATTCAATTATAAAGAATTTTTATGTCAATAGTGTTAGGAAAAGTTGCCTCTCCCTCCTCACTGATTGATAATAATAAATAAGAAATATTTTTACAAAAAAACAACTTATTCTACATCGATTAAATCAGTATTTCCTGCATACTGAACATTGAAACGAGACGTCGTTGAATCAGATGAATAAAAAATCAATTTATTCAAGTCTAGGAGGTTAGTTCGAAAGGCTAAATTGAAAGTAGTCTCTCGTAAAAACTTAATAAGTTAGTTCACTTCTCAAAGCAAGATCAGCAGCGTTCACAAGCCAAGCTTTTTGTGACCGGCGCTGACCTTCCCAACATGTATTGTCTTATCACACACATTCACTCTATATTTTACAAAGTCTTTTTATATCAGTTCTGCAACGTATTCAGGCTGGCCTTCATTGTTGATCGTCAACCCTGAGCCTTTGAACCTCGTTCTGTAACCATCAAATGAGTCACTGTTGCTACCTGCTGGTTCTGGAACTTGGAATGTCGATCCTTGGAATCCCATTGCAGCTTCATAGTACTAGAACATTAAGTTCAAAACAGCCATCAAGCAAACTCAAGTCTGCAGATACAAAGATAATGAGGCAATTGACAGATGGAACTTATTTGTTGACCATTTAAATGTACTAAAAATTTTGCAACTATTCGCCGAATATTTTTTATCCTTCTTCCACATCTGCGTTAAGGTATTCCAAGAATACTATTACATATACTCATTTTATCCGACGATTGTAAAATCGGGCCTAAATATGTTATTCTGAGAGGATTTAAGTTTAAAATATTTACGAACTACTTTCTTTTTGGGACATTCTTATCAATTCATCTGCAAAGCTCTGTGCATTTTTGAAAAAGCTCTGAGCTCATCTAATTTAAACTTAATTAGTCGTTATTCTTGATTTAGTACCAAATAAATCTTTAATGTAATACAATGCAAAGGTAAATCCTCTCTCTTTCTAATTTAGTTTTTCTCTAATTTTACTCAATCCATATTTATACCGAGCGGCAAAACTTTTGAATTTACATAAGATAGGTACTCTAGAAATTACAAATTCATACCATCGGCTCCTTCAAGAAGGCTCATAACTAATTTTAACTTATGACTTACATTAGGTGCTCCTCGAAGTGAACTGTTTGCACTAACTGAGTGATGTGGTACTCCCGATAATGTAGCATAATCCGCCATGTCATCCGCAATTGATAATGTTGCAACATGCGCCGAGCCTCTTCGGTTTGGATGCTGAATTGTAGCATAAGTGTTATCATCCTAGAAAATGACAATAATTCCAGAAGGTTTACAAAATCGAAAAAAAGGTGCTTACAGGTACAAAGTCTTCGCTATCTCGTCTATTTAAGGCATTCTGCTCTGGCTCATTGAAGACCTGCATGGTCAACTCCTGCTCTTCGTAAATCTTCAGCTTCCTATACAGAGTATGCAGTCATAAAAATGGTTTGATGTGCAACTTTTTTGGTTTTGATACGTACTGTTCAATCCACAGAGGATTTTCTGTGGTATTTAAATCATCGATGATTGCCTTTTTGATGAGGGCATCTTTCTTCTTCATATTCGATGGCGTAATCGCCCAGTGTCGCAAGCAACAACAAACAACGATGAAGGTAATGATGCCTACAAACAGGACTATAAGAAGGGCTATTAAGGCAGCCAAAGCAGGGTCGAAAGGCTCTTCTTTATCGACGATGAATGCCGGAAGGACGTTCTCAATCGCAAAACCTGAGTAATAGTCTTTGAGGAAGTCGTATTTGGCGTCGATCACTTTGAGCACGTCGGGTACGGGTAAGATAGTCTGCGTTTTGGGGTCCACCACCAAAATGTACATATCGCTCCTGTAAATTGAATTAATGAATGCAGAGGATTGGATTGTGCGAGGGAAAAATACCATTCATCGTTTTTGTGGCCCATATCATCCGTGTTGTATCTAATTTCGACTATGATGACTCGGCTTTGTGTTGCATTGCTTAGCTCAGCGATTATCTCGTTTTTCTCGTGGATCACTTCTTCGGAAGGTCTCGATAATATTATTCTTATTAATTGGCTTGGTTCGAAAATCCAAATCTGGAGGTGATATACATAAATAAAAAATTACCAATAATTGTAAGTTTGTTTAAAAATACTTACGTGAACTTTGGCGACTGCCTCACGCTCAGGATAAGCCGCCTCTCTTGCAATCACGTCAACGATGAATCGATGTTGATTGTTTTCGGCCAAATAAGTAGCCGTCCGGAGTTGTCCGGTTTGCGTTATGTTAAACGGAGACGGTATAATAGATCCTGAGCTTTTATTCGACCCGTACTTGTACAAGTTGGAGGCCTTGATGAAGTAAGTCAACGAACCGTTTAGCCCAGAATCAGGATCGAAAGCCGTTATGTTGGCCACAAAGTCGTTGATGTTCGCCATGGCGTTAACAGCCGTGTAATAATCGGTCTGCTCGAACATGGGGATGTTATCGTTCAAGTCGCGGACGATAATTTTGGCTTTTGCTATGCTGCTATTGTGAGCTATTTCGTCTTCGATGGCGCTGTTTTTCTCCCGGTTTATCCAGTAGAAGTCCGGCTCGTTGGTGGCAAAAATGTACAAGTCGTATTCGTCTCGTTCTTCACGATCAAAAGATATGTTGGAGTATATGCTTCCATCGGTTTTATCGATGTAAAAGGAGTTATCCTCATTGCCCCAAAGCAAGTAGTAGTACACTCTCGCATGTTGTTCTTCATCTTTATCAATGGCTTTTACTTGTCCTGAAAAAGTTGCCTTATAAGTTTTCTAAAGTTCATCGTTCTAATCCAAAAACGCCGATTTAGATGAAATTTAGCAAATCTTCATTTTGAAGGATTCTTAAAAATTATTGATATAATGGGTGGTATGCACAAAACGAAGTAGATGCTAATACTTCTCAAATTAGTATATTCTTCGAAGTATCTTCTATTACATAAAGTACCTACTGCAGTTCTGAAGCATATACTACGAAAGCGAAGTTTATACTACAGCACGTAGTAAATACTACGCTGCAGTAGTATTTACTATTAAAATGAATCTGAGGCTTTGAAGTAGATACTACAGTAGGTGCTTCTACAGCGAAGTAAAAACTTCTATGTGCTCTTGTGCTCTAGTATCTACTACATCGCATAGTTTATACTACGTTACTATAGTAGACACTTCACTTTCGAAGTAGGTGCTTGAAGTATTAGCATGTACTTCGCTTTATGCATACCACCCATTATTTAGACGTATTTACAATGTTTTGGAGAAACTATCAAAACAATTAGAATGAACTGATTTTTTTTTAAGACGAGAAGATTTTGCCTTTAGTAAAAGATAAATGCTCTTCAACATATAACCATAATAGCCATAGTAAAAATTGTTTTCAGAATCGTTACTATGTTGTATTCTTAGATTTTTTGTTTTTACCTATTCGTTCGTTTCGGTTGCCGTTTTCCGTCACGTAAAACACGTAGGGGTTGACGTTCTTCGAGTCAGAAAATTCGGGTCGGTTGTCGTTCATATCCACCAACAAAACTGTGAGGTATCGAATCGTTTCATACCACTTCGGAACTCCATGGTCTCTCGCTACTAAAATTAACTAAAAACGGACGTAATCTAGTATTTTGAAGACAGAGCAAAATTTTACAAAATGACACACCCCATATTTAGCTTGTAACTCGCGGTCCAGATATTTTTTACTGCGGAGTTCACCGGTGTCGGCGTCAATTGCAAATTCGTTGGTTTCCTGGACATTTTCACCGTTTACTTTGAAGTGGTACGTTATTCTTCCATTTTCTCCGACGTCCTTGTCCATTGCTTTTACGGTCATAACTAAATAATCGGGAATGGCCACATTCTGGAAAAAACATTAGTAGTTTGAGAATTAAAAAGAATCAAAAAAATGTGCGTTTTTCTACAGTTTCGACGAGTAGATTTTCAGTGTTAATTACGTAGGTACTCAACCTAAATAATCGACGAACTCTTGAAACGAGAACGCACTCCTTTGTTAGTTGAAAATGAAAATGAAACACGACGTTTTGTTTCACCAAGCGGAGCGTAGTATCTCTAGTTCACACTCAAAGACATGTTTTTATTTAATTTGGATCTGTTTTGAACGGAAACATACCAGCATGTGCATGTAATTGCACAATTTATATTTTCCATTCCGACTTTGCGGGTTGTTTAACTACACTTTCGTAATTGCAGTACTTATTAATTACATGTAAATATAAGTTGCACATTTATTTATTTCGTGGAGAAACACACTTTCATATTAAGTATTTAGATGTTGGATACGTTGCAGTTTTTCTACTTACATTTAATTTGAATTACAAAATTTACAAATTAAGTTAAGTATAAATAATTTGAATAAAAACTACTTTTAAAATCGGGTTTCAATGATGAGGTTGCGTTGAAGTCTCTGAGATCTTTCATGAATTGAGTTACTTCTAGAAATAATTCATCGGAAAATATATTCCATGTCGTAAATAATAAAATTAAGAGTGTAAGGTATTTAATAATTTAAGGTTTAAAAAAGTTGCAGGGATGTTGAGTCATGTGCAGTGACGGATAAAATTGACAACAAGAGCATGTGCAATCAAAGTGTACACTGAGAAAACAAGATGTGTTAATCCAACCAAAAAACTGTTTGTCCAACAAAAGATTTCGTTTCAATACGTTCAAACAATTTTTTTTTATAATTTAACATTTATATAAATGTCATTAATTTTATTTTGTACTAATCAGATTACCATGTCAAAACAAATAAATCAAATAGCTTACTGTTATGTTACACAAATACTTTGTTTACAATAAACCAAATATTTAGTTGTAAATTTCTGTAATAATAAATTTTATTTAAAGTAACCACACAAAATTAAAATGATATTTTTGTTACAGTAACATGTGTATGTATACCTATTTAACAAAAATTTTAGTGTAATCAACATTTTTATTCACAACAAAAAGAAAACTGTTATATCAATGCATTTTGTTTTCTCAGTGTACTCATCTCATATGTATTATTACACGAAGTTAAAACAAGATGCATGCATATACTCTGAGTTCAACCACAGCAGATGAATCGAAAACCTTGTATTAGAATACATATTATGAATGGGTTAGAAATATGAATAAGTTCTCTACTTTTTCTCGATAGTTTCTTTTAGTCACTAGTTACCCGCGTTGGCATCGCATTGACATTCCCCAGGTCTTTTTCTTATCACAAAAAATACAGCTTCCAAAAAACAATGCAAAAAATCTTATTTTAGCTTTACATACAGGGTGAATGACAATTGTTCCGACAAAAAAAAAACGCATAAGATACACGATATCACAGATTACGGAAAAATGTTTAAAAAATTCTTTTAAACAGTTTATAATTAATTTAAAAATTTACCCAAAAATCAAGCTGCGGCACTGCGTACGAAATACGAGGCCACGTTTTATAAACGCAGCAGTATAATAGGACTATAAATTTTATGATTATTTTTTTATTGGCTTCTTGCCTGCATACAATGCGACCTTGACACATATCTCAATTTCGATTGCACGTTTAACAGCTGGGAACAGAAGTCTGAGTTGTTTCTTTTACGCGACGCACAGTGGTCAATATGCGGAAAAAACCCATTTTTTTAAATGCTGCGAAGAGCATTTTCATTTAAAATTAGTAATTCTTGATGAATAACTGATGTATAAGAATGCAATATGGAAATATATACGATTATTTTGTTAATATACAAGTCCCTAAAGTCGTCTGAGTTGTAATGCTTAATGTAGGAGTCAAAATTCATCATATTTTTATACGAATTTCTCTTACAATGTTATTACTATATTAAAGAAATATTTTTTGTAAACAGCAGCTCTATTAGAGAATATGTTATGCTGAGTAAAAATAATTATTTCAATTGTTTGTGCCATTACAGAGAGGTCTCGAAGAATTGTTAAAAAATGTTTTATGAAAAAATTTAATAGAGCATAATTTTTGAGCGCTGTCGAGCGCTGTGCTCTAACCTATTTTTCTGCATACACTAGACTTCTAATTAAGTGATAAAATACTTTTTAGCTGAGACCACTTGCGACCCTCGTTTTAGGTTAGAGTTGTTCTATATTTGACATACTGTAAATATTGCTTCAACTGTCGATCTATTGGTGTGAAATCTTTATTATTCATACACTGCTTCATAGCGTTTTTCACTGGGACTAAATTGTGCACTGAGTGCGCATTCAGAATATATCCATCTCGTTTTAGTATATGAGGTTAAAACAAGATGAGAATACTCAGTGCATAATTTAGTCCCAGTGTCCTTAAGTTCTTATGGTGTTAAAATTATGTACTAAGTTTATTTAAATTTATTATTTTTATATTTCGGTCTAATTTTCACTCATTTATTTTATTTATTTAAAGACATAATGCATCAAAAAAAGTAAAACTAATTAAAAATGACAACGGACAATGATAATTTCAAAAATAATTCGTTTTTTCCGCATCTCTATAGAACCTAAACCACTGTGCGACGTAATTATTATTAATTTCTAAAATAAGTGGAATTGCGTAAGAAACAAGGGTAACAAATTCGCAAATTATTGTGTAAATAATATTGTTTGTTAATTCGTGCGAACTATTTGCTAGAGCGGAATGTACCAGCCGCTTCGTCCACACAAAAAAGGATTTAAATCTAGTGATCGCAGGGGTCAATGTACGGCCTGACAGGCAGCTGATAGTAAAATCTTTCGTCTTTCAGCTTCAAACAGCTGACAACATAATGCAAGTAGCACAGAATTTTGAGTTGCAAACACGTCTTGAATTTGTTAAACTTTTAGTAGATTTGTGTTAACAATTCGCCACACACAAAACGAAGATATAATAATTAACAATAGAAATAGATTACGAATGAGTTTACTGATTATAATGTTTTAAATTCTGTGAAAAAAGAAAGTGAAAGAAAAATACTAGAAATTCTTAACACTGAGATTTAAATTGTTTTTCGTTTTAGTGGTTTAGGTATTTGTTTACCTGTCAAAGCAGGTGTTAAAAGTGGGGCCGCTGTGATGCTTTGCAGGGATTAATCTGCTTCAGGTGAAGTGCATGCATTTGTCAAGTAAATATTTTGTAGTTCATATCTCACGGCGTTGACCTAAAAACGGAGTTCACGTTTTCACACGACCTTTCCAGTTATAGGTCAAGTTCACGATCGATGCTACGCCGCCGTGTCCACTAAAGCTTCATCTACTATTCTAGTTTTTAACCAGAGGCGCATCGTAGTTTCGGGGCTAATTTTGAATTAATTATTTCTCGAAAACTAAAGTAGCAAGAAATTTTTTTAACATTTTTCCCATACTCTCGGACGTTGCTTCTTGTCATGGTTTTATTTTGTCGGGTTAATTAACAGTCACCCTGTATTTTTATATAATTTTTTTTTTTCAAGAAAACTACGGGCGTCGTAAAATCAATTTCTATTACCAGATAGTTGAAAATTTATTAAAATTCAGCAAGTGGGCGAGTGATTATAAAACAGACGAGTCTATGAATCATAAAAATTTAACAAATTAAAGGAACTTAAACACGTCTAAATTTTTATTATAATTACAAATTACAATAAAAATTGCTTATATTTACTCTAAGCGTAGATATTTTCCAAAACATACGCAATTTTTGAAAAGCGTTGAATTTGAATTAGTTTAAGAAGGAAAACGGTTCAAGCAATGTTGTAATGAGACCACTTATTTTCCTGTGTTATTCCAACCATATTGGAGATTCTTGTTTTAAAAAAACGAGTTAAATTCCAAATTCATTCTCATTGGAATTTCTTTTAATCTATCAATTGAAATACATTTCCATAATTCCTATTGATTCTTATCAAAATTAGTTTTAGTTTTAGAATCTAATTTGTCTAACTTTGTTGTTATTTGTGAAGTTAATTGAATTTGTTGCAATGGGTGCGCCACGATCGACGATAGGCAACCGTACATACACATTTGATACATAAAGTTCATTCTCCATAAGAAAGTAGCTTCGAACCGGCAGCGGCATAGTTATATTAGTTATTTCATAAAAAAAATTGTAGATTTGAAAATAGAACTTTTTCTGAAACATTATCATCTGGTCACCGTTTGTTTCGTGTTTTTTAAATAAATACATTGGAAATTTCCACGTCGAGAGTTAGATTTGGTTTGCATCTTAACCTTGCGTTAAAGTCGCCAATATTTTTCAACATAGCTTTTTTTTGTTACAGTAGATATCATTTACCAATACATGAAGTAAGAAACTTACCTCAATCACCTCGACAGTCGCGTTAGATAACGCCGGCATAATAAACGTCGGCTTGTGTTCATTAACATTAAGCACTTGTATATTAATTATGGCACGATCACTTAACGCCCCGACGCCCTCGCCGTCGCTAGCTTCGACTATAAGATGAAAGTCTTCATTGTGCCCGATCAGCGACTTGTGCGGGTACAAGATCCCCGTCTCCTCCCCCAACAAGAAAATCACTGAAAACACAAAATCGAGACACTTGTAGCTACCCCCAAAGAAAAATAATTATACTCACTTTTTTCATTGCCACTAATTATTTTGTAATGAACGTTGCCGTGAATTCCCAAATCGTCGTCGGTGGCGTTGATCTGCAAAATCGGAACGGGCGGATTCAAGCGCACGTTTTCGATTACGCTGGCGTTGTACACGGATTGATTGAATTTCGGCGGATTATCATTAACGTCGAGGATTTTTATATAGACAGGGACGGAATTGGTGCGCTTTAAATTCCCTGGGGCGCCGTCCATCGCCACAACCTGAATTGTGGTTTCGTTGATCACCTCGTGATCCAAAAATTCCGAATTTGTGACAATAATTTCACCAGTATTCGAGTCAATCCTGAAGTTCTCGCTGTGCTCACCGGTGAGATTGTAAGTCACTTTTCCGTAATCACCAGCATCGGCGTCGACTGCCCTTACTGTAATAACATGCGCCCCCACAGGCGAGTTTTCCTCGATGGAAGCATTGTATGATTTTTGCCCAAAAATTGGGTCGTTATCGTTAACGTTCTTCACATGAACGAAAATCATGGCCGATGAATTCAGTTGAGGTACGCCACTGTCCATTGCGATTACCGTGAAATTCAGTTTTCTTATCTGCTCGTAATCGATTTGCTTCGTAATTTGGACTATACCTGTAGAAAATTTGAGTTTTTATTATGTTTAAAAGGACCAGGGCGGGAGGAAACGTACCTGTTCCATGGTTGATTTCGAAATAGTCGCTCTCGGGGTCTATGACATAACCCGCGATATCTGAGTCGTCGTCTTTCGCCATGTAAGTTGCAACTATCGTCCCCACGGGCTGCTCTTCTCTAAGCTCCAAGTCGTAAATGGGGTTCTGAGGTGTCCAAGGAGGTAAGAAGTATGGGGGGGAATCGTTCACGTCAGTTATAGTTATTACCAACATGCCTAGGAATAACAGAAAGTATTCAGAATTACAGCATCCAACATCCAAAAGATGAGTCTACTTAAGCTTCTCACGCCATGTGGAAAAGAGCTAATGCTAAGTGTAAATAACTTTATTGATCTTTTCTTTTACCTTCTCCTTGTTGTATGGTAGGTGCAGTAATATCCGTGACCAAAACTGTTATCCTAACAACGGCCGCAATGTCTCTTTGAAGGGGTTGAATCACCGTTACTTTACCACTGTTCTTGTCCACGGAAAAAAAATCTTTAAAAACTTCGGTGTTCAGAACCTGGTGGCCGTGCTTGTCGAGAGCTGTAATGGGTTCCGTGGCGGCGTAGTTTAAGGCTTCGGATGAATTTACGTCGGGGTCTAACGCAATAAGCGTGTGGATGGTTGCTCCGATGGGAGCGTCTTCCATTACCTGAAAGATAAGATATTATGTCATAGAAATCTGATCCCATCTTGGAAATTAAATGGTAAACAAGCTGGCAAAGGAAGCAAGCATAAAATTTCAACGAAAGACTGAAGATTAAAGCACAGTTTATATTTGGAGGAAAGTTTTTCTCTCTCTCTGCGCAAAAATAAAAAAAAGAAATGCTTACCTCTGCTCTTTGTGTGGTAGGTACAAAATAAGGTAACTTGTCGTTGGTATTAATGATGATCGCCGTTAGCGTTGTAGTTCCGGTCATACTCGGCGTGCCTTGATCTGCACCAACAACCTCGATATTGTACGTATTCCTCCGGTCATAATCCAGTTTTGAAGCGACCTGAACGAGCCCCGTCAAATTATCTATAGCAAAATCATCAAAAGCGCCCTTCTGCAAGCGATAAGTGATGTTTGCGTTGATACCAGTATCTGCATCGGTGGCTTTCAACTGCGTCACGTTTGAACCTTTGAAAAATCTTCTTCAAAGTCATGTCCGCGAAAGACACGAAACTCACTCACCTATTAGCGCGTCCTCCGCAATGGAGACCATGTAACTATCTCGTTCGAAAATCGGCGCGTTATTATTAACATCACGTATTGTGATATTTACCAGAGCGCTGGCCGTGTATTTACCGTCGTTAGCCTGTCAAAGAGAAATAATCAAGTGCCGCTATTAGGGGGTTGAATTATACTGTTTACCTCAACTGTAAGAATAATGTTATCGTTCGCGTCGGTGTCGTTCGATAAGTCCAGGCCTTTGTTGGCGGTAATTCTGATTTTGCCCGTGTTCGCGTCGATGTTAAACAAATTATCCTCGTTTCCCGCAATTATTGAGTACGTGACATGCGATGTCTTGTCTAAATCGCGCGCGGTCACGAATAATTCAGGATCAAACCTGGCGGCTCCTTCATCGACGAATATCCTATAAACCGGCTGATTGAAAATAGGTGGATTATCGTTGCTGTCTATCAAAGTTATTTTCAAAGGCACGAGCGATGTTTGCCCTTTACCATCATCATCACTGGCCTAAAAGAGAGAAACAAAGATCACTAACGCCGGCTGCTCCAGTTTGATAAATACGGTACATACTTTAAACTGCAGTAAATACTCAGATTTGGTTTCATAATCCAAGCAATCTTCACGTCCTGGATTCTCACAATCAGCGACAGTTATTGCACCGGTGCGATTGTTCGCAACAAATTTTTCCGTCCCGCTTCCGGCTAACTGATAAATCAAACCGTTTTCACCAAATTTCCCGCTGTCTCTGTCTTTGGCCACGATCGTCGTGACCAACGTTCCAGGCGAGGCCATCTCGCTGATGGTGGCCACGTAGCCTTCTTGATCAAAAGTGGGAGCGTTGTCGTTTGCGTCCGTAACGGTTACCGTAATGGTGGCGGTTGATGAAAGCAGAAGATCCGTGTGTATTTCCTTGGCTATCGCGAGTATGATGAACTTCCTCTGGTTCGGGTCTTCGTAATCCAGAGAGCTGTTCTTGATGCGTATGGTCGCTTGCGTCGAACCGGAAGCCGTCTTAGGTTCTATGGAGAAAGCTCCTGATATGTCATCCAATGACAAAGAGAATATCGAATTGCTTCCCTGAAATAAAAATGTAATCGATAACTGGCTGCTGTATTTTCTGTTAATTTTATCTACGCCCGATTTTACAATCGTCGGATAAGCAGGGCTTTCAAGGAATTACAACTCCAAACTCGATGAACACAGAAATTATGTGTATGTTAAGCAAGGTCACCACTGGCCAAAACGAAATATGGAAAGTAAAGACCAAATATCTATAAATGATATCAAGTAAAAAGGGCTTAATCATTTTGAGGAGTTCCAAATCCAAATTCTTTGGACAAAAGTCAAAAAGGAAAACAAAATCCAAGAGAACTGAGCTTATCAGGAACAAAGACGACACAATGAGATTGAATGACAATATAATAAAAACAGAACCAGAGACCCAAAGCTCAAAATATTTAATCTACAACGCAAACAAATTGACAAATAACTATTTTTTGATGACAGCAGACGTCCAGTTGCAATAATCCAATAAAGTCCAAAAAATAACTAGGAATTTTTTTTACTGATTCAAATTAATGAAAATAATAAATTTACCAAATCTGGGTCTTTAACTGTCATATTGAGATTTGGTAAAGGCGACCCTTCCGCTATGTCTTCCGGAATTTCCACGTAATACTCTCTTTGGTTGAACATTGGCGGTTCGTCGTTGACGTCCTTGATGGTTACCACAGCTTCTGCGGTCGACATGAGCAGTGGATCGTCGATTTTAACACCGTCCACTAATTCCCTGGCCTAAAACCAAAACTTTTCGCATTGAATACCACGGGGAAGTGTGGTGAATAATTACCCTAATATTGAAAGTGAGCACGCCAGTTGGGCTATCTAAGGCTTCCCTATCTAGTGGCTTTGCCGTCCGCAATTCTCCAGTCACGGCATCCAGTAAGAAGTAATTTAAAGGATCTAAGAAAAAGGAAAATATTTTGTAATGGAATTTCTCTGAACGCTTGTCAATGATATTACAATTTCTTATTTAATCACAGCTACGGTTACTTGTTTTTAGTTTCTTTGAGTAATATTACTTTATACTTCGAGTGTTGCAATAAAACTTGATTAAGTGTAATTGAGATGTTTCCATTTAATTGAAAAAGTTCGTAACGAAACGCGAGTACGTACTATTGACTAGTTCATAAACGATCTTCCTGGGCATCTGCCTATCACCGTCTTCGGCATGCACAGTCATAATCAGTGTATTTATGGGTACATCTTCGAACACTTCAGCTTTGAGATCGCCATAAAATTTCGGCGGCGTATTCTGCACATCCCCCACGATGACGTCCACCTCTGTGCTGCTGTTCAGATCTCCATCCTGAAATAGGTTTTTGATAGCACAAATTGTCTGATGAAATTTGCATCCCCTACCGTCGCCGTCAGCAAAAACTTGTAAGATTCCTGCACCGTGTAATTGAGCATTTCATTGAGCGTTATGACGCCCTGGTAACTATTCTGCGACGCTTCTAGCGCGTTAATTCGGAATTTTGAGCAGGCGTCTTTAAATTCGGGCAGTTCAACGCATTTAATTTCGATCGTGTTTCCTGTTATATCCATGTCGGTGACGTTAACGTGAGAAAAAACCGTGGTCCCCACGGGGGTGTCTTCTTTAATTTCAAACATATATGGCACCTGCAATTATTGAAGAATAATTACCATGTAAGATTAATTGAAAATCTGGAGCTTATTACATTTAAAAACATAGGAGCATTATCGTTTTCGTCGAGTACAATAACTGTGACGGGTACTTTAACGACGTTGTTCCCTCCGACGGGGGCGTCCTTAATTTCGTCCTCGATCGTAACGAAAAAGTCTAAAGTGTCGTTCACCTGTAACCCAGCGAGCGTTAATTACATGCGAAGGGGTGCGAGGCACGTGTTACAAAGACCTCACGATCCAGGGGCTTGACGAGGACGACCTCGCCTGTATCGCGGTCGACCTTGAGTAGATCGGTGCCGTACAAGCCGAAATGAACGGGGCTGTTCTCCGGATCCGTTCCTTCCAGCTTTGCTACGACCTCGCCGACCGGAGTTTTCTCTGAAAGTGCTAAATTATTCATATCCAACGAGAACGACGGCGGCAGATTCGCTAAGCAGGCTGAAACAAAAAAAAAACTTGCTATGTATTATCAAAATAATACAAGAATACAATTTTCTATAATAATTATTTGTAGTGATAGATTATGAATTATTTCAGAGATTCATACAAAACTGTAAAATATATTTTTGTAATTATCTTTAATTATCTATTACGTTGTCATGTCCATTATTTTTATTTTATTTTTTTGCTTCTTCATTACTTATGAATGTTCTTATCTTTCAGATTGCATTTCAATTCTATTCAATTTATGATCAAATTCTATTCTTCTGTGAGGGACAGGTGGTTAAAAATGATTAAAAGAAAGGGGATGAATTATCTTTTACTTTCGAATTTAGGTACCAATTTACAAGGCCTCAGCTCTTCTAATTATCACGTCGAAAGTAAAAGAGGGATTCTATTTTTACGCCCAAAATCTATGGCTATAATTTAACTTATATGTAAAATATAATTAAAGATTAATTCAAAGTAATGTCAAATAAAACAATACAAAAAAAATTCAAAACGATATTATGCAAAAGAAATTCAGAATAGTTTTACATAAAGAAGAAACGGCATTCTGTATATCAAATAAAGCGGTTGTTAGTTTCTAATAAGATAACTAATTGGCAAATAAATAAATGTTCGCTCATCAAACCCATGGTATTCGATACAGAGAAACAGACGGACTTATGACTGGTCACAATCATAGCCATACGATCATTGCCACTTCTGCCGATGACTTTACAGTCATGCGTCTTTTAACTGTGTGATGATGTTTCATGATAACCAGCCGTCTTTTATATAGTTCGTACCGGAAATTCCGATTATGCACATTTTTTTTCATGAGTCATCGAGGCATTCCCTAGATCGACCGCTCTTATGGCCATTTGCACCAATCACTTTAAGCTGAGCTTAAATTTAAGTCGTGTTTATAATGTGATATTTCATGTTATAATACACGACATTGAACAAGTCACATTCTAAGTAAGCTGAGCTTATTTTGTTCGGTGCAAACCAGGGTTAGTCATGTTTTGTTTGATTTAAAATAAACAAACTTTTTTTTACATAATACCGGCGCGGACTCTTTGATGATGCAATGTGCACACACAGAAAACGTTTTGTTTGGATACAGTGAATGCGTTTATTTTTTTAAACGAAAGCTTATTTTATATTGATTCGAACATTTTTATTTAAACTGAATACAAAAAATGCATCGAATGTTATCCAACCAAAATTTAGGTTGTTCTAACATTTTTCTTTTCTCTGTGTAACACAGAATAAACGCATTGACTGTATCCAAACAAAGCGTTGGTTTGTTTATCGGAATTCTTTGAATGTAATTTTATTGCAAATGTCGTAGCCAAAATTATTTTTAAGGAATGAGTTAGCTTGTAATTTAAAATGTTTAATAAATATCTGTATATCAGGGAAAGTTTGTTTATGTTTTGATGACAAACCTAGCCGAGGAAACGTAAAATATTAAGAGGAGAGGAAGGGCAGTCTTCGCGTGAATGCAAAGTGAGAAACATCGGTGAAGGGCGTAACGAATTGGCCTGGTGTTACGCGTTGAGTTGACGGGATGTGTGACCTAGAGGGGGGCTGCAGAATATTGGCCTGAGGAGGCAATGTTCTGGCAGAAGTAGCATCGCGGTACACCCTGTTTATTTTATTGGCAATGCGGGATATCGTCCTGATGGCGATGATCCGGGGCACTGCAGGGGGTGATACCGTGCACCGGTATACGATATCGTGTGTGACTTATCGCAATGGTCAGCACCACTGATGAAGTGCACGATGTCGGCAAGACAATCAGCTGGGATTCCGATTCATTGTGAATGGGATTTCAGTTGGTTGTGTTCCTGACCTGGTGGAAGCATTGTGATCCAGAAAGGTCTAACTTGACATGATGCTCACTGGATCGGAAACGGAGTGTGCTAACACTTACGCGGTCAGTGACATCAATTGATCCTAAGAACGTAAGCTTAGGAGGCAAGGTATGCTAATATCCATCGGAAGGGTGGGTTTTCGAATTACAGGTGAATGTGCGGTTAATGCATGCGAGGATAACGTCAACGTCCAAGGATAACTTCTGTAGTGTCCATTATCAATGTGAGGGAATGGTTGCTACTAGAAGCACCGTTGGATTTCCGCGGGGGCGCGCAGGCTCCCCGGTGAGTAGTATTTGATATATTTTCGGACATCCGTTGTAAATCGCATTGTTTGTTGTATGTGTATCTGTTTCTCACGATGCATCGTATGCGCGATAAGCGAGATGAAGAGAGAAAGAGAAAACTAGAAGGGACTAACCAGCGAACGAGTGTTTATCAGAACGAGGTATGCTACTGGGAAAATGTTTAAAAAATTCTAATTAAGAAATTAGAATAAATTAAAAGTTTACCATATTTAAAGTTGGTTCTTGTCCGATGAAATTTGTATCACAAAATCTTTTAACCGGATACTAAATCGCGCACAATACACTTAACGTTTCATCGTCGTTCGACAGCTTCGTCAGAAGAGAAAAATATAAACAAGTTGTCGAAATAAACAAGGTTGTCAACGGAAACAGTTTCCGATTTCAGATTTTGTGATATAAAAGTTTACCCTAAAATCTTGTTACGATACTGCTTAAGGAATGCAACGCAACGTTTTATAAATAAAGCAGTAAGAGTGCAATAGATTTTACAGTTATTACTCTAGTTCAGCGCAATGACCTTGCCCCACTTACTTGACGTATTTATCAGCTGGTTCCGAAAATAAAATCGACATTTTTTTACGCAATATAGGGTCGAGATATCCATCTCCTATTAAAGTTATTCGACAAATAACTTGATTTTTTGATTGATTGTTGATTGATTTTTTATGAATTGTTTCCATGGTAGTTATTCGTCTAATAACTATTAGCCAATTTATTAAGAGGTGGATATCTCCGCCCATGGTCCCTGCTAGGAAAGCCACGCCGATGGTAATATGAATTAGTAGGGTCACCTTAAGTGCCATTATTAATTTGATATTTTATTAGTGAACTTAAATTCTAGAAGTGTTTTTCAATAAGCTATGCTGCGTAGTTTTTTGTCAAAAGTCGACTTGCGTAATCTGCACGACGCGATGCGACGTTTTCTACAATGCGTTTTGTTTCACCGAAAGCAGATAAGCGTTCTCTCTCTGCTAAAAAGGAAGCTGCATAGCTGATGCAAGAAAAAAAACGCTCGTTTAATTGAAGAAGTGAGCCGTAAGTAATTAAATCATTTTTTTAAATAAGAATTAATATAAGCTACTAATTATACTAGAAAGTTGTATCACAAAATCTTCTAAGCGGACACTAAATCGCGCAACTATACACTTTACGTTTCGCAGTCGTTCGACTGCTTCGTCAGAAGTGAAAAATATTTTTAATATTTTTCACTTCTGACGAAGCAGTCGAACGACTGCGAAACGTAAAGTGTATAGTTGCGCGATTTAGTGTCCGCTTAGAAGATTTTGTGATACAAATTTCATCGGACAAGAACCAACTGTAAATATACTAGAAAGGATGATGTTTAAATTGCTGGGGATATTTGGAAATCGAGATCAACACAGGAGCGACGATTATATTGTAAAAGCTTCCGCGCCAATATGAAGGTCGTCACATTCTGAAATAAAAATATCAGATACCTACTAACAGCTCTGGAATGGCATGAGTTTTCGTCAACGTGACCGTGGCTTCAATTTTCAATTGCAATTTTTTCGAAAACTATTAACTTTTGGTTACAGACAATCGTTACCATTAATCAACTCTTAAAGTCACCCGGTATATTATTTTTTACACTTTTATATTATATTTATTACTGCTGGTCCTTCGAGCCGGGTGTGGTTCATATCCGGCTCGAATGAAGTGACTTTATTTTCAAACTAAACTGAGAAAAATAACAACTCAAATAATAATTTGTGTTGCTTCTATTTTTTATAGTATTTGATCGTGTTAATCGTGAATTTCGTCGATCTTTTTATGTAATTATGTATGTGTAAAAATTGCAAAAGAACGTTGTCCTTTGCCCATTTCCACATGTACTTCCATGTTTGAACTATCGATGGAATTTTTTTCTGTTCGATTTGTTTGCGCTCTGCAAAAGCATTGTTTTTCGCGCCCTCGCGCACGAAGGATTTATTGCCGAAATATCGGAACCAATAGTCATATATTCCAGAAATTTATAGCAATTTACGAGATTCTTCTCCGGCAGATTTGAATAATGCGCCCGCTGCGAAAAAGATTCATAATTTTAATTCGTTATCGTCCTCGTTATCTGGCGGACGCTAAATCGCCCGTAAAAATTACACCGTGATCTACGACCGTCCGTCCGTTCGTCCGGGTAAAAATTTGATTCGCTCATTGAATGCCGACGCCGTAAATTATCGTTCGACGTGCGAAAAGAATAAATTCCGGAATTTAAAATTTTACGGGACAGTATGTTATCGCAAACGTGTGATTTAAAGCGAAACACGGAACAAACGAGCGACCGGAGGACAATAAACAAGATCTTATAGAAGCTGCATTAATTATAGATGGTTTTTTGATAAAAAGAAGGAACTCAAATTACTTCAGTGGAATTATGAGATAGTGTATCAAAGAAGGCGCTTGTCTAATGCAAGATCAACTTTCATAGCACACGGATTTCAAAATCGTTAATTACAGCCAGTCGTCTTATCATTAACATAAAAAGTTTAGTTTTCATCATTTCGCTGCCTTAAAGTTATAAGGTTCTATGTTATATATCAATCATGCATAACATAGAACCTTATAACTCCAAGGCAGCGATTTCCTTTTCACCTTTTTTGTTGCTGTCTTTCTTTTTTTCTTTCTGATTCAATAGTTTGCCCAGTGTCCCGTCCCATAAATAAGGGGTCACCATGCAAAAAATAAAACGTATAGAGTCCGTGAATGTAAACGAAAATGGTCTGCTTCGGTAAATTTTTTTGTGAATTGTGTATTCCTGGTCCTGTTTGCTTATTATTCTATGTGTCATTGGCACGCTGACGTGACGTAAAACGATAATAAAACTGACCCGCTCAACATAATAACACGTATTGCTGGGGTCTTTGGACTCCGATCGTCTTGTCATTACTTACCGCGATGTTTACAGCAAGTGTTCGAAATGCCCTTCGTTGCCTTCCACACGGCGACGAAAATTTGCTTGAACTAATGTTTGCTGCTGCCAGCTCTTGTTGTTGCATCAACTGGCAAAAGAAGCGTCGCTGATGGTAATCCTCTTTTATCAAGTGTTGCACACGTTGCACGTGATAGGGATGTAACAAATTTTCTCTCTACAGTACACAACAATTCGTGGCACGCCAATTTTACGTGCACTGCGGCCTGGATTATTATTATTATACATTAGAAGCATATCCGCATATTCTAGAGTCATAAACATGCTGCGATAGGTGCTTCTATATAAACACAATGTCACAAATGGATTGATTAATCATTGTGATTCGCTGAAAGCTCTCGCCTTGCGGCACAATAGGGGACGAGTTGCGCAGGTCAGGGAAGGTAGGTACGGACTTAGTATTATACTTTAGCACATCTCCCAAACGATGCTGTTTTCGTAATTTTGTTAGAGGAAGAGGGACAGCCTGTACATCAGTTATCAAGTTCTTTATATCGTTTCTTATTCTGCCTCGTATTTTACAGGAACACATCCTTCACAGTTACTTCATACTTAACAATTCTTTAAGTTCACAAAATCTTCTAAGCGGACACTAAATCGAGCAACTATATACTTTACGTTTCGCAGTCGTTCGACTGCTTCGTCAGAAGTGAAAATTATGTTGTCAAAATAAACAAGGTTGTCAACATAATTTTCACTTCTGACGAAGCAGTCGAACGACTGCGAAACGTAAAGTATATAGTTGCTCGATTTAGTGTCCGCTTAGAAGATTTTGTGATACAAATTTCATCGGACAAGAACCAACTGTAAATATCAATTCTTTAAGGTTAAGAAAATGGATTTGAATAGGACAAAAGCAGATGCGTTGCAAAACGATTTTTCTTGTTTGGCAATTTCAAAAATTACGATCGTAAATAAAATCAAAATGATTGCCAAAGTAAAACTCGCTCTACAGAATACGTTTAACGGCCGTTATAAAGAAAACACATCGCATTTATAATGAAACCGTTTTTATCCGTCTATATCGCGCGCCGGAGATCCGTAAAAAGGACATCAGGTCGTGCTCGAACTTTATTGCAGCAACCTCGTATAAAACTTTATACTTAGATCTTTATCCGGAAGCCCTCCGCGTTTACAGTTAATAAATAAGCGCGTAAAGCGTCTTCGCCGGATTCTTTATAATGATTGCGCGTCGTGACGTGTGTAGTAGTAGCTTCCGGCGCATCGAAGAAACGAAAACGAAACATGATTACGTTAATCTGAAATTTTTAAGGGAAAACACCGTATTCAACTGTGCGTAAAATTAACGCCAAACAAGTTTATCTCGTCTCTCCTGAAGCCCCCCTGCAATTTATTCGATACGGCGAGGACGACGCCACGCGCCGTCATATTTGAATTATGCCGCTGCCGAAAAAGATTCGCTCCGGAGACAAACGCTTTTGAGTAATTTTATTGTGCAGATTACTTTTGAATCCTCAAAGGTCTTTTTTTGGATGAAAGCGGAGCGTAAAAAAGCGCTCCTCCGGATTTCGGGCTGTACAGAAACACGATTTTTGACGCGGCGCAATTTTCTACACGACAAATCATCCGAGGAATTTAAATAAAATCGTGATTTTAAACACGTTTAAGCTGAACGGTAAAAGCAAAGCTTTCAAAGTTAAAATCTCATTTAAATGTACAAGTTTGCAGTGTACTCGTAGTTAGCGAATGCTCTCTTTGCAATTAGTTGCGCGTCGTGTTCCTCGAGAAATGCAATTTTCAGTTTTCAACTTCCGAGCACAATCATATTTTATATAAAAAAAACACAAAATTTGTCAGATATTTTACACGTTTTATTATAAACGTAGAATAACACGAACAGAAAAAAATGATGAGTATGTGCAGCAAAAGCAGTGCTAGAGGGATACCAACAATTTCCTGTTTCATATAAATTATATTTAATTTCCGGAGACTTCCGGTTATACCGGAAATAAATTCCTATTTCCTTATTTTAAACGGAACTTATTTTCAGTTAACATTTCAACGTATTAAAAGCGCGAAGCTGGAAAACAAACTTAGCACCAGACGGAAAATTTTATCTCATTATACGCAACTAAATACCAATTTGCTTTGCAAATGAACTCACACGTGTATACAGGGTGACTGTTAATTATTAACCTGACAAAATGAAACCACGATAAGAAGCGATGTCCGAGAATATGGGAAAATGTTAAAAAATTCTTTCTACTTTAGTTTTCGAAAAATAATTCAAAATTAGCCCAAAAAACGACGATGCACCCCTGGTTAAAAAATAGAGGAGCAGATGAAGGAAATAAATACCCTCATAAAAGTGTCTTGTTTGTTTTATGATGGGTATGGCGGCGTGGTATCATGAACTTGACATTCAGCGGAACTTCAGTCGATTCCGTTTTTAGGTCAATGCCCGCCCGACTCCATGAAATACGAACTACAAAATACCGCGTGATTTTTTTAATTTTTTATCAACTCTTGCCATGGAATTTGGACAGCATGTCGTAGCTTTACTGTAAAACAGCAAAAAGGAGTGCAATGACGTACTTTTCACTTAAGCTAAGACACGCCGTCCAGATCTCATGGCAAGAGTTGATAAAAAAATATAAAAATCACTCGGTATTTACTTGACAAATGCATGCAAATCACCCGAAGCAAATTATTCCATGCAAAGGATCACAACGGCCCCATTTTTAACACATGCTTTGACAGGTAAACAAATAAAACACTAAAACGAAAAACAATTTAAATCTCCATGTTATGAATTCCTAGTATTTTTCTTTGATTTTAATTTAAACTGTATTGCAAATAAAGTTTATTTCCACAACAAACGTGTCCATCACCAGAATTGTAAACATTCTAATCAGTAAACTCATTCGTAATCTATTTCGATTAGTATAATTTCGTTTTATATGTGACGAAGTATTAACACAAATCTGTTAAAAGTTTAACAAATTGAAAACGCGTTTGCAACTCCATATCCTGTGCTTTTAGCGCACTTATTCATATTATTTCGTCAGCTGGTTAAAGCTGTGTAAGAGTTCTTCCACCTAACACCTAGTATGCCGTCTGCACACCCAACCATTTTACTTTCACCTCTTTCTAATTTACCTCCAAATTTTGCTGTATTTTTCCTATTTGAGATCTAAAAGTCTCGCAGATGTAAAGAAGCAATCGAAGCACGGGGCTTCTGATTGTTTCAGTCAGTTTATGGACAACACGTTCGTCAAGTGTTCCTTCGATAGAATTAACTTCTTTGCCACTTTATATGTTGGTATCATAAACGTAACCAGTAACAGCATCGTATCTAATCCATAACTTGATTCCACGTTTTACTGGTTTCATCGGAAGATACTGTGTTACATTTTTAGCGTTTTCGATTCACTTGCACCGGTTGCACTCAGTGTATTTGCATCTTCTTTTAACCGCATCTAATAACACGAGATGAAGATATTCTGAGTGCGCACTAGTGCAGTCAATCGAAAACGCTATTTATTTTCGACTTAGATAATACCTTCTCTTTTGCTATACCTGTGAGGAGGATAGCATACCCTTGTTTCGAATTTTCAATACGTTGCGCGTGTGCCGGAATTTCCCAGTATCCCTTGCGTGAACCGACGCCACAGTCTACATACAGTCTGTTCACTTGGCGTCGGTACCTTTGATCTTTGTGTCTTCAATGCAACCACTGCGCATTCTTCCGTGCGTTGATTCTTACGTGGCGCAAACAATTTAAATTTAAAATCCTGCAGTGTTTGCAGTTGCTCGAACCAAGCCCGTAAACCAAACTACGAATAGAAGCAGCGAGACTACTGCGCATACTTCCCCGAGTTTCCAAGAATTTTGTACGCGAAACTAGCGCCAGTGACAAGACTGTATGTAGACTGTGCCGACGCGAGATCCATTATTGATTGTCTGGTCGTTCATTGGAGTGCACGTGTGAGTTGTGTGTCCGACGTCCGTTCACGTAGGCCATTTTTGATGCTTTCAGTATCTCGTGATACATTTTGCTGTGTGACAAGATACCATCCTTCGGGGTTTAGAAGTTGGGGGACGTTGTTTATTTCTTCGAAGCAAGAATTGACTCGGCCTGAGCCTGATTTTGTGTCTTTACGGGCACCTCGCACTTGATCGACTCCATCGCATTCCGTCAATCGGGGTTTCTTCTTTTGGTTTGTTTAGGTCCCTCACCGTTTCCTACGCTGATTAGACTTCTGCGCTTCGTATTTGTGACTGCCTGTTTCCACGCGGCCCCTTCGAACTCGCCGTTGATCGCATCGAGGGAAGCACTTAAAGCAGTTTCACCGGCCTAAGCAGACCTCGATTCTTACCAGGCTAAAGCAGTCTTACCGGCCTAAGCAGACCTCGATTCTTACCGGGCTAAAGCAGTTTCACCGGCCTAAGCAGACCTCGATTCTTCCCGGGCTAAAGCAACTTCACCGACCTAAGAGGACCTCGCGGCTAGCAGCCATAAGAACCACGGAATTCTAAGGTCGGAACAAACCAAATTATTTCTTTTTCGTATTATTAAGAACACATTTTCTTTGTGTTGAATGTATTAATATTTAAATTTACAGTTGGTTCTTGTCCGATGAAATTTGTATCATAAAATCTTTTAAGCGGACACTAAATCGCGCACTATACACTTAACGTTCTGACGAAGCTGTCGAACGACTGCGAAACGTTAAGTGTATAATGTGCGATTTAGTGTCCGCTTAAAAGATTTTGTGATATTAATATTTAAATTACTACTGTTCTTTGTCGTTGAGTTATTGTTCAGTATTTTTCGTTTAATGAACTATTAGTCGCGAATTTGCGGAATTTGTTACTGAATTAATATTCACGTATTTAATGTTGCTTTCAACGAAGCAAAATTTACTGATTTTGACTGTAAACGCTAGCGAAGAGGCGCAATCGCGAACGGCAAATTATCGGTTTGTAATTTTATATTTTTGGAAACGTTTTGCGACACTTTGCACCACCATTGATTTACATTTTCTGGGGTGTGCAATATACGACTCAACCCTTTTATCTTCGTTTCGAAGTTTCATTTCGGATATACCCTTCCCCTTATAGCGGTTGCTCTCCTAATTGCGGTACGACATTTCGACCGTCCCCTCCGGCGGAGAACTGCAACTATTTCGATACCCCATATCACCTTGGGTGTAGCTTGGGTCACATTCAATCGCTGGTGGCGCCCTTTTCCGAAAACGACGTGACGTTTTGTGGTCTTGGCTATTTAGTCCCCAATTTGGTCCCACGACCGTCTTCACTGAGCTCGGGTACAAAAGGTTCGACCCAGGTAATGTTAACTCCATGGTATGCAGCAACTGAACATTTGGTAGAGATCAATTAACTAAGATACTCCAACATTTTTTTAAAAAACGACCAAAAGCGTGACAATTACCTTAGGCTTGACCGTCCTTTGAACTTAGCCATTGCTTCATCTACAGATTGATACGTGAAATCTGTTCTTGCCGATAGAAATGTCTTCTTCAAGCAAGACACTAGATCTTCTAGATAATAAATTTTGGAGGCAGTTTCTGGTTTCTCAGGATCATCGAAGTACAACTTAGCTTCTTTTATCGCAACATTTCCGAGTGTTTTTTTTGGGACTAGTACATCTGAAAAGCCGGAACACGATTATACGACACGATAAGCATGCACCCCAGTAAGATCTTTATTTCGCCGGGAGATGTTGGCCGAATCTCCCTTTTCTTTGTTTTTTCCAGTAACTGTAAACGGATATTTGTATAATGACTTATTTATATTAGGAAACTCCTAGGAAAAAGTTTTAAAAAACAATCAAGTACTGTCGAGTTTCTGTTGATATCTGCTGTTATGGTTGTCTTTTCTCGGAACAGTTTTCTTTGGTATGAAATTATCTACATTTCTGGTCCATAAAAATTTGGTGGGTATTATTGATAAAGGAAGAGGATCATCATCTTCACTATTAGCTATACTTTCGTTATCACTACTTTCAACTTCTGCTTCATTATTTCCGTTGCTATATTCATTGTCGCCTTCCATCTCTACTTCTTCCTCTTTTCTCTCATAATGGGTGGTATGCATAAAACGAAGTACATGCTAATACTTCAAGCATCTATACGTACTTCGAAAGTGAAGTACCTACTACAGTAACGTAGTATTTACTATCCGATCTAGTAGATACTAGAGCACAAGAGCACGTAGAAGTTTTTACTTCGCTGTAGAAGCACCTACTGTAGTATCTACTTCAAAGCCTCAGAATCATTTTAATAGTAAATACTACTGCAGCGTAGTATTTACTACGTGCTATAGTATAAACTTTGTTTTCGTAGTATATGCTTCAGAGCTGCAGTAGGTACTTTATGTAATAGAAGATACTTCGAAGAATATACTAATTTGAGAAGTATTAGCATCTACTTCGTTTTATGCATACCACCCAATCTTCGTCTGAACATTTTTAGTCCGAGTCTTCACTGTCACCGCTTTCATGGTAAGGGTCTTCAATCTCTTCTACGTCCGACAAATGTTCAGCATAGTACTCTAGCTGTTCCTGTTTTAGGCGCTCTCGTTTACGATCCATCCTGACAAAATTTCCTTACTTTAGTACATGAAATTCTGCTGGGATAGATATATCCCACGCTTCAGTGCTGCAGGGATGTATTTGTCCCAGGCGAAAAATAAAGAAATAATAAACACTAAACTACACATTAACATGTCAAGCCGGGACACGGAACGACTGAAATATCTCATCCCAATGCATTTTAAACCTATCTATTTCATTGCAGAGTTTAAAAAAAAATTCAGGATATATATGACCCAGCTGAGGCGAAACAGTTAAACTGCATACAGACAGCATGTCTCGGGATGTGCGGCGGACGGCCTCAGGTCGATCCGAATGCTGTCGGTGCTCAGTGTAGAAGTAATATTTTTCATCCAAATTTGTTTTCTGGCGACTTCGAACAACTGGATTAACGGAGAACCCTCTCATACGTCCTCATGCAGAATTTTAACGACAGCGCGACAAGGCAATTCTGTCCTTTGTCAAGGTTCTGTTGATGAGTAACTGCCATGACAATACTATTGGGATTATAAAAAGAAAACTGAAAAATGGTACATCAAAAGATTTTGAATGCCCAGAAGCCATCATATTTTATAACAAATATATGGGCGGAGTAGATCACGCCGATCATATGATTACTCTATATGACTTAGACAGAAAAAGTACTAAATGGTGGAAGAAAGTGTTTTATGGGTTACAGCGGTTTATAATGCCTTTGTTATCTTTGCAGAAGTAAATCACAAGAAATCTAAATTCATTGATTTTGTTGTTGAGTTGACTGAATATCTAATAAACGTAGGAAGATCAGAAGCTACAGTTAAAAGGACAAGGATGGAAGGAAGTATTCCAAAAAAAGGTCAAGTTTTGTGCGAATATTGGCGATCATCTCCCGATAGAAACTGGCGGACGAAACAGATGCATTCGTTGTAAGGCAAGAAAAATTGAAAAACGAACCAAGTTTACATGTCGTCATGTCAAGTACCGTTGTATGTCACTTGTTTTACATCTTGTCATACATAAAATGTAAAAAAGTAAATGTTTTTGCAATAGGTATAAGAATAAGGAAATAAGTTTGAAATGTTGGTATTTTTACATTACTTCTGGGACGTATGTGTCCCAAGCACAATACTGCTGCGACATATGCATCCCAAGCCTCTTTTCCAAAAAATATTCAAAATAAAAACTTGTCACACAACTATTTTAGGTCCATATCAATGCATTTATACCATTAAACAAGAAAAAACTTTAAAAGTCAAAAGTCGGAGTGAAAGGGTTAACATGTCTGCTATGGAAGATCAAGTATTACAAGCTTTATTCTGAGTAAAATCGTAAAACGTTTATGACATACGTATGCTGTGAATTTTGCGTTTTAGTCGAAAAATACCTACTTTTTTAGGTAAATTTATAATCAATTAATTACAAACTGTTAAACAGATTTTTTTATACATTTTCTCGTAATTTGTGACATGCATTCACGGGACTTGATCAAAAATTAATAATATAGTAAAATGCTAGAGACGTTTAAATCAACTGTAGCCTAATAGTTTTATTGTCTCCGTGCAATAATGAGACGAAAAATTTTACTATCAGCTGCCTGTCGGGTCGTGCGTTCATCCCTGCGATCACCAGATTTAAATCCTTGCGATTTTTTTTTGTTGGCGAAGCAACTGGTACATTACATTCTAGTAAATAATCCGCACGAATTAACAAACGATTATTTACACAATTATTTGCGAATTTGTTACCCTTATTCCACAATTCCGGTTGTTTTAAAAATTACTAATAATTACGTCGCGTAAAAGAAACAACTCAAACTTCCGTTTCTAGCTGTTTAACGTGCAATAAAACGAAATTGAGATATGTGTCAAAGTCGTATTGTGTGCAGGCAAGAAATCAATAAAATAATAATCATAAAATTCATAGCCCTATTACACTGCTGCATTTATAAAACATGGCGTCGTAATTCGTACGTAGCACCGCAGCTTGATTTTGAGGTAATTTTTGAATGGTTTCATTTTGTCCGGTTAATTAACAGTCACCCTGTATGTATTAAGAAATAATGCAAAAATCGAAAATGAAAAAGAAACTTTAATAACGAGTCTCATTAACAGGCACAGTTTCAGATATGGAAGAAAATGAAAATGTTTTTGTTGTAAAATCTTAATGATGTAATTGCCATTTTAATTTATCAAAGCATCATTACCTATTCCTTTTGAAGTTGCGGCTCCTTCTAATTAGCTTAATACATCAACCAAGTAATTCCTCCATGTAAGTATCAGTGAATTAATAGTGGCGTTGCTGACCCTTTGGTCGCCTTTCAGCGAACCATCGGCTTAGCCGAATTCACCGCCGCGCCGGAGGAAGCAACTAACATAATTAACTAATCGAGTTTGCTTTGCGCCCAGTTATTCCAGATTTTCCGCCGATCGACGCTTTTTTTTGCTTCTCCTCCCCCCCAATTCGAATCGCTGTCCTCACTGATTCACATCAAAAATAGAATAAATTATTCGTTTCAGCGCCTGTAATAAACGAGCAAATTTGGGTTGTAATTTGGGGCAGAGCTCGGGATTTTTCACGGTTTAACCCGTTCCGGAACAACGCCCGATCGCTGTAAATATCGTGTCAATAAAAATAAATTTGGCATTTTAACTGCGTCCGTGACAAATGCGTTTAATTTAAAACAAATTAATAATGCACGGCGTGTGCATACACACGCTGCATATTTGCATTATAATGTGTGCTGAATTTTATTTTTAATTTCTATTCTCTGTGTTTAAATATTTTAAATCAGAATGTAAAAAAAATAGTTTTGTTATTATCGAACGAGTTTTTCTTTATGTTCATAATAATTTACCACTCTGTGGAAAATTTTTGACAAATTTACTATTGTGTAGGGATGTTCAGAATCGAATCGATTTATAGTTGAATCAATTCTTTGCAAGCGATGCATCGAAAGAATCGAATCGATTCACTTTGATGTGAATCGATTCAAGAATCGAATCGTAAAGGTATGGACAATCAATTTTTTATCACCGCGCCATCTATATGTTACTGGCAGCCAATAACTCAAAACGATAAAAATGTGAGTAGGAAAAGTCCGCGGTATAAAACACAATATTTCAAATTACAGAAATTTCTTTGACCATTAACGAGCAAAGATTTGTGTTGCACACTTGAACAGTAGGTATATACGTATTTTGTATTCGAGCGTGAGTGTAGAACAATGCCTCCTAAAACAAGTGAAATATGGAAGCATTTTAAAAGCAAATCTGTTCATTGTAGACACTGCAATGGAATCATAAAATATGATGCTGCGACATAAGTTTTAATTTCAAGAATAGAAATTGGTAATGTATGTATTGAATCGAATCGATTCCACGTGTTTAAATTGAATCGATTCAACTGAATCGTGAGTTTCTATAATCATTTCAAAACTGCAAGACATGTGATTATACTTTATGAATAAGAACATCGCTAAAATTAAGAGGAACATGTCAAAATGTATTGATCGAAAGTATGTGAAATTACCCGAAGAAACAAATCGCGAGGTGGGCCTTGTAAAAGATGCTGCGATGCATTAAAAAGGAAGAAAACGGATAACTAAGAAAAAATACTGAAATTATTGGTCGTGTACGTATGGTTGCCTACCCTGGCGGGTTACTTCCGCCAAAAATAAATTAATATGAAAAGATCAAACTTCACAAGTGAAATTTATTCACTACAATTAATTCTCATTCATAAGGATTTTACATTAAACAAAGCTATTCCTAAAAGGTAACTAGATGATGAATGATATAATGATTGTGTAATGAATTAGAAAATAGAATTAATTAGGAACAGTTTCTCTGGCCATGTTATCATCTTTGGAAATTGTGCCATTAGAAATAATAAATTGTAGATCAATCACCCTATTCGTAAATGCCTAGGAGAATTAAAATTCGAAGCAAATAGCAACAGTAAATTGCGGCATTTATAAATGAATCCAATTAGTATTAATCAGTTTGCTTTGATCCACGTAATACTATTTACTGCGTAATTCCGTTGATCGGTGGCGATTAAAAAAGAAAAAAAAAGGTCGACCGGGCCCTATAAAAACTTCGTCCCGATGAACTCCAGTTAGGTTTTAAACGCCAACCGGGAGCATTTGCTTTGCAAATTTAAATAACTTCACAACATACATTAACTGCGAGCTCCCGGAAAACACGCGTTATTTTACGACTGGGTCCAGTACGGCTTCCGTTGAAAAATTATGCAATAAAAAACTTTTCTAATTGCTACAAATTAACTGGCGCATTGTAGAGGCGTCCGAACGATCGCCGCCCATTCATTCCGGAGCGGGAAACCGAATTTGACCGCTCACGCTTCCGACGACTAATGACCCGGGCCCTGAATTATGAATTTCTTTTCCCTTCGCTCCGGTAAAAGCGGAAAAATGGAAATTCCATCGATGAAATTCGGAAGTTTTAACGCGACTTTTATGGTTAACCGGTGAGAAATAAGGACTGGGGGGGTGATGCGAAAGGGAATAATAAATATCAGGATTTAGTATTCTGAAGAAGTCTTCGTTATATTATTAGCTTTGCCTTCTGCGAGATGGTATTATTTTCGTCTTTAACAGATGTTTCTTTGCTTTCTCTTTTTATTTGCATTTAAATGGAAAAATTGCCGACGATAATCACATACGTTCATATAAAATAAAAATGTAATCAAACGATCTTCAATTCAACTTAAGTAGCGACATCTTGCAATCGCTTTTTGACCTAACACAAAATTTTTCTAAGATCTTCAATTCGTTCAAATTAACATAATCATCGCCATAATCCATAATTGAGTTAAATTCTTATGACATGTGTAACATCAACAGTTAACTAAGCAACGTGTTTAGTAAATTCCAAGACAACTCCCAATTTTGCAAACACAAACATACTGTTTATGTTGAAACACGGTCCGGTGAAGTGATGGGTCAACTTCCGGCAATGATTACATCAGCACAGCGGGGTGGGATCTGTCTCAAAATGGAATTGAGATAAGGCAAGGACGGCCCGTCGATCCTTGTACGTAAAGGAAGCAGGTCGTCCTGAGCAAGTGAGCACGAGGATTACGGTTCCACACTCACCCGGATTACATTACCGATACCGTTGATGGGAGGAGGCGAATGGTGCAGTGCCTGAATACAAATGCACACTTTCGCCGGTACACACTACAACTCCTGCTGTGGTCAAGTAAATTTATACAAGTTCGTCGCTCAATGTGGAAAGTTGCTCGGTGGTTTCGGGTTAGCTAACTAGTACGGTGTAAAGTTGGAAGCATATGTACAAAAAAACGATAACATTATTTTGAACCAAAAAAAAAAACATTACGTACATAAATTTAAGAGATGGCGTTCAAAAACATTCATTTCAACTTTCTGAGTTTACATACCAAATTACTGTTTCAAAATACTTATGATCTAACCGAACAGGAATTAATTTTGATGTGATGAATTGCAATTTGCAATATGCATACATATATCTTAAATGAATAGCAATTCATCTGGCTATGATCAATTTATTGCTATTCATTTGTATGTATCGAAGTTGTATATGGTATGCAATCACGAAAGTTAGAGTGATTGATTTGGAGCGCCATCTCATTAAATGTTCTTGCAACTTCAGCTACAGTTCACAGATATGCTTCCGTTACATCATTAAAACTATAGAGAGTTTTATATGAGGGAGACAAACACGGACGACAATATTAACTATGTACACCTCTGATAATTGAAGCGGATAATCTTAATTAATATTTAATTAAAATCTTAAGCTGCGTGGTCCCCGAACACCTTTCTGTGTTTTCGTGAAACTTCGTGAAATTAAGTCAAGTTTAAAGGGGAGGAAAGCACGGAGAATTTTTTATTGCTAATCAGAAGAAGTCGGCCGGTTTATACCGCTGCGTGGAACAATTTCATTATTTTGATGGCTCTATATTGTTCTCTATCCTATTATCTTGCCTGTAGGTAGCTATTTGATGCGAACTAGTTCTTTAATAATCAAATAGAATAAGAATTAAGAGATGGTGGTCTTCTTTCCGGATGTTGCATAATAGAGTTTCGTCAATTAATAACAACCTTTAAACAGATTAAGAAATTTAATTTAGAGAAACTGGAACGGAAACCTTTGACAGCTCAATGATGGTGCTAAGTTTCCCCCGGAGGACTTTTGCTGTTGATGGCTGTCTACTTTGACATCGTGTTTGCAGAGGAAGACCCCTGTTCGTAGCGGTCGAACCTCATAGAGTACTCTCCGAGGGCTGCACCCCTTCCCTAGTAGGTTGGTGGAGATCATATTGGTATCGTTAAAATTTTATCATACGTTTTTGCGTTGTTTTCATACATGTCAATTTCGGGTATTTATCTGTGCCTCCCAATAGTCCCAATACGTAATAGCCTGACGAAGGCTTCTAATTCCTTCCGAAACTTATTATTAAGGTAAAGTTGATTTCAAATTAATGGTGCTGTCTGTAGTCAGAAATTTGTTTTATATATTTATGGAACCAAAAAGTATTATCCTGGCCGGTAGTTTTGCAACTTATTATTTTTCTCGTTGTTAGATGATTTACTCTCACATATTTTTGACCTCATAAACATATTTGAGTGGACGTTAATCGTCCACTTGTAACATTTAAATTTGCTCTCCTGTCTGTGTTTCGCACAAGTTTTTGTGCATAAATTTGTGTAATAAACGAGCTGTACCACCATATCTTGTGTTTTGTATAAACCCGTGGGATTTTCGTTACCATCAATACCATGTGTAGGCCTAGCGGTACCACGATTTTTACTGGCCTATTTCAGCAATCTTACGATAGGTTGTTACGGTGTGAAAATTCGTTGCAAATAATATCTAGCTTTCAGGTCACCCTGTATCTTGACGAAAGTGTAATTGCGCCGCAGTTTGACCTTTGGAACTTGAATAATTTTGAAGACGATATGCCAGAGGATCACAAAAACTACTTCGAAGATCTTGAGTTAAATTTTGTTCATCAGTACAAAAATTATGAATTAGATGACATGTTTCGGTTTAAATACCGTTCTCAAATCGTTAAGCAAAACACATTAGCACGTGGACATTATTACTTAAAATTTAAAAAAAAATGAGAAATTAGAACTTGGACTGGTCCAAAAACGACGCTTAGAACGCTAAACAACCCCGAAAAACCCCTTTCTTTTGCAATGAGACTCTCCCATGTTGAAAGGGTTGTTTTAGGTAATTGTTAAAGTTCTTTATTGAACTTCAACAATTGTAGCTAGACATATCTTTCACCTTACCTAAAAGAGTTTGCTACAAAAATCATAAGAAGTTCATATTTAGTGTGAAAGGCTTATCATTGGCCAATGAACCTCTCCCCGTCCGTGAACCGTTCATGTCGAACGTCAACCCGATGGGAAAATTCCGCCAGTCTTGGATTCAGACCTTATTGAGAATTATTCTCGTTTCTGTGTAATTTTTCATTAAACGGTATTTATTTTCGAGTGAAATAGCAAACGGGTATGTTGCCCGGTTGTTGATTGTGTGCGGTGAGTCCTGGGTCTTCTTTTAGGCCTCTCCAAGCTTGTCCGTCGAATTTACGACAGGTATGTTTTTAGAATCACATTGCGCGGCGGTCGGTTCGTAATCCGTGTTTTCTTTTTATCTAGACTTTACTAGTATTATTATTATTTTCATTTAATTCTTCTTCCTCCCTATTTATTCCGGATGTTTTACCGGAGTTCAGCTGCCTGGCGATCTTCTTCGTAGTGTCCTTGCTGAAAAATTTGATGGTGTCGTTGTAAACCGAGCTTGGCCGTCCATCTTGGTGTTTGGTAGTACGACGGTTCATCACGCCGCACGCCGCAAGAGGGCGCACTCCTTGGAACGAAAGTAGTTACTGAAGTTGACGCAAGTGGTATTACGAAAGTGGTTACACCGGTCACGCGTCCTACTATTCGTGTCTCAAAGGTCTTGACGTCCCCGAAATCGCCGGAATCAACTGACATGCATTCACAGCTGGATGTTGAAGGTTGGATCTTACCTTGTTATATTTTATCTTTTTTTGTTTAATATTTTGAACGCATTGTAGTGCTGACTAGGTTCACGGTGAATTGAATAGTAACGGTGGCAGCATTTCCGCAAGTGAGATAGCGAACCGTTAAGTCACCGCATACCCGCTTCTCTTTCTAACACAATTATTAACCAACATTAACTGTCAATTGTGACAGTAAAATGGTTGATTGATGTGTTAGAGGGAGAAGCGGGTATGCGATAACGTAACGGTTCGCTATCTCACTTGAATGCTGCCACCGTTAGTATTCAATTCACAGTGGACTAGGTTGACATGCAAAGTTAAAGTTAGTGTCGTACATTTTCTTATTGAGAATTATTTTCGTTTCTGTATAATTTTTCATGAAACGGTATTTTTTTTTAGTGAAATAGTAAACGGGTATGTTTCCCCGTTATTAATTGTGTGCGGTGAGTCCTAGGCCTTTTTTCAGGCCTCTCCAAGCTTGTCCGTCGAATTCACGGCAGGTCTGTTTTTAGAGTCACATTGCGCGGCGGTCGGTTCGTAATCCGTGTTTTCTTTTTATCTAGACTTTACTAGTATTATTATTATTTTCATTTAATTCTTCTTCCTCCCTATTTATTCCGGATGTTTTACCGGAGTTCAGCTGCCTGGCGATCTTCTTCGTATTGTCCTTGCTGAAAAATTTGATGGTGTCGTTGTAAACCGAGCTTGGCCGTCCATCTTGGTGTTTGGTAATACGACAGTTCATCACGCCGCACACCGCAAGAGGGCGCACTCCTTGGGACGAAAGTAGTTATTGAAGTTGACGCAAGTGGTATTACGAAAGTGGTTACACCGGTCACGCGTCCTACTATTCGTGTCTCAAAGGTCTTGACGTCCCCGAAATCGCCGGAATCAGCTGACATGCATTCACAGCTGAATGTTGAAGGTTGGATCTTACCTTGTTATATTTTATCTTTTTCTATTTAATATTTTGAACGTATTGTAGTGCCGACTAGGTTCACGGTGAATTGAATAGTAACGGTGGCAGCATTTCCGCAAGTGAGATAGCGAACCGTTAAGTCACCGCATACCCGCTTCTCTTTCTAACACAATTATTAACCAACATTAACTGTCAATTGTGACAGTAAATGGTTGATTGACAGTCAATGTGTTAGAGGGAGAAGCGGGTATGCGATGACGTAACGGTTCGCTATCTCACTTGAATGCTGCCACCGTTAGTATTCAATTCACAGTGGACTAGGTTGACATGCAAAGTTAAAGTTAGTGTCGTACATTTTCTTATTGAGAATTATTCTCATTTCTGTATAATTTTTCATGAAACGGTTTTTTTTTTGAGTGAAATAGTAAACGGGTATGTTGCCCGGTTGCTAATTGTGTTCACCGCATACACCGTCCTGGGCCTTCTTTTAGGCCTCTCCAAGCTTGTTCGTCGAATTTACGGCAGATATGTTTTTAGAGTCACATTGCGCGGCGGTCAGTTCGTAATCCGTGTTTTCTTTTTATCTAGGCTTTACCAGTATTATTATTATTTTTATTTGGTTCTTCTTCCTCCCCATTTATTCCGTATGTTTCACCGGAGTTCAGCTGCCTGGCGATCTTCTTCGTGGTGTCCTTGCTGAAAAATTTGATGGTGTCGTTGTAAACCGAGCTTGGCCGTCCATCTTGGTGTTTGGTAATACCACGGTTCATCACGCCGCACATCGCAAGGGGCTCTTTGGAACAAAAGAGGTCACTGAAGTTGACGCAAGTGGTATCACCGGACACGCATCCTGCTATTCGTGTCTCAAAAGTACTGGCGACCGCGGAATCAGCTGACGTGCATTCACAGCTGGATGCTGAAGGTCGGATCTTACCTGCCGACAGGTTGACATGCAAAGTTAAAGTTACTGTTGTTCGTTTTTGTTGCTAGTTAATAATTTTGTAACGAACAAACGGTTCCGATTGTGTCGCGTTATGACGTTTTATGTCACTTGATTCTTAACATCCTGCACTGTCAGATTGACTGTCTGCGCTTTGACTACATTTATTTAACAAACTTTTGTATGAAATTTAGTTAAACCTTTTTTAAGACATAAATAAAAACAAGTGTGCATTCTCATCTCCATGAGTTAGTCGGTTGTGAGATGAACTTAACTGGCACATTTCAATATTTGTAACCAGATAGGTTACAAGGTGACGCCCTCTTTACATCCGGGCTATAATCCAGCTTTAAGGGCCATATGCACCAAACACTTTAATCGAGCTTAAATTTGAGTGACGTTTATATTGTGACATTTGATGTTTCATAACATTGTGCAAGTCACATTCTAAGTGACGCTTAAAGTTAAGCTGAGTTAATACGTTCGGTGCATACGGCCATAAGCAACCGATAATCTAATCGTAGCCCACTCCCGTCTCCATTGAGCTGGGCATCTTCCCAAGTAGATTTTCAACTTCATCGATTTCCCATAGAGTTCGCGACGTTGTATAGGGTCATCGGTAAAGTTATTATTATACAGGTAAGTCAATAAAATAGGTAGCAAGGAAGTGATGGATTCGAAAAAGGGGTAATGTTAGTCATTCAAAAAAATGAATGACGGTTGGAAACTAAAAATAAATATGTAATTAGAAAAGTCGAATTTAAGAGAAATTGTAAAAGCCCAGAGACTTCAATACTTAGAACATTTAAGGAGAAAATGCAAGTGGAAACTAAAATAGAAGGCGAAGACTTAATTGATTTCCCCTATTTTTGAGACTCATTTAATGAGTGGGGGTGAAATTCTTTCAACAACGTTGAAAGAAAATAGAATACTTGAAAGAAAATAGTAAACCAAGCTGCACTGTAGCATAGTAACACACCCGAAATTAGTAAATGATCAAAGAAAAGTTCGTCACTGGTCGAAATACTGTAGCTGTACTTAGTACAAAGGACAACGTTGAAAATAAATGTCCAACTCATTCCATCTGAAAAGTGTCCATACGATCGAGGCAATTAAAGAGTTACGATCACATCTCTCAGAAAACCTGAAACTTCTGCATCGATCGCGCTTCGCCAGGCAACGCTGAAATAAATGGCCGGCGACCTGTAAACGGATTTAAAATTTCCACCTTCCTTCACGCGCTTATAATTCCGACGCCATGTGGGGCACAAAATAAATGAGGCATCGGCTAATACAGCAAATATAAACTCCCGCACGCACCTCCCTTTTTTGTTTATGTTTACCACCCTAATTTTTTTTAAAGAAATTAAAGTTTAAATTCGCTTTATATACGCATACGAAATCTACTTGCAAATTCCACGATCGATGCTGCTGCGGTGGATTCACTGGTTTTTGGAATAAATGGGCGGTTGGTCAGTCAGTCCCCATCGATTCTCCCCTATTTGTTTCTCTAAACTAGCAAATACTTCCACGTTAATTAACCTCAGATTCTGAAACATCTCCTTGGAATGCAACTGAGAGTAGCTGCATTCCCAAGTTCGTAATACGAGCGCTCATTATTTAATTTTGTTAGCGGGATCGCTCGCCTGCTAAAGTTTGTAGGGTTATTAAAACTAATTTTATGTTCCGATTTAAAATAACAACTGCTCGGATGTGAAGTACTACCTTGTACTGCGTAATATAATTCCCGTTTACGACCGCTACCCGTGATAAACTGCTTTGTAATTTAGAATAATCAGCATATCCCCAGTCTCACAGTAATTCGTTCCGAGGGTTCACTTTGCAAACTTATTGCTCGCTCAGTTTCGATGCACTGTGGAGAACAATGTACGAGTAAGTAGTACAAAGCGACCTAATTAATTTTTGATTGTTTTAGGAAACAAATTTCACACCAAATACGTTGTCTAAAAATTCAATTAAAACGCAAACATTTTTTCGATACCCCCACATTTGCTTTTTTTCAAATCACGCAACTTCTTCCTTTAGGTGGTCCAAAGAAATTTTCTGTACTTCCTTCAGCTAGAACATCATTCTCAAGCCTTGACCAAGAGAAAGCCATTAGAATGCAGACATCTAATGGTAGTGCATTTTTTTAAAATTAAAAATAATACAACTATAGGCGTTCCAGCTCAATTTCTCATTTAATTTTACATAAGGGATTCATGTTCTAAATGTATAGTTATGGTTGCCTAAGTAACGGGCGTGGAGGGAAGAATATTTTAGGCTTGTGAAGCAATTGAAAGAACTGTAGTTATCAAAGGTATTCAAGGTGGCCTTTGAATCGACTTAATTTAAGGTGTAAGGTTTTATTAAAATTGTTTTCTCTGTGAAATGATTGAAATTTAAAAAAAAATGTATCCTCCCACTGTTGTCGTTCCTAACACAAATCCAACTTGGCACATACCATAAATAAACATTAAAATAGCTCTCTGCGAAGTAAAGCGACAACGAGGGTCGGCGCGAATAAGGGATAAAGCAAAACTTCCAATGTTTCACGCTACGTGTACCCCAAAATCCGCGTCCTTAAAGCAACAAAAAGGGTACTATGTGTACATAGATCCTCCATGCGTGCTCGTACGACAACTTCCAACTTTTCACTTAACACTCGAAAAGTTTTTGGCCCGAATGATATTCAGATGGCGCGGTGAAGTCCTTGACCTTGCGAACAGGGAGAGAGAGACGCGTTTCATATCGGTTCCTGCCCGCAGCTTATTGAGAAGGGATTTGAATAAATTTGTTTCGGAGCTGCTCCGAAATTATTCCGGAGTTGCTCGCGGACGCGGAACACGCAGTGAGAATTAACGCAAGTGCGCCGCCGCCTTACTTCGATACACAAGGAAATTGGACGAGATTTCATATTCATTAAGAATATGAGGGGGGTATCATTATTAATTTGAAGTTGCAAGCTCGTGAAAAAACTTTACAAGCTCCGAGATAATTAAAAGTAAACTAATTACAAAAGTTGTCTTTGCAGAACGGAACACAGTACATGTCTTAACTTAGTAATAAAAGCGAAAGAGTTTGCCTTGCGAATCCACCAAAATGTATTATTAAAAAAGAAAAAAAAAACGTTTCGTAGAAACAGTTGTTTGTAATAATAACATCGAAGACCCTTTTGAGAGTACTTCATGCGGTCGTGACGGGATAACCTTGTCCTTCCTAAAGCGTATTCGTTGTGTTCTTCAGTTTAGACTGTTATCTTTAAATTAGATTTTGATCGTCTTTTGATCTGAACATGAATAGCTCAACGTTTCGCTAGTTGACAGGAATGACGAATGTTGAAAAAACAGCTTCTTAAACTTTGTGCAATAAGATAATGAAAACGCGGTTACAGTTTTATAATTTATTACAAGGAAGCAATACTAGCGGGATTATTATTTTGTATCAACCGTTGCATCCGCCATTATTTCATTAATGAATTTTCCGCCGAATTATTGTTTAATTAGTATTAATTTTATCTGGACGTTAAGATCAGATTTAGGGATTTTCGAAAGCAAAAAAGCAATTCATTTAGGCTTTTAAAAATCTGTATGTTCAGACAATGGACATTCGCATGTAAATATTTACAGACGGTCGCCAAACAAAGGAGCGATCGATGCTGAAAATTTCGGGCGAATTTCCGCGGAAAAAACGACAATCCTCTATCGCCGGCCGAACGAAGACCGATTGATCAGTTTTATTGAAATAAACGAAACACAAAAAGCGGCCCGTATTTACAGTTTTCCGGGGACGCATGACAGCCCCGATGAATAATCCATCATGCGAACGACAAAACAAATATCGGACCTTTACATGTTCATACCTGGGCATCATTTCCACGATAGTTTTCGAGAACAAAACTCGTTTCGTGAACGGAAAGAAATGGGTTAATATGTGGAAACGGTAAATGTGATTTTAACGACGTATTTAACCTATTTTTGTTTTGCATTTGATTTTTATTTCATGGGGCAGGTTCATTTAGAAGAAGATAAAGATAAACGACTTTTTATCTAAATAGTAATTTGATGTATGGTTTCATGTAACACCGAGGGAACTTCGTTTTTATTATCAAATAAAAGGTTATAGAGGTCACATAACTGCAGTACTTTTATAATCTCCGACTAAAGCAACATTTTCCAATCTACTCTGATAACGAAATCTTTTTTATTCTTACATAGGGGCATTGGAAAAAATTGTATACGTTTTATATCAGACGTTTTATGTCTGACTTAAAAGTTTGATATTTTATCCCATACGATCAACCTTGAACTAAAAACATGATGAAATCCAATATAATCGAATAAACAACTTCATTGATCGAATATCAAAGAGTGATATGGCAGCGAATTTCTTCTTCAGTCGACTTCCAGAGTAGAATTTCCTTAGAATTCAGCAAAATAATTCAGAACTTTTCAATAAGTTCTTATTATAATTTCCGATATTAAATTTTCAATTGCCGAGCATTCGATAAATTCGCTCCGGTGAAGTTCGTACGAAAACTTTCCGGAGACAAGTGTTCTCAACAACCTTGGATATGACTTATTAAATTACGAGTGCAGATTGTAACGCGAGTTATCTCGAGTATTACGCGATCTCATTACGTTCGCAGACGATAAAGCCCTGCGATAACATCCGTCGGTCGTCGGGGAAACCACCACACTCATGACCATGCAAAGCAAGAGATCAAAATAAGGAGTTAGTATTCATCCCGTTCGACTCTCTTCAGCTCCTTTAGGATGCAAACCGAGGTAAATATCATAGACACGGTGACGCATACTTAATTAGTGATTATGCAGATTTCGGGGAATATAAAGCGGAAAGCGGTTTGAATATTTAAAATTTGTCATTGCAATTTCGGCTCTTTCCAAACAGTAATTAGAGAACTCATTCATGTATAGGCGACATGAATTAATGCCATATTTCTGTCTCTACTGTACGAATAGAACACATTCGATTGTCAAAACTGTAAACTTTGGCCGAAAATTATCGACGAAAAGACGACATAATATTAAAAAACTTCTTTGATTTAAACAAGCCCGCCGGGAATGGCGCATAAAACTGTACAATTTATGGACGTTGTTTCCTTTTGTTACACTTCGCCCGGTGTTGGAGACTGGTAGCAAGGCGCTTTGTGGTATTAAATTTGTCTGGCAAAGTACGCACGCAGGTTAACATGCGGGGGGCTTAAGCTGGCAAGTTTTGATCGATAGTGCTTCCGACAAACCACTAAAATGTCGAGCGTTTACACTTCAGCAGCAGGTTTTGTTAAGAAACACTTTGCAATTAACGTAAGTGAATCAGGAAGCGATTTAAGCTGCAATTTAATTCATTAGTGCCTAGGGAAAACATGAATCCTGAACAATTGATTTTACTACAGAAAGTTTCCCAAGAAACACAGAATTTGAACTGCAGCCTTCTCAACGTTAAGGTAGATTTACACCAAAAGACTTGCATCAAAATTTAATTCCGAATTTGGATTATCACCTCAAACAAAATTATTTCAGTTTTGTGTTTCTCAAACGAAAAACAGAATACCAGTAAGGAAAAATGTGTGAGGGCTTACACAAACAACAACAAACATCAAGATGACAGACGTCGAGAAACGTCATAGATACATACGGGCGAAACGTCACATTGGCATTTAAGTAACAAAGCAACGATGACGATCGTCAAAATAAACTAAATTACGGCTGCCCCTTGAAGAATTAAAGCGAAACCACATTCGTTCCTGAATGCCCCTTGATGAATAAGATGCGACTCTGCTCGTCGTTGATTGGATTACTAAGAAAATGCCCTATAAAAGCGAGGACGCAAGCTGCTCCAGCTCAGTGTCTTCTTGTGTAGCATTTTGATGAGAACGCTCAACTGCCTTGGCGCTGACCAACACGCATCTGTCTTGGCGTTGACCGACCCTTGTACAATACACATCTGCCCTGGCGCTGACAGGTCCTCATGCGACATGCAACTGCTTTAGCATTGACCGACCCTCCAGCAGCATCAGACCACTGTTTGCGCAGCATTTTGTCAAAACCAATTTAAAAATAAATGACAATTCTAAACTGAAATAATTTTTTTATAGGTTCATGTTGACCAAATCAGGCTTTAATAAAGCCCTTCTTTCGCTTAAAACTGGACCACTTCTTGAAAAGATCCTTTCAGCTAGAACTGAAGTTGCTGGTCTGCAAAGATAGTCTTTTATCAACGATTTTATATTGTTTCCTTCTTGATTTCACCAAACTAGAGGATCAAGCTGACGATTCAACAGAGCACATTCCTCATACCGCCTCAGCTCCAAATCAATATTCTTACTGTTACTGCCGTCAGATTTTGCTGTCTCTGATTTAGCTTTCTCATTAAACGATTGCCATAATTTGTCAGGCTTTTGTGTATTTTCTTCACCTTCAGTAGAAGAGGCTTCCATTATTTCGTCTAGAGCCTCTTCTAAAGGCACCGTTCTTTGTAATGCTTCTGTTACCTTGGCTTTAACTGCACTTCTAACTTGAACAACATCACTCAAATCAACCGTTTTAAAACGTGGGTCAAGGTAAGTACAAATTTTGAGGGATATATTATTTATCAAAGGGCTCATTCTGTCTATAAGGCTAGTAAAGAGCTTATTTTTCAATTGCACAGTAGCTTCACACGTCACGGATAGCTTTTTTCAAACAGCTTCTAATTGGAATCACTTTGGAAGATGAGACATATGTATTTTTCTGCTCCCATTTCTTCAGTGGCTAAATAAAAAGGTTCGAGTAAAGCAACGATTTCTTCTATTATATCAAAATCTGTGCATTTAAGAACGGGAATGTCCATAGGAACTCTAGATAGAAGTGTTAGTAAAGGATCCTTAAGTTCGATTATCCTTTTTAACATGATATACATCGAGTTCCAACGAGTGGGTAAAGACTTTTTTTCTAAACCTAAATATACAGAAGTAAGTAAGGAATTAATGAATCTTTTAAATTACCTTGGGATTTTTGGTGTTCTCGTAACAAGCCCATGGCCACTGTACTCGATTTAAAACCACTTACAATACTTCTGCATTTACAAACTATATTTGCTATTAAAGTTAATTCCTTGAAACTGCCGGTAACTATTAAATTTAAAGAATGTGCATAGCACGGATAATGCTTCCAGTCTTCTTTTTTGATATCAGCAACAATATCACTTCCATTATCAGTCGTAACTGAAGAAATTTTATCTTCCAGTTCAAAAGCTTGAAGACAATTATTTATTTCAATACAAATATTTTCTCCTGTATGCCGATTTTCAAATAGCTTTGTTTCCAAATTGAAACTTTTTAAATTCCAGTCTCTATTAATAAAGTGAGCAGTAAGTCCAATGTATGAATTTGTATTTAATGTGTCTGTCCACAGGTCACAAGTAATGCTTACATGTGTAGCTTCTTGTTGTCCCAAGTCAGAATAGAGTTCTTCCTTGGTACGCCTAACTACTTGTCGAGTTGGTATAGAATCCATTCCTTCCATCAAATCCTTAAAGCCTACACCTTCAACAATATTTAATGGCCTCAGGTCTTTCGCTACGATAACAGCAATTCGATGTGTAATGTTCTTAGCCCTGACAGAATTTGCAGGGTACTTTTTAATAGATGTGCTCGATGAATTATTGTTATTAAGTAAATCTTTCAATTTCATTTGTTTTCTTGGTTCATTTTCTTCTTTAAGTACATCATATTCAACTCTATGATGTCTCTGCAAATGTTGAGAAAGATTTGTCGAATTGCCTGATGTAATTACAAGAACTCCACATAACTAAAAATATAGTAATTAACAATAAATAGGTAATCAACATCAAAACAAAAAACCTACTTGACACTTTGCATGAGTGGACAATTCAGTTTTATCAAAATATGTCCAACAAATACTTCGTTTGTTGCGGATTCTTGTATTATTCATGTTTGTAAAATTTGTCTATTTATTAGTGAAACAAAACTTAAATTTTATAAGTTAGGTAAATCTAACAGTAACCGTTAAGCCTATAACCTAAATTACTTCGGTTTCGAAATGTTTGGCGTCCAGTAACCTCTGCGCTAAAGCGCTTTAGAAACGCGTACCTGTACGAATACCCATAGTATTACCATAGGTTGTATGCTATATACTAAAACGACTGCCAGTAATCAAGCATGATTTTTTAATACTACATTCTAGCGTTGCACTAAAGCGCAATGGATTCACAACCCCTGCAATAGATAAGAAAAAGCGCTGTAATTAATTTTCTGTCTGAACGCGACCATTAACAGTTAGACTAGCGTCGGTAATATGCTATTTACTTTACAAGACAGTTTATTACACAGAACCGGTTAAAGTTAAAAACGTTAAATATTGAAGATCATGATATAAAGAAATTTTTAAAATATCGATAAATCGAATATATTTTTTAAACGAATCGATGTTCATTTCGAAGCTATCGAATCGATGTTGAATCGATACATCGAATCGATAAGAACAACACTACCTCCAAGATCCCAGACGATAATCGGCAAGGAGAGCAGAACTTCGAGCACACTGTTAAATATTGTTACATTTCGTGAACTAAATTCTAGTGTTTTCCAGACTCACACCAAATGGTGATAGAATTTGCTGGAATGTTCGATGTTTGTTCGCCGCTATTCTAAAAAGAGTGAATTACTATATAAGCCCGAGGCGGAGGGATATTTAAATTAGTTTTGTTCAGAACAGTCGTTGTTGTTGTTTTTATTGTTCACCTGATTATTTCAATTATTTTTATTCAAATTTGTATTTTACATTCGTTAAAGTTCTCGTTGTGTCTAATTAAATATCTACGAACACGCTACAAATGTTTCATTTAAATTAAGAGTATGACAGAAGATGTTAACGTTGGAAAAACATTTAACTATTTATCAAAACAAGTGGGATATAATGGTGATGTTTGCCTGAAACTATTAGTATGTTGTCAGACACGAATTTGATGTAATGGTATAGCTTCAATCAATTCAGTTTATACGTGTCAATACATTTTAAAATTTCAGCTCCGACCTTTGCACCGATTGCAACAACGTACACTCTGTCGATAACACGTTCCCAAAAGCGGCGCACGGGTAACGTGCTCCATAAATTTAAATACAAATAAACGCGCAGACAGATGCTGAAACAGAGAAATTTATTCCGGCAATATCTCACAATTTGAAGCGTCATGTTTGGCAGAGGGAAAAAAACAAATCTCGCGCTCGTGTTGCGACACTCGCAAGAAAATAACCTCCGTCAAACGTCACATTTCCATTTCTGCATTGCGCCCTGCGACAAAGAGGAAATCCCCCGTGCACCGAATCAAACGAAGATTTCGTCGTACATCAAACATGTTGTTATCTCGCCGCTGGCAGGGTGTTACCTATGGCATGGCGGGGCCGTAAACGTTTATGGGCGCTCCGAATGGACCGGGAAACATGCGAAATTTGTAATTATATCAAAACGCAAACATAACGCGCAATTTTAATGACATTACGAGCGAAGTAATAACAATAATTTCGAGGTTGTTAATGCTGACGATTATTTCTGCTGCTGCTGCTACTACCTACATGTCTTAATGAGGTAATTACATTTTATAGGAAATTATTTTATGATTCTGAAACATTTGGGGATCTGCACATTTACGGATCTGCAATAAAAAGGTCAAGCTGGTCGCACATTTGGGCACGGCGAAGAATGGCGAACCGAAATAACAGTTTTGCCGCAAATACTTTTCGCCGCCAAGGTGTATCACTGGCTTCCAAACTTTATAAATGTGAATATTGAAAAAACAGTGAATCAGGATTGGCATGATTTTGTGTGTGAGAGTAACATTCGTACATGCCCCAAACGTATTCACAGTTTTTTTGATTTTCTCCCTGGAACAGATTTTTCAAATGAAGCGTCTTTTGGGCAGAAGTTTCCACTTTCATCCGCGTTATAGAAATGACTGAAGTGAGACAATAAGAACATAAGAACACAAATCGACGTCTGTTGGTCGTCACAATAATTTACGTTATCGAGAGTACAGCTATGCAAATCGTTTACATTATCGGGTGTTCCATTTGATCCCTTGACATGAATTTTGTGTTTACGTTAGCGCAATGTTTTCGGTATTGGGTGTTTACGTTAACGAGCGTCTACTGTAGTTTCTTTACTTCTGTATAGATTTTTTGTAAAGTTTGCATTAAACCGTAGAATTTCCATAGTGCCTCGAGGAGACCTTGTAAATTAATTGATAAATTCGAAAGTATTGAAAAGTTCATCCCTTTTCTTTTAGCTTTCAACCCCCGTCCCTTACATCGTGATAATTTCCACTTCTGAACTTTTGTTCTCTACAAAATATTTCTGTAACACACGATGGTAATAGTGATATGCTTCCAGAAAATATATGAAGAACTTTCCCAAAATAACAACGAACTTACGTAACGTGAAACGTCTTATCCCGCTATGGCTGAGTATATTTTAGTAATACCACCAATAGCAGTGATGAAGATGATATATGCATGCCTACTTTCAGTTTCCTCAAATAAAACGTGAAGATGTTTAATATACCAGAAGCATTTCTGAAGAACTCTTGAAGGTATAAATGCAAAGCAATGAACATTGGATCAAACGTATGAATAAAACATGACGGAACGATTGTAATAAAATTTTCTCTGTAGATCTTATGTCGTGAGGGTCAAGATTGCTGAAATTAACACTTTTTGAATTTGCGCTAATAATACCTCAAAGCGCCGACAAAGAGCATTTTGTATTTTTGAAAAAATTATTTTCAACACAGGTACATTCATTCAAAAGAAACGTTTTTCACAGAATTGCGTTTATAATTAATTAAAAAGCCTGGAACTGCTCTTTGGTAATTACAAAATGAAAGCTCGGGATTCGCAGTGTTGTCCCTCTTCCACGCCAAAATAAAGTAAGGTTTTTTTTTGTAACTGTAATTTAGTTAACAACTCAAACATGTTATATAAAAATTTCTATCTCTTGGAGACGATTCTTGTAAAGTTTTTTGAGTTAATACAAAAACAGCATGGATACAAACACACCCTGTAGAGATAGTGTTTTTCTTAGAGCAAAAAAATGCAAAGTATCCTTTGATGTAACACATTGTACCTTTAGTCTCTTTAAAAAAATTTATGAATAAAAGATCGACAGCCGAAGCTGCGGCGTAAAGGAACTGTGACAAGATTAAAGTTGTTTTCTGCAACGTACACAGAATCGAAATTTATAGTCTGCAGTGTCTCGTCCACGTTATTGGCCGGCGGATGGAGAACCGAAGGTAGATATTTGCTTTCGCTGTCGAAAACATCTGCCGTCCATTTTCCCGAGCAATATTTTCCTTTTGTTTTTTTTTTTTCTTTTCGGCCGATAAACGTGAAAGCATAGTGCTGCAGTTGTGTCAATACGTAAGGATTTCGCCCCCCTTGAAAATTTTCCCAGTATATATGTGTCAGATTAAAATCCTAAGGCCTTAAAGAACAAAACAGATTGCCACAGGAAACCAAATAAAAAAGGAAATCCAGAGTCAAGTGAAAATTCACAGATGATGTTACTTCGCTCTAATACCTGAATTTAAAGATAATTTTCTTATAATATTTGTAGTTAACGTAAAAATTAAGAGTTTCAACTTGAGATGAAATTTAAACCAGTTACATTTACGTGTATTACAGTCGGTATTTACTTTGCAATTAGGAGATTCTCACGAAGGAGCGCGGAAACTTTAATATCCTAACCGAGCGGTTGGAGGCACTTTGATAGTTATGCATTTATCCTTGTCTAATTACAGAGACGTCTTTTGTGAGAATAAGCGAGGACACGCGAACGTATGAAACCAAGCAGATTTAGCTAACAACTGCGTCTCGAAGGATAAAAGTCCTTCTTTGTAGCACTCGTTGCCACCTCTTCTAAATCGAACCCATCAACAATACGTCTCGTCGGCGTCTACAAATTACAGATTCTTCGTTGAGTAGATCGTAATAAATCAGGGCCGCCTTAACTACCGCTTTAAAGGGAAAGGAATAGATTCTAATAGCGGAGCAAAATCGGGGAAATTGATAAAAACACCCCCGTCCGATGTATTTACTCCGCAGATTTATGAGCCGGTTCTAATCAGGGAGAAACTTCCCAAATAAATATCGCGCTCTTATTTTGATCCTTGCGTCTCTTCTTTAATCGTCTTTCGAAGTGATATCCTTATTGTCTGGAGTAATCGATAATCGCCTATAATATCACATTTGTAACAGTTTCATTTTATGATGTATACCATTAGCGTTGACAAAGTTCTATCTGCTTTAAAACTCATTTAACGATAATGAATGATTATTAATGGTAACTATATTTACAGTTGGTTCTTGTCCGATGAAATTTGTATCACAAAATCTTCTAAGCGGACACTAAATCGCGCAGTCGAACGACTGCGAAACGTAAAGTGTATAATTGCGCGATTTAGTGTCCGCTTAGAAGATTTTGTGATATTAATGGTAACAAAATGTATCCGCCGTATTAATTATGGATATTAAAATTAATTAGTATCTTTGTATGCGTACCGCTGCAGACCTCTAAGAGCCCGCGCAAGCTGCAGATTTTCTATCGGCCGATAGTTTATTCTGAATCAAGTTACGAGAAGTGTGATTACGTGGCCTATAATAATTTAATGTACAGCCACGTATCACATTTTTCGTAGCTTGATGCAGAATAAACTATCGGCCGATAGTAAATCTGCAGTGTGCACGTACTCTAAATCCAAGGTTATGAAAGGAGTCAAGTCTAAGGATCTTGTTACGTTCAAATCTCGGGCCAAAATATCGTGGCGATACAACATCATTCAACTGCGTTTTAACACAGTTGGCAACCCTACATCCCTTCTCTTTACTACTCAACGTTTATTCGTGTGACACACCACGTGACTGGTTTTCGGTTTGGTATCCTAGCAACCTTCACCTACTACAAATTCGCCTTGATGAAGGCCTTTCTTGTTCGAACTTTTAGTGTTTGTTGTCGGCTAGGTTACCGAGTAACTGTTTATTTATTTTAGGATTTATTTATATTGTGTGTTACAATAAATTTTGTACCACAGTGAATGTTTTATTGTGTCGAACCTGCGCTGAACGTACCAGTGAATTTAAATCTCCTGAAATTATTGGTCTATCTAAGGCGAACGCATTAAGGCTTAGGGAGGGAGCCTTATATGTGGAGTTCTTGCAACCGGGGGTACATACTCCCTGGCGCCCTTAATAAATACCCACCCCCTTCTCCATTGTGCTAGCTTGGGAGAACCGTTGTTTAGAGACAACGCCACTTGTCATCCGGTAAGTCAGTAATTTAATTCAGGAGTATTTTTTTTTCTCTTTTAACATTTTTGTGGTGACAATCTAGAAAGCATCTTCTGCATCCCATTTTCCTTAAGTCTTCCTCTATCTGTCTTTTCCATCCAACTCTCGGTTGTTACTTAACGGTTCGTCACCTTCCTGGTAATGCCTCCTTCTTTCATCTTTGGTGTATGACCAAACCATCGCATCCTTTGCGCTTTGACATTCAGGTTCTTTATAAAGGTCTTTATTACATCTCACCTGCTACGTCACCTCCACTTCCTTCCCCCTCAAAATACTTCTTAACATTTTTCTCTCCCACACCTCTAATCCCTCTTCACTTTCTTTAGTTAGGGCCCACGTTTCACGTGTAGTTAGTACCGCTGGTCTCATATCCGTCTTGTAGATTCTTATCTTTGCCTCCCAGGATACTACATCCTTCGATCTCCGTAATTTAATACATCTTCCAGTTCATGTATTTTCATGAAACATGGGACCCATGTTGCAGTGTAAAATTCCGTTACGTATACAAGTCCGTTAAATTCTAGAAAGTTTCAAAACGGTAGCAGACCTCGTGGCATCCCTATCTTTGCCGTGGATCCTTCTTGGTCGAAAGTATATTGATTTTACTGAAAGCTTTGCGATTGGTCATTTTGGATCAGGTGACCCCCCTCGTGTACGATCGCGCCTGTATTGTTGTTCCTAGCATAGAGTGCACATCGTCGTTGCCGTCGAGCCAGTTTGTGAATTCATCAAACCGGAATGTTTGGTTGAATGTTGAATGGAAGATATTATTCCGAGATTTGATAAGAGGCACTCTAAGCAACTCAAGGCCTTCTTCTATGCTGATCGAAGTCTGATTTCTGCATACAAGTAAGGTAATTTTTTTAACAAGCAAATTCTGTGCGCAGCTTAGATCGTAACGTGTTGCTATTTAGACTTTTTCTTTTCCATTCCTGTCATCTGTTGTTTTATTTGGGGCCAATCTTCGTTGATATATTTTGTTGCCGCGGTAGAAGACGCTTGTCGCCCGTACGTAATGACGTAGTCATGTCACTCCTAACTCTTGGTAGCCGGTCGTCTTCGCCGGGGCGAATGCAGCCAACGTGAAGTTTGATTAAGGCGCGTTTTCCTCCAAATTCGCCAGTCGTAAGCGATTGCGACCGAGTAGCCGCTACCAATTAGCCGAGACCTCTCTCAATGTATTTCAATGCATAGGTTTTCCTAGCCGCTACCGAGTCGCTACGACTAAAAATTTTTGTCGTTCGCCGGACTTCTCCGAGAGCAGACAAGCGACTGGGTAGCGGCGAATTTTGTGTCATTACGCATATCAGTTTTGCAGATTGAGCTGGTAAAAGCTTATATTTTTATTAAATATATGTGAAATTACTTAATTTTGTGCACTATACTGCCGTGCTAAACGAAAATAACGTATCTGCAAATTTCATTTTTTGAAGTGCCTTATGTTTTCTTGAAATAGTGCCCGAATTGAATGGTAAAATATATTGAAATGAAATTTCTTTCGAAGAATCGATATTCTGTTGTAACGGTTCATCATCTCAAGGTCGTCTTGTGTTGCCGATCGTTGCTCGGCTTGACGTCGGTCCGGCGATTCGGGTTTGCTCGTCGGTGTCCAGGTTCAGCGGAAATAAAAGCGTCGATCACTTAGCAACACAACTTTATTTACAAACTTAGTCTACATTTACAGGTGTTTACAAATTGAAATGTTTATATTCCGCTAAACAAAAGTCACTAGACGGTAAACGAATGTTAATCTTCCGGACAATTTTTTCGGGAACGGTAAATATACGGTGTGTCTCACGGACACTAAACACAGGACGGTAGTTTCGGAAACTGTTACATACGGTGTGTCTCACGGACACTAATGTCAACTAAATGACAACGCACTGTGCATACGTTCCGGTACACGCTCCAGGAATCGGTTCGGTGGTACGGTAAGAAAGAGTGAAACTCCCACTCTAGGGTCAGGATGCACGAGACGCCCGCGCCAGGTAAGAAACAATGAAACTCCCACTCTAGGGTCAGGATGCGCGAGACGCCCGCGCCAGGTAAGAACAAGTGAGACGCCCACTCAGGATCGGAATAAGAACAAGATGAGCAGTTGCAGGTTACGCGAACGTAGCACAGGTTGTTAAACGCGTTTGATCAAAACATCGACGGACGAATGACTCCGCGATTGACTGCGTTTGAGCCACGACCGGCGGCTCATAAGCCCGGCGAGTCACTGCCTTCGAGTCACGTCCGGCGGCTCGATGAGCCAGCGGATGACTGACTAAAGCTTGCTCTCAGCGCGCTTAATAAAGGCTTGCGCGTGGTGGGGAGCCCTACTCTTTTGGAACTCCCTCCTAAATTATGCTTTATAACTCTGCGCAAACACATCCTAAATATACAGGCTAATTAATATATACAACACCTAACTAAATATGTACAAATACGGCAAATGAAAAGTATTTTTGGTAACGGAGTGGTCACTTCGTTACACTGTGATTGAAACATGCCAATATTGTTTAATAACATTAAAATTAAAGTCCTCTTGGATATATTCATTTTAATTTTCGCATAGAACTACTCCAATCGGTCGTGCGTGGAGGAAAACACTTATTAAAAAATATTCGCAAGCAAATTTTTCGCCGGTCGCTTGGTCGCAGTCGCTGACGACTGGCGAATTTGGTGGAAAACGCGCCTTTTTAGACAACACAAGGTTGGATCTTTTGATTTGTTTTGTAAGAATTTGCAAATCTTTGGGATGATAATCTTATCGTGGTACAACCAAACATCGTTTATGCGTGTATGTAGAACTATTTTGCTTTGCTTTTGTTTATGTAAACGAAAAACGGATCCGTGCTTCGTGTTTTAACATTACCTAACGTTCTGCGTTGTTTATGCTTATCGTTCATTTAAATTTACTCCTGTGGTGTATTAGTTTCGTTACTTGCAGAACTGTTGCACTAATAAACACAAGTGTGTAATGACTGGTGACTTTGATTTATTTTATTTTTAATTTACTTCCCTTTTATTCTGGGGTTACGCATGGCATCGCCCGTCCCATTGAGTTTACAGGCATTTAGGACGATCTTAGTTTGCCTTCCCAAAATTTTGCATCCTTCAGGTATATCCAATGCTTTTAATCCAACGTAATTTGTCTTTTCTCCCTCTCTTTCGTACCTTTCCCATTTCCATGTATCATCAAGAAATGGTGTTCCATAATATTCCCTACAATATTACATAAGGTAGTTAAATATTTGCATTGAATACAATAATGGATTAATGAGGTAAACATTATATCGCAAAGTGGGTCACGTGGTATTACGCACCTGAGTATCTCAGGTGAACCCGTTCGTCCTGTTTAAATATTCATTTACATGTACTGCAGTGTTTATGTGTAACGATGTTAGAATAAGCGATCTCGCCGAGGAACAGTGACAAAAGGAAAAGGTAGCAACAGATTATGCAAATGTCGGGAGGAGCGAGAATGCACGCCGTGACGTTCCAAAGAAGAGCAAATGTGCCGCTCAGAGCTCATAAACTACACAATAATCTCGACGAGCGCAAAATATATTAAGCCCCGACTGTAAATTAAATCAGAATATTTTCTCTTTCACGGCGAGATTGCTAGCGAACTACACGGAATGAAATTCTAATCAATTTTACGGCCCCATTTTACGTACGAACCCCAATATTATATGCTTTTAATAATCCATGAAATATCTGGATTGCTTTAAAGCTTCCAGCAGATGTGTAAAGTTTCCTAATGGGACTTACGACCTTATATCTTTTATTTATTGCCGTCGTTCGATAGTAATGCAGGCCATTTTATGTGAATTACAAATGGGGATGTCAGAGTTTTACAAAGATTTCAGCGGCCCCAGTCAATTCAGCTTTAGTTTAGGAACTATTTCGGGACAATAAGGATATGAAAATCCGATGAATAACTGATTTACGTCTTGTCACTTATCTTTCTTATCTCCACGCCCATTTGCACAGCTACTTTCATGCATACATATACCAGAATTAGTTTTATGTCAAAAAGAAATGGCACAATTTTATAAATAACAATAATAATAAGAAGAAGAATTAATATTCTTAGAAGATATCTAAGCTATTAATTTAAATGATATGTAGGGACGAGATTTAATTGATTATAAATATTGAAATACCTAGAAAAAAAGTGACTTTGATCAGTTAACAAAAGTAAAGTTTAGTTGCCAGAAGCAAAAGACAAAGTAAAAGAGGAGAGGAAGCGTTTTGCAAAAGACTAGAACTAAAAAAGAATCCCCATTCACAAACCTTCTTGAGAAGATATCTAGGTAGGTATATACTAGAGATGATGAAAACATAAAATGCATATGCACAAGCTTTCTGCGAATGAATTGCTCTGCATGCACGAGCAACATACTAAAAGGACGTTTGAAAAGTGGAGTTCCCAGACGAAATTCAAATTAAACTAGATTACAGTGCAACATTAATTTTCTGAATTAAATATGACAGACTTAAACTGAAAATGTTTTAAAGCGTATACCGCTCAGAATATTTAACTTTGAAAGAGGAAGTGGAGCATTTTACACGAGCTCCACTATTTAATCTGCATCCGCGCTAATTAGAACTGCAAAAGTATAACCTTTCCGTTACAATTTGAGCGCCGCGACGCAGCAATTTATCGCCCTTATGCAAAGCAGCTCTAAAATGACCATCTATTATGATTTCGCAGGGTGCCAGCGCCACGTGTTACTGTCGATTTATCAAAAAATATATTTTCGCCGGCGCTGAAGATGATAAATACTCTCCCAACTATCGGGGGCGAAGTAATTTTTTGAAGGGCGGTGGTTGTAGTACGAAATATTTTAATCTTTACAGCGCTGGAAATATGAAGCTGTCCGGATGCGATTTCCAATATTCCGGATGCAAATATTGTATTTTCCTTCCGCGTAAAGTACGGCGATTTTTCTTGTGTACACTCCGCTTCAGCTCGGAGGTTAAGCTATAACAGTAAAGTAAGCAACGGAGAGAATGTATTACACGCGTCGAATTTATGAGAATCGATCAAGGGCTTTGTTTTTTTTTTTATGAATAATCCTTTCTCAGGTTTCTTGTTCCTCATTTCTTTTACATGTACAGGTCATTTGTTCTTCTATAGTCGTTTGGCAGTATCTTCGTTGATGTCTTTGTTTTTTCTAATTTTAATGAAATGTCGAAGTCCAATCTATTCAATTGGTTCTCCTTGGTTTTCGAACTGGAATCGCAATAATCTTCTACCTTCAGTTGACATTTCGTTCTCATTCACACAGGGAATCTTTAGGGCTGATCTGCTCCTGATTGTTCTACCGTAGTAGCATCTTCAGGATTGTTCAGCTGCTGGGTGTACTCCTGTACTCCCAACGGCATCAGTCCTGAAAATATTCCGTCTGATCAAGTGTTATGTTTCAAAATCTCGTAAGAAATAAGATTTGAAAATGTCGACTAAATAATTAAAGTCTATTGTGGCAACCCTGACTGCCCCGAGCGCTGAGGCACAGGTTTGAAATTAACCCATTGCCGAGTCCTTTTATGGGCATGTGGGTAACTAACGATTTCTATTGGTCAGCACTGACTTCATCTGCGATTACTCCACGTTTCGTTTTGTTTCAAGGCGTCACTTACTCTTTCAACGTTGGTGGTGCTATGTCGTGTGTTTCTATTTATCGGGGTTTTTGCTAAGAAAATTTAGAAGAACTCGTCTTCGACGTTGTCGGAATCTCCTGGAGCACCACGGAACGAATTTTGGATATTTCTTACTATCCTGCCAAGCTTGGATTTCATTGGAATCCAGGTAATTTTAGGCTGAAGGTTTGACGTCATCTTGTTTACTAATTGCGTATTTCTTTTAATTCAGGCTTTTGGTGTACGTTTTCGTGTACCCCTTTTCCAGTACACTTTTCGTGTATGATCTTGCCTTTAGGACCTACTTGGAAGCAGTTGCGGTGTCTGATCGAAGAAAGGCGCTGACGCAGTTCGTTGAGTTTGCTGTGCTCAACGTCCAAGAGGCACGTCGGAAAGTTACAAACGATCTTCGACCTACAGGATATATTTTGGATGTCGAGTGCTACCTACCCAAAGGCCAGCAAATTGTGCGAGTGACTGACGTTTCTCCAGCACCGCTCGGCTAAGCTCTTGGAAATGGGAGGGTTCGACGAAACCCCAAAGCAAAAGGTGAGCAAAGTGAATAAAATAAAAATCACCAGCCGAGCACACTTGTTTTTATTTAAAAACGCTCAAAAATAGTTAACGACTAGGAAAATAATTTACAAATATCGAGTGCGACCCAGAAGGGGTCCCAATGAAAAGAACACGAAATGTAATTATTAAATAAACTTTGATACTAGGCGAACAATCCAGTTAGAAATTAATCTGCGCCTCGTTTATACTACGCCTTAAAGTAAATAAATAAAATAATATGAATAACAACGCCGTGTTAGAGTGAGCCAAAATAAATCAACGGAATTAATTAAAATTATTCCGATCTGGTAACCCAAGAATCCAGCGTAATGTCAGACAGCTGTCAACAGTGACGGAGCGCCCTCCAACGGCGGTCAAGTTTGCCAATGACGTAATTCGGCAAGTGTTACGTCACTAAGTGGCGTCGAGTCAACGGGTTAGGTCCACTTTCACGGGCGGAGGGTGAGCCGTTTTGTCGGGGCTCAACTAGTTTCAAACACCGTTTCCGGCCTTTTCTTCCACCCAAAAAGGTTTGACTAAGGTTTTCTTTGATGGGTAAAACTACCACTAGAAGCCTAATAGAAGAGAAAGATACGCGTTACTCACAGAACATTCGCACAAAATTGCCAACAGGACATACGTTCCTTATCTTAGAAGCAGGCTTTCGAAAAGCTTTTTAACGAGCCTGAAATTCACTAGGCATGCTTTAACAAATCTCGGAGAAAATTCCGCTTCAGGTTTCAATCACAAAATCCAATGAGAGAAACACAAAGATTTTAATCACCAATATAAACAAAAGGTCAGCACGCCACGAGCGCTATTGCAAGAATGACCGCGACGCCGAAAGCGGCGTTCTCTCCAACTATGTGCCGAGATGAAAGTTGTTACGAATGAACTCAGATTTAGCCGGGAGACAGAGTGAAATGGAGAGATACTATAGGACTAAATAACAGCGTATAATTTTATGGCGTAAGATTGAGAAACATGGCATAAGTCACGTACGCACACTGAAGTTTGGCTTCCCGTAAAATACAGGGTGTTCGGAAAATATGAATAGCTTAATTGAATTTTTCAACCGTAACACGTGACTTTGTACCGCATTAGTTTATTAACTGCTTCGATACGATACATTATATCAAAGAGCGAATTTCGACTAATCTTGCGTTAACCGACGTACTTTTATTTTGTTTATAATAAAAGATGACTTAAGTTTTGCAGTGTCAAATAGAGTGATTAGATTAAATAGTACACTCGGGTGCAATATTTTTGAGTTGCTTTAGTCATAGCGTATTCAGTTGCATATGCTTAGCTTGTTTGACATAATGTAAATTTTATTGTGACTTCTCTCTTTGTTTAATTAAAGCAGCTGTTTATTATTACCGTTTGTGTATTTGTGTTTATATACCTTGAGTGCACAAGTGAGTGATTCAAAATCTTCTGAATTTATTGCAAAACGTTTGCGAATGCGATATACATCGGGAACAGTATTTCACATTAACTTCTTCAGCTGGGTATTTGTTCACCCTGGCACCTTTTAAACCATGTCCTGTCTCCATTGAGCTACCTGGGGCAACAGCTGGTGAAAATAGGGCAAACTTACCACCTGTTTAATGTAAGTAAAAAATCAATCAGGAGTAATTCATTTTAGAGTGTAGTGATATCAAGGACAGACAAAATGTCCACAGAAGAAAGAAGATTAACGTGCTTTCTTAAAGACCAAGAAGTCCCAACGGGTAACGGCCGAAGAAGCTATTAACTGAAACTAATTTAACAGGACTTACATTCTCAAATGAAAAGGTAGTACCAACTTATCTTTATGAATATTGTATTTATAATGTAAGCAAGTTGACCAAACATCTTCATTCCTCCGTATTGACTTCTTTCAGGTAGGATTATCTCTAATACTTTTGTTACGGCGATAATTCCCCAAAAATGTATTAAGATTAAAAAAGTATTAAGATTCTGAAAATCTGATGTAACGGCAGGTTATTGTAAATAATCTTTTCAGGTAGGTAAGGGAAAGTATTTTTAAATACTTTAAAAATGAAATTTACCAAAACATCTTGTACTTTTAACTAATCTATTTTTAAAAGCCGATTGCAAGATTTTTAAATCCTGAAAGCTATCAAATTCAAGCATTTTAATGGAGCCGTTACTCAGCGTTGCGTGATGTGACGAGTGGCATCTTGAAGAACACGGTGGAATTAATTTTGCAACGCGATAAAAGTGAGAGCGAAAGAAATAAATTAGATCTGAAAAATTAATCTTGGAGAAGGAAAGGTAAGAAGCGCATCTTTTGATTTGAATTCGCCTCGTAAAACATTTTTATTCATTAATTCGGGTACGATTCGGATATGCATTAAATTTTCAGACCCCTAATTGAATCAGGATAACGAAGTTAAATAAGCCAGCGCTCTCAATTTATGAATGAGGAAGAGAGCTTCGCTCTCGTAGGAAGAAGGAAGTCGTAATCGTCAAATATCAATTTTTTCTTGTTAACCCAACAGGGAAACATTTTTCGGGGAGGATATTTGCGAGGCAATCTTTAGCTGTTTATAAACGCTATTGAAATCCGAAAACAAAGCAAATACGCGGCGCCGAAAAGCAAATATTCGTTTCGGTGTTTGGCCCCCGTATGAAATTCGCGATTTTTCAATGGAGCTCGCGCCAGATAAATCCGTAGAAAGCCGGGAAATCATTTTCACGCCGGTGCCGCAGATTCGAGGGTCTTCAACATAGGAAGTCACTTATCTATCATATTCTTAGCGGGGTAATATAAAAACTCCGCGTCGGGCTTTCAAAAGAACCTCAATAAACGTTTTTGTATACCTTCGACGTTCGAGAGATGAAATTCGACGATTTCAACGTTTTCATCTGCAACAAATTTTATTTATTTTCAAAGAACAAATATGTACAGGAGCTCACTGGTTTTATTTCTGATTAGAAATTGATGGGGTAATTTAACTTTTTATTTTAGGAATGGCCAACGTATAAAAAGTTTGATGATTATCCTTTTTATCTCATTCTCACTGTTTAGTATATTACATACGGGCGAGAAGATGCTGTAAAAATAAATCGAGTCCGTTTTTTATACGTCGGGAAACAGTTTACTGTAAAAGTAGCATGTTTATTGCTTACAATTTTCTCTTGCCATTTATATTTCGAAGTTGGCCAAAAAATCTAATATTTTTATAAGTATATCAATAAAGGCTTTGCAGACTGTAGGCAACTACGAAATTAATTTTCTTTTTTAGCTAGAAGCAACAGCAAACAGCAATCACTTCAAGCCAATGTTTTATAAATATTCACTAATTCTCTACTTCTTCTCAAATCAAATGAAAGGAAACATTATATAAAAGTTTAATGTTTTTTTAATACTCCTATCATTTTGTTGGCAAAACTGAAATCGTAAAAGAACCTTTTCTGTTATTTCGAAAGTTGTTCTGTATTTGTACTTCTTTCTAAATGTCCAACCGCTATTGATTGGATCCCTTTTCTCTGATCCAGAGAGTATCAGTATTTTCTTATTTTCGCTCTAATTTTTTTGGACCAACAACATTTTAGCCGTGTGCCCGACGCCTCCACCAAAAATGTTACCGTAATAATTTAAGTAACATGAAATAAGGGTCGTAGCTCAGTATAACAAAACATTTATTAACAATTAATTACAATTACAAATACTTAGATCTTATTTTGATCACTTACAGCAATTTAGACTACATAACACTCTGACTAGATGGAACTCTAATGCCTTTATGTTCGGCTTGTCGCGTATTTATAGGGTATATTGTTCCGGGGTTGCCTTGACATTTATCTTACGATGTGCGCACGGCACGACATTTGTCTTCAGATTTGCACACGGCACACGAATGAATCATACGCCTTGACATTTGCATTCGGATGTGCAGGTGCAGATATGCAACGCGGGTGAGTCATACGTTACATAATTGCAAATGAGTCATTCTTATGTTTATTATAAAATGTTCCGGTAGATTGATTTTTGCAGCTGCGGATTTTCTGCGTTGGCGTTTTCCTTATCCTTGTTACAATATTAAGGAAAAAATCATTGCAAAATTCATTGATGGATACATCAAGAATTGAGGTTGAAAACTTGAGGAAAAACTTTAGAATTAGACATATAAAGAGTGATGAGGTCTAGAAATAACATTATCATTATCAAGACTCATAAAGAATACATTTTTTGAATCGAAGATTATCACGCACACAATACAGAATAATAATTTTAAAAGAATGCTGCCAACTTGATAATTTCTAAGTGATAATTGTTTGTGCCTCCTCTAATTATTCCCAAATGAAATTTTCAGGTCCACCGATTTTTATCGCAGATTATCGGTTTAATTAGAGCCAAACGAGATTATCGTTACCATTTTTTTTTCTATAAAATCGGAATAGGAAAATTAATTAATTAACTCCGGCCACCGTGCATTCGTGCATGCATGCGAAATGGGTTTCGGATAAACCGATCGATCGGATGCAAGGGTGACCAGGGGGCCCGGGGGCCAGGCCGGCCGCCATAGTGATTGAGTAATTAAAAAAGTTATTAACTCGTGTGGATCCGGCAATTAAAAATTTTCTATCGCACACTTTAATTAATTTTCCCGGTTTAGGAATTCATCGCGACTACTCACTTGCTGCGGCGGGGCGAAATTCAATTTATTTGGAAATTAACCGGGACTGCTAACCGAACTTTCGAATTAATATTATAATTTTTTAAAACTTTTGTTTGTCTCTTTCGTTGAGATAGATTGAGTTTGTTTAACGTCGACGTTCTTTTTTATTCTAGAAAATTATGAACTAAATTAAAAATTAAAATTAGCTGAGATGTTTTGTATGTACAGTGGCGAGCATAAAAAACGGGCCATGTCTTAAAGCTAAAATACTCAAAATCTAACTCTGTGGTCATACTTTTCGATTACTGAAAACTATAATCATCGTTGAAATGTAAAAACGTGTCATTTAGCTTGATACTGTCATTTAATTTAATCTCTTTAGATTTCTTTTAATTGTTTTAAGTAAACAGTAATTTTTAATATCCTAGATTGTTTGAGAAATTTGTTAAATCCTCAAGTTTTAAAAATGTTGCAAAAGTACTTTTTTCTCATTTATAATATGCACTTTCCTTTGTATTTTTGACTAACAGTTTCTGTTCCTTTTTTCTTATTTAATCAGGCAAGAAAATGAAAGAAACTACAGTCATTTTGAATCCCACTAATGAATTTTTAAAAAGACACTACTCATCAGGGTTAGGATCAAATGTGGTTTCCGATCTTATTATAAATTGAATCTTCACACCGCATCAACACATAACGATTTACATATTCCACATAAATCAGTATGTAAACGTCTTCCCCGTATATTACATAAGGTAATTAGAATAACACCCTTTGAATATGTAGAAGTTTCTCTCAGGCATGATGTGTTGAATCTACAACCGCACATAAAGATCTCTTTACGCCATTGATCCCCTCCTTGTGGTTTAAAGATGTCTGTAATAAGAATTGCTGGAATTGCTGGTATTTGATAAATGCGATTTTAAACAATGTAAGATCTACCTATTTTTTGCAGCCTTACAATGTGAAGGAGTTTTTTTGTCGTCGTCGTCATTTTCGTCATGAACAATTCACATCATTTATTATTTAATATGCACAACTTTCCTTTATCCAAATCCAATCCCCAATATGAACGGGAAAAAGTTTTCACTTTAGTCTCCACCATGAACAAGAATGGCTTGAGTTTTGTATCGATCATCTGTTACGGTTGAAAAATTCATTTAAGTTATTCCATAATAATTGGCAGCCACCCTGTATGTATAACTTCAGTATGCAAACGTGACTTTTATAATATTTCTCAATGTTGCACATTTAGACCATACGTTGTTATTTAGTCTGACTGTATATCTCCTTTTCACTCTGTCGTCCGGTTAAAAACTGATCTCATTCGTAACGACTTCCATCGTAGCGATAGTGGAAGAATACGCCGCAGTCGTTCTCCCGACCAGTGTTTCAATAGCGGTCATGGCGTGCGTAACGTTTATTTGTGCCTTCAATCTTTGTGTTTCTTTCATGGAGTTTTGTGATTGAAACCTGAAACGGAATCTTCTTCAGAGATTTGTTAAAGCACGCCGAGTGAATTTCAAGCTCGTTTAACAGCTTTTCGAAAGCCTGCTTCTGTGAAAAGGAACAGGTATGTTTTGTTGGTCATATTGCGCGATGTTCTGTTGGTAACGCGTTTCTCTCTCTTCTATTAGGATTTTTGTGGTAGTTTTACCTTAGTTGAGAATATTGTCAGCCCTTGGGTGGAAAGAAAAGGCCGGAATCGGAGTTTGAAATGTATAAAACCCTGGGGCACCCTTCATCCGTAAAAGTGGATCCGACCAACCTGCAAAACTGACGCCGCTTGATGACGTAACGCTTTGCGTGCTCCGACACTGTTGACAGCTGACTGTCATTACGCTGGATTTTGATTACAAGGTTGGATTTACTCTAATTATTTTTGATTCGGTACTCTGTCGAGTTACCGGGGCGTTGTTATTTTTATTTTTCTTTTATTTGTTAATTGAGTGAACTTCTTTAATCACCTTAAGCGTCAATTGTAAACGAAGAACAGATCTGTTGATCGGATATTATTTCAACAATTGTTAAGGGTTTAAGCTTTGGTTTAAAGTTAAACTGGAATTGTAGAATTAGATCTTACATAGTAGGTATAAAATTCAACAATGAATAGGCAAGTACTATATTAAAAAAATCTAAACTAAATATCGTCTTTTGAAATGTTTGTTACAGAATTAAGAAGTATCTGCGAAAATGATTATTTTTTAAATATCTACAATAAGATAAATATAAAAAAAATATAAAATAATATAAAATCGTGTTTTGTTGTCTGCTTTTATTCCTAGAACAAGTATGAAGTCAACCTTACTAGATATAAAGTCGACATTTAGTGTGGCCATTTACTAAATCTCTATTTCTTATGGTTTGAGATTCCTCATAGCAAACTTATTTTCTTATTAGATAAAGACAATCGATTCGTATACAGATTGAAGACTTGTACACGTTAGTCAGTAGTGGTTTCATGAAGAGCAACATAGAGACCTACGTTAATGCGATTGGTTAAAAGAGAGCGTAGTGTGTTTGTTTCGATGTAGGTGGGGAGACGCTGATTAGACTACAGGATACATGCATTAATGCAATCGCATCTAAGTGACAGATAAATATTATTAACTTCATTTAAAAAGAAACAATAAATAAATGTCTGCTTAGTACGTTTAAAAAAGTTCTAATTCTTCAATGGTATTACGCTGCAAATTCTATACAACCAACAAAAGCAACAATTAACTTATTTGTTGCGGTTTTTGAAAATACTACAAACCGTTAGTTGCTATTCGGACATTTGCAATGTTTGCTGTAACACGTAATTCCTACTACATTGTGTCGACTACTCACGTTAAGAATGCAAGGACAGCACATTTTCTTTTTAATAAATTGGGGAATCGCATGCTCTTTGTTGCTTTTCATGAAACCGTTATTGGCTAAAGTGAAAGTCTTCAATCTGTATGTTACGCAAAAGTTATTCATTGATGTGACAATTATCAAAAGAAAATAATTATTTTTTCCTTACCTTTTAAGACCAAGAGCAATATCGTCGATAACAAAAGTGAACTCCGTGAGTGCTTCATTTCGCTGAAACAAAGAGAGAAAAGAAGTCGTTAGCAATTATAAAACATAAAGTTCTGAAATTTGCCGCACGAAGTGGCATAAAAAGGGAGCACGGTGGAAGCAGACGAACAAGAAAAAGGGCAGCAGCAGCGGCAGCAGCAAAACGGGAATCAGAGCCATAAAAGAAGCGTTGCGCGCAATATGTAACGCCAACTTTGAAATATCACCTGACGTTTAGTAGTTATTTTTTTTTTTGTTTCCTTGCTCGAGGGCGGCGAGCTTCACTCGAGAGCGAAAAGGGCGCAAGGGAACGCGCGCGGATTCGAATTAATCCGCGGATGAAGGGTGTCTGAAGGCGACCTGTTATTTATAGCAGTACAGTGCAACAAAACGGAATGTATATTATAATGTAGTAGGTAGTAGTAGTAGTTGAGCCTGACTCTCTGTCCTCTTCGGTTAACCTGATTTCTCAACAGCTCTCAGAGTTATAGGGCGCAGTATGTTTATGTAGACAGACAGTACACGTGTTAAGGGGATTTGCAAGATATGTTACAGAGGCTTTGCGTCGGTGACTGTTTACGGGATAGAATCTGCTCGCATTATAACGCGAAGCACTTCTGCTGCATCGAAATATGCAATTTGCGTTCGAACGGCGCAAGACGGATATACATATAACTTTGGCTTATTGAATATTACATAAACCAAATATATTACGTTGCAAAACAGGATTAAAATCTACTAACTTGATTTAGGGAGCTGTTGGAGGTATTATTTTACGCCTTCGGAACACACGCTTTACGACATAAATGGATTTTAGCTGTAACATAAACGCAAGTTGACGTAATTGTTACAACTAGGGACACATTTATTTTTATAGAAAATATATACAACAGATGGTCGAAATGCAGTATATCTGGTAATTTCTCGCATCCCTTGCGCCATTCCACACTAATTTCTTTTTCTATTTTTCTGTATTCTTTATATCTTTTACTCGCTTCTTGTACAGACACGTATTATTAATGTCTTCCTCTTCCTCTACCCTATTTACTGTCTGTAGATACAAGATTTGGTTCAATTTCTACAAATATATTTGAAACAAGAGCTACAGTGTTTGGAAATAGAACAAGTTCTATTTTTTCTTTGACTAATTTCTTTCTAGTTTGTTCAAAAATAGAACTAAATCTAAAAAAATAGGGTCGTTTATGTGCAACAGCATTTCATAATTCAAGTAAGCAATTGTTAGTTTCTAAAAACATAATAAATTGGCAAAATTAATTATTAATTTCTCACCCAACCTTGGTACTAGATACGGAGAGACGGACGGACTGATTTATGGAGAGTAATCCCACACTATGACATTATGTGGGTATTGATTACGCTCTCGAACTTATGGAGTTGCACTCGACATGATGGGCTGTCTCCTCTGTCGTGTTATGCCTTGGTCTTTTACATAGTTTTGCAAAGGTTATTTCGATTACGTAATATTTTACATGTTTGCCAGTTTGCCCTATGATTCATCGTGATTTTCCGAAACCGTCTGCTCATACGCTTGCATAATGCCAGGCTATTTCGATGAGTCACCTATTCAGCTGCAATTCTTCGAATTTGAAAAGGTCAATCATGATTCATATTGGCCGAGACTTTTGATAAAGCGAGCCACTGTTATACTTGCTTACATAATCTTACATAATCTTACATAATCTTTAGGAGGGCGAATTTTCCTCGCTCGCGTAGGCGACATTCTATCGAATGTAACTTATTTAATGAGCTTAATGATTATGAAATGCTCGATTTCTTACATTTAAAATGGCTTTCATTGTTAAAGGTATCAAAAATAACCTAGTTCAAATTCAGTGTCAGTTTTCGAAATATAATTATGATATTAAGTCACGGTGCCCCATTGATAGGGGTGTAGTATGATTTATTTTGTGAGTGAAATAACGAAAAGAAAGGGAAACAAAAAGCACGTTTTAAAACAATTGGTTTTCCAAACCACTGAAAATAAAGGTACGGTACTGATATATTCATAAACTTTTAAATTGCCTTTTATCTTAAACTGGCAGACCATTTTAATCGGAATAAATTCATCGATTACTTCGTCGATGCTCGTCACGCTTTTTTTTCCTTGGAAGTCTTAATCAGAGCAGCAGATTTCGTCTTCCTCATCTTATCGACCGCACCCTTTCTCACCGTCGCCGATTTCGACGACATCCCCCTAACTCGATCAGACGGACCCCTTAATTTTCAGCAAGTTCACCGGTTTATATCGCGAACGTTCACGGCGTGGTTCATTGTTTCAAAATTAAATCATCCACTCGAGATGTGGCATGGCAAGGAGGCGAATTCCGCAGCTCGCTCCGACTGCGCTGATTATAAATTCCCCTTTTCCTGTGAAACTTCGCGTTTCTAATCTTAGTTTTCGACTGCGAATTGCCGAACGAGGAACGTTTGTTGCGGTTCGGCCTTAATCTTTTCGTGCTTTATTTGCTATTGAATAGGTCTACTTTACGGGCTCCTGGAATAAACCTTGTCCGGATTTATGTTCGGAGCGGTGAGCCGTTATTTCTGCTAAATACGTCGAGTAATTCCGGTGCATAATTCTACCGGCCTTAAGGTTTTAATTCTGCCCGCAGTATTTCAACTTGGTCAGATTTTCTTTGTGCCTTTTTGCTGTTTAAACTGAACGGAAAAAGTTTTCGTTACGGAATTCATCGACTCTTGAATGTAATCTTCTCAGCTGAAGGCACATATATTTTCCGGGGAAAAGCAACGTACATTCGCGTGCATTGAAATTTCAGTACATTACATTTGCAATTTACAATCCACTTCCCTGTACGTTTTCTATAAAAAAATATATAAGTATACCATCTCATTAAATTGAATTCAAAACGCATTAAAATAATGACAAGTGGAGTTACTAAAGCTTGCCCCCAAAAATAAAATTGTTTTAATTTAAATTCGTAGTGATAATAGGTATTAGATAATAGGCAATAAATAACATACATACATAATGTAAGTAAGAACTAAAATATACTAATTAAAGCTGAAATTCCTAAAACGTAAACAAAACAGAAAAACTTAATTTTCAAATTTCAACCACTTAATACATCCCGTCTGTGTTTACGTAAACTACCCTCATCCCGCAGCGATAGTTTGTAATTAAAGTGCGCAGCACCCGAGGCTTCTAGCTTCGGTCGAATTCCAATGTCGTCTTCAGCTCGCTTACTTTCCTGCTGCAGCGGAAAGAAAGAGTGCGACTAGAAGAAGCAATTTCATTATTTATAGATGAAAAAAAAAAACATGAATAGCGCGCACGAATCGGGATAATGCGAAACAAATAAAACTAGGCCAGGGATGTAATAAAACGCCGACGAGAACAAAGGGGTTGCTTTGCATAAAGGGAGGAAATACCTTGCCGGTTTTCTTTCGTTTCGGCCTCGGGCGACGTGAGGGCGTGTTTTCGCCTTGTCCGAGGTGCATTTCCCTGCTTTTCGTAGTCGAGAAAGAAGTAATATTTTTGAGGGTTTATTCATGTTTACATGTGAATTTACAGGAACCGGAAATTACGTGGTTTTATGGTGGAAGTTTTTGTGGTCGTAACGTCAGAAGCAGCAATAATTCGTTGGTCAAATAAAGGCATTGGCTTTAATAAATTGCTGTCGTGTTGTAACTACACCAGAACTCGACATATAACATTTGCATTAATAGCTAAAGTTATGTCAGTAAATTAACTTTTCAATACGCATTGGAGAGGACCATTCATACCACCCTGCGGCATTCGCTTAAACTCTATTCAGAAAATACATTTAACAGAAAACTTTTGCACGAAGAAAAACTTCTGTCGCGTAGACATACACATTTTTGCATACAGAACACACTCAGGAACAATTTAATGAATTTTCAACGAAATATACGTGCGCAATTTGCGATTCAAATTCAAGTTTTGATAACTAATTTAACGTAGAATGCGAAGCGGCTACGTTATAAACGAATAAACAAATATGAATACGTACTACATAATATTGAATTACTAATGAAAGCTAATGCAACCCTGAGGGTACGTACTTCACCTCCCAACATGCCCAGTATTTGACTACGAACAATAAATTAAAAAATATTTTGAAAGTTATTCGACGTTTAGTTTATGAGTAACGAATTAAAAAGATTATTAAATTTTCAAGTGAAGAAGATTGCTGCATTAATTGACATTTACGCCCGTTCGCGTTTTATTCCCTTCCCAAACTTGCACAACTCAAGAAACATCTTTTCAAACTTCGGCTTTTCACAGAAATAGAAATAGGTCCCGGTCAAAGCTGCAGCCGCTATTTATAAATGTGCAGCGAACTTTACGGAAGGCAAAAGTCCTTAATTCGCAGCGCGCCGCGCCGGGGCTTCCTAGTATCTGGACGGTAGATTAAAGAATTTCCGAACGCAGAGCCGTACTCTTTAAGCTCAAAGTTGTAAATCTCCTAAAATATTTTAATTAACTTCTACGTTTCAGAGCCGGAAGCGGAAGTTGGGGTGCAACGTTGCTAATGCCCAGAGTGTTGACCACTATTGGACAAAACACTTCCGGAGTTTCAAAGCTGTAATTAAATTTAGCCAATCAAAGTTAATGCTACATTTTTTTAGCATTCGGAAGTATCTTAGATTGTTTAGACAAAACACATTTTACGAAATAAATACTATTATATTTCGCTTTGTATTCTGCTTAACGCCGTTCAATGTCTAATCTAAAATAAATAGCTGCTCATTATTTGGTTCTATTTTTGTTCCTTGTAGAGAAATTGATAAAGCGACAGTATGTACAACTTACACGAGTTGTTCCTTTGAATGTTAGTATTGATTTCTCTGATTTCAAGGAAATTCTGAAACTGGGTATTTATTGTTTTAAGAAGAAGTACGTAACACTATTATAATTAATCACTTCAATTTGCAAAATTTTCACATATATTGAATTTGTTACACATTCAATGAACGTCGGTGGTAATAAACTTAAAACGTCACAGCGAATTACCGCCGGTTACCGCCGGAGCGTACTGCAACCGGTATAATTTAACTAACGCCACGCCGACTACGACTAGTTTCGCGCAGAGAATAATTTACTTCTATTAACCCTAACACGTGGCTAATTTCTTAATCTCAGATTAGAGGGAGACACGACGGAGGGATCCTTGCGATCGAGGAGATCCTTACCTGATCTCGCGCCAGGGGCTTCCGGAGATATCCGCCCTATAAAATATATTCCAGATAACGTGCATACAAAGCCGAGCTTAGATAGCTCAAGCTCCCGTGTATCGATACGTGCGCCCCGGAGCTTTCAGCTCGAGGCCAAATTACGCAAAAAACTTGCAGTTTTTAATTTCTTTGCCGAGCCAAGCTTCAACTTTTCCAATAAGCATTAAATCTCAATCAGATTTAAAAAAAAGAAAAAAGAACTAAAATTGCGATCTTAAAGTTCTAAATCACGTCACGGCTCGTAACTTTATATGGAAATTGGGGTTTTCTATAACTCCGTGAAACTTTACGTGTGGCTTATTTATTGATCAAGGCACAACCAAAACTAATAATCTATTATAATTCGAAATGATCTCTGAACAAATTTCAATTTAAACTTATGTATTATTTTGAAATAAACGTCGAACAGGAGCTTGCGAATAACTACATACATATTTGATGTAAGGCTTGTTATAGATGAACAGAAAAGCTCGTTAAAAACACATTAAAGTTTCAACAAGAGGAAAAAATCCATCCCCCTCGCTCTTTCATCGTCCACGGATTTTGCACGTCAAAATAATCGGATTTATTATTTTGTTTTAAATGAAAATACCAGCACGAGCAGAAGCAGTTTGGAACTATAGGGATTCATCATCAGTGCGGAAGGTGGTGGTCAAAATGATTACGTGGACGTTGGACGTCGCTGAAATTTATTAGCCGAGGCCCGAGATTTCGTAAAAATTACGTGCGCTAGGTAACTCAGACCGATAAAATTTATATTTACTCGAAAAAGAAACACGAACGCGCTGCAAAAAAGTTGCATGCAGCTGAAAGAGCGGGTCATAAATCGCGTCGATATGCCCGCCCTGAAAAACGCTCTTTTCGACCTTGCCCACATTTCGCGCCGGCTACAAAATAGAATTTTTAATTTCCGATAGCCATTAGCAGGGTTTTTAAAGGCTGGAAATTTATTAGCCGAACACAAATTCGATTGAATACGAAAAAATTTTGTATCACATTCGTATCATATTTTCCATAGTAATATTAATCAATTCATTGTAATTTTAAATTTAATTTTCGAATGTATTTCAGCGCAGGAAATTTAATATTGTCATATCGTACGTTTAGAACCTGATTTAATATTGCAATATTACAGTTGTAAAATATTTCAAACATAACAATCATTGAAGTTTGTTATATCGAGGCTGCAATTATGTTTCAAGCACTGCAGTACCAGTTACAGTCGAACCTCCATAACTCGAATCTCAAGGGGCCGGAAAATTATTTCGAGTTATAGAAATTTCGAGTTAAAGAACGAGACTTCAGTTGTACACAATGTGCAGGGACATCAGTAAACTTTGACTTACAGAAAGTTTCGAGTTGTGGAGGTTCGAGTTTTAGAGGTGCGACTATAATTGTAAACGTTTATGTTTTGGATTATTTGTACAAGACATGGGAAGAATTCGGAAAAAAAAATAGAAAAGCCAAGTAAAGATAATCGCAAACTATTCTGCAAAATAACTAAACAAATTAGGAAAGGAATAATAAAAAATATAACAGTCAATGGCGCACTTTTAAAACACGAGGTGATGATTATGAACAGATGGAGGGAATATTTTTCGGAATTGCTGAACACAAACGATAATCACGTGTATTCTGTAAGCACCAACTCATATCAGTTGATATCTAACAATAATTGAAGAGAAACGAATTGACGTTTCTATATACCGTAACAATCAATTAAGGAGAATATGGTTTTTAGGAAATCAATATTATCTTCAACTGATTGTTACGGCATAATGAAACGTCATTGGTGAATTTCTGTGGTTGCTATGGTTACCTGCCAATACGTGTCTCTTCAATTACTGTTAGATATCAATAACTGATATGAGTTGGTGCTTGTCAAAACGAAGTTGATGTGCAGGAACATAAATCGTGGACCTCACATTTTCAGAAGTTGATAAGGCTGTTAAAGAAATGAGAAATGGGAAGGCAACTAGGACATGACGGGATAACTCCGGAGATGATCAAGTGCGTGGGGAGGAAAGGAACTGAACTATTACATAATGCTTGCAACAAGCCTGGAAAGAAGGTAAAATATCAAGTAATTGAGAGATAGGTGTCTTCCTGCCCATACATAAAAATAGGGATAAGAAGGTATGCCGAAACTATACATAGAGGAATTTCACTTCTGAGCACAGTGACGAAAGTATAGAAAGAATCTTGGCGAACTTCCAGTGGACCATCCGAATACGCTCCCCCTGGTAGCTTATCAGTCTCCTGGTCACAGAAGTTCGTAGCCTGGTAGGGCATAGCTGGAAGTGGTTCCTGTGGCAGCGTTCTTCCGGGTACGCAGATTGCTAGGTATGGCAACGTCCCAGCTCCGGTTATTCCGTCCTCGTAGGTGGATGCATAGGCCCTTTTTTATGTCCTGGTTTTGCTGTTCATCCAGATTGGCATAAAGATGATAAATAGGTGTTGTTCAGTGATAGCATCCCAACCAGAAATACCACTTACATATGGACCGTTCGGTTTCTTCAGCGCTTGGATGTCCGGAGGAGGGATAGTCATGGAATCCGTGCAGCACTTGGTCGGTTATTGGTGGTGGAACAACGAGCAAACTGCGGCCATCCTCCTGGCGTCGGAGGTAACCAGTTTCGAAGGAGTCCATGATTCCCAGGCTCGGTTGTCCGGTGGTGTGGATCCTCTGGAAACGCTCTAAAATTCGGCGGCATGTCTCGTCCGTTTGCTGGGCGTTTTCCACCTCCCTTGACAGATCGGCGACGTCCAGGACTTGAACCGTCGGCAATAAGCTTCTCGATTTCCGTTACGTAGGCAGGGAGTGCGTGGGTTCCGGATTACGCGACAGGGCATCGGTGAGTTCATTTTCTCGTTCGGGACAGTGTTCCACGTCAAAGTGATACTCTTGAAGAAGTAGGGACCAACGCGTCAATTTCTATTTGGAGTCTTTACTTCGGTCGATCCAGAGGAGGGCACGACTGTCGGTCCGGAGAGTGAACTTTCGGTCTTTAAGGTACATACGGGCGGTAGCGTTCAGTGGTAACGTTGTTCGGCGGCGTCTAGCTTGCTGATGGCGTACGAGATGATACGGCGTCCGCCCTTCATTGGCTGGTATAATACCGCGGCGAGTCCCTTGGCACTGCAAGACATACGGAAGTTCCGGATCTGGCCGGTGGAACGTCATGGGTGTTTGTAAGGCCGTTTTGAGTCTCTCGAAGGCTTGTAGTTCTTGTTTCTTGAAGCTCCATCGTCTTTTATTGTTGAGCAAGTCCGATAGAGGGGCGATGACTTCAGCACACTTCAGAATGTAGTCCCTCAGCCACCCGACGAGGCCGAGGAACTGGCGTAGCTCCTTGCGGTTGTTGGGTTGCGAATAGTTCTGCAGTTGTCCAAGATGACTTGGTTTCGGCCGTTATTTGGCATCCGAGGTATTCCAGTTCCGTCGCTCCGAATCGACACTTGGCGGTGAAGCACTGCAGTCTGTGCTGTTGGAATCTCTCCAAGGTGGAGATGTCTCAGGTGGTCTTCCCAGTTGTTGGAATAGATAATCACATCATCCAGGTAAACTAACGTGAAGTCCCGGTGGAAATCGGCGAGAACTTCCTGGGTAATCAGGTTTTGAAATGTTATCGGGGCATTTTTCAGTTCGAAGGCCATTACCTTGAACTCATAAGCAGCCCCGTCCGGTGTGATGAAGACGGTGAGCGGCTTGGATTCCAGATGTAGCGGAACCTGCCAATATCCGGACTTCATGACCAGCGCCAGCGTCGTGAAAACTTTGGCGGAACCTAGGTGGCGCATGGTCTCGTGAATGTGCGGCAGGCTGGATGCTTCGTCCTTAGTCACCGCATTGAGTCGGCGGTAGTCGACGCAGAATGCGTCCAATTATAGAGCCACAACTAAAAGATGCACAAAGCGGACATAGCATCCAAGACCATATCTTCTCTGTGAAACAAATCGTAGATAAAATATCTATATAAGGAAGAGAAGCAAACTTTACGTTTTTAGATCTAGAGAAAGCTTTCGATGAGCCCCAAGAAAGCTAATTTGGAAAAGTCTACAGGAACAAGGAGGGGACATGAGGTTAGTCGATGCAATAGAAAGCCTATACTATAAGCGAAGCAGTAACGACGCGACGTCAGGACCCATGATACGCAGGCTGTAGCTCCTCCCACTAAGGATGGCTTGCGTCAGAGAGCAGTTTTGAGACCGATACTATTTATTATATTATATAATTAATACTTGCATTTTAGAAAATCTTTATCCTAGCTCTTGGAAACCTTCACTTGTGCGACCTGTTGCTAAAGTTTCTCATCCAGTAGAACTCAATTTAGACTCATCAATATTTTACCGGTTCTATCAAAAGTTTTGGAAAAGGTTGTCGACATGCAATTGCATCAATACTTGAACCAGTACGATATTTTACCACCATACCAATCTGGATTTAGACCTGGGTACAGTTGTTCAACCGCCTTACTTGAAGTGACTGACAATATTTTCTCAGCAACTGATAAAGGTCTAGACAGTATTTTGATCCTCCTTGATTTCAGCAAGGCTTTTGACACGATTAACCACAATGTGCTGCTAGCGATTCTTCATTTTATCGGGTTGTCGGGTGATGTGATCTCATTTTTTTCTTCTTATTTAAGAAATCGTTCACATAAAGTAATAATTGGAGAGGAAATTTCTCTAGAATTAAGAACAACTCAGGGAGTTCCGCAAGGCTCCATTTTAGGGCCGTTACTCTATGCAATATATACTTGCAATTTTGATGAATATATGAAAAATTGCAATTACCACATGTACGCAGATGATACTCAACTTCTCTATTCCTTTTTTAGAGACGATTACTCTGCTATGACACAGATTATCAATGAGGAATTAGCTAACTTAACGCATGTTGCAGAAAAGCACTCACTTCAAACTAATGCAGCCAAATCAATGGCACTTCTTTTCAGCAAAAGTTTAAGGCCAGTTGATGTATGTACATCTGGTTTTAGACAACGCTCGCGCTCCTCTTAAGTTCGTGGACGAAGCTAAAAATCTAATACTAATTTAATACTAGACACTAAGTTGAGATTTAAGAGCCACATCTCTCAATGTATTTGTAAAGCTTATTCTAACTTAAAATTAATTTTTAATTCCAGACATATTTTAACTCGTAAGTTAAAAATAATTCTTTACGAAAGCCTTGTGTTATCTCAATTCAATTATTGCGATGTCGTATGTGGTCCTTGTTTGGATGCTGTTACCCGTAATAGAATACAACTAATTCAAAATTCGTCTCTTAGACTTATACATAGTACCAAAAAATACATTGACACTAACCGGATGGTTAAATATGGCAGACAGAAGATTTTTGCACTCTGATTGTATATTTCATAAAATTATTTTAACTAAAACACCCAAATATATAAAAAATTTCTTTTAGAACGGATGTCCACCATCTAAATATTAGATACAAGGGTCTCTTGACACCGCCACTTCATAGTTCTAGTTTTTTCGAAAGATATTACCAAAGTATATAATGGGATCGCTCAAGATCACAAACTGCTTCCTAGTTTTAGTTTTAAAAAGAAAGCTTTTTTTTATCTATTTGATATAAAAGTCGGTGAAAGGGAAAGAAAATGGAAAAATGTTTTTCTCTCCTCTTCTTTGGAACTCATGTGCTTTATAGTTTGTTAACATGCTAGTTACATTAACAAGGTCGGGTGCACTGAGAAAAATAAACTGTTCAGTCAACCAAAAACACGTTCAGTTAACAGTATTTTTCGTTTACCTATTAGCAATCACGCGTGGTCATTGAACCAACAGTCAAAAAATGTTAAATATTTTAGATTGGATCAACTCAATATTTTGTTTGAGGCAAGCATACAATGAAGACATCTTTCTAGTTGCTTTAATGCCCAAGAAGATTGATACAAGAACTTTAGATTGTTAAAATTGCTAAATATTTTTTTTGTCTGAACGCTGTTAGGGAATGAAAATTATATTTTTGATATATTTAAAGTAATTTTTCAGTACGGCTAATAAAAGCGTAGAATCAATTCAATCTAGACTATCGTTTAGGGAAACATCAATTAAATGTTCACCTCTTTGCGATACTGCCAAGTAAGATAACCCTTCAACCTTTGTTGAGGTGACAAGAGGAGCTGAATAAACCTCAACGAACTTTATAATGTCGGACGCATCGAAATATAAATGACATATCCGTTTAAGAAACGATGTCGAACAACAAGGTTATGCTGGGACAGGCAGTAAATATACGTGAAGTTTTAGCAGGCGCCATCTGGAACTCGATAGCTTATTAATATGGGAATTAACCCTCGCTTTTGCCGACTTAACATTTATTACGTTAAATAAAAAATCAAAACAGACACATAAAAGCAACAGCACTTTACGATCATTTTGAAATTTCAACTTTTTGATTTAACATATTAAGCACTTTCGTTTTAAGGAAAACATTTACATCGTTCAGTCAAACGTAATAGTTTAACATTTTTTTAGTGTTACTTCAACAATTTCCAAGATGTTGAGTTAAGAATATTACCGTTGAAACAAGTACATTTTATTTAAGTCAACGCACAAAAAGTTGTTGACTTAACTATTTCATTTTTCTCAGTGTGTAAGAGCAGATTGGCACCAGTGCCTATTCTGAACCCTCCCTTAGATACCCAAACCTTTGTTTATTTGTAAATAATGGATATGTTCAAATTTGTGATGGGAATAATGATTATTATTATTGATATATATCTGAGCGATAACTTGAATTGTTTTTGTTGTCAAGTCAATTCTATAGCAAAGTTCTTTCTCCTTAAGACTTTTGTCTAAAATATGACGTAAGTCAGGAACCGAAAAAATTTTGCAATGGTTTAAGCATCGTTTAATGAAGTCTATAAATTGCGCATGTTTTAAATCGTAGTTGAAATGATCAAGATTCGCTAGACTCTTTGAGGACCTCATTTTCCAGCAAGAGGCAGTGCCTCCTCAACGCAGACATGGCACGAGGGTATTACCATTCATCACTTCGATTTTAGATCGACCTATTCCCGGATATTACTTCTAACAAAAATATGCGCGGATTTTTATTCGTAGAATCTATGATGAGAGCGTCACTCGTATAATATCGTAATGCGAGCCAGCCGAAGACTCTCCATTATGTTGTACAGTCGCGATCATAATTCATGACATAACCTTTATAGAAAAACTCATCGCGGACATTTTATTTGTGGTTTCTAAGCAAAAAATAATTTACGATATCCCAGATTCACTTTTAAGAAGTAAAATTTTGTTGCATTCGACGTTCATAGTTGTAAAGGAGATGGGTACGATGTTCTGTAAGCTTTCTGTGAGCGTCGTGAATTATGATTGCAACTGTACGTATAGAACGAAAAATCATCAACAGCTAAAATTGCATGAAAACTCAAATATAAAAATACCACTTTTCGCAATTTGTTTACAAACAAATTGGCTTTGGTAAACAGCGTAAAAAATCGTTAATTCTACAAGGTTTTCATAGCTTCGCTTTACAAAATTAAAACACTTTGCTTGATATACATATACCATCTCCTTGTTTGTTAAAATCTGAGACGCAAAGTTTTAAATTAATTTAACCTTTAATTACTATTATAACGAGAACCTTTCATCTTCGCAAAGAAAACACCATCCTTTAAGTTGTAACACGAGCAGACAAATTACTCTCTCGCTGATGACTCGCGCGAAACCTCAAAATCTGGACTTTACAGGCGAGATTAACGAGCAACCGCCGAGGAAACCTTCTCAAAAATTGTTCATTAATTCCACCGAAAGTCGTCCTCGGTTCCGTTTCGTCCCGCCGCGAACCCACCGCCCGCCTGATCTAATATCAAGTGACGCCGCCCGGAGTACGCCCCGGAATATTTGCTAAAACAACGGAATTAATGTACGAGTCCATTAGAACTTTATTCCCGCTACAGTGTCAACAAAGGTGTATTTACTTGTTATTTTAAGCTTCCGCTTAATGTCTGAATTAAATTCTGTTTTAGAATTAATTCCGGACCAAGTTGTTTGGCAATTAACGTCGTTATTAATTAACTTGTGTAAAAAATGGAAAGCAAATTGCTTTATACAAAATAAATTCAGAAATATTAAAATACACAGTGTGTAATCGAATAAGTTTCACTTACAGTAATACATCAGAAAATAATCGAATTTATTATACAAATATCAATAATAATGTAATTATATGTCTGAACGGTCCAGTGGTAAGAACCGCACTCGGGATTTTTCTCGGGGGTGGTCGGTATCGACTTTAGGCACCCTTCAGTGTTGGGGATAAAATTCGACACTGCTTTCCCTTAAACGGCGAGAAGGTTGGAAGTAACAAAGCCATGGAACACTTTACACACACTCAAATACACTCCCGCTCCTGAGGTCCTGACAAGTCTTTGACTTAGGACCCGTTGGGCAACCATCACAGATATGATGAAGAAATTGGTATGCATAAAACGAAGTAAATTCTATTACATAAAGTATCTACTACAGCTTTGAAGATATACTGTGAAAGCAAACATGTAGTAAACACTACGCTGTAGTACCTATTACTTACTATTAAAATGAAGTATCTACTACAGACGTGACAATGAAAGGCAAGTGATTTGTTCGATCATTTGTTATACACGAATACGGTTTGTTGAATACCAATCATCATTATATATTTTCCTTTCTGGATACACTTTCCGGGTACGTATATTCATGAAAGCAGCCATAATATTTTATTGTAATTCTTACCGCGTGTCGGAGAAGTTTACTGCTTCACTTAAATTGAAGTAGATACTACGCAGCAGCCGAAATTTGTGGCCTTTGAAGTGGATACTACAAAATTTCCAGTAGGTGCTTCTATGGCGAAGTAGAAACTTCTATGTACTCTTGTACACAAGAGTATCTCCTTGACTTTCGAAGTAGGTGTTTCAAGTACTACGTTTTATGCATACCACCCATTATTAATAAGTAAAACTTATTCTATCACAAACTCTTTTAAACGGACACTAAATGGCGCACAAACACTTAACGTTTCGCAGTCGTTCGACAGCTTCGTCAGAAGTGAAAAATAAAAATAAAATTAAAACTTATTCATTTACACCCTGTATAACACCCACACATTATATTTTCGTTCATTTTTTATGATGGATATCTTCAGTCCTCAATACAAAGAACTGGACTACGTTACCCAGAATACTGATTAATCTATGTATGGTCGCAGAAGCCTTTAATGCCTCTGAATTCGACCAAGCAATTTTCTATAGAGTTAGGTTGACGTTGTAATACAAGAATAAAGGCAAAAGCTTCCAGGGTGATGTGATCTTTTCGCTTTGCTTATTTTTTCAATGTAAAATTCGCCGGCTGTGATTAATTACCGCCCCACGCCGCCACGTAAATAACAATTTGCGCGTCCTTCTTTCGCGGATTTAAGATTAATTACTCTCCGTTTATCACGGCGATGAACGAGCAAAGAAAAAACGGCGCGCAAATAACATCAGTTAATTACGCTAAAAGTCCAGAAACAAAAGTTCGCCCACCGGAAGGTGTATTTAACGATTCCCTTACTCCTCGCATTGTTGATTTTATGAAAACGGTTTTAATGTGTTGTGATTGGATTGCTCGCGGAGAGGGTTCGATCTCCCCCCCGAATCATTTTCATGTTTGCGCCCCGTACATATTTAATTAAGATTTTAATTAGATGTTTAAAGTTAACGGCGGGCGCGCTTATATTAGGACGTTTTAGTAAATGGGAGGTTTTATTATGACGCTTATCGCGAGCGTTACAGTATTTACTTTACTCGAAATTGTAAACAATAACGAGGAGGAAGTTGAGATAAGTTGGAGTATCATACAATGAAATAAAAAGGCTTTATTTGCTCTCGTAATTATTCTCGTGCGTCATATCGATTCGAGACTCCGACCGGCAGAAAGTGGGAGTACGAAAGTTAATTTTTGCGCTACTTCAAATTCAAACAGGGAAGAACTACTAAAAAGAAATTAATAATCCATGGCAGTCTCGTCTCGTCTGCTCCTATAGAAAATTCCAAATTAGGTCGACGTATTCCTCAATTTAATTTCCATCTCTTCAACTTTCGCGCTTTACTACACCCCATGGCAGTGGCACTATTGTGAACTGTATTTTCTTCCGCGCCGGCTGCCTCCCTTGTTTGCATTCATCAAAGACACTGCGATATTCCTCCGGAATAAGAAAAATCAGCTATTAAATTGCGATAAAAGGAAGGCTCTACCTTCCAGCAATAAATCAGGGGAACTCTTTGTGATTCATGGCGGCAGATAGAGGATATTTGCGTGAGCGGGCCTTTTTGCATTCGAGATTAAAGTACGCGCTCGGTCAACTTTACGTTACTGTGGCAAAAAAAAAATCCTACGCAGCAGGTTTAAACATTAAAAAGATTTCTATTTAACAAAAGCCAAATTTGGTTCATGGAAAAATGTAGCTATGTGAATAAATTTAATATGCGTTTATGAATTCTTGAAATGTTTTTAAAGATTCCTGTAAATAATCAATTTTTCTTACCCTGTCAGATAAGTTCGGTCATTTGGCAGCTTCCTCGCGGTGTCTTACTTCGAGTCAAACACTTGTTTTTGAAGGTCGTGATTAATGGTCCCGTCGGGAGCGCTCATCGTGTCTTAAATTCATCACTCGGTTCGGTAGCGGCAGGGCGCGTTAGGGGTCATCGCAGGAATTCGGAATTTTAGGGGACCACCACCGTCGTTAGCATTCCATCCCCTTCCGGTCCTTGTTGAGTATTTAATTTGAAACGTCGATACCGCAGTCAGGCCGCGTCGTCATAAACGACGACATAACTTCGTATCAATTCCGTCAGCTTCATTGTCTCCGCGAACAAAAGGGTAGGCGAATTTCCGGGGTCGATGCGGGCCAAACGCGTGTTTATCTCGACTTCCTTCGGCTGTTTATCTTTGATTTGAGCGGAATGAAAAAATTGTGTTCCATTGTTGATTTATTATGAAAGAAAACCGGTGGAATTCTTCGGGGAAAGTTTCATGAACGCCAGAGCTTTGTCGTATTATCGTGAACTGCGGCGGAGTTAATTGAAATTTCTTTCAAGAAGACTCGATTCAGAAGTGCTCGTGTTTAAAGAAAATTACGACTAATTAGTGCTGCTATTGCAGCAGGCAACACCTGTTTTTGGTGTGCTGAAACGAGCTAATTACGTGGTAGTTCACAACTGAAAACAATCACGTGAACTTGCACAGGTTTTCAGATCATTAAATGCTAATATTAGCAGCACCGCGCTGATTAATTTCCACGGCCGGAAAGTACGTTTGTTTCGTGTTAATTACGATTCAAATTCAATCGAAATTTGACACTAATTGAACCTGAGCGCCGCATATAATGAGACACGCGACACAAAACTGAAACAAAAGTTGCGGTGGAATTATTTATTAATGCATCGCGTGTTATTTAAAACCCTAACTATCCTACAAAGTAATAAATTATGAGTATTTAATAATTTCGTTCAGACAAACAAGAATAGTGCAAGAGGACAACTGGTCTTACCTTAGTTACTATTCAATTTTAAATGCGTTTGTGTTACCCTTATATTAAATGAGAAAGAAGACTGCGGTTTAAGAAAGAATTAAAAAATAATCTCCACCCACAATTACTTTATATCCGTGGATATGTATTTCGGCAGCAACACTGCCATCTTCAGTAAACACACTAACAAGCTTCATGAAGTGTTTTTAACTTGTTAATATGTTTATTCCGGGGGTTGTCTCAGCGACCAAATTTTAGGATGCGATCCTATTTGCGGGCCAATCATGAACGAATGCAACGATTGTCACCGTTGTTTTGTTACGCAAAGGTCAACGTGACGCTTTGCCCGTATCTGACATTGACTGACGTTGTCAAACCGACGTTTCTCGATGTTTGTCGTTTTGACCATTTTGATGTTTTGTTGTAATTGTCATTATGACGTGTTTCTTTGGTCGCTGAGCAACGTGCGAGCGCCCACAAAACCAACTGTTAGAAACAAACGAGTGATGTGATAACTCTAGCATACTAGCAAGTGAAAGAATAATAATTTTTGAAAATAAAATCGCAAAAGTTTACAAGAATTTATAGACGGCGCAAATAAAAATAATTACATCCGAGAAATTCTCTCAAGCTCGCCGCTTTAGTCCGAAGATTTTATTTTGATAATCTCCCCCAACAATAAAATAACTTCTTGGACCTCCCCAGTTTTACGATTGCCTCGGCATTCCGGGGAACGCTCCTGACTAACTAGCGTCAGCTTAACTTTTTACGAGCGGACGTTTTATGCACGTTAAATGGCGAACATCAACACACATTTGGGGAACGCGATGCATTATCATCACGGATGAACATTGTGCATTGTGCGTGGTTGTCACTTGCAGCAGCGCCATCTCTCGCGATCCATGATTTGCTAGCGTCGTCGTCGTCAAAGTTTTTGCGACTTCATCGCTCCGGGTGGGTTTCTTGCTGAATTAAGATCGTATGTAATCAGGTCACGTTAGTATCTGTTTGAGAAACAAGTATAAGGACGGTTTACATTTTCCCCCGGAGACGCTTTTGGTTTCGTTATTATTAGGTTTGCCAGAGAACTAAAGGATCGTAAATTAAGAAGTTACACTTGGCGCTTTTAAGAATCGATTCTGATTCTCAAACTTTCAAATAAGAGAATTATTTTCGAAATGGGGTGAAGTTAACACTTATTTATCAAGTTGTTTGCACAACTTTTGCTTCCATTTTTTTAAATAAAATCGATTATATGTATTTATTACGTTTTCATTAGTTGCCGATCCAGATAACGTTTTGGATTGTTGACGTAATTGTTTAAAGCAAGAGATAAAAGACAGGAACGAATACTAAATTCACAAAAAAGGAATTAAAAAAACTATAAACTGATTAAAAGATAAAACATTTTTCGAAAGGTTTTTAAAATTTTGTTAAAAATTTAGGAATTTAGGGCATTTGTTCGCCTATCAGACAAAGTTACAAAGCGTGGTTTCTTGATAAGTGTGCTTCTGGAAAGAGAGACAGCTGATAAGTGGAGTCCCTCAGGACTCAAAATTAGACCCTCTACCTCTACTATTTATTATTTATGCAAACGACTTACTGCGGGTGAATTACAGGCTTTACGCAGAAGACATCACTGTACTGCTGGCTGTTCTTCTCCTGGAGCTCCCACTTGAAGAAAAGAGTACGCTTAGGTGTCTCTAAAGCAATGGATAACATGGTAGGGTTGGTAGCCTTATGCATTAAGGGTTACATTTTGTGACATTTCCACTCGTTTGTATCTGCTGCTTTCATTTTCGCTTCTAACTATGTCATATTGTCCGCTTTCAGCTCTCTGCGGATGGTTCTCCTCCACATGCTGGTTGGTCTGCCGCTTCTTCTTTTCGCTGGTATATTGAAATCTAGGGCTTGTCGTGTGGTACTCTTGGGTGGTTTTTCCATTTTCGTTTTGCAATGGTTTTCTCTACTGGTTCCTCTACCGTTATTTCCCACAAGTGTTGGTTTCTTATTTTATCTGGCTAGAATATTTTGCTTAAGCATTTGTTAATAAATGTTTGTAGTTTTTATTATTGCCTTGTTGATTTTCCAAGTCTCTAAGCCATACAGTAGGACAGTTTTGACACTTGACCTAAATATTTTAGTTTTGTTCTTCTTGGTCGACCATACTCTGTTTAGAATATTAAAGGCTGTTCATGCTACACCTATCCTCCTGTTCGCATCTTCATCTGTATCCCCTGTGTGTATCACCATGCTTCTCAGGTAGTAAAATTCTTCCGTTTCTTCAACTTCTTCATCCCATATTCTTATTTTTTTTTTCATTTCAGGGTCTTGTTTATATTAATGTTTAGACCAACTTAGTGTTTGTTTTCTTGCATAAGTTGTTTGTGATGAGGCATATGTCATCTGCAAACTCGAGGTCTTCTAATTTTGAAAAAACTTGCCAATTAATTCCGGTTTTGCCGTCTTCGATTTTTCATCGCCCAGTCAATGACAATCAGGAAGGGCACAGGTGGCGCGATGCAGACCTGTCTTACTTCTGTTTCTATTTTAATTGGTTGTAGTAGTTGTCCATTGCGTTCTATTTTTGCCGCGTAATCTTAAAATACTTTTATAATTTTACGGAACTTTTCTGGTATTCTATATTGTGTCAATATTTCCCAGATTTTATGGGAGAGCAAAGTAAGGTCATCCCAAATGCCGGCTAACTCAATGGGATGTGGGAGGTCATACGTAACCCCAAAGTAAAAGGGCAGTAAATTAAAAATAAAATAAATCAAAGTCACGACTCCTTACACACACGTATCTTTATTAGTGCAACGGTTATGCATGTAACAAAACTAAAATTAAATGAACGATAAACATAAACAACGTATAACGTTAAGTAATGTTAAATCGCGAAGCATGGATCCGCTTTTCGTTTACAAAAATTAGCAAATAAATTTGCAAACTAATTAGGTACCATCAACGCCTCAATTAACCATTCAGTACATAACAACACAATTATAAATTCTTACAAAGAAAATAAAAGAATCCAACCTTATGCCGTCTACGCATACGAAGCTTCCTTAGCTTGCGTACCACGTCATAGAACTGGTTGGCGGAACTGCAATAAAAACATTGCCGAAACCAAAATAACTTCTCTGTTGCGGCACCGAAGTATGCCACCAGGGTAAACCCTAAATAAAAGCCTAATTAAAAGAACGAGGAACAACATTACAAGCCAAACCAGGAAGATAATTCGTTTGCCATAAATATCTGATTTATTAGTGGTGATCAGGCTTCAAAGAGCAAGAAAAGATGTTCGTCTTTCACGTAGAGTGCTTCTTATCAAATCACGGAGTAAATCCCCATTCGTTTCCCTTTCAAGTACACATACTTCAAGGAACAGCACAGAAATAACAAAAATGAGCAATCTAAGGAGGAAGGGAAGTCACATGCCCTAAAGTGGCCAATCACCGACTTTCTGGAAAAGTCGATAATAACGACCCGCTTGACCATAAACGCCTAAACGAAAACGCCGATTTTAGCGGCCGCCTTGAAACATTTTGACTTTTATACGTAACGCAATTTTACACTATAACAGCCTCCAATTGTCGCAGTTAAGAAGGTTTCCCTTCTTTGGCAATTTAATAATAATACCCTGTAATCAGTCCTTAGGTATGGTATCCTCATCCCATATTTTTTTCAATAAGAAAAATTAACAGACTTTGCTTAAATCTTTGATTAAATCTGCAGCTATCTGGTCCATTCCTTCAACTTTGTTCTGTTCTTTATGCAGACGACATGACGGTTCTGCTGGCTGTTAATGAATAATAGCAGTTCGAGAAAATATTGGAAGTGACTGGCTAGTTTATTTCAATAAGATGTTGATAAATTATGTAAAAATCGAAATATATACATTAAACAACTTACATTCCTTGAAGTTTATTTAGTTTCTATATTAAAGACTTAGTTGATAAGTAGATTAGCATGTATTTTATACCTCTTAAGAAAACTATCTGAAGATATAACAACTGGACTGTACCAAGATGGGGAAAGCAGCGTTCATTAAAAAAAATATTTAACAGTAACAAACACTAAGAATAACCGCACACTCTTTCACATATTTGTGAATATACAAGTGCCTCAAATACAGTAAGAAATATGTATATTAGATCGTGTATGCAAATAGGGCAAATGCATGATTATGAAGCACAAAGAAGAAGATTGTCTAGCACTATCAAAAATTAGATTAACTCAAACACAGAATACATTTGCAACTCCTTGCAAATTTATAAACCTAGACAAAGGATTTTTTTTTTTAAAGATCAAACATATTTTAACACGACCAAAAGAATCGGAAGAGAAAAGGTAACGAGATGTAATCAATGATACATACGTACATATCAGATCTGATGTAAAATTGTTTGATTAAAAGAATAGTCGAGTAGACTAGGAAAGGGGGCGAAAGATAAATATCTCTGGGGAGGATTTTTGCGGTAGTGATCATTACGATACGTAATTTCGTGTCGGTCACTAAATCCTCCCGCCCGAAGAAAATACAGTGAATTAGTGAGATGAATAGCGAACCTCTTAAATTATAGTGGTAGTAATGCCTCCCTGGGAGACTCGTTAACCTTGCTCGGGGGGTTACTCCTGGGAGATTGAAGCCAGGCAACGACTTATTCGCACTAAAACTCCTGTACTACAATTAAACGGCGACTTCCTTAAATCTAATTTAAGCACTACAATAACAGTAAATCTTTTAATTATGTGGCGTGTCTGCGTGCTTTCTTGTAAATAACTGCGACGTCCATTAGTGCGAGCGCACGCCGGAATTTACGGTATGAATTTCTGCGCCGGTGTTTTCAATTATTCACGCTGATTGCATCGACTCGATAGTTTCACGTGTTTTTATTTCGTGGGGGTATTAAGGTGCACGCCATTATTAACCGGGGGCCGGTGAAATAAATTACCGCCCGGCACTCTAAACATTCTAAAGTATTGCTGCGGATTTCTTACGACAAGGTTATAGCGTGCCGCTAATTTATGTACGGGCATTAAATTGTTATTACGTCTGGAAGCAGCAGAACTGACTGCAATAAATTAAGTTCGTTTTTCTTTATACTTAATTAAAATCAACAAAAGTTTGTATTTCTCTTAAATTCGAATTTTATTTAAAAAGAGTTGTGTGTATTTGTTGACAATGGAATTTACTTCGAGGTATAATAACTTTCGCAAGTAAGTAACCGACAAGAACAAGAAGAAAAGCATGAATTATGTTCAATCAACACCGCATTGCTTAAAGTTAATAATTAAAGTTCCTATCGCATGAGAGGCGCGACGCGACATTGAGCGCCTCGGCATTAAATTAAATTTTCCGAACGTTTTACGCAGCCAGAGGCTCCATAAAACACCCGTAAATCTGCTCGCACAATTCCGTAATATGCTGGAAATTCTCGCCAGTGTACTTATCGAATTTACGAACGTCGTTAAGTATCTAAATTGATATCGCATTTAACCCGAATACAGAACTCCCTCGATTTATGCCAGCCTATGTAATTTTCAGCAAAATTTTACGAGCATCTTTGATATCTGCCTCGTGCCTCAAGATTCTAACGTTACTTTTTACATAATACAATTAATTTACAGAATCACATTTGACTATACCAATTAACAAACAATTACGAAGTATTCGACCCATCAATTTAATCAGTGGCCCAAACTGAAATCGTTTTAATATAATTTTAATCAGCTCAGTGATCAGCATAATTAGTTTACAGCTGATCATCCCGAACATAGAGATACATATAATTCCGGGTGGCAAATTAATTCATAAATATCCATTGCGCCAAGTTCACTTTGATATTAGGGCCAACACGTAATAATAATCACAAAGGCCTTTTGTGAAGTATCCCATTGGCAGAGGGAGTCAATGGTCTAAAACATTCGCCGTTCGCTATACATACATAGGCGTGTGGTTTGTCGGGGATAACGAGTTTATTATCGCGTAATTCAATTTCGTACATCAAATAGTAACGGAATTCAACGTAGTTATTCGGGATGGATTTAATCAGGGACCCTCGAGGCAGCAGACCAGTGCAGTGAGCCGGCGAAGAACTGTGATTTTTCTCCGTGTTAATTAAAACAAGTGACGGAGGCGGACACCTAAAGAGCTGAAAAAATCTTTATTTCAGCTATTAATTACGAAGTAATGGTCCCTGATACGAAGGAGTTAATTGGAAGGGAAAAATAATTACGGAACCCACAACACGGCTCCATTACCTCATTTTTTTTTTGGGGGGGGACCGAGGAAGTTAATAACAATAAATATCTTCACGAGAGCTTCCATTTACTGGAGCGTTATGGGGGATGATGTAATTAGTTAATTAATGAAGGAGTGCTAGGCTTCTTGCACTCAAGCTTAATTTGAATAAATATGATGTAAAAACAAGCCCTGTTTTTTTCGGGGAAAAAGTGAATTCTAAATTCCGATTCCTAAGTACTAATTACATTCTGCATTAATACAGCAATTCCAGCCGAATTTCCTTGCTTGGAAACTATTATTTCTACCTAATTGATATGATTTAATTGCATAATAAGCTACAGGATAGTCTCTCGACTCTCTGAAGTGAGTTACAAGTTTAATTTAATTAGAATTTGGAATGTCTTTGTGTCTCTATTTGGAAGAATAGAAATTGCTATCTACTTTCTCGACCTACCTGTTAGACCCTGTGAACAGTTGCGAACACTGGGCATGGGGAAAATCGTCGATGTTAAAACTCTACTTGGAAATATGCCCATGTCAGTAGAGACGGAGTGAGCTACAAATAGATTGTCGGTAGCTTAAAGAAGTTCGCAATCAATTTTACCTTAATAGTAAATTTAAATTCGGGTTCAGAAGGTACCAAAAGCCTACGTTTGGCAATTACGTATTCGGAGGCACAAAAATTGACATGTACGAAAACAACGAAAAACTATGATTTCAACGATACCAATCTATTCGAAGTTTCATCCACGAGTGGAGTGCAACCCTTAGAACGTGCCCTATATGATTCGGCAGTTACAAACAGGGGGAAATCCTCCTCTGCGAACACGATGTCGTAGTAAAAAGATTCTCAAGAATCGTCGGTATCTACAGCTAAGCTCCTCTGACGCCAAAAACTCGAGCAAGGGGTATCTTAGCCCACACAACGTGCTAACGGAAAAAAACACAAGCAGATTCGAATAAGACTTAGACCACTGATTTCTATCAATGAGTCTACAAAAGAAAACGTGGCGCGTTGATCTTTGCAACAAGGCATTGGAAACTAAATCTTCCAGAAACTTTTCACAAACGACAATAAAACCCCTAAACTCAGGGCCGTCTTCACTACAAAGCAACACACAAGGAGCTTGAAATATTGGACCGACACGACGTTTGCGAAGCGCACTCCTGTTCTGCCCAAAATGGCCGCCAAACAAACACCAAGCTGGCCCCACCTGCCTCCTCTTCCGTTTTCGGAATTCGAGTGCGAAGACGCAGGGTAAACAGCGTTCCCATTGTTAGAAAAAGTTACCAATGATAACTTAAAATAATGTAAAAGAAAAGTCCTAGGGTATAAAAGTAATAGCGAACTACCGAAATCGAAAATAGACAAATAGTTTGAAAGTTTGACAAATTTTGTTACGATTCAAATTTAATCTTCAAAGTTTAAGAATAGTTAGTTGTTAATGGTGGAATTTTCATTGTCCAATTTTTCCCTTTTGGATGGTATGATTAAAGAGTTTTTTTTTTGGCTAGTATGTGGATTGTATTATTAATTCATCCATAAACTATAAATCTTAGGCCCGATTTATTCACCTCCAATTAAATTTATCTGGTGATTAATTCCCATAGTAACTATTGTGATCACAATTGTTACTATAGGAATAAATCACCAGATAAATTTACTTGGAGGTGAATAAATCGGGCCTAAATCATAAGGATAGAGCAAGGATTAAAGTTATAGCTAGTGTAGATATAGGGGAATAATCCTAAGAAGTTATTGTAGAGAGTTAGGAAGAATAATGAAACGAATAGAAAGGTTCTTCCCAAGGATCTAGGGCCTAGAAGAGATTTGAAGTCTTTGTGAAGAGAAAACAAAATCTTTTTTTCAAAGTGATGAGGATCGGGTCGGAATTAATCAAAATGAGCAAGAGATGAAGATTATGTAAAAAACTGTTCTTAATCAGTTTAAAGGAAAATGCAAAGATATCGAGGGGTCAAACGACGAAAATAAGTTAGCTATCATTTTCAGATTTTTGATGCAGGGATTTTATTATAGAAAAGATTTTTAGGAGATTGATTGAAAATGAAATAATTAATAATTCTAATAATAATTAGAATAATGGAGAATGTTAATATTAAAAAATTTTGTGCAAATCGGTTTTGATTGCAGCGGATTCCTCGAGCAGGCTCTGTACAGCTGTTTCAGGCCTAGTTGGGCCTTCGTCAGCAGAACCGTAGAACTGCAATGTCAGGTCAAAAAGCGATCAAAAGATGTCGCTACTTAAAATGTCCGTTAATATTAAAGATTTAGGGGGTTTATTTGAGGAATTAAAGGCTACCCTTTACGGTAATAATAACTTGATAAATTAGCGTTATGATTTAACCTTTCACTAGAAGTAGGCGTTAATTTACTATAGAGTGGATTAAGAAACCAATACTGACTTTCAGTTATCTAATGGGGCTTCTCCTATTTTTGAAACTCATTTAATGAAAAATGCGGGAGAAATTCTCTCAATAACAATTGGCATAAATCTATGATTTGCACCACAAATTTCAGAACATTGACCGAAAAATAAACCTGTTCAATTTAGAAGGAATCTTACTCGATTTAATCATCCCGGAGTTGCATCAATTTTTACATTTAGAGCAGGGATGGTTCATGAATGGAGTACGTCAGCGGCAGTTACTCTTAAGACGAATTTGAGAATTATAGGGAAGGACAGCTCAGTTGTCTACATCAAGAAGACGGAAACCAGATTTTTTTAGCTCAGATGTGGGAATTATATAGGAATCAAATTCAATGTTTTTGGATAGTTCAGATAACTTCAATTATTTGGCTTTCTAGTAGATAACGATAATTGTATTTATTGAAAAATAGCCTTGTCATTAAATATCCAACAAGTACAGTGATTATAAGAAAGATTATTAATGTATGGTCGTGGAAAAATAACAATTGTTCCATTAAAGGGGAAGCTCTATCTTGAAGGAGCAATGTTTCTCAAGTTGCAATTTTTAAAAAAAGTTGCACTTTATATATGGTGTTTAAATCCACCGCACTATTCTGCCGTATTAGAAGTTTGATAGCCTAGAAAGTTCAGAATAACTATGTTCTCAAGGTGACATTAATTGAAGTCATTCAATGGAAGAGGTCATTCTTAAAGAAGATAGGCTTTTTCGCATAGCTGTGAAAGCTTTTCAAAGAATAAAAAGGAATAAAATAATTCTTATTAGGGGAAACTTAATGATCCAATTGAGGAGATGATGTTTCACGTTGACTAAGCATCGGGGTAATCAGAGTATCGGCGTGGTATGTCTCTTAGTCCAAGGAAATGTTGAGGGAAAAATATTATATTAACCCCTAGGAATATTACAAGAAACTGAATTTTTAAAAGCTTATTGTTCAGTGATAAACCTGTAAAAAGAGGAAATCAGTGAACAAAACCTGCTATAACAGCAAGTACTGCTCCCACTGATAAAACGTAGGTAATGGAAGTGGGCAACTACGTAATATGTATCGTGAAGAACAATATCAATTGATGAATTTGCAAGAACAATACCTGTCAATCCCCCAAATGTGAATAAGAGTACAAATCCTAGAGCTCAGAGCATGGAAGGAGAATAATTAATTTGACTTCCGTAAAGAGTGGCTGGCTAGTCACTTGAAAATTTAAATTCCTGTGGGAATAGCAATAATTATAGTGGCTGAGGTGAAGTAAGTTTGAGTATCGACATCTATTCCAACGGTGAATATGTGATGAGCTCATACAAGAAAGGAGACCGATTGCTATAATAGCGTAAATTATTCCTAGGGTTCCAAAAGTTTCCTTTTTTTTTCTTTCTTAGCTAATAATATGGGAAATTATCTTAAATCCTGGTAAAATTAAAATATAAACTTTAGGGTGACCAAACAGTCAAAATAGGTGCTGGTACAGAATTGGATCACCACCTCCTGCCGGGTCAAAGAAGGTTGTGTTGATATTACGGTCTGTAAGAAGTACGCTGATAGCTCCTCAAGTACAGGGAGGCAGAGAAGAAGTAATAAGGCGGTTAAAACAACAGCTCATACAAATAGAGATATTCGATTAAAGGTAATTCCAGTTGCTCACTTATTAATTTATCTATCTCCTAGAATGGAGGAGATTCCTGCTAGGCGAAGACTGAAGATAGCTAAATCAACTTAAGCTCCTCTACGGGCAATATTAGAGGACAGGGGGGGGTATATTGTTCACCCTATACCTGATCCGATTTCTACTATTCTTCTCATCAGAAGGAATGTAAGAGAAGTCTTATTCGGGGAAACGCTATATCAGGGGCTCATAATATCAGGGGAACAAGTCAATTTCCAAATCCCCTAATCATAAGAAAAAAGAAAGGGGTGTTTTTCAATCATGTTGAACACAAAGTGAAAGCTTAGTAAGTTAAAACAGTTGTTATACAACATTAATTAAAATGAAGAATGTTTTCTCTTTTGGATGGTACGATTAAAGAGTTTTTGAAGATCATCCTGGTTTGGTTCAAGGAATTTATTAACTTAATAAAAAAAAAACAAATTTATTTTTTGTTTAAAAGAATATGAATTCCAATTTCACATTTAGCCCTGCAAAGCTAACGTTCCTTTAATGAGACGATACATATGTATGCATGTAAATCCACCCCGTTTGCATACACATATTTCGTCGAATACTTACGCTGATGGCATGCGCCGGAATATTAAAACCGACTGCGTCGCGGCGCTCTCTTAATCTTGTTTAAAAATTCCTTTGTGCTGATGATATTAAATTTTTAAATGTCTCGGGATGAGCTGAATTTAAATTGCGCGCCGGCACTACCGCATTATCAGGTTAGTGTTATGAAACACAAATATAGTTCGCAATTTCTTGCGGGTTAAGTTTCACCTCCTCTCGCTTAATGAAAGAATATTGAATGCATAATTTCGTTAGGTCTTGGTTAGTCGCAGAGGTAATTGAACGGAAAATTCAATTTGCCCAAGTTCATGGTGCAAATAGTAATTATTTTTATCGACGTTTCGCTGTTACCTCTCGAAATAACTTGACTTTTACTAAATTTAAATTTTCAAAGTGAAATCGATTTATCTAGTTTTCTTTTAGGTTTTAGAAAAAAAATCGCAGTCAACTTAATTAACAGTATTCTCCTTATTGGCAAAACGTTTTCCAAATAAGATTGTAGTTTTCATCTCATGAATTGTAAAGAGCACCATTACAGTTTTCTTGGCACTTCTGCATAATGGTGACAGGTTTGTTACACCTGCATACTACACATGCTCGGTGGTATCCTACTCTGCGTCATCTATTTTCGGCTGTTCTTGTCGTGACACGCTATGCGATGTCATTATGATTCAACCTTTTCTAAGAGCGACTATTTCCATTTTCATCTTTTGATTATATTGTACTTATAAAAACAGAGAGGTCTCTTAATTCCTTTCCATGTCTTCATTTTGAACTATTTGACGTTGGCTGATATTCGATTCTATTCTTCTAAATCTTTTTTAGTTGTAAATATTTCTTGCTTTGTATAAGTTTTCTTCCCTTTTGTGGTGCGTTTGTTTAATTGGTATTCAATCAATATTTTTTTTTTCCTATAACTATTACCTTTTCATTGCCACCGACACATTTTAAACTCAAGTCTTTAAGTTTCTCACAAAGGTCTCGATTAATCCCTGTTACCTCTGGGGGCGTTTATTCATTCAAGAAAAAAGAAAACTGATCGATTTCACTTACGATGCCAAATTATTTATTAAAATCTAATTAACACGTCCTCACTTCCATCGGAGCAAGGCTTTAATTAACTCCAGACGTTGGTTGGGGTTCAGTGTGTCAACGGCGAAATCACTTTCTCATTCTTACCCCCGGCGCTGGAGGTGGTAATTAGGTTATGCGGCAAATTACGAAACAGCTTCTTGTGAGTTTTAAATTTAATCTGACTAGATCAACAATCTTAACGAAGCAGGGCTTGAAATAAGAAAAAGTTTTAATTCCAATTAGTAGTGGCTCTTACCGTATACGCCGCGCCGTCGACCTCGTTGCACGCGAGATCTCAACAGGGTGGTTTCACCTTTATGAAGTAGAGGTAAGAAGAGATAGCAGCAGCGTATAAATCAAATGTGTGGGAAAATCTTTTCAGGGACTAGATGAACACTTAGCTGTAATATTTGCATGTAATTAAGCCCTTAAATATACGCGCCGCGCCGCTTTGATTTGATAAATTACAGTTTGTGAACTTTTATCCAACAGCAGCGATCTCTACATCAGAAAGACAGCTCGAAGCCCTAAACATAAACACTAATGACATCCGTCGTTCTTAGTAGTAAGCAGCCGTGCTGTTATTCAGAGGCAATCTATGTTTATGCAAAGTTATTTGAAAACGTAAATCGCGTGATTAATGGTCCCCTTTATCGGAGCTCCCGTGATGGTTGCGTGCGTTCGAATCTGTAGAATTTTATGCAAATACGTCCCTGCGAATGTACCGGCACGTAAGAAAAATCATTTGTTTCCCGCTTTCATTTTTCATTATGTTTTATGAGCGTTATTTACGATGAGGAGAACGTGTATTTATGAGAAATGGATTTTTCCACTTTCCGCCGGCGGGCGAAACATTCCGGCCGTTATTACCTGCGAAGAGTCTTCGATGGTTCGATATAATTTACAACTGTCACTGGATTCGTTTGGTGCATAAGTTGGGCGAAGCCTCGCGCCAGAGACAAACTTACTTTAAGCTTCGGAGATTATGTGTAATAAATATTCAGTCTCTTTTTCCAATCTCCGAAGGAATAATGGGCTCATTTTTCACTTCTTTTGTTTAACATGGAAAAACATCATTGCCGAGAAATGGAGCGCGACACTTTAAATAACAGCCGGATTTTCTGACGGAATGAGAAAAGGTTTTGCTTTGAAGAAAACTTAAACGGATTTTTAAATATGGCCAAACCATTGTTTGTTCTTATTCTAAGTTACACTTCTAATTTTATCCAATTTATTTACCCCGGCAATTTTTTTTTCTGCTTTATTATTATGAGGCTAAAAGTGGATAGATTAATAAATCATCGAAAGAGAATTGTGAGAAAGTGAAAAGAGACCTAGAAAACAATGGACGGATGGAATAAAAGAAATAGGAAACATCTTGGAAGCCGAACAATCATGATAATAACAAAAAATATGTCTTATTAGGGAACTAAATTCTCTGCAAGATCATAAGGACATAAGAGATTAAAAAAAGATTATGATCCCAAGGTATTTCAACAGAAATATTGCTATTACTGAAACACAAATTTTTGCTATTACTGAAACACAAACATGAGGAGAACGATTAAAAGATGCAATCGTTATCACCAGACTAACACACACACACACACACACCAATCTAAAAGCAGTTCCGATGGATGTAACACCATCGCGGAGGATTTACTGTTCTTGAAGACACCTCCGAAATCAAACTTCCTAGACCGGGAGCAAGTCCAATTTAGCCGATTTAATAATATGTATGGTTTCATTTGTTTGAAAACTAAAATCAGAATTACATGACGATTCATTTAATGTCAAGTACGAATATGTAGTGTAAGGACCCGAAAAATGCGTTAAAAGAAAATTCGAAATTATTATTTTTTTTTAAGTTCTACCTGCTCCTAGAATGAAACCAGAGAGCAGGAAACACGTATCATCTTTATGAGGCTAGAACGTGTCTTCAAACCAGGGGCGATATTTAGTTGCGATGATAAAATTTCTCATTCCCACAGATTCAGCGTTCGGAGATGAATACGCCGCACAGTGGGGCAACGGACCTTCAAATTTGGCATTAAATAAAAAAATGAAACCATTCATTTAGATTCCTTACTAATGTTTTTCAATACATCAATATACCAAACATTTAAAAAAGACATTAACGATCGTCTATACCGGTCTCAAGTAGGCTTATTAATTACAATCACTTTATCAGCAACGATTAAGTGCATGTTTTGTACGTCACTTGTGGTTCAGTTTTGTGTTGTATTTGACTACATTCATTGAATTATTTTAATTTTATAATGGAATCCGCGAGTTCAGGTATGCAGTAATATTTTAGTAACTAGAAACTTACACGAAAGTGGATATAGTTTTATAAAAATGCTGTAAAATAAAGTGTACGCTAAATGTCAAATTTTCTAAACATTCTTGGACTCGTTAATTGTTTTCCGAGACAGTCCGAGTTTTCGTTTTTGGTGGATTTTGATTAATATTAATTGTATATTTGATAACTATTTTCACTTTCTGCTCTTATTTGCTCTTTTCTTATTGCTCGAATTTTTAAAAAACACTAACAGCGTCACTTTTTACTTTTGATTTATGCGTTTTTATTTACAATCAGTTCAAACATTATGTTCATAAAAAGAATTGAACTTCTTGATATTATGAGAAGATCAGGAAGCAGTGGAATTGAAGAACAATTTAATTTTTTATTGGAAGAGATCAAAAAATGGACAAAATGTAAGGAAGAGCATATTCAAAACTTGAATAAGATACTGTCGCGTTTCAAATCGGAATATAAATCTCGTTGGGCAAAGGCTTGCAGGATAAATGACAGGTTTCTTAGAAACAATGCAGAATGGCTGGATACCTCAATTTCTTTTCCTCGATTAGCAGAGAAGAAACGAAGTTTCTTTTCATCAGTCAAGTTCTGAACGAACGAATTAAGGGATTCCACACCTGTAGCTGTATTAAGTTACGCCACTCAAATGAGCTTAAGAGCTACGGGACAAGCAGAGGCCTCGAAACTGTTGCACCAAATTATAAATACAAGTCCACAACGTGAAAGTAAATATAGAAGAGCATATAAAAAGTCACTCAAAACACATCTTATGTCAGATGAAGATGCTTTAGCTGCTTAGATGCTTAGCTTGGTGGATGCAAAATTGTCAAGACATCAATATCAAATTATCAGGATGAGTGCCCCAGAAAAGTTTCCATCGTATAAAATTGTTCAAGCTGCAAAAAAGCTTTGCTACCCTCAGCAAGAATTTATAAAAGTAACCTCTACTTATGTACAAGTTACCTTGCAAGGTTTACTGGATCACACTGTGGAGCGTTTGCTGTCAACGCTAAATTTTCTGACTGAGTCACTTACGAACGAAGAACTTTGTAAGCTGTGCTTATGTACAAAGTGGGGTTTCGATGGTAGCTCCGGTCATACTTCGTATAAACAAGCTTTTCATGGTCCTGAAGCCAGTGATTCGGCTGTTTTTATTACTTGTATCGTTCCACTTCGACTTGTTTGTGAGGGCAAAATTATTTGGCAAAATCCACGTCCAGCCTCAACGAGATACTGCAGACCCTTAAACATTGAATTTATTAAAGAAACTGTTGAAGCTTCAATAAATGAGAAAAGTAGAGTAGATAATGAAATAAAAGAATTACAGAAAAGTACTTCAATAGTTGAAGGAAAACATGTGGAAGTAAGTCACAATTTAATCTTTGCCATGGTCGATGACAACTGACCGACACTAAGTCGACGCAGAAATGCTATATATACGGCACAACATCCAAAAATTTTAATCGTGTAGATGAAATGATTAAGCGAAACATAAACACTGATAATTTAGGATTTGGACTGTCCATTTTACATGTATGGATACGTATGATACGAGTGCCTCCTTCATTTGAGCTACAAATTGCCAGTAAAAAAATGGCAAGCCCGAGGGAGTGACAAAGAGGTAGTTTTAGAAACTAAGGCTCGCATTCAAAGAGAATTCCGAGAACGATGTGGTTTAATAGTAGATAAACCTAAACCGAGATTTGGCAATACCAATGATGGGAACACGGCCAGACGTTTCTTCAAAAACGCAGAATTATCAGCTGAAATTACTAAAGTAGATTTCAAATTAATAAGAGTGATGCATATTATAATGATAGTTGTAGCCAGCGGACATGAAATAGATGTTGAAAAATTTCGAGAATTTACTTACGAAACAGCAAGATATTTTGTTAAAATTTATCCTTGGTATAATATGCCACCCACTCTGCATAAACATTTTATACATGGTCCTGAAATTACATCTTCTGCTCTACTACCTATTGGGTAATTAACAGAAGAGGCGCAGGAAGCGCGCAACAAAGACTTTAAAAGATATCGAGAACATTATTCGAGAAAATGTAGTCGAGAGAAAACAAATGAAGACATTTTTAATTCATTTATGCTTAGCTCCGACCCTGTGATTTCCAGCAAGAGAAAATTACAAAGGAAAAAGGTTCAAAATATTCCAAAAGAAGCATTAGTTCTACTGAAATCTCCAACCACTCAACCTCTTAGCCACCATGATGATAATAACAATGATGATGACGGTAGAGACGATAATTATATTAGTGCAGAAGATGAAGAAGATTCATATTCTGAACATGAATAATTTTGATAAAATTATATCGTTTTTCTAAATTAATATTTTTTAATTTTACATCATAAAATTTCGAAATTAGAAATATTCAGTAAACTATCTGTACACATTTTTAATACTTACTACTCATCTAAAAGAAAATATTTAATTTAGAAATTAATTCGAACAGCTTCTGATTTAATGCCAACTTTGAAAGTCTCCTGCCCCAGTGTGCGCCGTTTGGCTAGCATCTTTATCCTTGAACGCGCGACACGGGGATAAAAACGGTGAAAGCAAGACAACTACGCCATCTCGTGAAAAGCGACTCACCTCTGGAAGCTCGAATCAGCCACGGATTTTGCGGGAATATTGCTGACTTTGAAAAAATTCCTCTCTGGTTTTCCAGGGTGGTAGCGAAAGCTTAAATAGCCGCCGCGAGAGAAAAACAATTAGTTCCGGGTTCCCTAAGCTTTGTCCGCGTTAATTCTCGTCGTAATTTTGGTTTAATTTAATTTTGTTCTAAGTTCGGTTTCGTTTTAATTTAATATTAAAATTTTCCAAAGTTTGTTATCGGTTTCAGGGTAGAAAAGGCAGAAGCTTTTCCCGTGTAGTTTTTGTGTCAGTTATTTTAAAATAAATTCACTCGCTAACGAAACAATTCTCGTAAATCTAAATCAATAGTGTTTTTTTTTTCCTAAAATACGGATACGAGAAAATCATTTCAGATTCGTCGCCGGTAAGCTCAATGTCATTGTTGCTTGAAAAGTTAGATAATTATTAACAAAAGTGTATTACACCAATCTCCTTTCTTGTCGTAGTTCTTGTTTTGTTTTGCTATATTTTTCAGGTTATTTTGCACTGTCTTTGTTTTATCTGTTTTATTATCAATTTTGTTATAAAAAAGTCGGATTGTGTTTTGTTCAGAAGCCACAAAATTAAGACAACATTAACTCTGTAATTTTACTTGATATTTGGTTTTGTAATTGGTTTCATTTTGTTTGTCGTAAAAATTGTTTTGGTGTGTGATATTCAAAAATTTGTTAAATTTTGCTCATGTAAATTTATGTTTTCGTTATATAAGTTCCGAATTTTATTTAATACTCAAGTAGAATTTAGAAAACCTTTTAATAATCAGTAAATCGAACAAGGAAAGGAGAAAGATTCAACAACCCCAAAATAGTAAGTCTGAGTAAAAGTCGGTAAAAGTAGTAAAAGTCTAAGAAGGATGTTCGTTTTCAAAGTCTAGTAGAAGTCAAAGTTGAGACATCCTAACTCTCGAACTTCCCATGTAAAAATACATTTATCATAAAAATTTGGCTTTATGCAAAAAACCATTTTATCAAAATATAAACCACCCTTTCCCGTACTCGCGGTCTTACAGTAGGATAAATAATTAGAACGTTATTTTTTGTATCAGACTTGGATCCGCGTTTTCATCATTGTCGTTCATCATTCATCATTGTATGACGCGTTTCAATTTTTTTTAAAGACAGCTTATAAATATGAGCGACGTTAAACTGGGGTGGAGTCTAATAAAACCCGCGAGGTTGAATGTATCGGAATCAAGCAAAATACACGGATTTGAACGTTTCTGTTGACACTATAAATTAATGAACGCGAGCTAATTAAGTTACGCAAGGCGAAGTAATAATAACCATTAGTTTAGCGTAAAAAAAAACCGTAAGGACAACAAATTATTCATTTTGTAGATAAACTATTTTAGAACTTGCTTTTAAATAACAATAATAATTACGACTTCAATTATGTGCAACTCTTTTGTGATAAACGTATTTAAACAAAGGGCCATTACAGGAACTTTACTTATATTAACTTCAACTAAATAAACAAACAGTCGCTATTGTTGCAATGATAGAAATTGTCAGTAAAGAATTTTAATTTGAATACGAAAGAAAAAGGTTACGCCCTGAATCTAAAAGAAATTCATGTTTATAGATGAATAAGTACGTTATTGAAATATAAACAAATTAATTTCTCAATAACGAATAACGCAGCAATACGTATTTAAAAGCGCTCAGGTGCCGCACCCTGTAAGGGATTCTTAAAATAATAATTCATATAGGATTAGAATATAAATGTTTACGGATTAAAAAAAAATATGAACGGTTTCTCCTATATTCAACGGGATTAAATTTATTAAGCAAACACACCCTGTATGAATTATGAAAGTAATTCAACTTTTTAGGATGTAAATGTCTGCGGATTTAAAAAGTTTTCCTTAAATCAAAAGAACCGATTTGTATTATTTATACAAATAATTAATTTTCCGCAACCAAGTATGCACATGTAAAAAAATATAACTGACTGTTATTAAAGCAATCATATGCAAATTAACATCTGTTGTAGCGGTTTAAAGCCATTTCTAATAAAAAGCTCTTAACCGTAACTATACAAGTATAAAGCAAGGTCAGTAGCAAGGAAAGTGCAGTAATAATTGAACTTATGAAAACGAGCAAAGCAAACAGGTCTAAGTAATGAGATACTTATTCACGTTTCTTTTTCAATGTTATTTATATGCTAATAAGAGATTCTACTTCATTCTAGACATGAACATGCGAGTACATATCACAGTATTTGCCTGAGATGATCGAAGTTATGTTCAATCTACGACATTTCCTGTGGCTACTCTTAACAATCGAATTTTAAATCACTTTATATATAAAACCAACAAATAAATCTGATTCTGGAAATTGGAAGAATTATCAAGAAGGAACGCAAGTGGAATTATGAATTACAAATAAAGGATCCAATTACTTTCCTATTGCAACAAATTCTTTTATCTTTGAGAGGGCTCGTATGAATTATTACTTCATTATCTACATTTAGTTATGTTTTCTTCGACAGAAAATTAGCATACACGTGACTCAACAATTTTCTTAATTTATTCACGATTTTATTTCCAACAATCACACACGTATACGTATGCAAATGGGGTCTCTAAAAAACGCGAGAGCCTCGTTACAGTTTGAGCAGACCTTAAAAGCTGCAGGCGATGTAATAAAGCTTGTACAATCTGTCACGTGCATAATAGTCGTCGTGGCACGCGTTGAAAATCTTTTATTGCGGAAATCGCCCATTATCCAACGCCGGTGGTCACTGTTAACGAACGGACGGACGGGACGGGGGCAGATAATTTCGTTAATAAATATACGACAGGCCGAACAAAAGCGCCCGCGTGCCGGCAGATTTGGCCAACGGGCCGCATAACGGTGCATAAATTTCGAATTACAAGGTTTACATGCTGGGCTGTGTGTAAGTGTATTAGTTCGTAACGAATGGGCCTGCTTTAATATTTTGATCCAATTATCGAAGCCGTAAATCTACATACTTAATACTCTCCAGTTACATTTACGTAACTCAAAGTCCACTAAACAAAACCCTCAACCAAATGTCAATAACTCAAGTACTAGTAAACTACTTAAGTCCGAGTCTGAACGGTTGCAAATATAAGCCGAAGTCGAAAAAGTCGAGGTTTAATTAATGGAGACTTCAATGATGCGTCAAGACGCAGTCATATGTTTTCTTAACAAACTCACATGTCTCTGGATGATTCATAGAAATCAGGGAATTATACTATAGTATAATACAATTTTTTAAAAAATTCACATTGCTTTTTTATGTGAAACAAACAAGTTACTTAAGTAATTAGTGAAAATCCTCTGTAAAGATTAACTGCATGCTGTGTAGATTAACATGCAGACGTAATCCCCGTTGTCTCCGTATTTCAGTTTACCGCAGCTCCAACCATTACAACGCCCAAATTGAACAATAATTGATTTATGTTTACCTTCGCAGCCTGGCAATCTGTGAAAAGCTTATCGTAGCACATAATCAGTGCTCCAGCCGCTCCGTCAGAACTCGCTGGATACGTCGAAGATTCTAATTGCGCCAGAAATTGACTATTGTTCCTCGCGAACTAAATTCACCCCTCGCTTTCGCCGACGACGAAAATCTGAATTTCATCTCTAAATGAAAACGAAACTGTTAACGCGGGCCGATGTTTTAATTTGTTTCACGCGAAGTGCCTTCGAAAACTCGTTAGCCCTGCGAGACCCCGGTATTTTTCTTATGCCTCGCGTGTTCTCCGCCTCGGCTTCAATTTCTTCTCCGTTATTTATTTTCATGCCCCCGGCAACATTTATTAATTCTGCTCGGAGTTAAACCTTCATTTATTAGAGCCCCTGCGCAATTATATTAACGCAACACTTTCTAATCGTATACGACACGCAGATATCATCCTTAATCAGAAATATTGAGAATTGAGAAACGTTTATTTAATTTCTGTAAAAAATATATTCACTTAGTGCCCCAGGAAATTCGATTGCAGATTTTGGCGGTCGTGGAGGAGTTTTCTCGTTACGCACCAAGATTCGAGTATAGATTGAGTCGGATACAGCCTAACCCTGCCAAATGATAGCTTCGATGGATATTGCCGTCGGTAAGCCAGGTCGGTTTTACGGATGTGTGTTTATATATATTTTCCCCGTGGCGTTTTATTTAGATAGAATTTCACTTTAAGAGATAGCTACTCTCAGCTTTATTTACTCCCAAATTCGATACTCAAGACGCTCAGCCGTATTTAAACCAATTCAAAATTCCTTTGAAATTGCTTCCATAAAATACACTATACTATAACATGTGTTTTTTTAAAAATGCCATAAAGGTTGGCCATGAAAATTAAAACTCATGTCGTAGCTTGGCATCTAACACATGCCAAATCTGAAAATTTAGAGTAAATGAATGGAGCTAAGACATGAATTTTCTTTTCCACAGCCACCCCTTATGGCATTTTTAAAAAAACACATAGTACTATAAGCTATTCAGAAATGCCGAAATATTATTATACTGAAAGTAATGGCAGAATTCTTTAAGAAAGTAATTATATGCAATAAAAGCTTGGAGAAACCCCGGAAAAGCTACCTACAACTCGTTTACTTCCACGTGCTCGAAAACCACAACCGGTCATTGTTAATTCTTTTCACGCCTCGGCACAATTCCATTCCGTCTTCCGGCAATATGTGACGTATCAAAACGACAATGTTAATTCGAACGAATTTCGAACCGAACCTGGGGCTACGCGTTACAAAATCTGGAATGCGTAAGTAATTACACACAGCTAAGCCATTGAGGCGAATTTAATGTCGGACTGAATTGGGAAATGGCGGGTAACATGTTCCCGGTCATTGTATTCTATTTCATTGCGTAATAAAGCAAATGCGTACATGTTTCGAGGCACAGAGACAATAGTGATCTATTTATTCTGATTCTACAACTCGCGTCACTTGTTTCAGTCACAGTCAGAATTTAAGGCCCGTAGGCACAGACAAATCTCAAGGTGGACTTACTTTAAGCTAACTTCATATCAAAGTGTGCGTTGCACAGACATTTTTCAAAGTAAATGTTTACTTTTGCCTTAATTCTATTATTTTCTACATTTCTACATCTTCACTACAACGCAATACATAAAGAGCTCAAAATATTCGACCGGCGACGTTTGCGAAACGTACTCGTGACCTGCCAAGATGGACAGGAAACGCAAACAAACTCGGAAAATGGCGAGTCCCCTCCTCAAAAATACGGCAATTCGGGCACGAAAATCCTTTCGGGAAAAAACAGTGCTTCCAACTGTTATAAAAAGTTACCAAAGACAACTTAACAGAAGTAAATAGGAGAAATCCTAGAGTATAGAAATAAAGACCGAAACCGAAAATAGACAAATATGGATGAAGGTGAAAGCACATTCGGCGAATAAGTATTCTGTCCTTATTCTACCTTTGTAAAACTGGGCGTAGGAAAAAGATATTTACAGCAGCCGCAATGAGTCGTGGTGGATTGCATATTCTTGAAAATATCAGCTTTCCCATCAAACCGATTTTGGACATAAATATTGTCAAGAGTATCAGACATCAAAATAAGTAGAATGGGAAATGAAAAAGCTCTTCACAATCAAGCGTGTGAAATACTTTTTTAAAAAGTTGTAGATATAATTTATGTATAGTCGTGCGCAGCTTAAATGCTACAATTTGACAGTTCTGTGAGCCTTGTATTACAAGGTTTTAAGGGTGAGATTTGCGTGCGGGAGGGGCATTTAAGGTACGCGGGACTCTACCGATATTTTAAAATATCAAACGCCACGACTCGTTGCGGCTACTGTAACAAAAAAAATAAGGTTAACTATAGACCTACAGGAATGCCTACACAAGGCAATCCTGCCTGTCGAGTATATTTGATGTTGTCCATCCAAACGCATCGGTTGTCTCTGTTGTTTCAAAACGACAAGTCATAAAACGAAGCTTCTGCGTTTATTGTCTGCTTAGCAGCTACAAAAATGTGCCGTAAACACTTTACGTGATGTAGGTATAGATTGGATGAGAAGAAGGTAAAAACGTTCTGATACAAATTGTTTTAAATATAAGTTAAAAAAACTGAGGACATTTACCAATAAACAAAAAAAGTTTTGAAAATTTAACGAATAATTCGCTCTGCTTTCCAGACGTTACTCGTCGTAATGTAATTAAATTTTTTTCTGCGATTAATTAACAATCACGGAGTGAATTACATTGAATTACATTGAAAAACAAACAAATTCAAGTTCAACTTAAGCGATTCAAGCTCGAGAAATTATTTCCACCAATTCTCACTTCAAAGGTGACGTTAGTTTTATTTAATAGCAGTTGCAAGTAATACTACTGAAGTACATGAAAAAACGAAAAAAAATTAAAGTCATTCTAAAGTCAAACATAATAATTAATGGCCGTATGCACCGAACAAGCTAAGTTTAAATTGAAGTGACGTTTAGGTACAATTTTACATTTGAAGTTTCACAACAATTTTATCAAAACAACAGTTTCTACGAGAATAAACTAAAAATTTAAGTTAAACTGTGACTGAAATATCGGGCCTTAGACTGTAACTTATGGCCAGTAGTACAATGCCACTTTAAATTTAAGCTGAAGCTTAAACCCATAAGCAACAATTGTTGTTAAGGATTTAAGGTTTGGCTTAAAGTTAAGCTGGAATTGTAGGTACAGCTGGGCCTTATACAATGTTGTGAGAATTCAACTTAAACGTCAGTTAAATTTAAACTCAGCGTAAGTATTCAGTGCATACGGCCGTAAGTGGCGCTTAATGTTAAGTTGAGTTAATTCGTTCGGTGCATACGGCTATTAATGTTACGATTCAAAATTAGTTTGGATTTGGAAAGTTATTTATCCGCCTTCTCAAGGTGACTTTGTTTGCAAAAATGAAATCACAGTTTCCACCATTACACACTTCCCTTGGCCACCAATCATCAAAAGGAATTGGGGTTTTTCAAGGATTTATTTCTACGGGAAACTATCAATTATTTTCAAAGCAAATTCAAAAACAAAAGGACGTGCTATGATGCTCAGGAGTATCCAAATGTCATTTGAAGAATGAACATTATACCTATAAAGTGCTGAAGGTTACGTGGGTTCTCATTTCGCTATTACGTAGAATAGCTTAGAGATGATACCGAGAACACGTAATTAATTATTGCTCACTCTGTATAATTGCAGTTTCAACAAATTTACAAGAACTTTATTTCTGGGTGTCCCATAAATAATGGGCCATACGGCAGCAATGTATTCCTCTAACAAAATTACGAAAACGGCATCGTTTGGGAGATATGCTAAAGTATAATACTGAGTACGAACCTGCCTTCTCTGACCTACGCAACGGAGGGCATTTCGACACTTGCTGTATATATTGCGGTAAGTAATGACATAACAATCGGAGTCCAAATATCCCAGCAATATGTGTTATTATGTTAAGCAGATCAGTTTTATTATCGTTTTACTATCGAATTATCTTCGCTTTGAATCACATCTGCGTGCCAATGACACGTAGAATTTATAAGTAAAACAAGATCATATTCCGTGAATAATTTCTTGGAAAAATTTCCCAATTTCATTTACATTCGCTGACTCCATATGAATCATTGTGTTAGCTCTTGCTTTATGGCTCCTTATTCATGGAACAGCCTGTATATGCATTTATAAGGATTTATAAGTAAAATAGTATCGTATTCCGTGCATAATTTCTTCGAAAAATTTCCCAAAAAAATTACCGAAGCAGACCATTTTCATTTACATTCGCTGAATCCATACGAATCATTGGGCGCGTTCAGACGGCCAAGCGGCTTCTAGTCAGCACGTAGCATGATCTGTAGTGATTTAAGTTAGCAAGTTGATATTTTCTGAACGGTTTGCTACATTCTTCATTTTCTAGCGTCATAAGTCATAACCTTACTTTTGTTGTACTGTGCTGGTTGTGTGTATTTATGACTATAGTGTGGCCATTGCGTAGCGTGAGATTTGTAGTAATTTAACATACCTATAATATGGAGAATTTACCTACCTTTATTATAACCAATTTCGCGGTTACTAGGTAGGTAGGTAGTTGTATTATTTTTGGTTGGTTTTAAAGTGACTACACTCTGTTTAAAGGAACAATTTACAAAAACCTTTTTGTTCATTATTACAAAATAATATGACACGGGTTTATTTACACCTTGCTTTAGACATCTGTTGAAGTGACAAGCACAGACACGAGTGATAGAAAAGGATAATATCATGTGCTGCCTTATGCAGCGTAAAATAATTGCGCTTTCTGAAACAAGCAGCAGCTAACTTGCAGCGTTCTCAGCGTTCAAAAGCAGTTTCTGGGTAAGCAACTCAGCCGCTTGCTGTCTCTGAACGCGCCCATTGTATTAGCCCTTGCATTATAGCCCCTTTTTATGGGACAGCCTGTATTTCATGTTAAGTAATGACATAACAATCGAAGTCCAAAAACCCCAGCAAGATGTGTCATTATGTTGAGCAGATCAGTTTTATTATCGTTTTACTATCGAATTGTCTTCGCTTTAAATCACACTTGCCTGCCAATGACGCATGTAATTTATAAGCAAGACAGGGTCGTGTTAGGTTCGTAATTTCTTCGAAACATTTCCCAAAAGATTTACCGAAGCAGTCCATTTTCATTTAAGTTCGCGGGCTCCATATGTATCACTGTGTTAGCCCTTGCATTATGGTCCCTTATTTATGGGACACCCTGTATACGCATTTTTTGGTTTTCATCTTAATAGCTGAAGCACGGATTCAATGTGCATTTCTAAGTCATGAAGCATATTTTTAGTCGAGCGTACGCGTTGTGGGTGACGACTGACGACTCATGACGTAAAATGCAGTTTCTTACATAGTTGCCGATTTTAAAACAGAATCCTCAAAGCGAGAGAAACGTGAGCAATCATGGTGACCTTCAATCACTGTATAGTTAAAGAAAAAAATCAGGAAATTACACGATGAAGTTGTAAATTAGTTAATCGTACTAAAAGCGAGGGTTTTGCGCAGTTGCCAGTTGCATAATAAAATCTTCAAAACCAGGGAAAATTAACGTTTATTGACTTTACGAAGAATGTCTTGCGATTGTTTTTTTTATTCCAGTTAAATGTACATTGGATGAGAAGGAGGTAACGACGTTCTCATACAAATGGTTTTAGATATAAATTAAAAGAATTGAGGACATTTACCAATAAACAAAAAAAAAGTTTTGCAAAGTTTCAAATATGAGGAGAAACGTATAAACACAAGTAGTTGAGGGGGTTAACCGTGAGACTAATGCGGTCTATCATCTGAAGCATCCTCATCCAACGAGGCAACAGCCCACCACCACCACCACCACCATCGATTTTCCTCTTGTCCTAATCGCGAAATCCATTTGCACGATGAATATTTCCCGCGATATTGCAGACGCATCGGGTCTGTTGCATTAAGCAGGAGCAGAGCTCGGAGTTTCAGCTTGATTAAAGACGGCGATGAATCACAGTTCCGAACCAGTTCATTACGTTAATAACGTCATATTTCTTTTATCTGATCTTCGCGAGCAGTAGTAAATATGAATGTCACTTGCAAAACTTAAACCAGATATTCCGCGCCATAAATTTTTATTAGCGCACTCTATCATTTCCGCTGATAGATTGGAGTGTTACGAGTTTAAGGTAGGCAATCGAAGAAACTAAGAAAGTCTTACCTTTTTGTGAAGAGAAGTTCCTATCACATACCACAACACCTGAAACAATATTAGTATTAGATTCTTATATGTATATGCTTTCATCAAAAGGTCAGCTTTATATGAGACTGCTATTGATTATTTAGTTTCGACAAACTAAAGAATAAAATAAACGAGCAATAAAATAGAATGAATATGTCATGGGGAAATTTTGATTAATTTAAATTTAAATGACAAAATATGATACCCTCCAGGTCCAGAGCATAAACAACCAAATAAATTAGAATGAAACTTTCATACACATTGAGTAAACATGCTGCTGTCATATACGAAAAAAACATGTTTATCAATTTCCGTCCTCGCCAAACTGTATAACTGCAAAACAATGCGATTCAGGGCAAAGCGTATTGTTCCCGAATGCATTCGCGCTCGTGAAAAATCAATTTCCTGCTTAGTGTTGTAGGTACAGTTATGACATGACCGACAAAAAATTTATGATCGACAAGATTACACGTTTCGGAGGCCGAACGCAGAAGATCGATACGGTTACTTCTCCGGCATGAGTTTTCACCTTGACGTTTAGCGACTTAGGGAAGATCTGAACTAAATCTGACGGCGAAGTGGGCGCGGAACAAAGTGGGCGGATATCAAAGCGAAATTCAATTTAAATATTTATGTATATAGGCCATGTTGCGTTTGAGTCGGATCAATTTGCTTCGTGAGGACTTGGGAAAAGTTATTGTCAGTGGAATTCTGGAGTTGTCCGAAGAGCTTGTGTTTCCAATTTAAATTAACATAGAATCGACATATAGAAGATCTTGAAATGAAACTCGGCAGACGTATTTCTAAAATACACTGTAGCTTTCCCGACATAATCCCATCGAGAAGTAAAAAGAAATCTTGCCGAGAACGTATACTCTTAATGCTGCACGATCTTAATCTAGTCGATCCTAATTAATCGTCGTAGGATCTTCGAATTACGCTAATTTTCAGTCGCCGCTAAGAGCCACTTCGCGTTATTCCCACTGATTAATCTCGGGTAAGATTTCAAAAATTCAAATGACCGTGCTTCACGAAAAACCGCAATTAGAACGAAAAGCCATTACGTGCTGCTCGTAACAGGAATAAGTATGTAATTGGTTATTTAAATTAATTAAGAACACAGATTAGTGTTCGTAATTATTTTAGCTAGCACGGAAAGGAACGATTTGGCAAACTCCCTGTGCAAAGTTTGTAAATAACAAGTTACTTGCTAATTACATTACTTCTCGAAGGAAAGTTTCATGTATATTGAAAATGCAAGAAAATTCTGTATTAATCACAAAAGTATTAAGTGTTTCAATAAGTTTTTTTTTTTGCTTAAACGTAAATTTTGTTTGAAGTAAATTGGGGAAAATGAAATACATCTCATGATACAAGAAAACCACCATGTAGATTGTAAAATAACAAAGATTTATAAATGTTTGAAGGCAAATATATAAGAGAATGAGAAAACAGAACAGGTTGATTGATTGGTGTTCAAGGAACAGAATGCTTAAGTAAACAACCTGAGATTCTACTGCCATTTTTCATGTGTGACCTGTCAATAACAGATTTATAAATTCAAGAGGAAGTTACTGAATTCCATAGCTTTTATTTCAAACGATATTTTCCGATACCTGGCACCTATATTTCACAAACAAAACGTAAGTTCCCTTTTTTTTTGAAAAAGAAAGCAAAAAAGAAACAGTTCTACTGTGACACGTGGAGATGGATTCGTTTAAATTAGTTTCCGAGTATGTAACATCAGCCCTCACGTTTGCATCCACATTCTTTAAAATTCAATGCTTCTTCCGAGGTTCAAATGCATTCTGAATAAAAAGAGGCGTCGCAGACACCGCGGAAGATCGCTTCCGTGAAGTGTTACACTTGCAGTGGCGTGCATCCTTTATATATTCACGAAAGTTCGGCGGTGTCGCTTCCTTTCCTTCCGGCTTCTTGTGCCTTCGGATCTCCATGTTAATCGGGCCTTTTTGTTTGCGCTTCAACGTCGATTGATCTATTGATATATAGGCGGTGGCGGAGATGAAAGTGGAGCAAACATTAAATTTTATGAAACCACAATAGAAGCCCGCCGGTTTACCGCCGTTTAAACGACATGATCGAGAATCGGAAATACAACGCACTTCCGCCACATCAAGCTCGACGACGTGGAAATCGATTACCCAGATAGAAATAAAGGGACGCGGATATTTTAGACGCCAGTTTAAATGTTAAATGAAACGAGGTAAAATACACAGGCCTTCAAAATTTATCTATATAAATGTTTTATTTATTTTCAAACAGACGAGACGCGTAGGTCATACAGGACCTCAAAAAATTATTAACCTAAAATTTTCATTTATTGTTAAAGGTGGCAAATAATACTAATATAAGTTTGGCAAATATCGAAAATAATAATTCAAATTAGGAAATAGTACCTCCTTCATTCAATGACTTGTGAGTTAACAGATAATTCGATGACTTTTTTTTTTGAAAAAAGATCCAAGATTCAATAAGTAATTCGAAGCAGGTGTCGCGAAAGTTTTCTCTCCCGATAAAAAAGCTTTCACGATATTAAAAGCTCCGCGACGCAATAAAATGTCACCCGGCAAATGCGGCATTGGGGTTGGAATTAATGCAATTTTAATTAAGCGCTTAATCCTCCCGAATTCAATAATTTATTACGGCCGCGTTAGAAAAGTTTCCGGTGCGAGGGTAGCAGATGCGTGCTCCTGAAGTAACACCTCCGATATTTTACAACTTCAGGAGCACAGTTGGAAATCGATTGCCTGAGAAGCGTCAGGGGGATTAGATAGTAACCAATAGAATAATTGCTGCGAACGTGAAAAAATCCTTTTCATCATAAAATGCTAAACCCAATAAACGAGGTTGAAAGTAACCAAGTTTCGAGGTAAAATCGAAGACCGTTTTTTTCTTTGGCCAATAACTGCGAGTCCCGTCGCAAAAAAGTTCTTGGATTCATCATCGAGTTTCGCAATTTCGTTCCAATTTAAAGAGCTCCCCGTCGCTTGTAATAGACGAAATTACCATAGTGATTCGTCGTCGTTCTTACAGAAAGAAATTAATTTTTTGTGCCCGAAGACGAGAAAAAGCGAAACTCAAAGAGAAGCTTTAATAAACCTGTAAGCAGACAATAAGGACTCAGTTAAAAGTTACAAAACGAGTTATTAGAGCTGACAAAATATAAGAATATATTTAATTTTTTTCTTTTTCATTAACTTACGTTTCCTACGTTTAATATATAGCAAGAAGTATAAAATTGGACAATTCTAAGCTTTGTGCTTGTGCTTCTCTTAATGTTCGAAAGTTTAAATTTCTAAAAATATTTTCAATCCTGTTTCGATTTGGTTTCAATACTTTTCGCAGTGATTGGCTTTAAGCGAAAGTGAAGATTTGCTTACGTAATTCCTCCTTAGATTCTCCTAAGGGAGAATTTATTGCGCGAATTTCAGCTTGGAATTCGAATCCGGTGAGGGAGATTTGTTGCCTCTACGAAAATCCATCGTGAATTCCAACTCAAATTCTGCTGTTTATTTTTGATTGAAATTAGATCGAGCAAAATATGGCCGAATACTCTCAACAATAACTGAATTTCAAATTGATACCTACATTGAAATAAATTTCAACAAAAACGTATCATATTGTTACTGCTGGTTTAATGCAAAATTAATGAAACGTCGAGCATCATCTGCTTTTGAAATGTAAAATGGCCCCATCCTCTTTGAAGCGAAATAGATTTAAAAACTGCGGTAGTTTTTCATGCAACCGCTGAAATACGTCAGTAATACCGTCATTTAAACATGCATCTCCCATTGTATGTCGTTGCGGTAGGTATTACGATGTTGTTGTGAGAGGACCTAAAATCACTCGACCTTCGTCCGCAATAAATCTGCCATTGTGCCGGGGTTTCGTCGAATACGAGTGATTCGCCGGGAAAACATCGGGTCCAGCGGACAACGGCGATGAATTAAATCGCAATTATTTTCCCAGATCCGATTTTGTGCGGGCATCGTCAAGTAATAATAATGGACAGCCAGGAAAACACTAATTAAGGAAATATTGATTTTGTATTGGCAGGGCAAATAAACGTGGAAGACTAAATTGGAGAGCAAATAACGTCCGCAAGTTAATTATTTCTACTTCAAATATTGCAAAATTGTATTTTGGTTAAAACAGACAAAGAAGTCAATAAATGACCTAAAGAATACGATTAGCTTAGGATTAGCTTTGGTAGCTTTATGAGCCTTCAAACACATTCTATTAAATATAAGAAGTGATCAAAAGAAAAACGTATTTTAGTTGGAATCGATTCATCTGAATCGATTCCATTTAAACACGTAGAATCGATTCGATTCTTTCGATGCATCGCTTGCAAAGAATCGATTCAACTATAAATCGATTCGATTCTGAACATCCCTAGTTAAAACAGACAAAGAAGTCAATAAATGACCTCAAGAATACGATTAGCTTAGGATTAGCTTTTTTTTAAAGCAGAAGCGTAAGATGACCATCGCCTGCATCAAGAAACTTTTGAACTGCGTGATTAACGTTCAACAATATTTCCGGCGTGTTATTTATGTCACAATTGATTGACAATTCATATTAGTATGACGTTATTCAAGACAAACGTTTAAATTCCAACGCCCACTCTAATTCGTTTTTATGTTGATCACTGGCTAGTTCCAATGGAAGAAATGGGCTTTCTTCCTTCTCAAGAAATTTTGCAGTTCATAAATGCCCGTTGCTAATAACCTTCTTTCTGTAGTAATTCTTAGTAAATGTGACAGCGCTGTAATATTATATCCAAGCAGTTCCCTTTCCTCAACTTCGAAAAGCTATTCATTTCTGCTTTCCGCTTGTCATGTATTTCGATCGTAACTTCTTTTTTTTAATTTAGTTTTGGGCGTCAACTACCTAGATCATTAGCCCTAAGACTCTGAAGTTAAAACCTAAAATGAGCGGCTAATGCCCGGTTGCACTAACTTTTTAAGCAGAGCTTAAATTCAAGTTATGTTTAGAATGTGACATTTACGTATGGTAAGTATAATGTCAAATACATTCTGACTGACATTTAAACTTCAACTTAAGTATTGATTAGAATGTGACTAACATTTTGTTAAATCTATAAATAATGACATAGTCTAAACACCTCTTAAATTTAAGCTCTGCTTAAAAAATTGGTGCAACCAGGCATAAGTGTAACTTCTTATAAACTGTTTTAATAAGTAATGAAATTACGGTTTTTATAATTTACAACTCGAATTGATATTAGTTTATCAACTATTTTCATGACATTCTATTTTTATTTTTAACATACATAACACTCCTTCCTCTTTTATTTCCGCACAATATTCTTTAAATGTGGTGGCTGCCTTAAAGTCTGTTGTGGTCTCAACGTCATAGATGTTCCCTTAGATAAGGTTTCAATTCAAGTGATGAACTCTCAGGTTGCCCAGTCAAATCATTTTCAGTATCTGTAATGTGAAAATTTAAATTAGGAAACGGTACTGGATTTTCTTGTAAATTTTTTTTCGTCGCCTGTTGCTTCTGTTCATATTCTCCTTCAATCTGCTATTCTCTCCTTCCTTCTCAAGTTTTTAAACTCTTCGTAATTGATCAATGTGGCATTTAATAACATTCCCATTTGACGTCTCCACTAGAAACAATCCTTTGTGTGCATTAAGCGTCAGAATTTTCGATGTCTCTTCATCAACTCGAATTTGTTGATACGCTTGTGATAAATCTAATTTCGAAAAAAATTTTGCATGTGTTAAAAAGTTATCATTTCTGCAATTGTAGGTAAAGGATACGAACTATTCTTCATTGTCTTATTTACTGTACTTCAATAATCTCCACACAATCTTATTTTCCCGTCACTTTTTCTTTGAGTTACCAGTGGTGTTGCCCAATCCGAATAATCTGTTGATTCTAGGATACCCTGTTGAACTAATTTATTCAATTCTTCGTCCACATCGAATCTTAGAGCAAATGGGACTTGTCTGCTTTTTAGGAAGACAGGTGACGCATCTTCTCTCAGTTCCAACTTAATTGGATCTTCGGAGAATTTACCTAGGTTTTTTCCAAAAACGGTAGGATATTGTTGGAATAATCTTGAAGAATTTGTTATTGTTCCTGACGGATTATTATGTATGATACAAACTCCATTTATTCTGATACCTAAATCTTCAAACCAGTTCCTTCCTAGCAGATCACAACCTCCTCCATCCGAAACAACAACTTTTAAATCTTTGCATATTTTCTTGTACCGTACTTTCACAACACTCTCTCCCAAAATACTAATTTTTTGTTGTGTCCATGTTTGTAAATTCCAAGAAGCTTTCTGTAGTCTTGATGATTCCGTTCGAATTTTTTTCCATGTTTCCTTCTTGATGATTGAGCATGCTGCACCTGAACCAACTTCCACCAGACATCGAATTCCAATTAATTTAACACTAGCCATTATTTTTTCATTTTCCGTGGTAACTTGAATTGAATGGATTCAACCTTCCTTTGAATTCTCTTATTGAAATTGAATCTCTCAACAATCTCATTTGGCGTTGGATTAAAATGCGCCTTTAATTTATTAACTAGTTCAGTGTAGGTGAAATCCTTTGGAGTTTGTGGAGTCACCAAAGATCTTAAAATTTCATATTATTATTATTATTAATATTATTTGATTCGAACAAAAATTCAAGTCGTTCTTTGTAATTTAACCATGACGCATTAATGTCAAAGATCCTACATGTCCAATCGTGGGCACATAATTTTGTACTTGTACTGCATATTTCCCTTCATGTGGCATTTTCTATGTACACTCATACGCACCTTAAATGCACCTCCCGCACGCGAACCTCACCCTTAAAACCTTGTGATACAAGGCTCACAGAACTGTCAAATTGGAGCACTTAAGCTGCGTATGAGTGTACCATATGCCCAAATAAATTTTTGATAAAGGTGGGTCATGGAAGTGTAAATGTATGTCTAATCTACAACACCAGGCAGTTTCTGAAGTCAGTGACACATCAAGCTGTAAGATGTGGCAAATTAAACTTCAGTTTTACTTAATGACTCAAGAACTATACAATATTTTAATGTAAATAATGTAATAATTTATCTTCCATGGCCTACCTTTATCAAAAATTTATTTGGACACATAGTAATTTCAGTATCCTCGTCGCCAAAATTATGTCATATATTTCGATTTCAACTTCTTATAATCTGTTTTAATAAGTAATGAAATTACAGTTTTTATAATTGACAACTCAAATTGATATTATTATTTTATCAACTATTTTCATCACATTCTATTTTTATTTTTAATGAATTTTGTTGCAAGTCGGTTTTGATTGCAGAGGATTCCTCAAGCAGCCTCTGTACAACGCTGTTTAAGGCCTAATTGGGCCTTCGTCAGCAGAAGCGTAGCTCGAGAAATCCACTGCAAGCCAAACCAACCTGCCTTATATGTCGTGATCTAAACTTTTTATTTTTAACATGCATAACACCGCTAAATCTCAGATCATCGCCGATCATTTACTTTATTCATTCCTCTTCAAACCCAAACTTTAATGAGTGAAGTTTGAAGACGTCCGCGTTCGTTGAACTTTCTTCTTCTACTTCGCAGGCGATGCAACCAATAATTTATGTTCTACCACATTTCGCTTTTGATTAAGTCCAGTATGTCTCAATCATTTTTTTATTGACTTTGACGAGGAGAAAACGTGTTAAAAAGCTTTCTCTTCCTCGCCTCTTCTTTATTCCTGGATGTTTATAAATCGACATAATATAAGAGTTAACTTGATAATGCACCCTTTCAAATGTCAAAAGATTGCTTTCTTTGATTACTTCAGATTCGGTTACGTTCAACGAATGCATATCTTCGATGTTGTGCTAAAAGATAAGCTGGATATGGTTCGATGATTTATCCTTCGGTTTGACTAAGATCAAACAATCAACGTAATTTCTTATTCTTTATTGCCATAATATCGATCGCAAGTTAAAGAAAATTTTTAAGTAAATAAAATTCACCAAAAGTCGGTTTCGCTAATAACAATCAAAATGTTTAAGTAATTTCCTTTCGTCTAATTTTGATGCGCCAAAGTCATTTTAACATACCCTGCAAAGCGTTTTCTTTTCTTTCGTTTCATTTCAGTTAGAAAAAAAGTTACTATTTGAAATAGAACACCTTTATGGGTTTCAATTTCCGGAATTTCAAAACTAAATCCAAATGCACGTTTAAATTAAAATCGATATGGCCATTGCACTTTTAAATTATTTCCTTTGTCGTGAACACGTTGGTTTTGAATTAATTAATGCTGTCAGTTTTAATTAAAAATAAAAACTTTATTTCCAGACTTGTTTTCAAAATAAAACGGTAAACAAAGGGGGTATTTAAAATTTAATATTTTTAATTTCGTTGACTTATTGTAATTCCACCAAAATGTTGGACAGCAGATTTTCGAGCCTTTACTTTTTTCTGTAGAAGTTTCCTTTTAAATTTTGGTGGAGTCACGATGATGAGTTCATATTAGAGCGACAGCTTGCATTTATATTAAACAAATTTTATCGAAATGTGTAAATGAAACAAGTTAACATTGTTCATCAATAAATTGACGGAATCAAATTTATTCAGTAATCAAGACTAAAAATAGTTGATTTTTAATCTGGGATATATATGAAATTATTGATCGTGGAAACACTCATTATACCTATGCCTCTCCTTACTTGCGTATTCCCTTGGGAAGCTAAATACAGGTTTTACGAAATTCATTCTTTAATCAATCTTCCCGTTCACTGAACTTTTGCGGTGAATTCCTTCAAGTTCAGATTTAAAGGCACCTGCAAACCAAATAGATTTATCTTATCAATTCAAACATTCACTTAAAACGTTCACAGACGACAATAGGTTTTATTTGCACATCACATTACACCAAATCTCAACTTCAACTGGTACACCTGGTACGTCCTTTCAAATAACTGCAAGGATATTGATTCAAATTTAACGAAATTTCATTCACTCTTGTTTTTCCCCCACATTTGAAATGGGGAAGCTAAGCTGTCCTATCTGTAGATACGTTTCTTTCTCAATTGAGATCACTGTCATTTCTGGTTGCCCTACGCTGTGCTTTATAATATGCAAGTAAAATCTTTAGGAAAAAATTGAAGCACTTATAATACTCTGGGGATTTTCTCACAAGCTGCATTCGTAAAGCAATAGACGGTATTTCAGTTTCAGTTTTAGTTTTAAGACGTACTTCAGAAGGAGTTGGAAATTTCTTCCGATACTTCCAAAACTTTGCCGAGACCTTTCGTTCTTGCAGGGGGGGAGGGGAAGTAGAACCAGGACGGTCCGTAACTCGCCAAGATCAAACATCCAACTTCAAAGCTCGGCACAAAGCCATTGCAAGTGGCCTGTTTGATGTAACAGATAATCAGATGCGATAAACGTGGACTTAAATGAATGCGGACATGAATCTGTCGCGCGGCGAAATTAGGATCCGCCCCAGTAAATTGCGGCGCTATCGCGACGGTCTATCGGCGGATTTCTGCGTCGCGACGGGCAGACAGACGTAATTAAAACGCTTAGTCGGTGAAGAACGACCGACTTCGTTTCGTTTTATTCAGCTCGGCCGAGGGGGGCGCGATGTCATTTTTGACGCCCGAATCCGGGGCAATAAAACGAAAATGCGGGTGCATTATCTCCGGAGCTCGCCGTTTCAGTCACAAAAGCGTAAATTGGTGTTTTTAACTTCTTGGAAATGCGAGGGGGGGCTATTACGTTCTATTACGCAATTAAAAAAATTATTCAGGCGAAATAACGACTTCATTTCATTCGCCGAATGGATTCACAGGCAACATATTTTGCCAAGATCTTTAACATAATTAAAACCAACTGGAATCTTAGTAACTTTCGCTATTCCACTTCCATAAATCCTATTTTCTGAAGTTCTCTTGATGCACAACTTAACCATTTGACAGCAGAGATAGAGACTTTATTATGTTTAATAATAAAATAATGTATACAAAAAAGAAATACTAATCGAGTTATATGTATATAACTTTACTGACGTTTCATAAAATGATTGCTTTGTCACCGACACCCGACTCAATAATAGTATATTGTAGGCGGTAAAGTGCTTGTTTTCCAGATCGAGAGAAGATATGGCCACTTCTCGAGACCTCGAAAACTGCTTTATCGCCATGGTTTACACATTATTTTTTTTCCTACACAACATCATAATTAATTTTAATATCACACAAACGTTCTTTTTCTCGAAGTAAAAATATTAAAATAGAGTTACTATTAAAATTATTATAGATGTTTTAAAACACGGTGTTCGAATCCCACCGCTGGCGAGTTTTTTTTTTTTTTGTTGATAATTTTAGTCCTTTTTAAAACCAAATACCAATGGAATTAAATTTAAAAAAAACTTACGTTTGTTAATTTTTTGATGTCGATGAGAATGCATTCCAGAAATTATTGTCGCGCCACCTAGTGGTAAAGGCTCGTAAATTATTTTCTCAGCTAGGCATTTATGTTCATTTTGCCGGGCTAGCCGTGGAAACGTTTGCTTCCTCCTCTCTAATGAGCCGGTAAAATTGAATTTTCTACTAGTGTAGGAAAAAAAATAATGAGTATTGAAACTGCATCAGATTAGAGTAACCTAACAACAACTTAAGTTAAAAAAGTCATTTGCTCGTTGTACCAAATTTCGAAATACTAAGTGAAAGTTATTCGATTACACGCTGTATATCAGTCATAGTAAAAAAAGAACTCAAAAAAGAAAACAAACAAGGAAGAATACAACATAATATATTGTAATGATATGTGGCGTGGGGGAGTTTTGCTTTTTTACCTTTTAATTTTATATTTTCCTTTTGAGACCCCCACGTTGTTCCAATATGGAATGTACTGGATTGGTTGTACGTACTGTTTTTGTGTATCTCGTGTAGCTCGCTCTACTGCTCAGGGTGGATTCTTCGAAACGAATTTTAATGGGCTTCGCTTTCAGTCAGATTGAAGAAACGATAAAGGAATGGGTGAAATGGTGTGTGTATGTATGTGTGGAGCAAATAATCCGGTATCACAGTTGGGATCGTATTCACCAGACCTAGCGCTCAGTGCTGAACAATAATCCCTCTATGATACCTGAAATATTCGTTAGTGTGCGTGGATGTTCAAACCTTCGTATCAAAGGTCAGATCGTATTCAGCAGACCTAGCGCTCAATGCTGAACAATAATCTTCCTCAGATATGATGATCTTGTGATTAGTGTAAAAATGTGTATGGAATCTGACTTACTTTGCCTCCTCTTCCATTTTTGTCAATTTTCCCCTTTTTTTCTTTTTTCCTTTTTTCTTTTATTTATTTATTTCTAAGGATCACAGGAAAGTTTGGAATGTTAACAATCCTTATTTATTGTTTAAAAAAAATGCCAAAAGCAAATCACGTGGAATTAATTTAGTTGTTGCTCGTTCGAAAGCCTGAAGAGAATTCTTTTAGTTGTTGCTACTTCGAAAACCCAAAGGGAATTCATTCGAAAACGACGCGCTTGCCTTTTTATAATAGGTTTTGGTTTATTGAAAGTGACCGTTGTCATGGTAACCATCAACACTCTGGCTCGTTAATCTCGTAAAATAATCTCAATCCCGGTGTGCAATTTGCCGATGACATTTGTTTGTTTACAATGTTTGAAAATACATAATTTTTACATAATAAAATGGTTGAAATTAATATTTACAACATATTTGGATTATTTCACGTCTGGTAAGTAACATTTCTTTTCAATAATTAATGATATTTACAAATTACAAGCATTCAACACATAAACATGAAACCTAACCTCAAATGACAAAAACTTATTTTCAGGAAACTTCAAATAATTAACAAAATAAAACGAAAAATAACACAAAATGAAAAGTCTAGCATTGGTTCACCGTGCATGTTCATGCACAAACGTTGATGGTTCACTACGTCCTCAGGATCTCGTCCAAATGGCTATGAATACTTGGACCCCAAACCTACGTCGATGGCTTGCATGGAAATCAGCACTACTCCTTTGCTGTTCACCCAAATGAAGTGGATTTTATTTGTTGTGGTAGTGGAGTGTTGAATTGTTGCATTCCGATTCGTTTAATGTGGTTTTTGTTTGTAGAATGAAGAGAACTTGCTCGATGTGACGTTTTTGCTTACGATGTACACTTATAGCTGTGTACGATGGTCTCCTTCACTCTGGTATGCTGAACACTCTTCCAAGGAACTTTTTCATGTAAACGTGGAGGTGCTTTCTTCGCTCATGGTGGTCCTTCGCGCGACATGGATCGTCTTGTACACTTGACGTTGAACTTGGTGCCCTTTTCTGACTTAAATGATTACAACGATTGTTTTTCTTTTGTACTGTACGTAGGTAATTATCACTGCAATTTGTAGATCAAGAAAGTGATGATATAAAAAATCAACAAGTATTGATAATCCCTTACATTGATAATCACAACGGCACCATTATCTTGCGTTATAAAAATTAATCTAGTCCTATTTATTTGTACCGTATAATACACATAAAATACAAGTACAGCACAAATAAAAAATGTGAAGAAATAAAAAAGTCATTATTTGATTTATAAGATCTGGCCTTAAGGGTTTGTAAAAAGAAGTGGTCATCAAAACATAAAGGGGAAGTCTAAGTGATAGAAGTTCTAAATCTCTGCCTCCAAAAAAACAGCTCTACACAATAACCGGCAACAATTACCTTTTACTAAATTTCTCATTCTTTTTATTCAAAATTTTTGCAGACCAAAAGAGGCGCAAGTAACAATCCCTTTGTTTTAGCTGAGTGGAACTAGTCTGTAGATAGCCAGGAACCGCCCTCAGCGCCCTTCATACATGGTATAAATTTTGGCCCTTTCTTATCGAACCATTACTTTCTAACTTCGGAATTGCTGAATTCTCCCTCCTGTTCTTCTCTCTCTCTCTCTCTCTTCCTTTTAAAATTAAAGATTTTCCAATTCTACTTTGAAATTCAATAAAAATTACTGTAGTTTTAATCAATATGTACATATAAAAACTAAAATGGCTAAGGATTTACAAAAAAAAATTCAACAGTGAATGATACAATAAAAATGGTATCAAAGAAAGTGTTACAGGCAATAATAATATAAAATAAATAGTATTTACTATAGTATAAACAGAAAATGGCATCAAGTAGGATGATATTATGGACAATGAACAAAGTAAGATATAATATGAAACGACATGAACTCGATAATAATAATTACACCATTAGTTTAATCAAAAATTAATTTGATGAGAGAAGAGCGGAATTTTCTTTTCGGAAATGCTTTTTGTTAATTATTGAATTAAAGCAAAAACGTTATCTTTAGGCTTACCAACGTCGAGACTAATTATGCTTTTCGTAATCAAAAAATTAAGGGGCACTTGAATTGAAAAAATACGTTAACGACTTCGCTTGCAATTAACTGTAAATGTATTCAAAAACTGAAAAACATCCGGAAAAAATTCAATTCTTCTCTACCGAAATAAACTATGGGGATGAATTAATTGATTCATTCGCCGAACTGAACTTAGAAGGAAAAATCAGCGACGGGAGCAACGCTGCTACCTACCTTTATTAGCTACCTAGTTGACCCTGTATATGATGCGAACGCTGGGGGAAAATTGTTGATGATAAAAAAAAACTGCATGGGCTTATACCCAGCTCAGTCGAGACGGAGTGGGCTACAAATGGATTGTCGGTAGCTCGATAAGTGAATGTAAAAGAGGCGCCACCTAGGGAAAAGGTGAAAAACCCGGCACCCCTAGGACAGCACACGTTGTTGAAAGCGTTCAAGATTCCCTCAGGTTTAAAACCGCAAAGCTAATGTGTTTGTCAGACACCCTCTATATAGACACACTGTCGGTCACCCTGTATATTGACGAGAAATAAATAAGAACTACGATAAATGGTGATGGGGTGTTCATTAAAACGTAACAGAAATGTGGCCCAAAAAAATTTATATGAGCGCACTGCTTAGCAATCGAGTACAGGAGCGACCTTAATAAAACGCTCAAGAATAAAAAAAACCGTTACGACAAATGTTTCAATATTTACAAAGCATCAAATAACGCGAAGTCACCGGCGAGGATATCCTGTACGGCTCACAAAATAACGTACAATAATTAACGTACAATAATACAGTAAACGCAATATCAAGAACGAAAATTTACAAAGAACCAAAGCCTTCGGCAAGCGGTGACGGTTTATGGTAGCACAAAAGGTACCCAACAATTAACCATAATGAAACGTGACGTAAAATATACAGAGAGTTTGTACAATACCAATCTCGAATCCCACCCATTCTACGTGATGTTCGGCTTGTAAGGCTGCGGCACACGAAACTTGTTCAATACAGATCGCCAGCTCCTTCAAGGGTTCCAGAACGGTGAACGGCGGTGTTACAGTAGAAGAGGCTCTCGGAAACGGTGGTATTCACGGCAAAACTCGTTCAGAGAGAACCAAACGATTATGTCAAGGTCACGAAAAAGTGGCGAAGTTTAACCCTCACGTAGTTGCCCTTGTAGAATAAGGGCCTAGGGCTGAAAGAAACTGCAACGTGTCAACTCGAACAAACAAAATTCAACAACACAGACTTTATCTGCTATAAAAGTACTAAATTAAACTTCCTGAAGTCGTTCACGAACGATAAGATTCCCAATAGCCTTTGGGTGGTCAGTCTCCAAACATAAGCTTCCGAAATAAGCTACAACGAAAATGCGACCACAGTGCATGCCTAGTAATGGCTTGCAAGAAGCACGCTGGACCCGAAGGATATCGAAGACACGACCCTTCCGCCCTGAATTCTAGAAAAATTATCAGTGTCCCCAACCGTCAAGGAAAGAAACTAAAAACAACTTGCGAACAAAATAAAACCAAAACCTTAGAGTTTGTAAACAGATAGAGCGATAATTAAAGCAAAATAAATAAAAAAGATTAGGAAATCGTTCTCGTGAAAACGGGACGCAACAACGCGTAGAGTCAAGTTAAAAGGAAAACTATTTAACTGCCTCTTTTCTCCCCCGCGACGGCTTTTAAAGCCTTTCGTATCAATTTTGGAAGAGATGGCTAGCGTCACGTGAGCCAATTAAATTCAAATATTTCTGTCCAGAGTGAAGCTTCTAATTGAGGATTAGCTGCCGCTAGATGGCAGAGAGATGTAGCGAAATGCGAAGTACGATTTTGCTGAATTATGGGTTTCTTACAGCGTCAGCCTATGAAAAGAACGAAATTTTTTCCGCGTAATTCTAGGACAGAGCTTCACACGTCTCAAGTCACGTTTTGAATCTTATCTCTGCAATATAAGATTTCCGTTTCGCTTTTGAAATACAAAAACTTTGATAAGGAACACTCTCCTGCGCTTCACTTCTTTACTTAATTCTTTAAAAAGGAATTTTCCTGGGTCCTTACAGATTTTAATTGTTAGAACTAAAGTGGTAGGTTTAAGTTACTTACAATATAAAATAATCCCGGTGAAAAAGCATCCGGATAGTCCATGCACAACCACAAACTGAGAGTAAAGAAAATGTTGAGCATGTAAGATAGAAGTATGCAAAATATTCACATCAATTATCTTTTTCTGTGGTTTTTATTTTCTCCAATGTTGACTTGCGTTCCAGTGACGTAGATGCAAAAACGAAAGTAAACGGCCGTCACGGATGAGCGCCGCGGCGCACGCACTTCATTTCCAGCACAATCGGCTTAATTATTCGAATTACCTACGCGATTAAAACGGCATTTAAAACTCGATTTGCAGCCGGCGCTAATTTGCAAATCAATGGTAATTAGGTGCGCATAAAAAGTTGCTAAACGGGAACAGGACGTAATTAACCTGTTGATTGGCCGATTGCAAAAGTATCGAAGCCCGTCGAGTCCTGTTATGCGCACGGAAGGACAAAACATGACCAGCTGACCAGGAAAAGTATACACACAACGCAGTTTTAATTGTAAGAAACAGGGAAATGTATTACGCAAACTATCAACAGTGTTTCCTTAACGCAGTTAAATCTGACATTGCATATTTAACGTGAAGAAATTTGTTTGAAAGTATGCCTACTATTTACATTTCAATACTTTATATTTAAAAGTTGCAACACCGCTTCTGCAACTGACACTGAATTAATAAATTATAACCTAAATGCAATTAATGCTTCAAATGAGAACAGATTATATTTTTTTGCTTGCTAGGCAACTTTCGCGTACCTAGTATTTTGTAGTAATCTCTTTAATTTCTAAAATGAAATTGCTTTTTTTTTTCTTTCTGAAAGAGCTTTGTGACTGGCCTAAAAACAGTATTTAGTATCGGACGTCGAATTTTGTATTCAACAGGAACACAAATTCATTTTCATGAAAGTGGAACAAAAAACGGCTCCCGTTGCACTTCGAAAATTGATGGAGCGTACATTCTATTATGGAAACTTGATGCCGCATTGATTCGAAACATAACAACCCCCCCCCCCCCGCATGAAATAGCGCGGTCTAGTTTATAAAAATATAATCCGACTTGTATTGTTGTACGCGAACACATAACAATCCAAGATGCCGTAGGCAAAACATCGAATTTCTATTCAAATATACGAAGTACACGGTAAACTCGGGGGCTAATGTAACCGTAATCATAAGCACACGCAATCGAGGGTTGATTTCAAAGAAAACTTACTTGGAATTTTACGTTGTCGTTCCCACATGGAATTGAAACTTTGTAGTGAAATACTAAAGCCATTAGGCTTCCAGGTAGACCGTTAATAAACAAACCATCAACGAAATTTATTGGGAGTGCGTAGGCAACACGTAAGCGCTGAAGAATTATACTCCCTAAAGGGTAGCTGCAAACGGGGTACATCACACCGCGAAATGCGCCCGCAACGCCAAGCGGAAAGACAATAATTTATATTTAACTTACATTACCTTCTACAACTGCGATGGCTGTGTTAGGGGTGGGTGTGTGTAGGTGAGGCGGAAAATTTTAATTTAACTTCGTAAATACAACTTGGGGTGGAAAGCAACGCCTGCCGCGCCGTGGGAAGTCAAAATACCAAACAAATAACTCTATGCAACACATCTTTGTACAGGGTGACTAAAGGAAAAATAAGTAAAATGCGAAAAATGTTTAAAACATTCTATGGAATAGTTTATAATTAATCAAAAATTTACACACACGCCAGTGTGTAGACTCAAAACGTCAAAGCTACAAGTGCGTTTTATGACATCACAGAACTGTAAACAACTAAAAACTTTACCGTGACATATAATAGATGGAATGCCATTACGTTGTTAATCCGCTGATGGAAAATAATGCGATCAAATATGAAATTAATTAAAATCGCTTACGTTATTCAAAGTTGTAAAAATAATGTTTACGGTGATACGAGGAACCATTTACAACCGGTATTTAAGAGGGTTAAAAAATACAAGATAGGGAGTTCCAAACGTCTTAAATTTTGTGTCTTTTATAATACTCCTAATAAAAACGAATTTTCCTTGTATGCAGGCTTCTTAGGCAAAGAGAGAGAGAGAGAGAGATTACGGCTATAAATGAACTTCATTGAAGTTGTAAAATGCAAACACTTTTCTTGTTTGAATAAACTAAATATTTGCAACTTTATTTATAATATAATTTGAATTTAAATTAAAGAAAAACACTATGATTGGAATATTAATTGTTTTCGTGTTGTGGTGCTTTATTGTTTACCTGTCAAAGCAAGTGTTCAAAGTGTAAGACATTTTGCACTGAATGATTTACTTGAAAGCTTTGCAACTCTTATTATGAAAAAGAAATTTGTCGCTTGTTTTTAATGTATTAATCGTTTAAAGTGAAATCGATAAGAATTATTTCTATTGGTGATTTCATTAAGATTTCAAAAAGCTTTGCAGGTATCTTTCAAAAATGAGATTGGGATTTTTTCTCCATTAAAAAAACGTAGTTTCGTGAACGCCCTATATAATGGACTGCTTACTTGGCAGAATTCTTATAATTATTGTAAAATATGTCCGAAATAAACTGTGCGAAGCTATTAGGAAACTAGGAATTCCCAAGAAGGTAATAAATTCGACGGAAATTACCCTGAAGAGAACTTGTAAGGCGGAGGCAGAGTTGCGAACGACGTCCAAGTGGATTAAGAAAGAAAGGACTTAGACACGATTATCTGCTTTCCATAGTTATTTCGAATTAGCTCGTTTGAGATAATGTCTAAAAATAAAAATAAATAAATTAATTGCAAACTATTAAGAAGCATTTTGTAATTGAGGTGCAAGGAAGTAAGAAAAGCAAGAAATATGTAAATTGAATAAATGAATAAATAAACAACGATTAACAAAGCAATTTGGGAAGACGACGAAAAGCAAAAAGGAAAAAAAATACAGTAGCAATATCAATGGTTAGAAAAGCGACTAGAGTCGAGAAAACGAAGAAATGTAGACTTACCTTAAACTGCAAACTTAAGAAATCTGTATATGAAAGAAAATTCTGAAAACAAAAAGTCAAAGAACTTACTGAAAGAGCTTCGTGTTGGGAAAATAAAAGAAAATGACGAGGAGAGAGAAGAAAGTCAAAGAAGATATAAAAATTTGGCAGATTGTGGAATCATATCATGCAAACGGCGCAACATATGCCAAAAAATGTCTAGAGTAAAGAAATTTAAGCAAAAGAGAACAACCAATAAAAACGAGTGAGGAAGGAAGACACTAGCTAGTTGAAACCAGATTGGGTTGGAAGTTATGGCACAGCGCTTGAAATCACTCTAAAGAAAAAATTCTAAAGGAGAAAAATGTGAAAATAAGATACAACCAATACCAATGAAGAAAACGAAGAAGAAAAGAGCAAGAATTAGTCAAAACTAGTTTGTAGCATAGAGCTAAAGCAATATCACCAAAATGGCGAAGCACATGCGAAAAATTCTACAGGAGAAGAATTGTGAAGAACAAGAGAACTAATTCTGAGCGCTGTAAAAAATAGACCGAGATTAATTTGCTCACATACCTTCTGGCGAGTTTTAACAAACTTTATGGTCAGTACCTAACATAAGTAATCAAAACTGATTTTGTCTTTGATTTTATTAATTAATCTTAAGTAAAACGTGTTACGTTTCAAATTTCCCGCCACAGAAATCGCGGAATCGAGACGATATCTGGCCCACTTTCGATAGTTGACAAACCTGTATCCTGTCTTCGGTTTCGTACCCTATCAACCTTCGACTGCCACAATTTTGCCTCGTTGAGGTCCTTTCTTGTTCGAAGTGTGTTGCAAGTCAGACGTGTTTTACGTGCATAATAAAATTATCGGAGTTCTTGCTCTTTGGAAGGAGTAATTCATTTGCTGCTGTGCCGGAAGGTTTCGTGACACCATCGAACACATTTGGGGATACTTTTAACTCCAATTCCAAGGCTGGGAACTTATTAGCCCCCAGGTAATGTAAAAAGTGCAATGGCGTGTATCAAAATGGCTGCTTTTCCCTTTACATTCAGGCTTTTCTGTTTGGGCGCAGTTTTCTGGCGCAGGCTTTTAGTCCAGGCTTCTAGGCCTAGTTCTCCGGAGGCGCTTCTGCCCTGTGAATGTACCGTGGTCCGATCGTGGAAACCTGACCAGCCATCTTGACGATCCCAGCCGATCCAATTTGATCCAGATTGTCGACGTTACCCGCGGACGACAGAGGGCGTCGTAATTACCCATCGGCTACCATCGGCCACCGCGGTTAGGTTGGTAACGTTGACCCTGACGCATGACTGGACGCGCTGTCAAAAGGTTAGGTATTCCAACTTTAATTTTGCCGATCGAACGGTTTATATCATTTCTCGTGGATAGTTGAATCGCGAGGAAGAATTTCAAATTACGTGTTGCGCGTGTTACCGTAGTTAATTTTAGCATAAATTAAGCGGCCACTTGTAATTGTGTAAAGTGTTGTTTGTTTTGAATTGTTTAATAAAACCTCAGTTGTGTTAACATTAACTTCGAGTTTAATTTCTGCGTTCACGCGCACCAGTGAGTAGAGTCTCGCCTCTATTTATTGTTGATTTATTCTGCCCGATCTGGTCGACTGAAGACGTCGACTGGTCGATTACGTTTTTAGCTGAAAAGCAGTCTTCTGGCGCCCTTTAATAATTTTTACCATCTTAATTGACCTACCCCATTCTTCACTGTTGCTAGTCCGGGGGAACAGCTGATACGTTTAGTCAGCAGAAGCTTGTCATCTGTCAGTGGTAAGTAAGAGGCAAGTAATTTAAATTTAAATTTGGTGACAAACGGTTTAAAGAAATCCTTGCAATATTTTATGCGTTTTGTGTTAATCGCAGCAGCACTTTTTGCTTAAGGTAAATGGAATAAAATTGTATGTTTGTAGTTTATCATGGTGTAATTGGAAGTACTCGCGCGGACACGCAAAAAAACCATTTGCTTTAAAATTCGCTTATAAAAGAAAACCAAACGTAATATATTTTATTCTTAGTGCAGCAAACAAAAAAATATTAATCTTGTTGATTGTCCATAATTAGGTGCAATTGTTAAATTTTAAAGTTTAATTTAGCGACCGGTTTCGATAAGCAAGTGTAGCTATCCTTATAATAAAAACTAAAATACACCTTCATTGAAAAAAAGGAGGAATGCAGTATTTATCGAAAACGGTCGCTACATTAAACTTTAAAATAAGGAAGTACTTTGCTCATTAATTAAAAAAAAAAAACAATTCAAAAGTAAACGTTCGATTTAAACGCCTCTGACTTATTTATGTGACGTTTGAGCCTTTCTAACGACATTCCCTAAATTGCACGTAAATGGTAAAAGATATCCTTCGAATATCTCCATTACCGCTACTAGTTTTGAACATAATCGTCTTCGATCGCCCATTACCAATTAAATAAACGTTCACTTTTCCTGCCGCTCTTAAGAGAATTTAAGAGCTAATTGGTGTCGGTTGCTTTTTATGTCACTAGTGGCTTTAATGAGCTCTCCTTGTATAACGTTAATTCACAATATTGTTAGCAACAACTTTAAATGAAATCCCCGAGACTGTTGCTTTCACGAGCTCCCATAACAGGAAAAAGGGAACGGAATTAATAATATATTAATCATTAATAAATATTATAAAAATAATATAGCTTGCCTTCAGAGCCGAAGTAACTCATGGTGATAACCAAAATAGGCGCCACCATTTAGAGCTAATGACTTTAATTTTAAAGCAATTTTAACTATCCTGTTATACGAGTAACTTCTAAATCTAATATTTTAAGAGCAGCGCACTTGTCGACGTACATACAAGTGGGCGTACATGTCAACTTACATGCTGAACTACACATGCTTGCATACACACTCGCGAACTTGTACGGACTTCTGGATGCTCCCTAAAGCAAAGCTACAACCGAGGCAAACATATTATCATACATGTCCCCAGAATGTAAACGAATTTTGACTTTGCAGAAAAAAATACTGCATATCCTTTGCTAAATTTAAAGATCATTGTAGACCACTGTTTGTCGAATGTAATGACTTGTACATTTACAACACGGTATTATTTGTCCACAATAACTTAGCCAAGTTCATTCTAAATAAAGACATTAACAAAGGAATAAAAACATAGTGATAGTGACCTTATCAGCATCCCTCTGCACAGAACTACCCTACTAGAAATTAAATTATATAATAAACCGCCTTCTTATCTTAAAGCAGGCATGGGCATGGAAAGGGGAAGTATCTCCCACTACGCTAAGTAATAGGTCAAACGAGTGTCGATTGCAGCTAGCTTGATCCCACGAAATATAAAATTGTAGACGGCGGCGGCGCGGTGTATTCGTTTTGAAGCTGTTCGTATTGAATTAAACCGAAAATTATTATAAATATTGTTTAAAAAAGGTTTGTTTTTCAATTTAAAATGGTCTGGAACTTGTACGCTGTTAAACGCTAATAAACCAACATGAACTAACTCGCTCGGCGATCTCTGTTTTTGATTTCGTTGATACGACTGAGTCAGTTATTGCCGGCGTTTGTTTGTCTGAAACATCGAGATCGTCGCAAATAATTGAGGGGTGGGGGTCGAACTTTTGGCGAGCTTGTGCCCGTCCCTGTCTTAAAGAAATAAAAAACGAAAAAGTGTTTAGAAAAAATGTAAAGCAGTTTTTTACTGCGAGACTGTTCTACTCTGTAGATGAATATTTAGTATCGTAGTCTTGTCATGTGTTATGTTATATACATATAATTTATGTCACGTGAATGTTATTAAATACGTATAGTTTAAATATTTGTAACTGTTTGTCAATTTTGTAAATGTTAGACGTATGATTCCTGTATCTCCTGATGCAATGTACTGTTGACGAACCGATATCTGTAAGATCCATATGGTAATAAACTTGATTTGATTTGATAAACGACCTTTTTACTGTTTGCATTAAAATTTAAAAAGATAAACGATTGTATTTTATAGTTCATCTAATATCGTATCACTTAGTTCATCACTTACAATTAGCTCTTATTCTGCGATCTGTTATAATGGTCAAGATGCTGTTAGAATGACACAAATAAAAGAGTAAAGGATCATTATACGTATTAAGATTATTAAGTTAGAAACCGCGTCGCAGATTGTTGCCGATAGAAATGAGATAATACGATTACCCTCGTCCATCAGCTTCCATTTCCGACAAAACTATATCGTCGGGCAACGATACAAGCAATTAAGAGCAAACTTTGTTACAATGATTCACTTACATCTCTGTACACAATCAAAGTATTATATCTATTATTAATGCCTGAACGAGTAAACTGCTTACTCATGGAATACTTTTGTAAGTACATCTGAAATATTAAACAAGCAAGATGTTCGTGTGTGTTTTCAAACTTTGATGTTTGTTATCAATGTAATATGTCTATCAGGTTTTAAATGTTAATTTGTTTACGTTTAGTTCAAAAGGATTTTTAATTCCATAAAACGAGGCAAACCAATTTATCAGTTTTCTATTTGCGATAAATTAATCCGTCGTAGCTTCCGGGGCTTCTGCAAATAAATTAACTAATTAAAACCACAGACTTGATAAGTTCCATTAGTGTATCAATTGATAAGCTAGCTTATTGATTCAATTACGTATATTGTTTATACATGAACATAAACATGCCACGATAATTAGTGCAGAATATTATAATATCTTCGTATGAAACGTAATTTTTCTTCTAATTAACTAATTGCACTTATATGTGTACACAGTTCGATAAATATGAAATTTCCCATTAGTTTAAATAGTACAAATAATTTTAACGTTATGAATAGTAAATAGCTTTAATGGTATGAATAAAATGCACATGATTTTCGTATATTGTAGATATAATTAATAATAATTAGAAATAATAATAATATTAAGAAAATGTTGGTATTTCAAATTATAAACTTTCTCCTCCTATTATTTTTTTGTTCCTAAAAGTATAACTTCGTACATGTACACTCGTTTAGCTCCAGATATAATAAAATCTGTCCGAAATTCGAACGCTCTGAGAGGCCAACTCGTTACGAAAGATTTACGCGGAGGCGGCGAGGGCCGAACTTTTCGCGTTCAAACTTCGAACCCCTTGTGTTAATCCGGGGCGAACATCGCCAGTTTAAGGGCGTTCGCGAGCATTAACGCGCACTAAATGCAGAGAGCGCTCTGTATGCAAGCACTGAGTGCAGAAGTAACTTAAATGGGACCTGCGGTGATCTGCTCTGAGCACGTAGATGTGTGTATGTAAATCAGCTCGGATTCCAGATAAAAAATAATTAGTGGATCCCTTGAGAGGAGGAGAGCAACAATTTGAATTCGTGTATTTTAAACAATCTTGATAATGCTGGATATTTCTCCGAGGAATTTATAATTTCGATACAACCTCCTCTACCATATCGTTATGAAATACAAGTTGTAAACAGCAAAAGGGATTAACTTAATTTCCCTTTTTTTTACGGTACCTCGAAGGCCTGGAATATAAACAATGATATACTTATCAATTATGGAGACGGATGTTAACGACCACCTGAGCCGATCTTTTCTGATTGTTGACATTACTCTCTTCCTCTTCTTCTTCTTCCTCGCAATAGCGGAAAAAAAGAGCCTATATGTTCGAATAGCAACGATGTAATAAGCAACAAATATTAATTAACCACACATACGATAACGTGGCATAAAATCGAGACCTCACCTAAATCTACCGTTTTATTAGTTATACTTCTTAAGAAAACGAACTCTATGTAGACTGAAACGGATAATTTAATTAGAGGATTGTAAGTTGTATATTATTTCAGTTAAAGAAAAAATGAAAGAAAAGGAAAGGCAGAAATAAATCAATTTAGCTTCAGTAGTTCAGAACACGACAAAGACAGGTTTAAATAATTCAAAGCAACACGAGCCCAAAACCGAATGAATTATTCTAAAGTAAGAAACAATAGACAGACAGATAAAATGAAGTCGAAGCAAATAGTCAAACACTGACGTATTTACTAAAATATTAACAATGACGTCTGAGTTTGAGAGTCTCTAAAACAAACTAAAACGAGACGGTCTTGACTCGAAACGGGCTCAATGTTATACGAGTACATCCAAAAAAAATTATAAATTCAGACAATTTAAAAGCGCAGAGTAACTTGTTGGTAAGACACACACAAAATAGTTCCAAATTAAAACCGTCAAGAATGCTGTTATTAAAAACGTAAGAATCCCACTTAAAATAAAGTACCTAAACCTGAAGTGTACTTTGCTTGTTGAAGAAAAAAAAAAACAGTATTTTTTCAGGAGTGTGAAAAATTCATTAGCCCTTCAACTAAAAAAAAAAAAACTAATTAAAAAATTCAATATAAATAAGAATGAAGTAATTACATACATTGACTAATAGACGTTCTTAAAAACGAATCTCTCGCAGAAGTTGCATCTCTGTGCGAAGTTTCACGAAATTTACAAAATTGAAAATTTCACTGTGTTCTGAACAGGGAAAAACTAATGCATTGCGTTTCCGTTATGAAAACGTCCGTGTCTGCGTCGTGCGGAGCGCCGCACTTTCATAACGTATTCAAAAGGCAGCGCGAACTGAAAGCTCCCTACGTACGGAGATGTTCGACGCCAACTGACGGCGGAGCATTAGATCGTGTTCTGCGAGTTTTCCCGATGTGACCACAGGGGTGCGTCGAGTTTTTACCCCACCGTATTCATCAAGTCCATAAAAGTTTACCACCTTCTAATTCACGGGAGCTTCCACCTATGCACCGATTTTCACCGACCGACTTTTCTTTTATAATTCGCCGGCAAAAGAGAGCTGATTGGGGGGTGTAATCGGGCGAGTTTCGTTCTCTTAATTATGTTGTACGACATGGGGAATTATTTGTTTTGATTCGAGCGTGAAGCAGGAAAAGTTTCGTTACAAACGACGCGGTGGCAATTAGAAGTGATTAATGATTGGCTAATAACTGTGCACCGAGTTTAATTAAGTAGAAACGATTACGTTTTTAGCTCGTTAGAGAAGAGAAAAAAAGAAGGTTTTAAAAATGGAATATTCGTTTTTGTTTCTGGCCATAATTTTCAGACAAAAAAAAATCAATTTCTCATCTATTTTGCTGAATTACAAATTAGAATTTTCAACTTGTCAAGCTTACTGAAGGAGATTCAAATGTATTTATGAAGATACGATCTACTGGGTTTTGGTTTCCTATTCGCATTTATTAGTAAAAAATTAGAAATTAAATTCATCTTTGTTTCGGTCCGGTGTTCCCCAAGTTCAATTTTAGGGCCATTGCTCTTTACATTGTATACATGTAATTTAAGTAAGTAAATATCAATCACACTAGTCACTATTACGCCGATGACACTCAATTAAACTGTTCAGTTAAAGCCACCGATATTCAAGAAGCAAATCAGTACATTAATTCTCATATCTTAAATTAGTCACGAGTCTCTAAACTAGACTGTTTAATTTCAAATAAAATAAAAAACCATATTGATGCTTTGTGGAAAAACATTGCAACGTAAACCCTTGATTGATTCGCTTAGTATCAAAATGGCAAATGAAAGAATGAATCTGCTGGAAACTTAGGAGTCGTTATGGATACAGATCTTTGATTTGTTAATCATATTAATGGCTCTATCAAAAAAAAAGTTTACTAATTTAAAATTGCTTTATCTATGGTCAGTTCTCAATATTGCTAATAGAACATTTCTGTGTGATCAAGGGTAGTTAAGAACACCTTTATCTGTGGGTTAAAAAATAGAGTACGAGTGTCACATAAATAAAAGTGATGAATTGGATAAATATGGGCAAATAGGCATCTAGCAGAGGTTTCTACGTAAAACTTATTCAGGAGAAAACTCCATCTTACCTTTATAATAAAGTACGTTTTAGAACAGATGTGAACAATTTCAATATTCGTCACAAAAATGCAATAACTCCACCTATATACATGAAGCTGCTCTTTTTGAAAGGTCCTTTCAATATAATATTGCCATTATTTATAATACACTATCTAATGATTTAGAAATCTTGAACAAGGTTCAATTTACTTATTTTTGTTGAATTTGTTGAACTTTTCTATTATAAAATACTTTGTACCCTTATTCCTAACAATTGTTGAAATAATCGTTGCTTAGGGTTTAAGCTTCAGTTTAAACTGGCATTGTACAACTGGACCTACACAGATAAAAATCTGGAGTTCCCTCGCGTCTGGTGTTTCCTCGCGTCCATCCGTTTTTGGTGTTAAAATAAACGGAGTTAGGACGTTTAACTTTAGAAAGTGTTAACGTTGTCTACAAAAGTAGCATTTTAATCCTTGCGGTAGTTATTTCTATATATGTATTATATATATATATAATTTTTTAACACCTATTTTTAGACGCATTTTAATCAGGAAAAGATTTTAATATCACTAAATGAGATGAGCTTTACAACTTTTCAAGTAAAACTCTATCCGTATTTTTTAACACCGATTAGCAGGAGAACATTTTATCCCAAAAATTTTTATGTGTGTAAGTGGAAGAACGGTGCAACTTAGTTTGTAAATAAGCTTCGCGCTTTGGTCCTTGTTAATGTTTATTTAAGCACTGCTTCAGTTGTATTTTGCTTATGTAGAATTGGATCAATAAAGACCTTTTATAATATCACAAGAAGAACTTATGGCCAGTTGCACCAAACACTTAGGCTAAGCTTAACTTTAAGGCCCAGTTGTAACTCGTGTCTAAATAAAAACCTGGTCAAGTAGGCTACATTTAGTAATTCTGCTATGTAAATGCAATGGATAAATTCTCGATCACAACCCACTTGACCAGGTTTTTATTTAAACGCTCTTTACAATGCCACTTTAAATTTAAGCTGAACCTTAAACCCATAACTATGATTATTTCAACAATTGTTGTTAAGGGTTTAAGCTTTGTCTTAAAGTTATGCTGAAATTGTACAACTGGGCCTAAGTGTCACTTAGAATATGACTTACACGCGCTACGTCCTGAAGGTTTGCAAATGTTGAGAGTGCAAATTAAGATCATCCCATTGACCGGCTAACTCGATGGGATGGTCGGGGTCATACGTAACCCCCAAAGCAAAGGGCTGAATTTTACAATAAATAAAAGTCATCAGTATTGCTCACTTTTGTCTTTATTTGTGCCAAAATTCCAAAATTGAAATGACACCAAATCAACATAGGTCTTAAATAAATGAGCGATAAATCGCAACAAGTTAAATGAAATTAAATACGAAGTACGGATCCGTTTTTCGCTCACAAACTAAGATAAATATCCGATCTGGATTAAACTAATCTCTGCGAAGGTAATATTGGTTGAACTAAATTGACGCAAACATATTATTAAAATTTAAAAAAAGGATCCGACCTCCAGTCGTTCAAAATGCGTGTGCGCCAGCTTCATTAACATCGTTCGAGTATCAAACATCCAGGAGGTACCGACCAGTGTGTTACCCAGCGTTTCTAAGGTACTAAATCAACACTCCGTACAGGTAACGCAATCCCATTCCTCTCGTGAGAAGATTGAGAAACAAAGATAAGAAATACAATTGTCGCAAGTTCAATAAGGAAGACAATAGTTTTAGGGAATTCTGTTTATCGCAATGTCACTGGTTTCAATTTAAGAATGTATTAGTTATTTACCAATCAAAAAGTTCTTATTTTAAGAAGTGTAGCATTTTTCTTTTACGAAAAAGGCGGAATCATTAAATGTCAGGCGATAAAAGTTTGGGATGCGATATTTAAATTCAACTTTCTTAACCACTGAGAGTAACTTTAACAAGCGTCATTTTAAATAATATTTCCAACTGTTTTTTGTCCCTAAATGAGAAGAATGTGCGACAAGGATAGATATAAAAAATCACTAAATGCGTTACCTCTATACGAAGTATGTGGATTTAGTACCTTAAGCGTTCTGGAGAACCAACTCCCTCTTGCGACGATGATGTCAAGCAACGGGGTATCGGTCTCTAATTCGTATGTCCAGAGATGAATCGCAACGATTGTTCCAGAATTTTCTACCACGACCCAAAGATAAAACAGCCGGTTTTCAAATCAAAACTCCGGTAAAACAAAAAGCCTAAATGAAAAAAATGGAAAACAGCCATTACAGCCTGAACTGCGCACTTAGTTGCTTGTAACAGTCCTACCTGATATGCAGAAACCAGACTTCGAAAGGCCTAGAACAAAGCCTTTTGTTGCCTAGAATGCACTTATCAAAACCCGGACTAATATCCTCCGTTTAAACTTCACTTTAAACAAAACAGTTTGGTGAATTTTTCAAAATTGTCGAAGACCCCAAAAACACGAGGAGCAACAATTCTGAACGGACCTGGCGCGGTCGTTCACGAGCGGGGGTTGACGGAATGACTGGGGTTGTTAAGAGATGATGGCAGAATTACACAGGAGAATGAGTGAAATAATAGAGCATCTCCAATTGGCAAAAGTTATTGTATTTGTCTAATTGTGCAATATTTTGTAACCTTGTGAAACGACGGAAAAGAGTAACGGTTTCTGCTTCCACATAAATACAGATTGGCCCGAAAAACTAGAAATAATTATAACGAAACTTTCCAAGCGTAACACACGATGTTGTATAACTTCAAATGTTATATTATAAACACCGCCGAAATTTGAGCACAGCTTAGTATTTGGAGCAACTGGCCATAAAGAAATAAAAATGAAATCAGTAAGGATAGTTTTTCTCTCTTCGTTTCATCCCTCGCCTGATTCCTTCATTCCACAAGCATTTAAGTCTTCTTCGTTTATTCTTTCTTGGGGGACATCAGTTTTACGACATCCTCGTTATATGTCCAAACCATCGCAAACCTTTCTTTGGATTTTATCAAGTTTTATGTCTGTGGCTTCCATACGATGTCTAATTTGTTGTGTGTTGAGTTTCGATATTCTGGCACTTTATCGTAAATAATCCACTTCTACCGCATTCATCTGAGTTGACTGCCTCTAGGCATAACAAATAGTCCATTTTACCATTACTTGACCTATAGTTTTTTTTTGTTCTTTTAGAAATGTGTTAGCCCCACTATACCGTATTGAGGCATGCTATTACTTTGTTTTGTTCTTGTATGTACCTCAACGTCAAAAGTCGATGGTCATCCACTGGTAAGTCCATTTCTTCCAGTTCGTTCATTAACGCTACTTCTGAATATAGATAAAACTGTAAAGGCGACAAACTGCACCTTTGCCTAAATCGTTTTATAATGTTTATTGGATTGGACAATTGTTTGCCTACCTTTACATATGCAGCAGTCTCTTTATACAGTTCTTGAATAATTGCAAGCCCGTGTGGGTTAATATTTAACATGTTCAAGGTTTCCTAAAATTTACAACGGGATTTTGTGTCAACTACTTTTTCAAGGTCACTAAAGGCTAAGTGTAATTCTTATCCAAAGAATTTGTGCAAATCGTAGAAACTTGATCTTCATTAGAACGGAAAACTGTAATCAATAGAATCTTTCGATTTAAAAGCGTAACTTTTCGCGGCGATATCGACAAAGCAGCACGAGCTTTCGCCCATAAGCGGAGCTGTAAATTATCTGCAAATTCGTTTCCACATAAGTTGTGCGAGCGGTGCAATATGAAACTTGCAATAATACGCTTTACGAGACGGACTCTCGCCGGAGCGTTTCACGAAATTCCGCCGGAAACCGTTACTAATCGGCGATGAAAAAGATCGCAACTGCAGTTCTGGTTTAGTGTGCGTGGAATTTTCGCGAAGAAGCAAAACGGAACAATGCAGGCGCATTCGAATGTAACTAATTAAACAATTGAAATATTAAATTACTTACGGGAGATGGCGGGAATGAATGCGCCCGCAAGCACAATGGAAATGCGGGCGCGTTTTAATGATGATTTTTATTATTTTGAAATGAAATATAGCACCTAATAAATCTGAAGTTGCAAGAGCTTTGTTAAAGAATCTTAGATTCCGTTCATCAATTAAATTGTTAGAAGAATCTTAAGATTTCATCTACACCCAATAGATGATGACGTATAATTGTATAGTTTGCTCTCATCTTATGACATTATCTTTGGTTGTGGTTCTACATCAATTTCGAAAATTTTAAAGTAAATAAAATAAAGACCGACTTGTTTCCTTTTTAACTCTTGATTAGTTGCATAATTTTCTGTTGCTATTTAAAATTTTTTAATTAAGGTAGATCTTGTTGGACTTTATCCTCACGAACGGATTACCACCGTCTGCGTGCGGATTAATTGTATATTCCGTTTGCATACGGTCTGTAGGCGTTTTAACTTTACCTTTCAAAAAGCCGAGCCGTAGATCTATTGGAAGCCCCCGGAAAATTCAATTAAAGCAGAGCAGCGCAAAGACGAGCTGAAAGGTCCGGCGCCGGATGAAATGAAATGATTCGTCCTTCAAACAACCGTCCCGGACAGCTTCAATTTAACAGGCGAAGCACGTGAAATGAAAAATATTTCAAATGGACCGGGCTGTTTATCACGTCAAGTTAGTGTAGTGTTGAAATAGAGTCGAACGAAAATATTTAATATAATCAAAAATTATTCCTGTAATCCCTCATCGTTATTTATTACATTATTATTTCGAAATATATGTTACTAATGAAATTTTAATTAAAAATGATCGATGTTCAAATACAACATATAATAAAAATATAAAATTATTCATTATTTAGTAAAGTTTGCTGGTTTTTGTTTTATTGGGAGTTATACAATCATTAATGTTGTTGAATAGGTCTAGAGAAAATTTGCACATTCAGAAACGAGATTAGCATCGAAGTTGTTTATTCAGGTGAAAAATAATGCGGTTCTGGGAGAAACCGGGTCCGTCTGGCTTCTATAAATATTTAAACATTCTGTTTACATACGAACAGGAGGTATTGATCTCCGTCATTGAGAACGGCCCTTGCAGAACCCTCGCAGCAGAAATCCAATTAAAGAGGAACAGACGGACGCGCGACTTCGGTATGATATAAAACGAAATAACCCGATCAATCACACCGGCAGCAGAAATTCTTAATTTAATACCGAAATTGGGCCCCCCGCCCCATTTTGGGCTAGGTGCTTCGATTTTACGCCGCCGAAAGTAATGAAAAAGTTCGGGCGTAATGCGTTTAAGGTATTACGGGGAAAGTGGGAAAGTTTGGCGATTAATTCAAAGTTTTAAATAAAGTGAGTATAATTATTCTGAATTATTAAACATTATTAATAATGTACGTCGATGAAACCTTTGTAATAATTTATAGGCCACTCTTTAACACGACGAAATTCTTTCAAGAATACACCCTTTTAAAACTGGCTTATGACAAAAGTTGCATACTTGAGTACTAAGTAAGTTCAAAAAAATTTAATTTAATTTGAACCAGACTACTGAAAAAACAGTTAAGTATCTTGGCTGCTTTTTGCTTTTGCTCCCGTGTAGAAAGTTTGACGTTTCAATCATCTTGTCGTGATCTTCTTCAGTAGTGAAGTGAAAGTCTTATTTACTTACTCTCACTTCACTTCTAAAGAAGATCACGACAAGATGATCGAAACGTCAAGTTCTACACGGTAGAGAATCCGAGAGCCAAAAAGCAGCCATCAACGACGGCCGTGAGAGCCTGAAGACTACAGTTAAGTTTCTTATCAATTAACTTCGAAAAAGATCATAATCTAAGAACAGCTACATTCTCCATTCACCCTATTTTCCCTTATCGATTTAGAGCTAATAAATTCTTGTCAAAAAAATAATATAATGAAATTATATTACGGTGGTAACACCACCAGTAAAAACGACAAAAACGTTACGTGTTTACGTCGCCGTTATCCGAACGCCGATTATTATAAATCCGGCTATAATTTATAAAATATGCGGCAGATAAGGCGGGTGGGTACACGTACGCCAACTTGTAGGTGAAATCGGTCACACACGCGAAAAGGCAATCCTTATAAATTAGACCCGGAGCAAATCACATGCGTTTCGGCGAGCGCTTTGTTATTTCGTCCTGAAAATTGACGAAAATATAACACGCGACGACGAACGCCCTCGTTTCGGACGAAATCGTACGGACATTAATGAGATAGCCGATAAAGTTATTGGGAGTTGGTAATGTTGCAGTTGGTCAAAATTTGAAAATGTAATATCTCAGTATGATTTTATTTCAAACACTTTTACTTCAAAACACTTAAGAATTGTTAGTAACTTCATTGTTGAAACCTTCTGTCTTAATAATGGAATTCCACTGGGCCATCCATGATGATTCCACTGTTAACCCTAACATCACTCAACTATACAAATCTTGTAATGAGAAGGAGGATGTTAGAAGACAATTTTTCCTATAGGAATAGACTTCTTGCCTGTTTCCCTCTAATAAACGAACTAATGACAAAATCAAAGTTTTGGAGTTCCGAATTTGGTATTTCTCCTGAAACAGTCGTGCAGCGTCTTTGTTTCATAAAGACCTGAGGTACGCTGCCATTTTATTTTCGAAATGTTTCAATTCGAGGAAAATTCAATTTTTATCTGAATTTTATCATTGCAAGTAATAACGTGTTAAGTCTACAAAGCCCGCCGTTTTCCACATCAATGAGCTTTACGCCACTTTTTTCCGCCACTGTAGAACGTACTGAAATATTGGAATTCATACTGAAATTAGCCGAGCCATACGCTATCGTGTCTGAAAATAGATGGAAGCCGTAAAATTTTATGTTAACAACAGTTTTATGACGGACATAAAGAAGCTGAAAATGTATCAAACTTATTATGTGCATCTATTACCAATCAATATTATTTAATAATAAAACAATGATGTTTTATATGTATATAATTTATATTGCGATTTATGCATTCTTATAATTCAAAAGGTCGTCTAAATTTGAAAAGAAAAAACTGGAATGCAGTGTCCAAAAGACGAAATGTCAAGTTTTATATAAAGCTTGTCTTACTGAGTATTATCAGAGTTACGATTTGTTGCGTTAAAATCTCGCCCCAAAACATCGTGGCGAATAGCGATACAATATCATTCAACTGCGTTTTAACACAGTTGACTGCACTGTCCCCCCTCATTTACATCGCTATAGGGGAGACCTGCGTGATGCGAACGCTCAAGATCCATAGGCTATGAAGGCACCATGTGACTACCCGGTAGTCCATCATTGGTTATCGTCGGTAATTTTCGCGCGTCTTAGCGACCTTCTCCATCTTCAATCTGGTCGCGTCCTTTCTTGCTCGGAACATCGTGCCAGTTAGACGTAATTTACGTGTGTTGTGAAATTAGCGGAGTTTTCCCTCTTTGGGAGGAATAACTCATTTGCGGCTGTGCCGGAAGATTCATTGACACCGCCGAACATCCTTGAGGACAGTTTTTAATCCCCTTACCAAGCCTGGGCCTCTAGGCCTAGTTTTCTGGTGGCGTTTCTGCCCTGTGAATGTACCGTGACCCGATCAAGGAAACCTTGACGACTCCAGCTGATCCAATTTGATCTAGATTGTCTACGCTACTCGCGGACAACAGAGGGCATCGTAACTACCCACCAGCCAACCCACCAGCTACCACCAGCCATCGCTTCGGTTGATGACGTTGACCCTGACACACGACTGGACGCGCTGTCAAAAGGTTAGGTACTTCAACTTTAATTTTGCGGAACGATCGGTTTATATTTTAGTCATTTCTCGCAAATAGACGAATCGCGAGGAAGAATTCCGAATTACGAGTTGCGCTGCGTGTACCGTAGTTAATTTTAGTATAAGTTAAGCAGCTACTTGTAATTGTGTAACATGTTGTTTGTTTGAATTGTTTAATAAAACTTCTGTTGTGTTAACATTAACTTACGAGTTTAATTTCTACGTTCACGCACACCAGTGAGTAAAGTCTCGCCTCTATTTATTATTGATTCCTTTTCTGCACGACTTGGTCGATTGGAGACGTTGACTAATCGATTACGTTTTTAGCTGAAGAATTGTCTTCTGGCGCCCTTTATAATTTTACCACCTTAATCTACCCGCCACTTTCTTCAACTGTTGCTAGCTGGGGCACAGCTGATACGTTTCGTCAGCAGAAGCTTGTCATCTCGTCAGTGGTAAGTAAGAAGCAAGTAAATTAAATTTAAAATTTGGTGACAGATTTAACTCACCTGTATCGGTATTCGGTGCCCTCTTCGACGACTAAATATTGGTTCAATCCTAAAACAGAAAAGTCATTTAATTTTCGAAAAAGGTAACTTCAGGTACGCGAAACACAGGGTGAATGACAATTGTTCCGACAAAAAACACGCATAAAAGAATCGATGTCACAAATTACGCGAAAAATGTTTATAAAATTGTTTTGAATAATTTATAATAAATTAAAGAATTACACCAAAATCAAGCTGCGGCACTGCATACGAAATACGACGCCACGTATTATAAACGCAGTGCACAGCATAATAGGACTATACATTTTATGATCATTATTTTATTTACTTCTTGCCTGCACACAATGCGAGCTTGACACATATCTCAATTTCGTTTTATTGCACGCTTAAGAGCTGGGGACGGAAGTACGTGGAATGGAATCCTAGAAAGTAAGTATGGAGCATCAATTTTGTTGGTTAACAAGTTGTTCAAAAATTTGGCACATCTCGCGTCGATTGCTAAGAGAATCTATGTTGTGCCGTTGAAGGAGTAAGTCTTGATCAAGTCCTCTCGCGGGGTAAGTACCATCCTCATGGAAGGAAAGATATTTTAAAAATCGTCTGTGTATGCGATCCAATGGAAGGTGTCGAATGAGGTAATACGGATACCAAATTAAGGCCGCATACTCAAGACAAGGTAAAACATAGGCAAAATAGAGAGCTTTGATAGTGTCAGTGTTCGAGAAATGTCTTGATTCCCTCATGATGAAATCCGACGTTTTAGCTGCCTTAGTGGCGGTGGTTTCTAAAGGGTTTTTCATTAAGAGCGACGCATTTTGTTTATAAAATAAAACACAGATATCGTGAGAAATTTAAGATTATTTTTAGTTCAGTGTAAAGTACAGTTAATACCATTATTGACGAAACCACAACACCATTCAAATGTTCTCCACGGAAGCGCTGATAGGAATGAATCCCTTTAACCCAAGTCCCATGACTTTTCACATAAATTGGCTTGAATATCAGCAATGGCACGTTCAATATTGGTCTGCAAGTCGTATAATACTGATGGTTTGTTAGTGTTAAGTAAAGACTTGACCAAATTTTTAAGAGAGATACCGTCTATCACATACATAGGATGTGGCAGAGTGCGCTGCCTTGAGTAAGAGACAACACAACACTTGTCGATATTTAATTGGAGCTTATTATGCTCACACCATCTAGCCACACGACTCAGATCTCTCTGTATCTCATCGACATCTTCATTCGAAGTAATAGTATTGTAAATTTTAAGGTCATCAGCATACACCAAAGCAGAACAGGATAAGGAGGAAAGTAAATCATTTATGAACAAAATAAACAGCAATGACCCGAGATTGGAGCCCTGAGGTACTCAAAAGAAGAAAAACCATTATAGAAGACTTATTGTTTTCTTTGCATCAGATAGGATTTCAGGAGATTCAACAAGGAAGGTGCCACACCGAAGGAATCCAGCTAGGCTATGATGAACTATGTCAAAAGCACAGGAAAAATCGGTATAAATTACCTCCACTCAACTACGATTGTTTAATAAGCGTTGTATCAACGATGCTAGGTTAGTTACAGTAGATCTCTTTGGCATAAAGAGCCATGCTAATGCAATGAAATGAAGGGATGTGTGGCGGAAAATGCAGTCATATATTACTCGTTCAAATACCTTGGAAAAGGAACAAAGTATCGCGATTGGTCGATAATTGGTAAGGAGGTGATTATCACCTTTCTTAAAAAAGGCGTGATACGTGCTCGCTTCCATAGGCAGGGAAAGGTGCTAATTCTTATGGAGAGATTTACAATACACTCTTTTTCTTTTGCGTTTCCCCTTTTGTCAAAAGTGTTTCCGAATTTGTCAAATGACTTTCCAATCCGTAGGCCTGCTGTACTTTGAACGGACTGGAAAGTCATTTGGCAAATTAGGAAACACATTTGACAAAAGGGGAAAAGCAATAGAAAAAGACTGTAATGCGCAGCGGAGTAGCAAAGGTCACGCAGCAATCCTTAATGAAGAAGCTAGGTATCATATCTTCAACAGCAGCAGATCCACTTCGAAGTAGCCTTATTAAGTAATCTTCGGTAACGGCTGTAGTGTAATGAGGCAGGGGCAGGCGAAATGTTGGATAACCCCACTTCCGAATCAGGAATATAGGCAAACACATTAACAACGCCTGAAGGATCATCTACCTCAATGTCACTGAGTACGGGAGGTATGCGAGTGGTTCCTTTCTTAAGTCAAATGTAGTTTCAAAGCTGTGAAGGTCGCGCCTAATGTTATTCAGTAAAAGATGTATAGGCTGCAGTAAGTTCTAATTTAACTTGTTTCCCAAATCTTTTAAATTCATTGAGGAAGAAAATGTTTTTAGTGGTAAACCATTTATGCCGGTAATAATCCTTTTTTTTAGCATTTGATATAAGCGATTTGGTAAACCAAGGTGGAAATTTTTTTGCCACCTGACCTGAACTTAGGAACACTCAAATCCATAGCTGAGTACAGGTGCTCGTAGAACTTATCGAGGGCATGGTTAGCTGAGGTATACTGCTCAAGAAAAGACCAGTTAACAGTTAATAGATTTGTGTTAGTAATTCGTCAAACACAAAACGAAATTATAATAAATAACAATCGAAACAGACTACGAATGAGTTTACTGATTATAACGTTTTAAATTCTGATGATGAAGGGCACGTTTCTTGTGGAAATAAACTTTATTTACGATACAATTTAAATTAAAATGAAGGAAAAATACTAGGAATTCTTCACACGGAGATTTAAATTGTTTTTCGTTTTAATGATGTGTTAAAAGTGGGGGGCGTATGATCCTTTGCAAGGATTAATCTGCTTCAGGTGATTTGTCAATAAATATTTTGTAGTTCGTATTTCAGGGCGTCGCGTCGCGTCGGGTGTTGACCTAAAAACGAAGTTGACGTGAAATTCCACTTAAAGGTTAAGTTCACGATCGATGCCACGTCGCCGTGCGTACCACAAAATTTTTATGAGGTCATTTATTTCGTTCATTTGCTCCTCTTATTTTTAACCAGAGGCGCATCGTCGTTTTAGGGCTAATTTTTGATTAATTATTTCTGGAAGACCTGAACTTAACTGAAAGTATTTCTTAAAAGAACAGTTTGGCATATTTTAAATACCTATAATACCGATTACGTATTATTCTTATAATTATGCAGCAAAAATATATTGAATTATTTGCAACTTTCCAATTGCCACTTTCAGATTAACGTTGTTTAATTAAAATGCTTAGAGAAAGCAAGTTATGTAATATAGGACAGATTGCTACAACTGACGTTTAGATTATTATCAGTAACAGATTTTCTATTGCATTTTATACATGTAATTATCGTGTTTATACATAAAAACTCTGTATAATAATTATTCTACTATAATATTTTAGCTTGTTTACTTTGCTGAATCATAACTTCTCCAAAGTTAATAATTTAACTCTTCTAACTTGAATTCGTCTTGAGACGGGTGGCGACGGAGGCTTGCATACAAGATACAAGGTCTACAAAAGTAATAATTACGCTTTGCATGATTTTAATTAGCATGACGAACGCCGAGAAGTTAATAACCGGTCGCAAGTTTGTGTTTCCAACTTGAATCGAGAAGGCGTAATTAAAGCGTGTCCATTTTCTTCTGGCGAATTTGTTGACTCGTTCCTCGAGATTAAATATTTTACATCTAGTTAAGATTTCAAATACATGAATTTGTTTTTTGATTTTATTATAAATCATTTTAGTTTTCAAGTAGAACTCGCTCCTAGCAGTAGGCAGTAAGGGTAATATTATTGCTGGTACCACTGAGAAATATAGACGCCAAAAATTCATTCCATTGGCTTCTCACCAAAGCAACCATCAAAGGATCACTTGGAGGATATTCAACTTTATTTTTCATACTTCTTTCTATTTCTATTTTAATGGTTTTTAACAATTCTCGAGCAACAGCTTTGCAGTTTGATAAACCCTACTGGAAATACATACATACATAACCTGTGAGCAACTAAAAATCAGATTAGAGCAGGCGGTGCAAAGGAAATGTATGTCTGTGATTAAATGAAAAGTCAATAAATTTGACAGTCCATGAATGTGTTACATTAATTAATTCAGTTAATCACAGACATACATTTTCTTTGCACCGCCTACTCTAATCTGATTTTTATTTGCTCACTTTTTATAACTTCCTTGGCGACTTGTCACCAAATTATCTTTATCATTGTTAGCTTAAACTTGATTGTTTTTAATTTTTATAGTTGACTCAGAATTAAAATTTGTAACTCTTGCTCCAATTAATTTTTATTTTGTTCACTTGATTTCTTTAAGAAAAAAACTTGAGTTTCATACACTACAGGTTCAAGAACGATTTTCCAAATAGCTTCCCCATACGAAACTATTTATCATTTTCCTTGTATACGCCAAATTTACCGCACCGTTCTTCATTACTTATGCTCGGAGAGGTCCTCTGGCATATTGAATGTAAGACATCGTTCTCTCGCCGACACTGCTCCTCGACTTCAACGCAATAGCACCACTTCAGACTTTACCCCCCGCCCCGTTGTGTTTATGTTTTCACGTCATAGGTGGTGCACATGTAAAAAAGATGACTGCTCCTTCGAGAGCACGACGTATATTATATATTTTACGACGGCAGCAAAACGCAAAAGATCAAAAGGTTTATTGCTGAGGAATTCCCAAAGGGGATTACTTTTAAAACGGTCTCTTGCATGATTATTCGAAAACAGCAGTTTTAATAAGCGGTTTAGATTTGTTGCTCTTAAAACAGGAAACGAAGTTTCCAAAGATTTTAATGCGCTCGCTACTTTTATCTTAAAAATTGCAGCAAAACTGCATCCAAACAAGGTTTGCATGTGAATTGAAAGTAACTGGCGTAGTTTATGTCTGCGACTACTTGAGTAAGTTTGGACGCGCCGGATTAGTTTACCTCACCAACAAACTTATGACGAGCTTAACAACCTCCACTCCAGGCTCTGAAGTTGCAAACGGGAATGCAACATGAAGTTAGATCTCTTGCAGCGGCTAATGGTCCTGCGTTGTACAAGAAAACCCAGGCGTTCTTGCTCATCAAAATCCAGGCGAAATTTCCAAACACTAATCGCCAAACTAGAACAAGGACTTTCTCGCGCTAACAATAGAAACTGTTCCTCGGAGTGCAGTACAGGATTGAGTTTTCAGGAGCGCAAATAAAGAAAGATTATAGAATCACGGCGAGGAGATAGAAGAAACTTCGTGCGAACGGCGGAAACTATTTTGCTTAAGCGAAGCCGTAAATAAGGAACGTAAGATGGCATTAAATTAGGAACACAATGGCGGCAGCTTCTTTTATTGGTTTTAATCGTAAAAGTCGCTCGCAAAAATGTTGTTAAAGTTTTCGGCTGGGAAAATGCAATCTTTACACTAGCACACACCAGAATTCTAACAACTGTGTTAACTTTACATTTATAAGAAAGAATGAAAGAAATTTTTACTCGCAGTATTACAAAAGTTCATACACGGTGTAATTGTAAATATACGATGATTCTTTTAGTAAATTACCCATCATATTCGTAGAGGGAGATGTTGAGGGATTTCATTTGAAAAACCTAACATACTTTTTAGCCAAATTTCGCCTTAATTTAGACCAAAGTTCTTCAAGGTGATTTTGCTTTTCTCTGTGACATTTGTTTGCAGCCCTCAAAAACTTGATTAATTTCAATTTCAAATTTCCACTTCAGTCCTTTAATGTACCATTCTTAGTAATTGTGTCCGCACGAAGGGCATTTCTGCGTGCCGTCCGGTCGAATAATCTGGGCATTTGCGTTTGATAAATGATCCTGCGTAATGTGTTCCAGCACGTCTATACACACACTGTTTGCTATTCTGGTCGCCGCACCGGATAACAGGATTAGGTTTTTCATCTTGAAAATGACGCCATAATCTCCGAGTTGTAAATGTTTACCGTCGGTCTCTCGCACTACAGCGACGTCACCGACTGACCCTTAACGCAGAAAATTGAAGAAGAGGAGGAATAATGGGGCGGCAGGACTCTTTATCTCCACGCCCTGCTCAATACAGTCACGCTCGTCCACTTTCATTGCTATTTGTCAATTTGCAAAAAATTAAGTCTTTCTTATATGACCATAAAGTAAAAGTCATTCGATCCTTCCCACGTATGGTAAAAATTTACAGCGAGATCGTGCCCAGCTCAGTGGAAGAAGTGTTGTACACGTAAGTAAATTTTGGGTTTTTGAGGGCGCCACCTAACGTAATCGTTGCAAGTGTACGTCAAGAAGAGATTCACCGCCAGGTATGGACGCTCGTGGAAAAGCACACGGTAGAATCCCACAAGGAACAAAATAATAAAAAGGAACCACCACACGCAATTCAGCCGCAAGAAACAAGAAAAAGCGCAGTTAGCTAGTGACCAGGGTTGTTTATTCGAAGCAAATAAAAAAAACAAAGAAAAGAGAAAACGTAGTCTAGCAAATGCCGTTTGAATTATGGTCTATATGTAAATGTGCAGTCATTAAACGTCCATTTCTTTTTTATCACGTAAAATAATCAAAAACATAAAACGGCCCTTCTAAAAAAGAGACCAAATTACAGGACGATTCCTGCGCCCTTACAAGGGCTTGCAGATTTGCATAATTATAACTCGCAATAAAAATAACAGGGTAGTAAACAATCGATAAAAGTGTAACGGGCTGGACTCTGAAAGAGTCATCGGCCTTCAGCAACGTTTCATTAATAAAATAAAGAATATCCGGTATAATGAGAATGATAAAAGAATCCTTGGCTATAGTATGAGTCCTGTGTCTTTCCAAAGTGAAAACTTTGGAAAGATAAGAGCTTCATGCCTGTTGTCAATGAACCTTCAAGACTCACTAAAATTCTCCAAAGCTCACTAAAAGCCCACCCACTGTAATCAGGTGGGCGACTAACTTCATATACGGAGAGTTAAAACGAAAATGCTACCTAGTTTCCTGCACAGTTCTCGCGTGGTTAATATTTGTCGGAGATTATAATACACCCTGTATGAGTCTCATAATTAATATGAGTAGAGGGCTATTTCTTATCTGACTTTAGATTAGTTGAACCTGCAATTTTTGTTGTTTTTCCCTTGGCATGATATTTTATTACATTTTTCAGTTTTCGGTTCTTATTATTTCTCATCCGGATTCACATGACTTTCTTGTATTTTTCTTTTTTTTACTTATAAGAATTGCGCATTTTCTTATAAAAGTACCCAGCTTCGAATAAAGGATTAAAGATTCCATCGATTTTGGCAATATATAAAATATTCCCCCGTCTTCCATGAATAGCCTCATTTCATTGGGGCAGTTTTAATCTTTAATGCCACTTTAATTGCCCCCGGCTTCTTCGCTAATGAATTTTGAGTTACCTCGAGGCCGAAAAAATCGTTCCGGGGGAATCAACTTAAAAATTCGTTCGAATTTTCCGCTGCGAATTTCCGAAGTGCGTGCGCCCGGAGAAATTCCATCAGAAATGGAGCGGCCGTTCGTTACACCCCGGCGCTTTTTATTGTCTAATTAATTTCGCCCACCGGTTTCATCTTTTTCCCGACGCCCGAGGCACAATCACGTAATTAAAATTTCGGCGTCGCTTTTTTCGTTTGATCTTGCGCGTTCGATTTTAATTCCGCCCGAAAATGTAGGTACCATCAAAATGTGCAATAAATATGATTTATTCGTTTTATGATTGTTGGGTTTTCATACTCCAATTGCAGTTTCATATTTTCGCTCTCCCGTGAAGAGGAAGCACTGTGCCAGTTCGGGCGAGAAACTCCCCGAAATTAAGCGCCACATTCGTTACGGAAGATATGAAGGAGAACTTATGCATGTAAAATTCTAACAAATTATAAAACGTAACGCAGATAAGTTTCACACTATAACTTTTATGTGCCCGGTGTATGCTGGCGGCGTGCCAGCGCGATATGTTAAATTTATATTTTAATTCTTCGGACGAGGAGCAATTTCCAACGGAGGTAGAAAGCGTCTAATAACTCGGACTGTATTCTCTTGCTCTTCGCTTTCGACTACGTTCGCGGCTTCGCGTATTGATTCATTGGGGATGAGCGAGCTTTAGAACTCGGTCATTTAAAGACAGGTGAAATAAGTGTCAGTCAAACTTTAACGGAGGTTTACTTCAACATTTTCAATTCTGTTAAGTACATATCAAAGATCAAAACCAATAATATAACATAAAGAAGAAATAAAATTAGGTTTTGCTGAAGCAAAAAAAAAATCAAGAACAATATTGTTGTCAAACCAACAAGACGCCTATGCAGTGTGTGCTTAGTTAGGCTATTGTACTTATCAAATCAAATTATTTTATTTTATTTTATGTTTAGATTTTCATTTCAGGTGTTCCACCCTACAAATTAATTTTCAATTCTTGTTCAGGGTAAGTTCCATTTCTCTTTCAATATATGTTTCCATATATTATAGGCCGAAGGCCCAATCAACTAAGAAATATGTTATTAGAAAACTATCGCATTTCAGTTAAATTTATATGTCAATATTTCACACTATTTACATATTTGTACAGGAACGTCGTAGAGCGAGGTCGCAATCCGATCTTTATTATAAACTTTGTGTTTTTGTTAGGTTTGATGTGTCGGTCGTTCAAGTCTTGCAACCAAACCCAATGACATTATTCTGATTATGTAAATATTATAAATACACTCATTAATTATGAAGCTATAAGTATACCTTCCCAAGCTAAATTAATAGAGATTAGTTTTACACTTCTGACGAACAACACGTATCATCTATCGAAAGTATCAGAAACATTGTAAATTACTGTACATAGTAATTAAATTACTTTTAATAAAGTTAATTATATAGTAGTTTCACTTTAATCTCAGTCGCAAAATTACAACAATATTGATTGGATAGAATATTCGGAATACGTATTACAATGTTTCGTTTTTGAGAAGTTCCATTTTGCGAATCTTTTTGCAACTATAAAAATTCCCCATATTATGTTACAAACTTTATGAATGGCACTGTACATTGAAGATAGAAAAATAAAATAGGAAACTGAATAACTAAAACTGACGATTATGTTTACTTTTAAAACGTGGAAAACTTGCAGCGTTCATCAGTAAAGTAAAGTGTTAAACCAATTATAGTAAAGTTTGGAATCATTAGATGAATGCGATTTAAGAGTTTACTAAAACTCATATTGACATTAAAGAACAATTTTACTCTAGACTTGTTTAGAAAAGTGTTGAAATATGATTTTAATATAGCGCGAGGTGATATAAAGACTGAAATGCAAAAGATAAATTGAGTAAATGCACAAAAACTACAGAAAATACTTAACAAAACAATGCAAACCAAAAACAAGATGAAAGGATTATTGTAATTACTTAGAAAAGAAATTTCACACACATACTATCAATTTCCTGAATTTTTTAAGTTAATATGTACTGCTAAAAAATATATATTTTTTAATTTCCTGCTACAAAACTTTACTAGTAAACGCGTTTACCGAGTGCATTAACAATGGAATAAATTTCCATTCCATTAAATGTTTTTCGGACCAAATATAATTCGAACAAACACTTCTCGAACGCATGCCCCCCTAATAAATGGGGTGGTCAATATCTAAATCACTAACAGACTGAGCCAAAGCCACAGTCAATTTCGGATTATCATTCATATACTTACATTAAAAAAATTATATATTTGGCCATCGCAAATCCAAGAAGTTATTACTAGTTTCTAAATTAATTTTATCAAAATCTACTCTATTCAGAGATCTATAAAAATTTTCATCGAATTGTTGCTAAACCATGTAGAATACAGGCGTTTTTCATATAAATCCTGAAATTTTAATCACATTACTTTATTACTTTATTCGCCCTTTATGCGGCGCTCATGAAGTAACAAAAAACTTACGGAGCCCACTTCTCCGATCGTAATAAACATGATACTCGTGAACAGATTACAAAGGCACACTCACCGAATATCTGTAAGGATGATCACTGCAATACGTTCACCACAGTGATTTAAAAATGTTATAACAAGTGTTCGAAGTGACGTCCATCATTAGCGAGACACAGGCGAGCACAGCGAAGAAGTGATTCGCATTAGCATGTCGAATGCTGCCAGCGCAGTTATAAATACTCACTGTTAAGTCACTTGATGTATTTAAGGGAGCGGCATTTATACTATTTGTTTCATGTGGCCCCAGGAAAAAAAATTGGGATTCAGATCAGGAGATCACATGGGTCCGTTTCGGTCAATTCATTTTCCTGGAAAATATTCATGGACGCAGCTTCTAACAGGAACAGTACTGTGTGCTCGAGCTCCATCGTACATAAACCAATAATTATGATAAATAATAACTGCACACTGCATGCGTTGTTCAGCTCACATGAATATCTCAACCATTCTCCAAAAACTAAACTGTTATTAGTAAAGCCCGGACCTTTAGACAATTGCCTAAAATTTTATTTAACAAAAAAAACTAGGCAATTCAGTTTTAATCATTAGATACCTAATGCCTTAGTGTCTAAGTGTCTGTTTTTATACTATTTTAAGCTTTTGTCTAGTTTTATAGCTTGAAGCGCCTACAAAATCTTTTGCTGCCTATTTTATTCCTAAAATAGGTAATTGTTGAATAATTAATTTTTATGAATTGGTCATTAAGATACTGTAATGAAATCGTAAGTGCAGTTTATTTGCGGCAGAACAGATTTCTGCGTCAGTTTTAGCTTGATTAAGTAGTTCACTCAAGAGATTTTTGTTTCGAGCTGCAGTGATCAGCGTAAAGGATGGATTTGCATTTTAAATTCTTGGGAAAATCGTTAATGACCAATAGGAAGAATAAGGGTCCCAACAGGGAGCCCTGTGCTATTCCACGTTTAACATTTATGGGATCGCTATGTTCACCTTTATGATAGATTACTTCTTTACGATCAATTAAATAAGAGCTTATATGATCAAGTGTTATGCCTCTGATGCCGTAATGCGCAATTTTGCGTAAAAATAGTTCGTGACTCGTGCAGTCGAACGCTTTGGATAGGTCACAAACTGTATTACACATTCTTCATGATTTTCGAAAGATTTGTAGACGTAGGAGAGTAGGGAGATGGCAGCGTCTGTGGTACTTTTGTTTTTTCGAAAGCCATATTGCTCCTCATCGATTAGGACATTTTTCTCGAGGAAACTCGTCATTTGTTGCAAAATTACAGTTAAAGTAAATAAGCTACACGATGAAGACCTTGAGCAAGCGGGTGTCCAGAAACACGTCGCAATCGCTTGAGGGTAGGCAACTTAAGTCACTCTAGTGATTTAAATGAGCGGGACCAAAAGGGGGATTCGCACAGATGCCGCCACCTCGCAGTCGTAAATTACAAAAGGGGATCGGGTTTTGAAAAGTAAACAATACGGTTCGGTAGTCAACGACATGGATACAATTCATTTTGAAAGTGTAACAGAAAATCGTTATTAAGAAAGCAACTACATGCAATTAAATATGCATTATCAAAAACTTTGCGTGTCATAACATTTTAGATTAGTTTATGCTGAAAGCATTTCAAATTCCTAAAACACAATATCAATTACCTTAGAGATAGGTAACAGTTTCTCAGGTTATTAATAATTTAATAAGAATTACTTCAGAAATGCGAGCACGTGAATTTCTACGAACTCTGAAACCCCCTCGTTCTATCCTGTTAAACCCGATTAACATAACGTCCAGGACGGCAGGACAGCGCAGTGTAAGCAAATAATAACGCTGCATGTAAACTGACGCCCCATCAGAGTAGTTAGGATCTGTTTCCTTGGCTTGGGTAAACTGAAGTTCGCTGAACTTTGGCCCACTGAAGGCGACACGGACCACGAAACCTGGGGCGGGCGCGCAGGCCGGAAAATTCCCGTTTATCCATCGGCGGGCGGCGTGCTCACAATTTCGCATAAAATTCACAGATGAGCGTGTACACGAGCAAAATGAAGTGCTGCCTCGTTGTTATTAAATGAACGAATTGCGGCGCGCCGTAATGCATTCAAAGACGGAGAATCAACAAACATGTTTGTCTGCACTTGGAAGATTAATATAAATTCCCGCGGCGGCGAAACCGAGGATTGCGGTTCAAGCGCAACTGCAAGTATCGACCGGTAATATCAAAGGATTTAAACGTCCTGAAAGTTCATTGGAAATTTTCATTTTGAAAGAACTGAAACATAAAATTCTAAAAGAATCCATTCGGAATTTCCTTTCTGATTCGATTCCAATTAGCATTGGCGTTGATGGCAATGCTCAACTGAAATCTAGAAAGCCAATTACATCATTGTTGGTCACTTCGCCTGCTTCATATTTTCTATGTTCTCTCTGGACTAACTACTTTTTAAGTCCTTATTATGAACATTTATTCAACGGTAGTATATTTCATAGTTCCATAGTTAGGTTTTTATCCTGCTCTTCTATCTCAATCGTATGCTACTTTTCTTCCATATCTTTTAACCTTGTAGCGTGTCTTACGCCGTCAGTCAATTAACAACGGAATCGTCTCTTCCTACACCTCCCTGGCAGTACATATTTCGGTTAACTGGGTCATCGCATTTAAATAACTGTCCAATCCATTTACCCCTGCCTCTTTTCTAATCTAATCATATTACAAATGGGCATCATCCATAGCATGATCAATAGCACCTAAATATTTGAAATGATCTACCTACTTATTACAAATTTAGATCTGAATCAGTAAACTTTTTTTTGGGTTATAAAAGCTATATTTAATAAGCATCTGTATAAATGTCTGAATATAAGAGTTAATGCCACTTTGCCCGTTAGGGGTTCTCCAACTTTTTTATAATATATTGGTCTAATGATTCAATAACAAGGTATTTCTGCGTGATAATATCCAAATGCGTGAGATAATAAATTTTGCATAAAAACCCGATATATCTTCCATACGCTGCGTTTACATATAGCGTGCAGCGATAATGCCGTTAAATTTGTTGAATATATGTACACGAATACGATGTCAAAAATGGATATGCAAACCAGTCGGAGAGATAACACTATTTATAATAACAAGTCTCGTAATAATGCAGTAGGATCTATCATAAAATAAAAATTGCAGAATAAAGATCTTACTTATTTCTTGAAAGTGAATGATGGTTGCTTGTATTAATTTCAGATATCAATGTTTATCTCAGAACTTATGTAAGAATAAGAATATGTATTGGCTATTTTTATTCTTTTTTATTTCTCATGGTATATGGTTGTTCTCTTTCTGATTCCATTTGTGCATGTTCACCTTTTTTCAGATTTATTTTTAAATTTACAAATTTCGAAGTTCGAAGTTTGAAAGTAAGAATATCCGAGATGCTCTCGACACCCGCATTTATACCAAAAAACAATTGAAAGTGCCTTTTGATTTTGCGCGCATTCCCTCGCCGGCGGTAATATGTGAAACCGTTTGAACGAAATCGTAGCCGTTTGGAAAGGCGAATCAGCTTAAACAAAATTGCAGTTTCTGAACAAACATTTCTAAAATTTTTCCATTTTTTCCGATTTGCATGTAAATAATTCGTAAATATTTGTTTAACAATTTGAAGTTACAGTTCAAAACCGTGTCATGAATAGATTGGCAACATTCGCAAATATTTGTTAACTTAGAATATGTATATTGTGGCTACAATCGCGATCATCCCGTGACGTATCCTTTTAAGGGAATTCTCGGTAATAAAGAGTTCTAATTGGTCGTTGCTTGTGGCATCTGCGGGCATCTCGCGTCACCCTATTTGACTTTGTCGTAGTGTCTCATTACTCGTTTAACTTTGGTGATGTTATATCGTGGGGGTTTCAGTTTATCTTAGTTTTCGCTACAAAAAATTAGGAAAATTCAAGTTTGGCGTGGTCGGAATTATCCTGCATCGCCAAACGAGACTATGGAAGATTCTCTTTTACCTGCCAAAGCTTGGTTTTATTAAAAATCCAGGTAACGTAGGCTAACGACTGACGCCATCTTGATTTCTAACTCAGATGTTTTTTTTTCTTTTTGACTCGGGCTTTTATCGTCGGATAAATTTTTATCGCCGGATACTTACTTACTTCTGGATACTTTTATTTTCGGATATATTACGTTTGAATACCTCTTTTGGTTTCGCTCTGCGGATTCGAATCGCTGAGATTAGGGAACGCGCCCGGTTGAAAGCCACTCGACCGCTCCGAACTTCATACAGGAGACTCGTAGGATAACAAGAACGACCTTGACCTAAGAACACTTTTGAGTGATGTGTTATTTATTTACTGTTCGTGACGCTGCATTGTTTGGGAGCGAATTTTCGACAGATTTTGCACCTGTAATTGGTTGTATTAAATTGCTGTTGTAATAATAATGCGGATTTGATCTGAAGTATCGAGGAGAGTACCTAATTACTCGGGTACAACATTTTTTTTGAATCGCTTTAGTTAGAGAGTTTTAGTCGACATTCTGTCACATCCAATTAACTGTTTGTATCTTTGCAACAGTTCATGTAATCATTTTGTGTGTATATAATTAAAGTAATTGTTTATAGTAGCTGTTTGTGTGCCTCTACCTTCAGCTACAAGTGAGTTAAAATTAAAACCTCCGGCAAAAAGTAAGTATTATTCAAGAGGTCGGCACGTTTAATCTTTGCCGAGTAATTTCGCTGATCTTGAACCAGATGTCCCTTTAAATCAGCGTGGCTGAATATGCGGGAAACTAATCACACAATAGGTAGGCACACACCAGCATTCATTCGCGCCATTCTTTCCTTCGACAATCTTTTCCTTCAAGAAATTGAAACAAAACAAATCCTGTTCTAACCCACTAACACAAACTGAATCTTGGAAATAGTGGAGGTTTAAACAAGTCTATACGAAATATTTGTCGTGTCGGTCAGGAACATTGGAGCATCCCTAACATGATTCCCTAAGGAAGTAAGAATGTGGGCTAGTCATCTCGTACTTCACTAACACACGTTCTTTCCTTCACGATTGCACTTTCCGGCGGGAATGAATGCTGGTGTATGGTTAGCTAATGGCGTTGGCTAGCGCAACGCAATGGCATCGGCTAACGCAAGACGTACAGTTTTCACTAATCCGATTTGTCGTTGTGCCGATTAATACACGAAAAGATATTTAAATTGGCGTAAATCTTTTCTCTCTTCTAATTTGCACTTCCTTGTTGTATCCCCTCTTGTATAAGTTATCTATTCTTTGCCTCCGGGATTTATTGCAAAATAACTATTGCGAATGAGAGATATTTTGAGAACACTGTTTCGCATTATTTTCTTCAGCTGTGTAATTGTTCACCCTGGCGACTATGTTAACATCTTTAAACTACGTTGAGCCTACCTGAGTCAGCAGCTGATAAAAAGCAGTGCAAGCTTTCCGCCTGTTTAAAAGTAAGTAAAATCCGGAGCAATCATTATAAAATTTTTGTGGTAGCAATTGTCGCTTAAAATCTAATCTTTCTTCACATAACCTAACTTTCTAATTTCATTTTTTCAAAATTAACTTAAATTTTCTTGTTTTCCCAAAGAAATTGCTAAAATAAATTAAATGTTGAGAAGAAAGTAAGAATACAGTAAACACTTTTAAAGAGAGTTCACTGGCTCCTATTTTTTTCAACTAGGAATTGGGATAATTCTTTAACTGCGTGAAGTTCTAAAGATGTGAAACCCAAGGTATGTGAGAGATGACAGAGATCAATCTTCTAAACCTAAAGTTTAAATAATTATCTCCATGTTGCTAAATAATGTTAAAATGTCACGATGTTTAGTTTGGCTTCCATCTACAGGATTGCTCATTCCCTATTCCGTATTGTTAGTGTGTGTGTTTTAAAGTCAGCAACAAACCACATTTTTAGTGATATTAAAATAATTTATTCATTTCTTAATTTAAAAAAATTAAACTTTTGACGCAAATATTTAATTATAAAAAATTACTCTACGCCTTTCTTAATCTCAAATTGCTTACGCCACGTCGTACGTGACGTGGACCGGCGATTGAGCAATCCTATAGGTTAGATAATATAATAGAAGCTAGTAATAATTTCACTAAAATGGGAAACGATTGACGTCGTTAAGTACCTCTTGTGAATACTGCGGACAGTTAGGCCAACAGTTAGTTGATTTTAAATGTTTACTCGACAGCAAAACATTTGCAACGCTACTATTCTACTATGTGTTTTTTTAAAAATGCCATAAGGGGTGGCTGTGGAAAAGAAAATTCATGTCTTAGCTCCATTCATTTACTTTAAATTCTCAGTTTTGGCATGTGTTACATGCCAAGCTACGACATGAGTTTAAATTTTCATGGCCAACCTTTATGGCATTTTTAAAAAAATACACCGTATAAAACCAAACTGAAACATGTAATCGGTAATATTAATATGTGGTTATTGTGGTGAGTATTTGATAACTAACAAGAGTGCTTTTTCTGAATAATTTATATATTGTAAAATATCTGGTAACAAAAGTTGAGAACTAATCCGATTATTGTTAATCGGCCGCTCAGAAACTTTTCAGATACCCATAGACTTTTCTATAAGTATTCATTGCCTTCAAGTAAAAGTATCTGCAAATTTTTAATTACCCTTTTAGCTACTAACGAATTAAATATGTATAAAATTCTAGTAATATCTTCCTCAATTAATTATTACCATTAATGGCCATTTAAATGAAATCTAATTTATTTGTGGCTATGTTTTATTATGATCCTAAAATAAAAGTGGTTGAACGAATAGGAAATTGTGCATACTGAATTTTTTATGACTCTTGAATTCCCCCCGAAAAAAATCCACATTTCACCGCAATTAATTTCCATCTTGACAAGAAAAACAGAAACTCACTTCAGCGTGTAAATTATTCAAAAATCGTGATTCCTTCCCCGATCTCTTTGACAGTTATCGATTACGCCGAGAGGGTGCTGCGCCCGCCCGAGCCGGAAAAATCTTTCGTCATCTTTACGCTTTCCCGCCTTATATCAAAATAATAGCGCGAAATAAAATTCCCATATTTCACACCTGCGACGGCCGGGGGGGATAAATTACTAATACGCGATGGTGTTACGTGCACCGCATGATTCATGAGACGGTGGAAACCCTGACACCGAACGTATTAATCAACGAAACGTCGCGACACTAAGGAACGTGCGCGAATAATTGGCAATGCGTGGAATCAAATCGGCTAAGTATTAATGGATGCATAGCTTTGAATTAATCAGAATTTGATACAAAATAATTTCGCGAGTTTCTAGATAATCCTAATCCTTTCTTTAAATCATTTCATATTTAAAACGCCAGAAGGACTGACACCCTAAGTAACAAACCTGGGAAGCAGGTGTTTTATAAATGTTGTACAAGTTTTCTTTTAGTTACTTCTTCATTTAAGGAATTTTATACCAAGAGGTATTACTTACGGTACAAGCCTAATTTTAGATCATTTGGTTTTTAAACTTATATGCAAGGATCTTTCGTACATGTGAAAAACTGATCAGGTTCTTTTTTTTGTTTTAATCGCATTCTCCAATTGAAACGGCTTTCTATTTTTGTTTCGCATTTCCCAGCAAACACGAAACTTCCTCGAATGAATACGAGCCTGATTTACGAACGCTGTTTTCTTATACGGAGCGAAAGTTATTTCGAGGATCCGCCGCCGCAAATACGGTTCGGTTTTGATTCGTATTTTTTTCCGCGCGATCCTCCCGAATTACCGTCCCCCGAATTACGGCCTCCCTCGGTTTTCGAGGTGAGCGAGAACGAAATCAAATTTGTAATATCTTGCAGGAGCAGGGCAAGGAAGCTTTGGCTCGTCGGCAGCGGTGTTTGCGGCGAAAATTGAACGTAAATAACTAATTTCAGCTGATGAAAGAAATTTTGATGAAATTATTCACGCTTACGCCCCCGTTAAGTGAGTACGTGATGATAAATTTAAACAGTTTTGTCAGACTTTGTTAATTCTTGACTTTCAAGATTGAATACTTAGATATTTTGGTTAAAAATAAACTATTCCATTTAACAATATTATTTAGAAATGTTATAGATCGTATCTACTTCCTATGCAAGATCTGTCGAAAATTTGCTCTTAACGCAACGCAGCGTCACACGACAGTTAATAAAAGTTATTAAATTAAACTGACATAACCAAAAATATGTTCGCAGGTAAAGGTGGATCTCGTCGTCCTCCTACGAGTCTTCTGTACGTTGTGCCTGGCGATTATGAACCAACGTAGCTATAAGCTACGACCAATCAGAACCATTGTTATCGAGAATGTCCATAAAAGGCGATCGATAATCGCACGCCTAATATCCATTGACAGGGTTGCCACAACAAATTCTAAGTGACCGTAAAATTCGCGAATATTGCCAACCTGTTTTATTCTAATCTTACAGCTTGTTCAGATTTTTTTCACTTCCCATTTGGCTAAATTGTAGATAGTGACTCCAACAGCCAAACTGTATATGAATCAAAGCTTTTGCTCCATTTAAAGTTAATCTTAGAAAGCTATAACTGGTTTTTAAGAAAAAAGAAATGTCAATATGATCTTTTTTGCCTTCTTTAGTCGAATCATATTTTGCTTTTATATTTCAAACTCTGCAGTAAATTTTCCTTTACCTACCCTTACGTAGAAAAGCTTCCAGATAAATCCAATAAATATAAATACCTGAGGCCAGATATTCCCCGTGTTTCCTTTTCCCAAGTCGTTCTCTCGTTCAACGGAGGAACACACATCAAGGGCTCGCCATCCACTCACTACTGACAGTGTTTCCAATAAAATGCCTCGAGATTTATCACGGCGAGAGGCGCTCCGTTTACATATGGCCACAATTTAATGGTCAGACGCGGACAAATACCCTCCGCCGTTCTTTCGATTCACGCCAATTGCACCAATACTCACGCTCGGTTATCCACGAATAGATAAATAAAGCCACCTCGGTGTATCACCGAGGACCTAATATACGACTTGCGTTTATCTCTGATGAGGTTTAAAGTCACGCGTTTACATGCAGCTTGATTTATCCGAGGGATGAAATTACATTCCAGAAAATAATGTTATTTTTTCCTCATTGTCAATGACGAAAGTAGTTGACACAGTTACAGACTACCCAACAATGTAAGATTTCAAAGAATGATAATTCAAAGACCATTAATAAAATAGCATATCAGCAACTTTGTCGATTGCCCGATTGTGGACCAGTCAACACTGTTTCTCATATTCACTAGTAATTATTTTAGTGCTAAAATTTGGTCTCTGTCAAGTCGCTTCATTAATAACATGCTTTTCCCTACTCGTCTAATGTTGTCCATTATTATTTCATCAAAAGCGGCCCTTGTGTTGCGTAATTCAGCCGAAGATTAAGCACGTAGCAACCCCGATGTCTTGCGAGGCATGCGAAATAACGCCGACAGAATTTAGTCTTGTCTAAGTGTCTCACCCTCGTCTTCATTGTAACCATCGTCATGATGTCGACAATCAGAATAGATATCGGCAGTTTTCCGCTTGCACGAGTTTGCGCTTATTTACGAAATAGAATATTATTAAAAGAACGAACGAACGGGGAATGAGGGGTGGACGCGTTGTATTCTGCACTTCCGGTTGTAGCACTTGTTGGAGTGAAGGGTACGCTGCGACTCGCAGATAAGACATCCTGGAAACAGAGTAATAATGACAATTACGAACAACCGCGGGTAGTAACGGCTGCTGTCACTTTAACTTCGCAGGGACGCTCGCTTTTCAAAGTTTCCCCCTTACGCAGAGGAAATTTTATGAGTTTTATATTTTCCTGAAAACTTCAAAATTTATTACTTCTATATTTCATAGTAATTAAATAGATTCATTAAAAACGTTGCCATTTATAAGTACCATCTTATAATTATGATACAGCATCGTAATAACTTCTCACGTGCAGCTTCAAAACTCGTAAACTTTTCTACGTTACGCTATTAGTTGATAGCTTCATCTGTATTAAAAATTAAAGCGATGGCGAAACGTATGAAAGTTTACGAGTTCAAAAGTGAGAAGCTAATACGAAGTTTTCATTGAACAAGAAGGTAGTTAGTTATAATCATGATGATTATAAGAACGGAAAACAAAACGTAAAATAATATTACATATAACGAGTATGTTGCATTACCATTTTATTATCAAGTGATTAAATTTAACACCATCCTTGTTAATTATTACGCTCATTAATAAATTCAAATCGGTTCAGCCTGTATGTAACCATGAAAGGCGCGACGGTCCAGCAAAAAATAATCTGAAACCAAAATCACATAGCCAGTATCACGGTTCAGGTTATTGGGGTGTTTGAGAATTTCTATGGATTCACGGATTTTACGATTGAGAAAATGAGAAGAGCGAGCTAGAAATTTTGTGTCGGAAAATAGAACTTGGTGACCGGTTGCTACCTACCTGAAGGCCAGCAAATTGTGCGAGTGACTGACGTTTCTTCAGCACCGCTCGGCTAAACTCTTGGAGAAGGGAGGGTTCGACGAAACCCCAAAGCAAAAGGTGGACAAAGTGAATAAGCACACTTGTTTTTATTTAAAAACGCTCAAAAATAGTTAAAGAATAAGAAAAATATTTCACATCCACAAGGGGTCCCAATGAAAGAACACGAAATGTAAATAAGTAAACTGACAAGTTAGATTTTCTCCGATCAATAGTGTAACTAGGATAAGAGAACCATCAAAGATGTACAGCTGAAAATCAGTCGAGTGTAACATAAACACAAGACGATAACATAAACATAAGAATGACTCATTTGCAATTATGTAAGTATGACTCATCCGCGTGCGGAAAATGCACTTGCACATATCACAGCGATGATTCATTCGGGTGCCGTGCGCAAAATCTTATGACTCATCTACGGGCACAGATTTAACGCAAAGTCGTGTGCACAAATGTCAAGGCAACAATTGACGTAATACCCGGGAAACAAAACCCCCATAAAAAGGCGACAGTTCGAACGTTAGCGCATAATTAGAACAATTCTCGTCAGTGTGTCATCTAGTCTAGTTATCAGTAAGTGCCCCAAATACAATGTGAGTATTAGTTGTAAATTGTTGATAATAAATGTGTTATATTGAGCTACGACCATTATTTCATGTTACTTAAATTATTACCGTAACAATAGATCTGTTCTTCGTTTACAATTATCGCTTAAAGTAATTAAAGAAATTCACTTGATTAACAACTAAGTGAGAATAAAAATGACAACGCCGCGGAAAGGTGAATCAACACAATAAAGTAATTAAAAATAAATAGAGTGATTCCGACCTTGTAACCAGAATCCGGCGTAATGACAGTCATCTGTCAACAGTGAGAGAGTGCCCTCCAACTGAGGTAAGTGCAATCAGTCACGTACTTCGACGTAGTTGTTACGTCACCAAATGACGTCGAGTCAACGGGTCAGATCTACTTTCACGGACGGCGGGTGAGCTGTGTTGCCGGGGGTTTAACTAGTTTCAAACTCCGATTCCCGCCTTTCCTTCCACCCAAAAGGTTTGACTAAGGTTTTTCTCTGACGGATAAAGCTACCACTAGAAGCCTAATAGAAGAGAGAGACACGCGTTACTCACAGAGCAATCGCACAAAATGGCCAACAAGACATATCTGTTCCTTATCACAGAAGCAGGCTTTCGAGAAGCTTTTTAACGAGCTTGAAATTCACTCGGCGAGCTTTAACAAATCTCGGAGAAGATTCCGTTTCAGGTTTCAATCACAAAATTCCATGAGAGGAACGCAAAGATTTTAATCACCAACACAAACAAGAGAAACACAAGGCATGAGCGCTGATGCAAGTATGACCGCGAGATTGAGAGCGGCGTACTCTCCAACTATCGCTATGACGGTAGTTGTTACGAATGAACTCGGATTTAGCCGGGCGACAGAGTGAAATGGAGATATACTGTAGGACTAAATAACAATGTATGATTTTTCTGATGTAATATTGTGTGTGCAACATTGAGAAATATGACGACCGGCATGTAGGCACCCTGAACTCGTACTTCCCGCTTAAATACAGCGCGATTGCCAAATATTATTATCCATAACTCAAATGAATTTTTCAACCGTAACACAGTTTCTAGTTTGTGTTCAACTAGGGTCGAGCCAGTTGTTTGTACAGCGTTCATGTTCAGAAACACGAGTGCTAACTGATCGTTTTGTTTCACCGAAGTATACACCCCCAGGGGAACACGGAATTCGGTACACACCTTCGGGTTGTAAGGGGATGTGATCTTTTGTGGAGGGTAGGCAGTCTGAATGTTTTGTCATGGATAAGTAAATGGACTTGATGTTTTATTATTTGAGAATTTTGCCGATTCTATCTGTTATGGCATGGATGTAAGGTAGGTAAGCTGCAAGGTTACTAAAGAGACAAGGTTGCCTGTTAACTTTGAACGTCACCACAACGTCACTCAGTAGGCCCATTTAATGCATGTACGCAAATAGATGGCCTACTGGATGACGCGTCACTCCTCGAGTTACCAGGCCACCTTCTCTCTTTAGTAACCTTGGGTAAGCTGGAGGTATATCAGGTTCAGGGCGTGTGAAATTGGGTTGAGATGACGACTAACGAGAAGCAGCAGCAGCCCTGAGGAAGTTCTTTTGCAATGGAGAACGAAACGTCGGCAGCAAAAGAACTCAACGTGAGGCGGTTTCAACCGGAAGCCAATACAAACAACTAAACTTAAGTTTTATTATTAAATGGTTTAATTGAAATGAGTATTTCTTGCCTACAAAATGAAAGTGTACCGTCATTTCAATCGCAACACACCGTATTCTACAGCGTAATGACTAGCTAGCTCGAGCAAAAGGGTGCAGTACGTGCCCCTTTCTTATTTTGATATCGCCCGGTACATCAACCGGCACAAGTCTGGGTGGTAGAACTTTAAAGGTCCATAGAATTATAAATCACGTCTTAACGAACGCCTGAATGGTCCAAGTGGTAAGGGACCGGCCTTGCAATCGCACGGTCGTCGGTTCTGACCGCGCTGGGGATTTTCTCGAGCGTGGTCGGTATCGATTTCAGGTACCCTTCAGTGTTGGGGATAAAATTCGACACTGCTTCCCCTTAAACGGCGAGGAGGTTTCGAAGTAACAAAGCCATGGAACACTTTACACACACTCAAATACACTCCCGCTCCTGAGGTCCTGACAAGTCTATGACTTAGGACTCCGTTGGGAAACCACCACAGGTTAAAATAAAAACTATTTTCAGAAACCTGTCAACATATTGGAATCTCAAATTTTCGAACTGTAGCTAAGAGATGATTTTTAATTCCACAGCCTTCTGGGAATGACTTTAAATTGGACCTCTTAATCCACTACGATACCTATAATTATCAAAAAAGAATGATGTTAATGATTTTGACAGTCTTCAAATCTAACAATCTCTGCAACTTCTATTCTTATGAGAACTTGTTACACATGCACATAACAAAATGGTGAAATTAGACAGGACCTGACAAATTCAGACAGTTCTCCTCTCCTCCTTTTTTCTAGTATTCTTACCGACATGTCAATGGGTAGGTAGCGTAACTTTTTGGATGTATCCTTTTCCTCCATTCTTGTCATTTGTCATCTTCCGCAAGTTTCCATCTTTCCTTCCTCCTTCTTTTGTCTATTTCACTTCCACCAACCTTTTAACTAACTTACCTCTTCTGCGGCATCTTCCAAGAATTTCTGTATCAAGTTAATGGTCACTCGGGCATCTTCTGTATAGCTGTTTCGGCCCTATTTGGGGCCTCGTCAGCAGAAGCGATCTCAGGATATCGCGATTTAATCGTTTCTCTAATATTTATCTTTGGTTTTTAGCGTACCGCCTCCATTACCCTTCTTACATGTTTCACCTCAGCAACACAGAAGAACTAAAAGAGGCGTCTTATTGATATTATCTAAAAAACGCAGCTTCGTTTCATATATCATCTGTTTAATAATAACTAATAGATGGCATTCATGAATACATAGTTTCCGTAAAAGCGAATTTATCCCTTTTTTCACGAACAGAGAAAGGAGAGGCGTTAGACTTATGAAGAGACAACGACACCTGTGTTGATACGGTTGTCGGGTATCGTCGGCATATAGCAGCCGGCACTCAGAAACACGTCACGAACTATAGCCAATAAAATGAGACAACGCCAAGCCGCTGATTGCCCAACCAATGAAATGAGGCGATGCTAAGCTGCTAATTGGCCAGCCAATGAAGTAAGAACGCCAAGTCGTTAATTGGCCAACTAATGAACTAAGATGACGTTATGACGTTGGTCAGCCAACGAGAATGAGACGACGCTAACCGCTAATTGGTCACACCACTTGAAGTAATTACCCTGTGGCCAATAAGAAGTACCCAGGAAGACCGGTTGTCACACGGGCGATGGCGGGGTAAAGCGTATATAAGAAGACGGCTCGAGTTTCGAAAGACACACGGGTTTCTGACCACGAGCTAGTCCTCGAGACGCTCAAAGCATTTACACACGAGCTAGTCCTCGCGACGCTCAAAGCATACGCATACGAGCTAGTCCCCGAGACGCTCAGCTTATATACACCTAATACCATTGCCAGCTTTCAACCTCACCACCACGGACTTTCACCAGGGACCGCACCAAACCCCCAAGGCTTTCGTCAGGTACCAGAGAAACATGCTGCGAAAGATCTTCAAGAGTCATTTCTCTTCGTCCACTTCGCTGCCGTCCCTCCGAGAAGTACCTCGCCGCTACCACTCATACCGGAGAAGCTGCGTCGTGACATCCTACCATCTAGACAGCCAAGTGTACCTCAAGAGGAACTCCAGGTCGCTGCCGCAGAAATCCATTACCGGCTGCATATAATAGCTGTTCCTATACCGATTGTCTGCCATGGAGTCGACCCCTTCACTGTGAAGTTAATCGACCCACGACGTTTTGCTGTTTACCGAATACGCCCACCGTCCCGAGTTGGCGTACCAGTGCCTGGGTTGCACGTAACCTAATCTGTAGGACTCGGCCGACTTGTTCGGTCGTGGCCGAACTTCCCACCAGTGAAGCAAACTGGTACCGTGGGGACCGGTTAGCCCGGAGGATACCCTCCCCTCCTCTGGAGTGGAGCGAGCAGAGGGAACCACCACCGGTCGACTGGGTTGGACTCACGGGGGCAGTGGTTGATGGCCCGCATGCTAGGGCTAGGGATGATGCCCACCCCATCCCGACGTGTGAACTGCGGATCTCAGTTCCGGCATTAGCCTGGATAGCTAGTAGAGATTAGATAGGTCTCCCTTGACCAGAAGGGGCGAGTGGCGTGCAACCCCGAACCAGTCTGGTAGCAGGACGACACTTTATAGTGTCAGCCACCGAAAGGTGGGCTGCCCTGCACGTTGATTGGGCGTATCTCAATCCGAAGGCTCTGGTCGGGGCCCGAGTCGGTTAAGGGCTAACTTGCTCAGGTACCGCTCGTAGCGTTTTAGGGTAGATTAGGGAGCACTGTCTGTCTGTCTGTCTGTCTGTTTACCGAATACAGCAACTCATGCAGCAATATTAGATTATATAACAACATTAAATAAAAGTTTAAGTGTTTCTCCGTTTTATTTATGACTTCGATTTGTAATAAAGCTGCCACACTGTAATTTGATTTGTGGTTTGAAAGTATTGTACAAGAAATTTGAATGACATGTTTCGTGTTTCGGATGGTGGACGTTGATATCTGAGACTTTACCTATGCTTCATTTAAACTACGCTTGGTCCTTCAAACTTTACAAACTCAGAGAAGCTCTAACACGTACAAACAGGAAAGCGAAAAGCAATTAAAAGGGAGATTTCTAATTTAATTTAATCACAGTCGCTGAAACTGTAACAAACTCGGCTCATCCACCAAAGTGTGACGGGCACATAATCTTGCACCGTATGCATCCTTTCCCCCAAACAAGGCGAGCGTTGTTGCTAAGCCATCACATTCCGGTTGCTTTCCATGAACTCTGACCCAGTCGCGACACGGTAAAGGACGAACGATTCGATTTATCAGGAAGATTCCGAACGTGTCCGTCGGTTGATATGAATTGGTCGCAGAAAAAAAATGCATTAAATCGAAAAAGCGGTAATTCCGAGAAGACTGAGAATGCACTCTATAAAGGCGAATGCAATTGCAACTATAAATGAACGGTCAATTGCGATGGAAGCGATTGGGGGAACGATGTTGAAGTCGAAATTGGGGCGCTTCATCCGGGAAGCTAATGTACGACCCGCAAAGAATAGTGCGTTATTTGCGCTGTAAATACTCTCTCTCTCTCTCTCTCAGAATAATTCAGCAAAGAACACAATTCCGAGATGATGTTCCCTCGCCACCTCTTCATTAAACGGACCGACTCCTTTCAAAGCAACCGCCGCCGCTGTAAAGCTTTCGAACTCCAGCGCTGCCGCATCGAAGCTTTTACCGCGCTCGTCCTAATTTTATTCTAATTCGAAGAGTTTCCGCAATAAATTGCCTCCGAAATGAATTCATATATCACCGAGTCGGAAATATTGAAGCCGGTTTACTGCCGTGATATGGGTTTAAATCTTGTCGATAATCGCTTTATGTGGATCAAGCCCGGAACCCTATGAATTTTATTTCGACTTGACGTTTATGACGGTGTTATTTTCTGATTTCTAAGGAATTCGAAAAGTTGTAAGCGGACAGGATGTTTTCGATTAAATATTGATCAACAATGCAAATTTCTCTCAAATGACACACTATTTCACTCTAACTTTATTGCAAATTTTAAATCAAAATTACCATGAATACTGCTCGGTGTAATCGATGTAAAAAGCTGTCGCTTTAGTTCCGTTCGGTTTAACCCGTTATTTCGTATTAACACGTTCAAGTTACCCTCCCTTAGCAAGTAGAGAATTGCAGTTCGGGAATGTCACACCCCCTTTCGACAGGACATCATCGGTTGGGGAAATTGGCAAAGTTGGTTATTGTTCGGATTGACGTAACAAGCTCCTAAAACTTCCCATTTCGCCCTCACCCATCTCCGCAACTGTCAAATAACCAAAATAGCTTCGCAATTATGCAAACGAATCGACTCTCACCGATCACAAATAAAGGGCTTTCAAACAAAAAAAAATCTCTAGCATACCATGGGAAAATATGATGCCGAAAACGTATGTCTGCGCATGTGGCATAAGTAATAAGGAAATATAACCTTACTTTTGAAAGATATTTCAAATGTTGTATTTATAAAAGATGTAACGCGACCAGTTGAAACCCTGTTTGTTTGTTTGTTTACTTCCCGGACAAGCAAACAAACGGTCCAAACAAACCGACAATTGAAATTTATTGCCCCTTAAGTAACTATACAGAACACTTATTTTCGAAGAATTCCGAGAAGCTCACCAGATGTTAATACTATAGCTGCATGCGGTCCTGTCTCTATCTGAGGGCTTTATGGCAGGCGCTACGGTTTAAGGGTTAGTGACCTACTTCGGCTTACGGTGAATGCCCTCCGGAATTCGAGCAGTAGCTGGTAATAATTATAATATTCCCTAGTTATGTCAAACAACCCTATAATTACGTTGTGGTAACCTGATTCTTTTGGTGCGAGAGGTAAATAACTCGTCAAAACAAAGGAATTAGATACGTTAAATAAAAATGCAACAATTAAACTTAATTGATTATTTATTGAGAAAAAAAAAATTTTAAAAAATGGGAAAAACTCCTGGTATCAGCCTCTGTGGGGTCTGATATGGTAAGCGTAAAACACTTGCGTTTGAAATCAATACAACGAAACAAAAAAAATTACCGTGATCGGAAGTACAGTGTAATTCGCTCAACCGATTTCACCTTCCGAATATCGGCGATCTAACCGGCCTTCTGTCACAGCTGGTGGTTTAAAACACGCAGATAACCGTAGGAGAATTCTGCTCCTCAATTAAATTAACAAGTAGTTAGAATTCAACTTAGATTGGTCTTGGTACTAGTGTTTGTCACTTTAATCGTACTCTAGGACTCGTTCTGTTCAGTCAATCAACGTACATGTGACACAATTGGTCTACAGTGTACTTAATTAGTGGGATAAATTAATTAGATGTTCGGGTGGCGTATGTGATACAAAACGTCGTCTTCAGCGATTAATTTGCAAGTAAATCAGTAGCAATCACCCGTTTTTCAGGGACTCCCGTGGGAGGCGGTGGTATAACCCTGTGTAGGGAACGCCGCTACTCCTCTCACCAGAGCGTTTAATTGAGGTCGAAATAGTAGGAGCTTTTCTCGACTACTTTCGCCTTGCGTCGAGGGTGGTACTCTGTACCCGCTTGCCTGGGTTTCAGGTCCCTCTATTTGTCGCTCTTTCACCGTCTAAACCTATCTAATTAATTTATAGCGCAAGAACTCATTTGACTGTTTTTCGACACTACGCTATGGGTGTTTATGGCCATTTCAGTCTCTTGGCAAACACTTCTAATTAACCTGCAAATCTTTCGGCAAAGACCACAATTCGGTTCACACACATACAGGGTGAAAGAGAAACTTTACTAAGAAAATGGCTATGAATATGCAGTTCAAATTGTTCGGCCTCGTAGTTTCACGAAATTCGTAGGGACAATTTAATTTCTTTGATTTCTGAGTTAAATTGTGCTGGCACAATTGATTTCGTCGGCAGATATGACTTGCCTCAGACCAGTGGTTTAGATTGGCGATTTCCCTGTACAAATCGAAAACAGCCGTTAGCGTGTTTCCAACTTGGCAGAGAATATCTCCAAAGGAAGACGATTTCTAGAATACACTGTATATGAATTTACAGGTAGATTTGATGGATAGTTAACTGCTGCTGGTTGGTTAATCACAGAACTAATCTAATAATTAATGAGACAAAACTTTACCAAGTGAATGATATTTGTCGGAGTTTAAACTCTACTCAATGAAAATCAAATGGTTTAATTAAATTTATCTAAAGCAGTGGAAATCCGGAACTGTTAGACTCTCTAGTCACTAATTAATGCAATTTTAAATTATTCTCACTCAATTGACACCACCAAGTCTGTGACGAAAGGATACAAAGAAAATGTAATTTATCTGTTCGCGTAATCCGCGGATCGCGTACACTCACGCACTTAGCACTCTTGGTTAAATACACCCACGTCGCAACGCGTAATTACTGGTTTTTAATTGCCCTTTTTATCAACACACTTTATTTACCCGTACCGGAATAAATGATTTAACTGTAAAATGAATAAAAACTACAAGGGCTAAAACAGCTAAGCCAAATTAGAATTGAACTGAACCGTTCTCGTTCAAGCGATAATGCTATCTGTCCGTTTGCCGTGTTCCTATCCCGCAAGTAAAAATTAACAACACCCCCTCGGACTTGCCAGATAGATTTTTTAAAACCCACCGACCAATGGTAACCGTTGATTTGAATACTAACCCGCGCCCTGAATGCATTTTCTCATAAACACCTATAAATTACGTGCTTCAAAACTGTCATACGGAACGCGTCTATACCTCACCATCTGCAGTTTGTTTTTCTCTACTGCACTCCAAGCGCATCTTGAGCTGACCCACTAACTAGCTAACTTTGAAAAGAACCAGACGAAAACAAAACACTTTGACTTGAGCGTAATTCGATATGCTTTTTCCGCTAATGTACATGTATCTGCGATTTCAGCGCGACCAGCTTTTGTACAGAAATTCGAAATACAAAGATAAAGGTTACTCTGCTGACAGATTTACAGCTAGCTGTGGTCCATCATTACTTGAAAGGGGACGGCACGTCGCCCTGGATTGCTGGCTTATCGCTTGCAAGAAAAATACCAAGAATACGAACATGTGTTTGTTATTTTAAAACTAAACATGTAATACTTAATTTTGTTTGAAACAAATTTAGCGAACGCTTCAAAGATGTGAAAATGTTCATTACGACAATAGGATTTAAACATAAACGATTTCTGCTTGAACATGAAAACCACAGTAAGACTGACATTAAATTTTAACAACGCAAACGTGTTATAAGCAGGCATGCCTTTTTGGTCTTTATCATTTCATGGCACACTGCGAGAAGTTTTTTAATTGAAAACCCGTTACTTACCCCAAAATTAGACGAAACTCTTTGTTTTGAGATATAAATAATTCATTTACAAGTGCGAGTTAGTTCATCTTCGAAAAGAACCCGTTTAGCCTCGAGGCTTTAGCCATTCGCGCTAAACACCGTAACTCGCTTTAACTAAACCGGATGTGGCATGCTTTGCCACAATCCAGACCGACTGGAAGTTTTGTTGGCGATTTTATTGGCCCGTTCTTTCTCTAACCAATTGAAAGGAATCGCAATGTACTCTAATTAATTGGGCAGTTGTAAAATAAATGCTAATTTCAGTTTAAATTAGTTTTTCTAATATGTGACTTAGAATTAGATAAGAACCGTCCGTCTTGGCGTTTAATCGTTTTGTACACCCTGTGACAGCTTCGTTTAAATTCGTTTTTCTAATTTGTGACTGACAATTAAACGAGTACGGTCCTGGTGTTTAATCGCTTCGAACCCTGTGACAGCTTCAACTTCAGCTTCCGCTCGAAGTTTGTGGCAAGTTACGGTAAAGTAATTAATATTCATTTAAAGATGGGGGTCTCTCTATAACGCAAAAGCGTATTGATCGGGGGGGTCAAGGCGCTGGACGCGGAATTAATAATGTACATACAGTGACAACACTAATCCCGCGTTTGATGTGCCTCGACGTGAACCGGGGAAATTAGAGCGTCGGCGATTAAAAGTGGCGGCGACGATGGAATGCGCCGCTGACCTTTGCAGATCGAGTCGATTTAATGGGCAGGGGCTTTGATGTGGAATTCACACGAAAATTTTATGCAAATTCGAAGAGCGCGAGTGTGTGCTCAGGTATAATTATTTGTGTGGAGATATAAAAGCAAATTGTGCTGCGCGGTTGTTAACATGCATGCCACACCATAAATCTCGAAATTCCTGATTGTTTTATGCTTTGTAAATTTTGTAATAAAATTTATTTTTTATGTTCAGTTCAGTAAAATGGGCGAGTTTCAGTAATTTTTTTTTTATTTGTAAGTAACAATGTGACAGTCGACGTTTCGTTATACATTGTCAGTAGATATACTATGCCAGTTCTGGCTTACTTTGTTATGCAGAATTAAAATTATGTACCAAATGTGTACGTATGGTTGCCTATTGTCGTTCTGACAGGCGCCCGGTGCGGCGTGGGTGGCGACGCAAGGGAAATGGTTACTAGGACATTGCCAGAAACAGCTACCTGTTAGGTATATCATAAAAACTTAATGCATATTGCTCTTTTGCCTTGAAATATCGTCAAATGCAAAACATGTAACTGTCTTACCTAAAATCATCGCTCGTATAAAACTGAACTATGTACACGCAGTTTTCTGTATCAGAAATTTAAAAGTGATTGCAGATTTTAAAAAAACACTCAGATTTTTCAAACAAGTCTACAGACAAGTCGTAAATTAAATGTAGACTACATTCAATTCAGAGTTTAAAGAAATATTAATGAATTATACGATCGAATTGTGGAATCAAATTGCCAATTAGGGTAATTTGCTTCGCATAAAAGCTGCACCACTTTACCTTGCTTTCTGTAATTCTATTAGCAATTATTGGAGACTTCAATCAACTTGCAGGGTTTCCCAGTAACCGAGGAAGCAATCGGTAATTGGTAAACTACTTATGTGTCTTATTTTTCCGATCGATTCTAAACGGAAACGAAACAATTTTGCTTCTTCTTCTTGTAGCCCCCCATTGAAAAATCCTTAGCGAAAAACATTTTTTCTTTTCGAAAGCAATAATTTTATACAAGAAACTATATGAATTGTTACTGATGTCGATTGTCAAGGAAATTGTATTTTTAAACTGTAATGTCTGTATTCTTCGAAAAGCTTGTTGTGTGAGGTACTAATTTTTTATGTCACCATATAATTGACAAAAAGGGCGAATAAAATTTGCACGAAAAAGTTAGGGTTGCCATTCAAAGAAAATAACGAATGAATTAAGAAATTTGACATAAAACAAAATTCAAAACAGCATTAAAACAATAACACTGTAAGAATCCAGCAGCTCATAAATCATTAAGCTCAATACGTGAATTAAATTCGATACAACGTCACCTAAGCGACCGCGGAAAATATGTTCACCCAAAAATTATGTAAACAAACGCGTTTCTTTGTGAAAAACTTCGCCAATATGAGTCAGGACTGACCTTCGAAATGAGGCTGCGTTCGCAGAAATTCCGAGATGACTCATCAAAGACACCAGCACAAGAGCGGACACACCAGAAAAACATGATGATTCACAATCGGAATTTCCGTTAACAAACCATATAAAGGAGACTGCTTTCCATGATAGATCATCATACAGCAATTGCCGTAAGATCGCCAACATCTCCGAAAGCCTGAAGCCGAAAGTAGTATTATATCCGTCTGTCTCTCTGTATCTAGTACCTTGGTTTGGGCGAGAAAACATTAGTTTGTTTGCCAATTAGTTATGTTATTAAAAACTAACAACTGCTTTATTTGATTTGTGAAATGCTGTTTTTCTCGTTATAAAATCATTTTGAATTTGTTTTGTATTGTCACGTATATCGTTCTGTAGTAATCTGTAATTACATTTAAATTTTACATTTGTCTAAATTGTGTTTCCTAATAATTAGACTAAATTGTTATATGTATGTAATCATTTTAAAATGGTCTAAATGAGTTCTTAATTGTTTTCACTTATTCTGATTATACACAGTTGGCCTGACCAACACTATCTACGCGTTTCTCGTGAGTAAATGAAGGATAGAATAGTAGAAACCGCATGAGTAAACGAAATAGCTACATCAATCGACGTTGCCGATTGATAACACGGGCCACGCTCCGGCCGCCGGCGCCGGCCGCATTCCTACCTTCGCACGCAACATTGTAATATCTCTATTTCACTTCGACACAAGTTTCAATGAGCCTCTCCTTCATTTACTCACAAGAAGCGCATAGATACTGTTGGACAGGCCAGCACAGTATGTATATGCATTTGTATGAATTTTCCCTTTATTTTTAATTAAATTTCATTTAGAAGAAAAAAGGTAACTTTCGACAATCCCGAAAAATTTATGTAGTGGTGAGCAAGGGCTCACAACTACATTCTCTCACCACTCACCACTACATCGCATTCCATATAAAGGGGACATTAAGAGCAATCTCTGGCTAAAGAGCTCAAACCAGATACATACTACGGTGTTAATGAACAATACGTATTTCTACGAAAATTTCTTTAACAAGAAAAAAATCGGAAATAATGAAATATATTATAGGATAGTGTATTAAGTGTATTTTAGAAGATTTGTTTAAGGAATTCTTTAATTCAAGTTTGCTTTTTCAAATCTTTTAATTTAAAGTAAATATTTTTAGAAATTTGAAATTAACTATTTATAATAGATAAATTATTTAGATTTTTTTAAATATAAATACGTAGGAATTAAGTTTATAATTGTAAATGTTAGGATAATTTATATAATGCAATAATAAGTCAATGTGATAAAGGAAACTGTAGGTTATAGTAAGAAGTTCGGAGAATAAACAAGTGAGGGCGCTGTGTTAGTTATCGCATGAACATATAGCCGGTCACGCTTTAAAAACGTCGCCGCGTGGAATCCGATGTGCACTAACAAGAAGCAATACAACCTAGATCAACACTACGGAAGACAAGTGAGTAAAACTTTAGTGGGAAGGTTTTGTGAAAAACCCGACCTAATATGCGAATAATTAGTTTGTGAAAATTAATCAACCATTCGTAAAAATCAAGTTATTCGCCGAATAACTTTAACTGGAAGATGGAAAGATCGGCCCTAAGTGGTACAATAAATTGTGTTTTACGTTTTCTTCTACGATATTCTTTATTATACACCCACACACACACACTCAACTCTGACATTAGATATTTTTGAATGTGAAGGCTCGCGAGTGCCATCTACATCCAAAAATTATCACATAAAATACACTCCACAACAAACAAATTGGTCTACGAGAAGCACTGCAAAATTCATCATCGAAGAAGAGCCTACGAGAGGAAAATCAACAAAGTAAGAACGAAAAAAATAATAAAAAACAAAGAATTGTTCAAAATACCCTGAGATAATACAGCAGTTAAATTGTCACCCAAAGTGACGATTTAACATAGCATTAAATTGGCGCCCAACGTGGGACCAGAAAGAGAAAATTTGCAAAATACCCTGAGATCACAGCAATACGTACAAACAAAGGGTCCTTTGTGCTTTAATTAAAATTTTGGTAAAAAAGTGAAGAGAAGAAGTGGAAATTGTTGATTATTTTGAGTGGTAATAGAATTTCTCTCTCACTCTTGTCGTAATATCTAGAGAAGCATAGTGTCTGGACGAGGCCTTGTAAAACTGATAAAGTTGAAAGTAAAGGATAATTCCTCCCCTTTCTATTGTCATTTTTAACCACACGTCCATCACAACTCAAAATCATGTATCATTAGGTACCATTAACTATTAGGAAAATTTAAGAAAAGAGAAAATTTTATAAATATAACAATTTAGACAAATTAATGAGAGGAATAAATTAGACAAATGTAAAATTCAAACAAAAGATTAATTCAAAATGACACCATACAAAACAACACAAGAACAAATTCAAAATAATTTTATCAACAAAAGAAACTGCATTCTGTACATCAATTAAAGAAGTTGTTAGTTACTAATTGGCTATTAAAATAATTTTTGGTCACCAAAATGTTAATATTGGATTAGAGAGAGAAGCAGGATTTTTTAAACTTGATCAGTGATCACACACTATGACACACGAATGTCAATTCTGCCAACGTGTTTACGGCCATTGAACTTCCTATTGTGATGACGATTTTCAAAATCGGCCGACTTTTAATTAACTTATTACACCGAAAAACCCCGATTAATTACGATCAAAATCTGCGAGTTTAATGAAGTACTGATTCAGCGCACATGTGTCCCAAAATGGATGCAGGTGATTTCACGCTTCAGATTCGCGCGCGTTTCGTCAGTTTTGTTTATAATTGCATTTTATTTAAAATAAACAAATTTTTGTAATATGTAGCTGTAGAATTGAAATCACAGCGAATCCCCTGAATGGCTCAGCAAAACGATTCAATAAAATGGATTATACTTTATATTTGCAGGTTGAGTTGCACTTTTTTAATACAATTTAAAATGATCTTGTTATATAAATTAGTTTGCAAATTATGTGACAATTATTACTAATAAATAATAGAATTTGAACACACGTTGATCTACAGATGAAAGATTTATTTGAAGCGGTTTAAAGTAGTGTAATTTATAACAGTGATTGATATGTGATATTCCCACATTAAAATTCAAGGCAGCAGTTCGCTTAACGCCCAGGCCGCACATAACACGCGCACAGCTTCAAAACAATTACTACCGCTCCGATTGCTCTTTTAATTGCCCATTTTTCTTCCGGTCCGATATTCGCATCGGCTAATGGCGCTTAATATGTAATCAGCGCGTTTCGATATTAGCCGATTAATTTGAAACGCGACTAACTGATATTTATCGCAGCGGGCGCTGCAGGTGTAGCGTTTCCATTATTAACGACAATAGCGTCGTTCCGCTCATATTATAAATTCGGGTGCGACGCTCATAATGAAGCGCCCATGGATAATGCCGCCGCGGTACGGCTGCAAATAGTGCACGCCGCGCTGAATTAATGACTTCTTCGGTGACTAATTCCGACTTGACGTTTTAATTCCGCAGAATCAGCATCCGCAATCAGGACTGATTATGATGTCGCGTGTTTTTGCTCGTCTTTCGTGTTCCTCTATTTGCGAATTGTATTGTACGAGGCTGACTAACAAGTATCAAGTGCTTCGCAGACAAGAATATCAAATGCCAGTTTCAAGGGGATCACGTAGGCTGTAATACGCAGGATTTGTTTAATGTCTTTCGTTATTACGCAAATGGTCGATAAATAATCTTAAAATTAAATGTCACTAGGTACAGTAAGTAGTATTGCATTGCAAATGAATAAATAAATTTATTATTAGAATAATAATCCCCAAAACACCAAACCGCTAACTGCGACAACGTCTAACAATTTGTCACCAAATTTTAAATTTAATTTACTTGCCTCTTACTTACCACAGTTCGGATGACAAGCTTCTGCCGATGCTGAGCCCCAGCTAGCAACAGTGAAGAAAGGGGCGGGTTAATCAAAGGTGGTAAACTTATTAAGGGCGCCAGAAGACAATTATTCTTCAGCTAAACGCAATTCGATCAATCGACGTCTCCAATCGACCAGATCGTGCAGAAAATTGAATCAATAATAATCAGAGGCGAGACTTTACTCACTGGTGTGCGTGAATGTAGAAATTAAAATCGTAGCTAAAGTTAACACAATTTATTACACACTTTAACAAACACTTTACACTCTTAATAAACAATTACAATTGGCTGCTTACTTTAGGCTTAAATTAACTACGGTAAGCGCAGCGCAATACGAAGTTCGAAATTCGTACTCGCGGTTTACTACTCACGAGCCAAGAGTAAAATTTAAAGCCGATCGGTCCGTAAAACGTCAGATTAAATTGAAAATCTAACCTTGGAACAGCGTGTCCAGTCGTACGTCAAAATCAGCTGTGCCAACCGAAGCGCAGAGGCCGGAGGTAGAGCCGGTGGGTAGTTACAACGCCCTCTATCAACCGCAGGAAGCGTCGACAAACTGGTCTAAACCGGACCCGCTCAGATCGTCAAGATGGCTGGTCAGGTTTTCTCGATCGGGTCTCGATACGACTACGGGGCAGGAGCGCCCCCGGAGAACTAGGCCAAAAGGTCTGGTCTAATAGCCTGCGCCAGAAAACTGCGCCCAAATGGAAAAGCCTGAATTGTGAAGGGGAAAAGGTTTCATTAGCAGCCATTTTGATACACCCGCCATTGTACTTTTACATTACCTGGGACTAATACGTTCCCGGGCTTCGAATTGGAGTCAAATTGACCTCCAAATGTGTTCGAAGGTAATACGTGATCTTCCGGCACAACCGCAATTGAGTTATTCGTCCCGAAGAGCGAAAACTACGATAATTTTACTATGCACGTAAATTACTATGTCCGACTTATAACACACTTCGAACAAGAAAGGCCTTCAACAAGGCGAATTTGTAGCAAGCGAAGGTTGCTAGGATACCAAACCGAAAACCAGTCACGTGGTGTGTCACACGAATAAACGTTGAGTAGTAAAGAGAAGGGATGTAGGGTTGCCAACTGTGTTCAAACGCAGTTGAATGATGTTGAATCGCCATGATATTTTGGCGCGAGATTTGAACGTAACAAATTCTCAACTGCTGCTGGCCTTCGATCGCTCAGACTTTAATTCACCTGCTACATATTACACCTAAAACGTAAGAAACCGCTATCCTGTACATAAATTTGTTCGTCTTAAATAGAATGCAATTACAAACAAAACAGGACGAAACGCACTCGAAACTAAAGCGTGCTGTGGTGACCGTGAAACCATCTGCATCCATTTTGGGACACGTGTGCGCTGAATCACTACTTAATTTAACTTGCCGATTTTGCAGGTTAGTAATTATGTAGTCGGAGTTTTTCGGTTTAATAACTAAATAAACGACAGCAGATATCGAAAATCATCACACGGCCAAAAGACATATGGCCGTAAACACATCGGCAGAATTGACATTCGTATGATGACAAACAATATGTTCAAAAAATCCTGTTTCTCTCTAGGTATGCAGAATCAACATTTTAGTGAGCAAAAATTCATTTAATTGCCAATTAGTTACTAGAAACAATTAATTGTTTTAATTGATGTGCAGAATGCCGATTCTTCTCTTTATAAAACGATTTTGAATTTATTTTTGTGTTGTTTCAAATGATATCATTTTCAATTAATCTCTCCTTTGGATTTGTCGGTTTTATTATTTATTTTGTTTTTCCGCTGTGACTTCAACATTATTTTATTTAAATGGCAACCCTAACTTTTCATGCAGATCCTTCTTCTTCGTCTTCGTATAAAAAGGGCACTGAGAGCGATTCTCTCTTTCTCTCTCTCACTCTCTTCGTGGTATCTAGAGGAGCATGGTATCGCGACGAGGCCTTATAAACTAATTAATAAATTCGAAAGTATTGGATAATTCGTCCCCATTCTTTTAAATTTGATACTCCATCCCTTACAACACTATAGCAGAAAGTGTGGTCTCCGGTAGCCATTCAGACATCCACATTCTTTTTCTGTTCTTGGACTTCTATAATGCACTGCATCCTATCTTCTAGATATGATCCTAATACGTTGTTACAGTGAATATTCCGTTAAAACGCATTTTGTTTCAATGTTTTAATCCTTCTCGGTCGAAATGATCGATTTTCGCAGGAATTTTGCTACTGGACAGTTCGAAACGTGTAACTGCCCTCCTGCTTAGATTTCTTGTTGCGCGCAAGTCAGAGTTAGCATTCCGTAAGACACGCTGGAATGCAGTCCTGGAGTTAGTCCTTATCTGGAACCATTTTGTGGTTGGTCCTTAAGTGTTGTGCTTGCGAAGGTAAAACGAGAGTTTTGTCCGTGATTTGAAACGAAGCACTCCACGTGTTATACAAGCATTCTGCTTTTGCTTATTTATCAAAGCCTCATTTTGACACTTCAACCAGGTATTTAAACGAACGAGTTCTGTGCGCAGTTTAGGTTGAAACGTTATTTGTCATTCTTTTAATTAGGCTTCTATTTGGGGTTCACCCTGTTGGCATATTTCGGTGCCACATCAGAGAGTTATCTTCGTCCCTAGCCGTTGTGCTTGTGAAGGGAAAACGAACGGAGTTTTGTCCGTGATTTGAAAGGAAGCACTCCACGTGTTATACAAGCATTTTGCTTTTGCTTATTTATCAAAGCCTGATTTCGACACTTCAATCAGGTGTTTATACGCAGTTTAGGTCGTGCAGTTTAGGTCGCAACGTTGGGGGTTCACCTTGCTGGCATATTTCGGTGCCACACCACACAGTTATCTTGGTTTCGGCCAACCAGACGTAATCCAGCCAACAGTTCCAAGGCGTGATGTGTAAGTTAAGGCGAGTTCGCACGGGGAAGTTGGATGAAGCCCCACCCCTCCTTGGCCGTCACAACCGCACTGCTTTTATCAGACTATAACTCGAAGAAGTACAATTTAACGTACGTTGGGACAATTTAAGGTTGGATCTTTTGATTTATTTGCAAGACTTTACAAACCTTGACGTTTAGTTATTTTTTTAATATCGTGGCGCAACCAAACACCGTTTATGCGTGAATGTAGATATATTTAGTTTGGCTAATTACTTTGCTGGTTTATGTAAACGAAAAGCGAATCCGTGGGTCCTGTTTTGACAGTTCTTGGCGTTTGATTCATTCTGATCACACAAAGTATTTGTTTTCTTTTGCAATCGTTGGACGGTTTGTTCACTTTATTTAATATTACAATAAAGATAAGTGTGCAATAACTGAAGCATGGTATTCCCAAAGGGTCTAAGTGCCAAAAACGTAATTCCTAGAAAATTAAGGAAAATGATCCTTGTTGTCGAAGGCGCGCGAGGGAGAGAGTCACCTATGTATAATTATATAAAATATTTCCACATCCGATAAACACTTAGAACCTTTTCTAATGTATGCAACAAGGCACATAGAACCATTTTATAGAAAAATACTAATTTAGCAAAATTTGGCACTTAGACCATTTGGGAATATCACGCTTCAACTGGTGACTTTAATTTATTTTTATTTACTGCCCGCTTTTACTTTGGGGTTACGTATGACCTCCACCTGTCCCGTTGAGTTAGCCGGCAATTGGAACCACCTTAGTGTGCCCTCCCATAATTTGCAGCCCTCAGGTAGGTAACAACATAACAAAAATAACTAATAATAATGTTGAGCCCCGGGGAAAATCTTTGCCCATTGATGACCACTCTGAGGTCCACATTTTTCCTATTCTATCTTGTAGATATGATCGTAATATTAGCCAAAATATCAGAGATCCTAATGTTGAACCTTGGGAACACCTTTGGTCACTAATAATCACGCCGAGGTCCTCATTTGCAGTTCTTGTTTTCGTAGATAATATGATCCTATTAAATTCATTGATGGTCCTTTGATTCCTTATTCCTCTCTCTTCTTGTCGTCGGATATCATCGAGTTCTTTACAATTTAAGAATTTAAGCTGTCTGTTGATCTTCCTTAATTGCTTCCATTACTTTTTGCATTAGTCGAATATTTGAAGCTCTGATGTATCAAAGGAGATATCAAAGGAGCAATTGAAACCAATTAAGATAGGAGAAATGAAGATGATTGAAGAAAAAGATATTTTTTTTTTGAAAAAAGTAAACTTTTATGTATTTTATTAACATGTGTCTTGTCATGTCAAAATTTTCTTGTACCTACTTATAATATTTGGTGAAGAATGCTAGCAAATTATCGTTTTGAACGTTGGCTTTGAATTTTTGAAATGCGCAATTTACATCGGCGATTATTTAGATCGGAAATTCCGTCCTTTTGGAAGTAAATGTTGAAACTTTGGTAAAGATTACGCTCTACCACTGGCGATATACTGAAAGTTGGAAATTATTTACGTCTTCCGTTTTAGCTCGAGTTCGCCGCGTAAGTAGAGGTGTATTCATTACGTGCCACCATTGCAGGCGATAATTTGCCGCAGAAGATTACGCCGGCCAAGTTTTGATTTATGTTTCAAGTTCAAGTTCCAAGCGTATGGGATAATAATAACCAAGAATTCCCCTTATCTTTTGCAACTATATTGTTCCGACTAACGAATACGTAATTTGTTAGAAGTCGAGAGGGGGCGGGGCGAGGGATGAGAATTTGTAATTTGAATTTGAAATTCGCCCCTAGAAAACTATGTAAATTTCATCCCAAAAACAACTTTTTTTCGTCTTTGTATGGGCTTGTATGGGCGTCGCTTGTTTGAATTTAATTTTTTTTGCCCTCAGTTGATAAAATATTTAAGAGCAGCTCCAATGGCGAACAATATATTTATCATCTGAATAATTGATTCGCGTTTGAAAAACGAGAAACGACTGGAAAGTATCAGGCCGTATTATTTCTGCGAAAACGCTTCGGAGAAATTGTTACGCCCTTGTTAAATAGCAGCACAATCGCGGAAGAAAATAAAAGAGCATTTTTCTTTCAGCGCCAACAATTTTTAGCGCTCCGTAAAAAATGTATAATCTACCATTTCCATTTGTCTTTTACTACAGGAGCGAGTTGAATGCATGAAACGGCTTTTAATATTTGTAGTTGCCATCTCTACTTATTTTACGTTTTCTCTATGGAATTGCCTTTGTAATTCGCTTTTGCAAACGATAAAATACACGTCTATAGATAGCGAACTGCTGTTATTCATAGAAAACAGTTTAGGGCGAAAAACGACCGGGGCCATTCTTATATTCAAAACCGTTCACGAAAAATATGGAAAAAGGAATCATGTATATTACGATCCTAATATGTGGTTTGTGTAATATCACATCGTGTAATGGAGCTTTACGAGATTTATTGGGGCCCGTCTAAATCTACATACGCCCCATAAAAGACGTGCCGAGCATTTGTCATTTAATATGTTTGCGAGACGCCTCAAAAAATCTGCGCGGAATCTTTCTCGTTCGGGAAAGTTTTTTAAAAAAGTGAATGATAAAATGATTTATCCACCACGTGCTGCCAGTAGTTGAGTTTTTCAGATGTTCCGCACGCTTTTCTCGGCGCGTTTAAGAGGCGCTTTCATGCGGTCGTCGGATATTTAAATTGCTTTCTGTCGAATTCAATTCGCTTGGACACTTCTAAGTGATTTTGAAGATCATGTTCGATCAAATAACATTTTCATCAATAAAAAGAAAAAAGAAAAAGATACGATAGCATGAATTAAGCACGACCTTAATGATAAGATGAGAATACGGGCCAATGTGTCTCAAAAGTATTTATAGAAACTTTGAGGCTGAATTCTGTACCTACAACAAAAAATTATGATATTTACACCTGTCTGACTTATGCATTATACATTTAACACTTAGATTTAAGTGCATCAAACTGGTAGAATCTACAATAATACATGACCATTTCGTAATTTAAAATAAATGTTGGAAACCCGGTAAAAATTATGCGAAATGAACAACTAATTATCTAATTTTAAGTTTGTTTAAATAAACTTTTTTAAATTATAACTCAAGAGATTCAGGATTTAAAATAGAATTTTTAATTTGGCCAATCCCTTATCCAACTATGTACATATTACTGTAAGTTATGAAGTCATTTACAATTCCCTTTCCATACTGACCAAGAGATACCGACGTTTTATTAATATTTAATAATAATTAATATTTTGTGAGGGGGAAATCAAATTGGAATTTCGTTGAGTTGTGTTTTTGAAATGCATAGATCGCAAGTGAAATTAGCCAGCTCATTCATTTCGTTATCGCCGTTATTGTCGGTGACAGCTTAATTGGCAGCACATATTTATGGACCACGGCGAACGCAAACCAGTGACGTTTTCTACCAATTAAATTTTATTGCAAGCAAAAAAAGAACTGTTTTTACAGGTTTAGTGAAAACTGAGAGTGATAGACAGTGTCACATCATGTGAACTATCATAATGTTTGCCACGTTAGATTTTAACCTCCATCAAAACACCCGGGTAATTTTACAGAAAGAAAACCACTCAACTTTGTGCTTATAACTATAGTTATTATACGAAACTGTGCTGCTTAAAACAGACGGGAGGAGCTGTATCTACAACTACAAAGAATCCCTTTATGTAAATAGTGCAGCTGTGTAACCTTGATCTTGTATTTCAGGTGTTCATAACTCGCAGCTACACAACCTTGATCTTATTTACTCTTGTGATGTTCACATATTATATGTGTAAAATAAGTCTCGATGAAGTTTGTACTTAACAATTAATAAAGTCCATTATACAGTGAGCCTCTAAAGTATGGAATAAAATTCATAAATTCAATTATTTTTGACATTTCGAAAAAAAGCTCGGACAGGTAAATTTTGTTTTTAAAAAGCACACATTTTTAAGTGAAAATCAATTTTTGACAGTCATTTGTTTTCGAGTAATGACGTCATCGACATTCTTTTTAAATAGCAACCGCCAAGTTTTTTTCTTGATTCTGATAGCTCATTGAATTCTCTATCCAACCACATCAAAAATTTATTATGTTTCATGGGAAAAATTTTGAGAAAAAAATTATTGAAAATGATTGAATCATCTATTACCTACAAAATCTCAGTTGTGTTAACTTTAACTTCGAATTTAATTTCTGCATTCATGCACACCAGTGAGTAAAGTCTCGCCTCTATTTATTGTTGATTTATTTCTGCCCGACTTGGTCGATTGAAAACGTCGACTGGTCGATTACGTTTTGGCTGGGAATACAGTCTTCTGGCGCCATTTAATAATTTTACCAACTTAATTAACCCGCCCCATTCTTCACTGTTGCTAGTCCGGGGAACAGCTGATACGTTTAGTCAGCAGAAGCTTGTCATCTGTCAGTGGTAAGTAAGAGGCAAGTAAATTAAATTATAAATTTGGTGACATGGCGTTTCTTCAGGTCCTTCTATTTTTATCTTGTCAATGTTGGCAAGACATCTCCTTTCATGGTTTTTTTCATCTTTGAGAATCGGAACAAGTCGCAGGGAATATGGAGACTGAGGCATCATAACGGTGTTGGTTTTCGCCAAAAATTCACGAACAACCAGGTGGGCATGGTGCAATTACCATAAGTTGTTTCGCAACTAATCCAAGCGTTTTCTACGGATAGTAACTAGACAGGTACTCCCTATTGATCGTACGACCTGGTGGCAAGAATTTCGCCGAGCACACCAAAATCGTGTAACCTTTTCGACAGCCAACGATAAAGCATCCAATATGGGTACCAATTTCAAGATATGTACGTGAAGGACAACACAACGAACAAAAAATGGCGACATTTGAACTTACACAGCCCGCGATATTCAAAATTCCGCGTATTATAAAAAAAAAGCTATTGCAGTTTATGCATATTTTCATATAAATAGCCTGTTTATTTTTCAACTTTGAAGAAGCTGTCAAGTGATAAGTGACTAATTTACAAAATTAAAGATCCCAGTCGGTAAAAATCATTAAGAATGAAAAGTTGGTATATCCGAAATTTTGACCCCCCGAAATTGCGTTGTGGCTCTTTGAGGATCTCAGTTAAAAATTGCAAATTTGGCCTTTACCAAATTGTCCGATTGGGGTCCTCAATTGTTATTTCAATTTTCGATTTAGAGGAATCTCCTTTAATTTTATGATAAACAATTCGAATTCAAGTTTGAAACTCCAGGTATTTCCACCAAAATTGAAACAATGGTCGCGGCGCGTTCATCGATGTAATGCATACATCAAGCTAGTCACCAATAACCAAAGGAATTGTCTTGAAGTCTTGGTAACGTTGAATCGGTACTACCACGAAAAGCCAATCGCAATAGGATAATTTCCTCCAACCGTTTAAACTTTTCCTCCAGGGAAATGCGAAAGAGAGGGCGCAGACGGTAACAGATCGAATGGACGGATTGTAGAAACGAGGAACATAAAGAGAAAAGAGTGCGACTACAAAATTGAACTGGAATTCAATGAGAGGGAACGAGGGAATACGCAGAGAAGCTCGAGCATAAGATCAGAAGTTAGCGCGCAAATTATGCGACCTGGAACGGAAGCTTAACAGGAGAAGTGAAAGCCTCTGGAAGACCACGAGAACAGATTGATTGAGAAGAGTAGGAACATGTATAGAAGAAAGTGCGAGTACAAAGTCAAGTTGGAGAAGAAAATCAAAGAATTCGAATACGAAGAGAAGAAACTCTAGCGCAAGATCATGGAGACAGAGCGATCTAGAACGGTAGCTCAGAATTCAGCTTGAAAAAGAAAAAGAAAATGAAGGAGACTTTCCAAGTCCAAAAACGAAGATTTTGGTAGAACTGGAGGCGGAAAAAAATGAGGAAGAAAATGACAAGGAAGAAGATGCCTAAAAGGAAGGTTTTTCAAAATTTGAATGGAGAGAAAAGAACGAAATAATTGAAACTCTTTAATAAAATAAAATATCTCCTGCGAACCGAACATAAAACAGACGTAATTCTAGATCTATCTCAAAATGAAACTTGAGGTTACATTTTTATTCACTCTAGAAGACATGTAGGTATTTAAATAAAAGAGCGATGTTTACTGTGCAACGACCGGAAAATAAATTGTGCATTGCACCGTGAATAACCATGCATTTCGTTCTGTGGAATTCATTTGAAACCAAGACGGTTAAAGAACCGTTCTCATTCAAAGGATCGACGATATTAAATAAAAATTGTCAAAGTGACACCAGCAGAGAGCTCGGCGACCATCCTGTTTTCCTCGAATAAAATTCCAAATCGAGTTACAAACTTTTCCGAACAGAGCGGATCAATTGTTGACCTCAATCTCACGGCGAAACGGCCACGCTCTCTGTGCACTCCGCAGACCGTGTTAATACATAACAAGCTGCGAATCCGAATGGAAGTCGCGTGTGTGTGCTTAAGAAGCGAACAAACATTGCGGAAGCGTCACAACAGTTTTCTCTTTGTTCTCATCAGGTCGAAAAAAAATGAAAGTTTTAGATTCACTTACCAGGAGACTCCAAGATATCTTGATCGGAACGAAATCACATCACCTGCAACAGAAAACAAGCGTATTCAAGGAGTGCAGTTCGCTTATGCTTGGCAAAAATCCAAGATAAATAGAGTTAATATAAATCAATTACATGAGTCACCGAAAAGAAAACCTTCTACACGATGAATCATACGCAGATTGCATAAGCTCTCCTGTTCGAGCTTTCTAAACTGAACCCTATAAATACTCGGTAATTTCATTTTTTGTAAAACATTCAAGTTTGCATTTTGTCAGAGGGAAATTTCCTGTTCTTCTAACCTAGTGTAAATAATGTAAACGTAAACCATGTAAGTCTATCGCTTTTAATAAATGTATTATTTAATCTGGCTACGTCCCTTAACAATGTTATCATCTTACGTGAAACAAGCGTTATCTTACTAAATAATTAACGATGCTTTGAAGTTATAAAACTTCGCGAATTACGGGCATCATTACGGGAACTCTTAAAACTTTTAATATCGTATCGTGAAGAGGCATAAACGATAAATAAGCGTTCGCTTATTGCCAGCTCCATAAATAAAGGGAAATCGTGAATTTCGTTATTGAAATTGTTCTGTACAATCGGAAATTGCGATCGCAGCAATCGAGTACCGAAGCGCTTTCGTAATTTCCAGAATTAATAACGTGCGTTGTTATCGAGGTACCAAAAATTGAATTGAGCACGCATCAAAATATTGTTAATCGCAGTTTCAAAGGTTTTTTTGAATGAGAAATTGGCTAGGAACAGAAAATCACATGTCGTTTTGATTTTTTTTTTATTTGACAATTCAAACCCAACTGTAAAACTAAAATACACTGCTAGACGTATCGTTAACTTCAACTGTGAAGTGAAGGTAAGATTGTACCGCACAAAAGTTTGATTTGTCTGAAGAAAGCAGGTCTTTTTATTACAACTTTTAATGATCGCTCGGTATTTCCATTTAAACTGAAGAGTTCAAAGCGGCATAAGTTTAAATTTCAAAAACAATGTTTTTTCGCTTTTTACACCTGCAAATCTTAAGACGTCAAATATCTAAAAAAATAAAAAGGAAATATTCTCATCATTGAGACGCGTTTGATTGAATATACGAGGGCGGATTGAATAGTTCGCGCGATCGCATACAGAAGACGAAAAAGTTAGGTATTTATAAATCACATTTTTAAAGATGATTTGTCTTCAATTAATTAGGAAATTTGATTGTGCTAACAAGAATCGTTGTAACGTTACACGTAACTCAATGAAAATGAATAGAATGAAACATATTGGCCCGCATTCTCATCCTATGATTAATTTAATAACGTATTTATTTTCCATGGCAACGCTCGTCCGTCACTGTCTTACACATTAAATTGAAATAAATCTATATCGTTTCTTATTTATTTTAATCACGACTTTAGTTAAATACGACTTCAATCATAAGATCAGTGAAAATAAAATAAAGAATTTTTTTATGTATTTGCACTACCAACAGACTTATCGACTGTTTGCCATTTTTGTGACTTCATTTGGAATACAACAGATACAAATTTAAATAAACTATAAATATTTGTTTGTGAACTTCATTCTGAGTAGTTCAATTTGGAGGGTGTTCCTTAGCGCTCTGGATGCAGAATACGGTTTTGATTAAGTAGAGTGTTCCAAGTGAAAATGCAAATCGTGCAGCGAGACGACGACGAGACTGAGCTTTGTACAAAACACACACACACACTCGCACACAATCCTAACCTTTCAATATTTATACGCCCTTCTGCCGTTTTCCGTTTCGATTTGCCAGTCTAGTCATAAATACCGAAGCCCTTATCCGATATCGCTTCCATTTCCTTTTTGGCGTCGAGACGTGCGATACCGGCGCACACGTCTTAGTTATACGTTTATAGTGAAAGGTGCTTTTCGAAATAAAAGCTTTCTTGTTTCTCTTCTCGGATTTAAATTGTTCTTTATTGGCAGCGACACAGACTCGTTTTAAAAAATCTGTCTAAGATTTTTTTTATATAAATTTTCCAGGGTTATTTCTTAAAATTCATTTCTGCTTCCACCAGAAGCTGAGTAGTAGAACTTAAGTTTGTTATTCTCGTTGGAAGTTTAAAGAATTTTAGTTTGTAACGCGCATGATTTAAAGACACTAACATATTTTGTTTACGTGTTTCTTTCTGTTAAATCTGAGCTTGAGCCTTTTACGTGAAATTTCGTATTCCACAAAGCATTCGACTCGTGAACCCGCATGTTATACAATATTACAGACACATGCCAATTGGCCTCGAGTAGAAACAGCCGCCAGGAATCCCATTGTGTTGCCCTTTATCGAGTCGATTATCCTCGAGTCGTGTTGTGTAGGTGCTTTCGATATTGATCGATCCGATTATAAGGGTTAACGGTAATTCCCGAGAAATATTACGTACCACTCTACTTCCACAGATTTTATTATGTGAGACTTCGGCGAAAAAAGCGATTTTCATTTCGGAAGCGAAAAGCATCGTTTTTCCATGTAAAACACGTGTCGAAGCTGCAGCACAATAGCGCCGTGAAAGAAACAATTTTCTAAAATTGACCCAATCCCATTTATTCCGATACTGGCACGATTTCTGTTTACTATCGGGTTTCTGTAAAAATACACAACGTAGACTAAACAGAATTAAAAAAGGAAGTGCATTGATAACAAGTATTTGTAGGGATCGAAGGCACTTGACCTGAAAGAATTCACATTCGCAACGCTTGAAAACGTTTCGGAATTTTAAGCGACGGGTTACGAAGAAAATTCCATTTATTTAAATCTACTTTCTTGAAATGTTACATGAAAATAATTTGTCGATGATGGAAAATTGGCAGAAGAGTTCGGAAAGTGATACTGAAAGTGAAGGTCAAATTTCTTACGGTGATTCTACCGGCAGAGGCGTTTTCGAGAAGCGAAAATTAAAAAAAATATTGTTGAATATGTTAAACATGTTATTGATAAAATTAATCCTACAGAAACATTTAAATTTATGAAAAAACAAGTTGAAGGGATGAAATTTAGTTTTCCTCAAATTCCAGACAAGAATCAGGAGATGTTTATATTAAGTATATATTTCTGAAACTACTTATTCTGACAAGTGGATGTATGTATGTACATTCCGAACATAGAATACTTTTAGTTTCGCACTATCTGAACCGATAATTAAATACTAATTTAGGTTTATTTTATTTATACAGACACCATTCCTTGGGGCTACAAAAAAATCAAATTGTCTAAACAAATACGTATTGGTAAACAAATATCAAAAGCTAATCCTTTAGAAATGATTCCAGCATATTCAGCATTTTCGAAACTTCAATTTTTTTCAAGATATTTTACAATTGAGTACGAAAATTACCTAAACAATAGCAATTGAAATTTAGGTCTTTTTAAATTTTATTTTTTATATCCAATTCCACCTTGTCATTTCAATTTCAATTTTGTCCCTGTTAAGCCTATATCTAGTTGTCCTTAGAAGATATGGTAATCCCATCGAATTCTTTAAATAGAATTTTGTTATTGACTGTTTCGAGATTTACAAAACACCCAGTGTATCATAGAAGGTGAGAAATGCTGATTGTCTCAAATGTTTAAGAAATATCTTTGTTTTGTCAACTGCTTTTACATTTTTAAAAATATAATCAGAGAGTTGCAATATTTTCTACTCCCTGGAGCAGATTTTTCAAATTAAGCGTCTTTTTATTTATTTATTTATAAATAACTGCATGGTCAAGTTAACAGGTTAAAAACCCAATTACAGACTGGCACTAGAATAAAAAACATGACATAGTGCGAGAATATTACAAAACCAAAACTAACAAGTAACTAAATAAATTTATAAAGGAAAACTTAATACTTCCAAAGAAACCCGCTACAATAACAAAACAAAAGTGGAAAATTATGAAAAGGATAATATTAATAATGTTAGCGGCGCGAATATTAAAAACTGAAAAAAATAAGTTGGTAGACCTAAAATGTGCGGGAAGAGAGTCGAAGTGAAGTTGGCGTTTATGGCGTGTGTAGAAAAAAACCCGAAACTGTATTTGTAACAAAATGTTCTAATCTAATTGTTTATTAATATTAGCTAATAAATATATAGTATAATAACGTGTGCAAGGCACAAGAATGACCCTGTAAATTACAAGCTAGATTAAAGAATTGGGAAATAACAAAGTAACAAAACAAAAACAAAAATTAACGAAATAAGTTAAACGCAATTCTCTTAAAAGTAGAACACGAACCGAACAGTAAATCGATGTCATTAATTAGATTATTATAATCTAAACAGCTTAAACGGGAAGACAGATCATTAATAAAAACTAGAAAAAGAGTTGGTTCAAGACGTGAACCCTGGGGAACACAAGATGTGACCAAAGTTTCCTCAGAACGACAACCAGCAATTACAACTCTTTAAACTCTGTTGTTAAGGTATGATATGATCCAAGACAAATAAAGATCCACAAACACCATACAGACTTAATTTCTCAAACAATATATTATGGTTAACCTTATCGAAGGCTTTCGAGAAATCAGTGTAAATTACATCTAGTTGTTTTCGTTTGTTAAAGTTATTAACTTTATTAGAAAAACATAATAAGTTGGTGAATGTGGATCTACCTGAAGTGAAGCCACGTTGATCTTGAGAGGGATAAGGATATAAATAATCTAAAAGTTTGGAGTTAATAAACGATTCGAATAATTTGCCAATTTAGAGATCGGTCTATAATTTTTAAACAGATTTTTTTCATCCCCAGATTTGTAAATCGGTGTTACGTATGCTAACTTTCTGTTGTTAGGAAAAATTCCCATAAAGAGGGATTTGTTATATATTAATGACGAGTAATACACTAAAACGTGTCTGCATTCTTTTATAAATAAGGCGCCGATTCCATCTGGACCGTAAGACTTCCTAATATCAATTTTTTCCAGTAAAGACATTATTTCATCTTGGGTTATGAGTGCATCAGAAAGAGCAAAGGAATTAACAGAATTTGAATCGTGAATAAAGCTCGCTGTATTCGTATCAGAGGGCTCATAAATAGAGGCAAAATATTGGCGAAATGCTTCACACACAGAATTTTTTCGGGTAGAAGTGTCCAATAAAAACCACTTTCATCCGCGTTATAGAAATGATTGCGTAGCAAAAGGAAATCCCCCGCACAAATCGACATCTGTTTGTCGCCACACTAATTTACGTTACCTGCACACCAGGTTGTTTACGTTATCGGGCGTTCCATATAATCCCGTGAATTTGGTGTTTACGTTAGCGCAATATTTTCGTTATTGAGTGTTATATTCTGTGCTGTATTTTTAGGTCATGAGTCATCTTTTTAGTTGGACGTACGCGTTGTGGAGTACCTAAATCCGTGCTTTACTAATAACTAAAGCACGGATTTAAGTGCATTTTTAGATCATGAGTCATCTTTTTAGTTGTGGAGTGATGACTCGTGATCTAAAAATGCACCTAAATCCGTGCTCTACCGATAACCATACCATGTTTCAAGGAGGATATTCTTACTTGCGTAAAGACTTGTTTCTTTTATTAACATATTTCTGGCTTTTTGATGGGACGTCGATATTTACTGTCTGACCGAAGCAAGGTTACGTCCTGATTTTCCGTATCTCCTTACGCAAAATTGCCCCGACAAGGCAGATAACCAAGAAAATATGTTGGTTTCTTTGTCGAGGCAGCGCGCCGCGAGTTTCTTTGTAGCTGTTTATCGACGAGATAAGGCGGTTATTTTTTTGCACAACAAATCTCGCACTTATCTCTTTCGCTCAGCCTAAGAAACATCAAGTTTCGACACTCAATACTTTCATGCAAATGGCGGCGTTACACCTACAATGTATTATTAAATGAACACACACACGCGCGCGCGTGCAAGGATACAAAGGAACGCGGATAGAAAACGTTCTGATGGAAGGGGGAGCCTTTTGTTACGTGTTTTGCGACTTTAAGGAATTAATGAAGTGGATGTTCTTTGGAAAAGGAAGATGATACCCCATCGTTCATACTTACCTGCATACATAAATTTTAAATTATGACATGTGGAAAGAGAAACACAACTTGAGTAAAACTTTTGTTAAAGAGAAAAAGAAAACTTAAACAGATGAAAATCACGTTAAAGTAAATTTCCTGAAATTTCATTATTAACTATGTAAATTCGTGTTTCAAACGCATACGTGAAAAGGTAAACCCGAGTCGATTAAGGCTTCAGAATAATGAAACACTGCATTTTGCATTAAGGGAGGGGAGAGGACGTTGCACGAGGACTTAATCAGCTAAATAGAGCCAGACAGTTTAATGTAATATTAACCGCCATAAAAACGCTTTCTGCCCTTCTCAATTAACGCTAATTGACGCGGACTTTGTGAGCAGACCATTTCAAATTATGTCGCTGAAAAAGTTACTCTGTGACCTGGACTGACACCTTCAGAAGAAAAATTGATTCTGTCTTTGTTTTTATGTAATATTAGATTACTCTCTTTCATATCTAACATACAGGTTGTTGTGTACAAATAACAGCAACAACACACGGAAAATGAAACATCAGAAAGTGAGCAACAGAAAAACCTACATATGGAAAAAAAATTTATTTACGAGTCATTCAGGTTTTTCTTTTTGTAAATTGTATTTTAGAACAACTTTCACTTGAATTTACCTTTATAATCATCATCAAAAAAGAGTCATGACTTAATCAATTCTCAAACTGAATGACGTCAATCACCACGTTAATACCGTTAGTTAATTAACACATCCGCGTCATTCCCATAATAGTAGCACTCCGGATGTGACTATAACCCGTCAAATTACCATCAACATTTTTACCGCTACACGTATAACTGTTCACTTCGTTAGTATTCCATGCCAGTTTAATAACGTACCATTACGAAGACATTTATATGAACATTTGATTTAACGACACGGGGCCACGGCGGCCCTAAATTGCGTCCGTGTCACTGCAAGACACGGTCCTCGAATATCGACAGGAACGAGCGCATTCCGAAGACGAACGGCTACTTTAATATCGTTTATGGGAACGAATGTGTGTTCCCGAACGGTTCGGCGATGCCATATTCCGCGCAATATTGAAATGCGCCGATAAATTTCGACGAAGATTCGCCCCTCTCCGAGAGCTTAAATGGCCTGCGGTTGAGCTATAAGTCTTGGGAATACGAAAAGAATACCATTTTCAACAAAGGTTTCTTGGATTACGTGAAACTGTCTTTCAGAACGACCTGTAAGTCCACAACGTCTTTGTAGTATCAAAATATACATTGATGAGGAAAAAACTGCATTTCTTTTAGTTTATTGAATGAGATTTGTAATTACTTATAACCACTGTTCAATTGAAAAGTTCATCAAGTTGGTTTTCGTTTCTTTGATGAAAGAAGAGCGAGAAGGGATGACTTCCTAAACCGATTGACGTTTGACGGATGACCGAAAAATGGGTTTTAAGCTTGACTTTGAATTGTCAGTATCAGATTTCAAATTTAAGGAACTAAGAAACAACATGCGAATTTTTGTTCCTTGCCAATATTCGATCGCATTGTACAAGACCTACTTCACAATGTTATAAAAAATTCAAAGGATACTTAATGAACTTTGATACTACTCGCAACCGTGAAACTCCTCTTGTAGAACTTTTTTCTTCAATCTCCAGTTTATACGTCGTCTCACTATTCTATTTTGTTTCCTATTTATTGCATTTACGACGAGCTTCTCGCCACCATGACGCTATTTAACATTTTCTCGCCGAAATAAAACTATTGCCTCTGAATTGAATACAAATTGCGTATTAAAATCCATACCTCGACAAAAAGTTAATGGCCATCTTATGTCGCTTGCAACGGATTCATGAATAATAGAACCCCGTGCATTAGTTGGCTGCAAGCGAACTTAAGCGTTGTTCATAAGATGCAAAATAAAATAAAATATTAAGGGTGGGTTTACAGAAAGTAAATCAAATATTTAATTTCGAATTAAGCTAATCACGATTAAGTTGCCATAAGAATTACATTGCGAACTGTCAAATTAACAACGTCATTAAAATTTGATTGCAATCAAATTTTCTGTAAACTGGCCCTTAGAGTTTCTCTATAGTAAAATAACTAACGTAAGTAATTCATAATTTAACATCTTATTAATTAATTTTAATCAAAAATAAATTGTCACAAGTCGTTGAGATATTTTGTTATGCATTTCTGTCCTCTTTTATTTATGGAAAACTAAACAAATTAATAACTCTCCAGTTAAGTGCAGATTTAAACATTAGTAAATTTTGCATTTTATTTCTTTAAACATTTATTATTTTCACGAAACAGTTGTTTATATAGTTTTAAATAAATTGCGCGCCGCTGCTGTGATTGTCGTAATACGAGTGATGTCGAAATAATTTTATTATACAGGATGTGCCGTGAACCTCGCTTAAACCATTGGAAGTGATTTTCCTTGAGGCAGTGGAAAGTGAATGACATTTTCGTTTGAGGGGCTTAGTTTCTAAGCTGGAACGATTAACGATTGTTAGGCAAGAGAGAGATGCAAAAATGCAAAAAATGATCAGTCAATCAAGACTTTTTTCTCTCAAAAAAGAAAATTTAAAGCATATAAAATTTGTAGCTGCTCTCCAATTTTTTTTGTGTGTTTCTCTTTTTATGAAGAAAAAAAACGAAGTTCGTAGTGAATCTTCTGTTTTTGTTTTGGAAGAAAGAGAAAAATGCAAAAGACGATCGATTCACACAAAACTTGTCGCAATTTCGATGCTCTTCAGTTTTCTTCTTTTTTTCTCTCTTTCTCTGTTGATGAAGGGAAAACGGTCGAGATCCGTAGTGAAATCGATTGTCTTTAGTTTTTGGGTTTGGCGAAGAAAAAGAAAGGAGCAAAACACGATAAGTCAATCAAGGTTTTGTGTTCTTAAAAAAAGAATATTTAAAGCGCAGAAAATTTGTCGCTGCTCTCCAGTTTTTTTTTCCTCTTCCTCTTTTTATGAGGAAAAAAAAACAAAAGTTCGTAGTGAAACGATCGTCTTTTGTTTTTCTTTAGGAAGAAAGAGAAAAATGCAAGAGACGATCAGTCAATCAAAAGACTTTTGTTTTTCTTTAAGAAATGAAAAATCAAGTCGCACAAAATTTGTCGCAATTTCGATGCTCTCTAGTTTTCTATTTTTTTTCTTGATGAAAAAAAACAGATTCGTAATGATATCGATCGTCTTTTGTATTTGGTTCTGGCGAAGAAAAACAAAGAAGGAAAAGATGATCAGTCAATAGTGGGCTTCTTCAATAGTCTTTGTCCTCTTTGCACATTTTTCAATGCTTCACTACGGTTCCTGCAGTTGCTGTACCTGCATCTTTTTCTTTATATTCCTCCTCCTCTTCTGAATTGTATGCATTTTGTGAAAGGTCATCATCTGTCATTCTTTCCTTTGGCTCCTCCTATCCTTCTACCCATTGCTGGGTTTCCTCATCCATTAAAGTATTCTCAAGTTTTCTTATCAAATTTCATCAATTTATTTTGAAACTCTCTCACCTCGAGTTTCCGCCAAGCTAAATCTTCAATTTTTCCAAGGACTCCGATTATCTGGGCTGCGTTCATAAAAGACATTCTAGAGTTACTCCTCGCTAATATTGCAGTCTCTCTCGTATAAATGAGTTTATGTATTTTGTTTCTCATCTATGTGTCATAAAAAACTAAATCAGACGTGGTTTCCATAGCAACGAACGCATTTTTTACTCTCTACTTAAAAGTGGGACATGAAAACTGCGCCCGTTATCATGGTAATAATATAAACCATGGCCTTCTAAATCAAAAGCGAGTTCTAACTGGCCTGGGCGTTTTGAAAAATTTACATTGAATTTTTGTGCTCGAGAAAACGCCAAAAGTCGACACTTTAGCGCTGGTTACGGGGCACTGACGGCAATGAGTGAAGTCATTACTGTCAATCAAAGTGAGTTCACGCAAAATTAATTAATATTGTAATTACCGTAATATAACATAATTTATATGGTATAAACTTTATAGATTCATGCACAAATCATTTGATCTCGTCGGAGTGAAGTACGCTTGCGCAATGAAGAAAGACTGGCACTTTCGTGTTATGAATAATTACAACAAGTTACATAAAAGAGTTTCGAGTTTTGATAATGTAAAACGTGTTAAAAAGGGCGTTGATAATCATGCACAATGAGAAAAGAAGCTTTATTATACATATTGTAACTTACCACAGAAATTCTGAGTATATGCAGCTCAGATTTTAATCTAAAACCGTAATACTTTAATGCTAAATTAAGTTGTCGAAATTGGACATAAATACTCCACCTTATTCCAACGTAAATAATATCCAGTATGCTCAAATTTTTACAACAATAACATTAATTGTTCTTACACGAACTCATCCACCTTTCACATGTGACAGAACTGTCAAGATTTTAGGTTAAGAAAGCGCCCTGTAAGCAGTGCTTGGCGGAGCACGCCTAAACTGCACTTTTGCGCAGGCCAGATAGAACTCGCTTTTCATTTAGAAGGCCATGATATAAACACAAGACTTCTTGGAACAGATGAGCGAGACGCGAAATAGACAAATAATCGTGATTAAGAGAGATATGATTACACGCCCAAGGTGCACTGGAAGGTATATTTATGAACGCAACCCTGTTGGTAAAACTGGATCCCAGTTTAAGTTGTTCTTATTAAATTCTAACAAACCATAATATTCTTCAAATTTATTTTATTTTATTTTTTTCAATTAAATACAATACAAAACTGAAATTGTCTTCTTCAAATTAACCAAGAGCATGACTGCTACCTGTTACACATGTTTACCAAGAACGAGTGGCTGATTTTCAAGATGACGTAAATGTTCCTATCATCGCACTTGGGACCAAATCTTTTTTAGAATGGGCTAAATGTTTTTGGAATAGCATTTTCCGAAATAGTCCACTTCCATTGGCATTGTACAGGCGATCTGCACTCAACTTCTCAATTCTTCAGATTTTTTTAAGAGCCTCCTCATCTTAAAAGATTCTGCAGCCGATAGATCACTAGATCACTTTTTCCCTGATATAGATACAGCTGTCGGATATCATATCGAGTTTTTAAATTTTGAAACCTCCCAGTACTAAGGGAAAGCCAACACAAACGGGGAGGCCTGCGCTATTCGAATAACTGAGATTTGTTGGGATAATAACTAAAATTTTTCTTTGAGCGGATTAACAAGTATACAGGTAAACGCGTATTAAAAGAAAGTTGCCTAACCCTCTTTACAATACTTATAGCGTTTTCGACTGACTGCTCCAGAGTACTCTGACCCAGGTATCCAGAGTCGTTCGCCAACCCCTAGCGCTAGCGCGTCGCCAGATAGCGCGTCGCCAGCGCTCTTCCAGATCCCCGGTTCCAGAGTCCGTACACAGCGAACCGCTGGCGGGCGCATCGTTCTGGCGCTGCGCGTACTATGGTAGCATGAAAACATCAGCAATGTTGTGATGTTTGTAAAAATATCAGTACATATACTCCGTAATAGATTGCTAGTATAGACCCGTATTGACGACTCACTAATGCGTAGGTTGCTCGCCATTCTTTCTTTTTAACAATTATTTATTGACTTAATAGTACTTATACCATATATTTTAAAAATACAATTCAATTAAAATATTTGATAATAGTATAATATTTAATAAATATGGCTGTTCAGATACCGTCCTATAGGTATATTTTGTGTTTGTTTAGTGTAGGTTATTTAGCTTTAGCTTTAGCTTTGTCTGATTTATACTTAGTTTATTGAACCAACTGCTAGTTCTTTACAACTTTTTCTCTCTTTAGATTTCATTTATTTTATTGGAAACAATTTGAAAGACATAAAACCTCTCTGTATTTTGTAAGTTTTTAAATCCTTTAAAGTGTAAAGCATTTCAAACACTGCAATTTATATAATGCATTTCCACTGGTTCAAGGGTAAGGACCGTATATCATAAAAAAAACTCCCACAAGGATAATTTCTTGGCAGCTTTATTGTGTGATTGCCTTTTAGTTTCGGCCCATTCTAAATTTTCTGAGATTTATGATATCACAAATCTAATATTCTGTTTAACCCATCATTTCGGCCTCCGAATCGAGCTCACAAACTTTCTTTGATCCCTGGCTTGTTTTGGTCATCCAATCTATACTTTAATATTTTCGGAATACGTATCAGAGTTGTGTCCCTTCCTTCTATCATTTCATGACTTCTCAATTTTCCCACTTGGAAATAAAAACTAAAAACTACAACCGACAATACACACATCTCAATCAAACATCAATTCTCGGGTCGGCGCGCAGTGTTTGCATCAGGAAAATTACGTCGGATTGTTCAGCATTGCGCAGTTATCAGCACGATCTAGACGTCATTACGCAACAATGGCTAAATCAAATTACACCAGGGAGGATAAAGAGATATTGGTCCAAATTTTAAAAAAATATTCTGTAATAGAAGAAAAGAAAACGGACGCAACAAGCATTAAAAGGAAAGCAGATGCTTGGGTGAATGTGTGTGATGAATACAACTCTTCTACGAATGGTGAAAAAGTGAGTAGGAATTCGTATTCGTATTTTCTCATTTTTTAATAAACTTTTTAAAAAATATTTTATACAAAAAGTATTTCAAGTTTGAGATTATTTTGAAGGTAATTAAGGAATTAAAAAAAACGTATATTTGAATGTCAGTAAATAATAGAAATTATTTTAAAAATTATTTTTAAAAATATCAGTTGAGTGTCAACAATATTACCCACAAGTACTTTTTGTGTTCGGACAAGAAAAATTTATCAATTAGTTTTTGATTTTATATTATTTTTTAATCAATATACATTTTAGAGAAATCAATTGCAATTGAAGAGATGCTGGGATAAAATAAAACGACAGAGAAAAAGTGATTTGGCGGAAGAGAGACGGGAACGTATGGCTACAGGTGGAGGTAGCAGTGAAAAAGATATTGACATCATTCCAGACGTTGATGTGGTGGCTCCACATTTAACAACGGAAGTTGACAATATCTTCGACAGTGATGCTTCATACTTAACAAATTCAGAAGAAGTTAAGATCAACAGCGGTATAAAATTTTTCACGTAAAAAATAAACATCGTCCTAATAATAATAATTAATCTTACAGGTGAAAATTCATACCAGCCTGTTGCTGAATCCAAACACATAATCCCACATCGTGATGATGTTCCACGTTCGAACGCTGTAACATCCAGTCGTAGAAATGGTAACATAGACCGTCTTCTGCAGATTCGAATAGAAAATGCTCTCTTAGAAAAGCAACACATGGAAGATTTGCATAAGATTAGAATAGAAAAAGAAAAAGAACTGTTGGAAAAAGCAAAGATTGAAAAAAAAATAGCCATTACTGAACTTCTTTTGAAACAAAAGGAAGTAGAAAAAAATTAAAAAATTGTTGTACTTATTAAAAATATATATAGATTTATTTAAATAAAAGAGGTGTATCAGTCTACAATAAATTTATTGAAAATTATTAAAATATAAATTATTAAAATTAAATAAAATGTCTTTGAATTAAAGCTCGACGAACTGCATGCCCAATTCCTACGTTATGAAGATGCTCGGCATTATGTTCGTCTTCGAAGTTTATAATTTCTTGTTCGTCAACGATATCGCGAACACTAATGCCAATGTTGTGCAACACCGCACAAGCTACAATAATTGCCGGAATCGTCTCTAATTTGTTTTTCAATTCACGGCTTAAACAAGGAAATCGCCTCTTCAAATTCAAATAACCTTTCAACGGTGTTCCGGGTTCTAATGTGCGAACAGTTATACCTATTCTCCGATTCGTTGGTAGGATTTAGTAGTGGCGTCATTAAATACGGCAAACATGGATATCCACTATCACCAAGAAGGTAACCTGTCAAATTATTTGTTTCAAATCGTTTTACGGCATCATCTATTGAATCATTGAAGCATGGCTTGCTTAATATCAAATATTTAGTTTGCCATGACATGAACATTTAATGAAAATGTTCGTTTTCTATTTCTATATACTTCTGCCATTTCTCCTCCAGGACTTTTTATCGGTATATGGGTGCAATCGATACATCCAATAACTTGGGGAAAATTGGCAATATTAAAAAACGATTGGTTAACGCGCCTTGACTCTGGAGCATTATTTGGGAATTTAATGTATACAGGTAATCTTCTTGCAATCAAAGAAGAAACTTTAGCCACAATGCGCGAAACAGTACTTTGTGCAAGTCCCTGTAGGTCGCCACATACAGCCTGTAAATATTTATTCCATTAATTTTTCATATTATTGAAAGAAGCAAAAAAGTCTTACTTGAAAGTTTCCTGTTGCATAAAATCGCAGACAAACCAAAAGAGACAACAATGGTGTTATAGGTAAACCTCTACGCGTAGGCCTTTCAATTTGTTCTTCGACAAGCGGCATTAATACATCCATTACGGTTTCTTTTGAAAATCTATACCGTTTCTTAAAATTTACATTGTCGAAGAAATGTATAGGATTTTCTAAATCCCTGATATAACGTCGAGGTACCCTCATAACAAGTTGAATATCCTCGTACTCATCGTATTCGGCGTTTATATTATCATTAATATACAAATCTTCTTCCATTACTTTTTGTAAAACAATTTCACTTATGCAAACACAAAAACTGAGAAAAACAACAACGTTTTATGTGAGCAAACTATTACTGGCGACGCGCTGAACCATACTGCCATCACCTTCAGCGGTTCGCCATCCGCATATGTTAACATCCCCATATATTTGGCGCCTCGCTACGCCTACAATTCTAGAGAGCGTTTATGAAACGTGCTTGGCGAATCCATCTGGCGCATCGCTAGAAACCGTCTCGGCGGACGACTATGAAACACGATTCGGCCAGCCAAACGCCAGCGACTCGCTGGCGTCCGACTCTGGATACCGGCCTGAGAGTATCTCCTTCCTCTCTTATTAACTGAGGTTAAAACAAGATGGAGAGACTCTGAGAGTGCTCCAGAAGAGTCAGTCGAAAACGCTACAAATTTAACTAGCTGCAAATAAAAAAAAAACGTCCGAAAATAAATAGTATCCTACGCAAAAAGCAATTAATTATTTTTCAGTATACTTAGAAAGCCTTGTAACAATTCAAACTCTTTGACCAAATCTGTTCTAAATTAAAACGGAGTATGTATTAAAGAAATTTAGCTTGTAACTTTCCACTGGCTGTCCATAAACGTAATCAGTGTATTATCCATTCACGATCTTTTTAGACTCTAGAGGGTCATGCTTTTTTTCCATTAAGTTACGTGCTTGTATTTTGATAGAACTCCAAATTAACAAATGTAAAATTCTGACACTTTAATGTCAGTCCCATCGACTATATTGCTTCTTATACTCTACGATGGCGATGGCATGAAGAAAGTAAAATAATAACATTAAGGTCCGGTATTTTCACCTCCTGTTAACTTTATCTGACGGTTTATTCCCATAGTAACAATTGTGATCACAATCGTTACTATGACAATTAACCGCCAGATAAAGTTAATTGTTGATGAAAAGACTGGGCCTAAAACAAATAATTACTTGTGACTTTTTAATACTAAGTCAAAATGCTAAAAATCATCAATGTTCTTCGGCGTCAACTTTCAAAAATATAACCATCAAATTAAAATGGAACATATCCACTTGGAAATACTAACAAAAATGTCACCCTAACATGGCCTACTCTAAGTCTGAAAAGATCGAGAATAGCTTATAACCTGTGAGCAACTAAAAATCAGATTAGAGTCGGCGGTGCAAAGAAAAAGTATGTCTGTTACTAACGCGGCGTTAGGCTGATCTGACAGTTCATGAATATATCATGCATCCAACAATTATTGTAGTCCTGGGTGGCTGTGGTATTACACATAAATGCCGATTTTTACTTTGTATCGTTGAGTTGACGTCTCAAATATTGACTGTTGGACAACAAATAAATGTTTTTTTACGTATTTAATGTTTTAATGCCATTTGAAACAATAATTAGTTAAAAATGTTTGACTCTACAGCCACCCAGGACTACAATAATTGTTGGACACACGTTATTAGATTAATTAATTCAGTTAGTCACAGACACATTTTCTTTGCACCGCCGACTCTAATCTGATTTTTAGTTGCTCACACTATCTGTTCAAATATTAAATAAATTAATAAAAGTTTTGATGTAATGCAAGAACTATGAAACGAAATTAACTTAAGTATTCATAAGAATTCATAAAAATTGTACTTAAATCTAAATGTATAAAATCTAAGTCTGAAACAATAATTCGAAAACTTCACCGTAACAATTAGCCGAACTTTATATTCTCATTGTGCACTTACGCCCGTATTCATAAACAAAACTTAGGCTATGCGTTTGATAATAATTTGCTAATTATTCATGAACTGTACGCATTTCAAGGTGTAGCGGACGCACAACTAACAAGAGTTTAAGTACAGTTTATAAATTACTTTCTGTAAAAGAAATCTTCGCAGTACATAAACACGTAATCGCAATTTATTAGGGAACGCATAGCATAAGTTTTGTTTATGAATACGGACCATAGTCTCGAAATAATTAATTTTATCTAAGTGTAATGTATACATTAATAATAACACACTTTTATTAGTCAAAAAACTATTGACGTTAAATGACTCTCAATGTTCTTTGGATACTTGAATCAAAATGCCATGCACATTTTTAATTCTGGAGCGATGGTTAGGAAATTGGTTCATGTTTTCTACTTTATTTTGACTTCCCTATCCCATTGGGATATCTGTTTTTGCTCTTCTATGTAAAACAGAGTTTTGCTTGGCTTTTGACAAAAACAACAGACCAGTCTTTAACTGTTGTTGTTGTTGTTCTTTTCCTGGAAAAATCTACCTTTTTTATGCATTGACGTTGTCTTCTTGAAGTTAGTTACCAACATCTGAGAGGAGAAGCTGCTCCTTGTTTGTTGACTATTGAGTCTTAAGGAGTACTTTCCGCAGATCAGAAATCTTCATTATTAGAAAGGCAGTAACTTGAAATGTCAACATCTTCATTCTAGTGAAAACTTAGCAGCCAACTTCCTAATGAGTTGTTCTTCGCCAAATTCAATCGACTTTTGCAATGATTCTTTAATTTGATTGTAACCGGGTATACATTTCTTTAAGAAAGAAAAGGTTACCGATTCTGGTATCAATCCTGGTATCAATAATACACTATTATAAAGGCCTTGTGCTGATGTAAAGACCCGAAAATGCTGTAAGGAAAATTTATTTTGTTTTTAAATCAAATTCATAAATATTAAGTTCTCACGAAAATAATTGCAACAAAGAAGGCTGTATCTTAGAAAACGTTAAATTCAAAACGAAACGGAATCTCAGGTTGCAAAGTGATTTAGAAATGTGTCGAGTATAGAGTTACGCGGGAAAAAGCTTCGCTTATCTCCACTGACGCCGGCAGAAACCGATTCAGTTGACATTTCTTGCCGAATCATCAAATGGAGAAAAGAGCATATTAGCTTACTTGCGTTGCATGAAAAAAAATTAAAAAACCAAACCTATCGCCATCTCGCGGAAGCTACTTTTCGATTAGAAGCTTTGCGCGGGCAGAAATTTCAAATTTAATTGGCTCACCTGACGTTAACTATCTCTCCCAGAATTGATACGGAAGACTTTAAAAACCTCCGCAAGGAGGAGAAACGGCATGTTCCGTTCCTGGTAGTTTTTTTTTCTCAACTTGTAACTGCACGTCGCGTCGCTCCTTACGTGGAAAATTCAAATTCCATGTAATTCTGCCTAGGTCAATATTATGGTTTTCAAATGATTATTCGTCAGAAGAGATGAGGAAATAATACGCGTCATACAATTGCTGGCAGTACAAAAATTTAATTTTATATACAAAGGATCCATTAGTTTTTGAAAATTATCATGCTATCCTCACACCCAGAACTCATCTTTAACATGAAACGTATAAAGTATAGAGATGCCGACTGAATTGAGTTTATTCTTTATTCAGGGAATACTGATGTATGCTTCTGCCACTCTTTCGTGACAACCTGTACAAGAGTGACAATATTCATATAAAATAGAAGTATGTTATACTTTGAAACATCGTGAAAACCCCTTACCCTGCGTACGTAACTAATCTCACTCGCGGGAATTTGCTCTGTATGACATCCGACAAGCGCATCCATCAAGGCGATTCGCAGAGAAATTAAAAAAGAACGGTGCAAGGCAACTCCGGTGTATCATATTTCATGATAAGCGCTTACAATATCAGGGGCGGCCGGAATTTGCTCGATCGACGCGCCCGTAATGTATTGATATTGATTTTCGCGTCGCAATAAAAATATCATTAATATTTATTTATTCAGCGCGCCGTTTGTTGCATCGCATTTAAAAAGCAGAACGGTTTGTCGTGAACAAAAACGATGTCAGTAATAAGAAAGCCACCTTTCGTTTAAAGACAAAAACAAAACGTATCTAATCATTCAAACTAAACATCATTGACTCCCTGACAAGCTCTGAGCTTGGGGTATAATTGGGTGGGAAACAAAAAAACATACTTCGTTCCTTGAGCTAGTCGATAAATACGATTTGATTCAGTCATTCATATTCGCCTACTTAAAATTACATAAATATACAGTATGTAATTGAATAAGTTTCACTTCCTGTAACCACTTAATACACAACAGTAGTATAACTGGCGGGATCCTGGGACACCTCGATGGCCTGTCCATCCGCAGTGACCACCGTTGAAGGTCATCCCCTTGTTTAGGGGTTGTCTTCGGTGCTGAAGAGGTGATTTAGGGGTGGTTTTTCGTGCACCCTTTGGTTCTTGTACCTGAGGAAGTGTCGTCAACAAGGGGATGACCTTCAACGGTGGTCACTGCGGATGGACAGGCCATCGAGATGTTCCAGGATCCCGCCAGTTATACTACTCACAACAAAACAAGCGAAGTTATGACATACATATGGGGATGAATCAAACTGTACACATATATTTCTCACGGTTCCCTCGAGCTTTGAGGCAAGACGAAAGCAAACAAACTGGGTTATTAATTCAACTTCGAATTGAAAAAGAATTCCGCATTGCTTTCCGGTAAACAATCGTATACGAGAGCACGCTAAGTATAAATATAAATTTAATGCGGCAAACGGAAACGTAATCGAAGGGTCGATAAATCACTTCGGCGCGGAGTAAACCGAATTAGAATCTGAATGCATCGGATGGAATTTGTTTGAAAAGAATTTCAATTATCCCGAGGTGTTGATGTAATAATGCCGGTGAAACTGCGGATATTACTACGGTCTCGCAAAAGATATAGGATTAGCAGAATTAAAAAGCTACAAACGCATGAATGGCACTACGATAAGTAATGAAAAAGAGCAAACTAATATGTTCGTGAAAAGAGGAAGGCTCACATTTTTTAATCTTTTTGATCGAGAATAATACACATACCGGGTGACTGTTAATTAACCAGACAAAATGAAACCACGATATGAAACTGTTCAAAAGAATTTTTAAAATACTTCCCGTAATATGTGATATCGATTCTCTTGCGTTTCTTTTTTGTATCGGAACAATTATCATTCACCCTGCATACAGGTTCAGTTAATAAACTAGGTTCGTGTTCGGAATTACCGTGTATGTATACACAACGCGAATAGGAGAGTGTACTTTAATAACGCCGGCTAAAATAAAGCATAACGCAATCCTAAAGGATAAATCAATATTATCAACGGTAAACATAGGGGAATTTGAGAACGTAGAAATTCGTAATTATTCGGAATTGTGAACTCGTTTTTCATCAACATGACACTAAAAAATTAACTGAAACTATTATTCACTAGGATTAGAGTGAAAATGTGCTTCGCAGTGCAATAAACTTTAAATGATGATTCTAAAACCACGCAAGTAGCTTTATAATCCAGCTAAAAGCATTGAAGAATTCGCACAACTTAATGCGATGGGTCTTTGAACAATTTATCGTCGAATAAAATCGATGAGCTAAGCAATTACGATTCACATAGTAGATCAAAAGTATTTGTACTAAAACGAATCACTCTGTAGATAAATGTTATTCACTAAGCAAACAAAACCTGGTGATACAACCAGAGTGTAGAATTCGTTTAAAATCACCAATTGAAACGTACCAAAAAGAACAACATAGTATCACCATACCGTAGCTTTACTGATTGTACCACAATGTAAACTACTATGACGCGCCCACTAATTGGCCTTGTTTATTGACTGTTACGTACACGTAAACAAGCAATAAAAATGTACAAACAAATCAACTTAAGATTTATGGCCAATTTAAATAACCGTTTCGTGGCTTCCAAAAAGCCGCACAGCTGGTTAGTAATATTATCTGCCCTACGGGTCTGCCTGCTACCTGCTACTGTCTACTGCGGCCGCCTAAGAGTTTTCTGCTAGCCTATATTTTCTGTGAGGTTGAACGACCTTTCGGAGAATTCGCTATAATTAATAATACTTTGATTATGGCTCGTGATCGCTGTGAATAGGAAACTACGTCGTGATAACCCGTTCTCTTGGTGCGAGCAGTAAAATCTTGAATGAACAAAGGAGCGGATTACATTAATAAAACGCACGCAAGTTAGTTTTAATTAATCATTAATCAAAAACTCCTGATATCTGCCTCTGTGGGGCCAGATATCGTGAGCGTAAAACCCTTGCGTTTGAAATCAATACACTTAAACAAAAATTACGATTTTCAGAAAGTACAGTATAACTCGCTTAACAGATTTCACTTTCGAACATCGGCGCGATCTACTTCCTTTCGATTCACACCGTTGGTAGTTTAATGTCTACACAGATATTTGTTGGAGAGCTCTGCTCGTTAATTAGATTAATAATTAATTGAATTTCAACTTAACTCGAGTCTTGGTACAAGTGTTCGTCACTTCTGATCGTATTCAAAGACTTGTTCTGGTTAATAAACCAACGCACAATGTATCACATTGGGACTACAGTATACTTAATTAATGGAGTTAATTATTGAATTAATCAGATGTTTTGGAGAAGTATGTGATGCAAAATGCCGCCTTCAGCGATCAATTTGCAAGTAAATCAGTAGCAATCACCTGTTTTTCAGGGACTCCCGTGGGAGGTGTTGGGTACCTATCTCTAGCTAACCTGATTAATACGGTGGAGTGTAGTGAGCCGAACTTCTTCTACTCCTCCACCAGAGCGTTAATTAATTGCTTTGAGGGCAGTACTCTCTACTCACTTGCCTGTTTTCCAGGACCCTCTGTCTGTCGCTCTTTCGCCGTCTAACCTAGCTAATTAATTTATAGCGCAAGAAATTAGTTTGACTGTTTTTGCACTCCACTATGGGTGGTTTTGGCATTGCAGTCTCTAGGCAATCGCTTCTAATTAACCGACAATCTCTCGGCAAAGACCACAGTTTGACCCACACACATATACAGGGTGTGAAAGAAACTTTGTTAAGAAGATGGCTAGGAATAAGTAGTTCGAATTGTTTGGTTTCGTGATTCCACGAAATTCGTAATGCCAATTAATGGTCTTGATTTCTGAGTTAGATTCTTAGTTAGATTGTGCTGGCACACGTGATTCCGGCGGCAGATATAACTTGCCTCACACCAGTGATTGAGATTGGTGACTTTCCTGTACGAATCGAAAAACAACCGTTAGTGTTTCCAACTTGCCGGAGAAAATCCCCAAGGGTAGAATGATTTCTAAAAGTACACTGTATTGAATCCTCAGGTAGATGCGGGAAATAGTTAATTGCTGTTGGTTGATTAAATTACAGAATTGGTCTAATGACTAAAGAAACAATGACCAATAAAATTTTCTAAGATGAAGGTCCCTAATGAGTTTTCACTGTTTCATTTTGATTAAAACACTCGCGTCGCGACGCACGCGTTTGTTTTTTAATTGCCCTTCTTCACACACTGTATTTACCGGACCGAAATAATGATTTAACTATAAATGAATAAGACTACAAGCGCTTAAGGAAAAACACAACCAAGCCAAATTCGAATTGAACTCGACCGTTCTCGTTAAAGCGTCAATGCTATCTGTTAGGTTCTTCCCGTCCCGTATTTACAAGAAAACAATTAAAACACATCCCCGGACTTTACAGCGAAATTCTGAAATCACTTCGACCATTGATTTGAATTCACAAACACCTATAAATTATGCGCTCCAAACTGTCATAAGGAATGCATCTGTCCCACGATGTCTGCGATTTGTTTTCTCTACCTTCATTTCAAAAGCCTCTTGACTTGACACAGACTTATGACACTAGACTTGGAAAAGAAACAGACAAAAACAAAACACTTAAAGCCATAAAAATTAAGTTCCCACGTATTAATTGAAACAAACGAGGCTGTACCTTAGAAAATTTTTATATTCAAATCGATACGGAAATCTCAGGTTGCAGAGATAAAATTCCGACGTGAGTTAGAAATGTGTCGAGTATGGAGTTACGCGGGAAAAAAACTTCGCTCTTATCGCAACTGACGCCGACAGAAACCGATGAATCAGCAAGTCAGTACTTTTCTTGCAGAATCATCAATTGTAGTAACTACGACTTACGTCTCTTTTGGTTTGCCAGAATTTTGGGTAAGATAAGTGAGAAATTTAGTAAAGGTATTTGTTTTCAATGCTTTCTCCAAAGTCAATTGCTTTTTGCAACCCCTTTCCGTACCGCCCTTACAAAATGTTTAGGAATTCTTTTTATTTATGTTCAGTTATTTAATAAGGTGTTTATTTTTAATCAGGAAATTAGTTTTCGAAAACAAGAAAACTTCTTACATTAACAAAGCAAAGAATTTCAATTATACGTTCCGTTTGTGCTTTATGAGTACTAACTCGAATGCATTATATTTCATATAAAGGGCACTAGCAGTTATTCTGGCACAAAAGGAGGAATCTTTCCGAAGCCGGCGAACCGTGCAGCACTACAACAAATTAATCAAAGTGGAAAATAATCATGCAGTTTGTAGGCACGCGAGATGAAACCGCAAATTTTCGCCGTTTAAACGGAACAACGCCCTTACGAACGCATATATTATTCAGATCGTTTCAAACGGAATTTAATAATGCATGTAGCTAAAGGCGGGTTTATGCTCGTACGCAGAATGTCGTGTTGCAGAATTCAACGGGTGCGTAGAAGTATGTACCTACCACTGATAAAAATGGTAGTAAAATTACATCATTTTACATCAAAATTTTATGTTATTTTACTATTATTAAGTAATCCTACATATAATTCTCTGTAATATTAAAAATTTATTTGAAATAACATTGAATTTTAATGTAAAAATGATGTAATTTTACTACGATTTTTATCTGTGTATGCGACCGTTCTAGCTGGTACGCAGAAATTTGTGACGCAGCTGGCAGCACGTTTCACTAGATATCGGTGACGCAGAAGTTCGCAGCTATTCAACTTTGTACGTACGTTTACGTTGTCGTACCTATACATAACCTAAACAATGGCACAGCCATTATTAGCTGTGAATGAGTTTGGACTAATTAATTTAATTAGTTTAAGGCCAGAGGTGTGGGATACTAACAGTGTCCAATTTAGAAATAAAAATGTAAAATCTGCGGCATGTCCATCTTAACCTCTCAACGCTGAGTGCGTAAAACTGCGTACGAACGAGAACCCGCAATGATTTTCTATTCACGAACAATGAAACATACAGCCGAGTACAACATCAAAACGCACGTGCTTCTGCGTCACTTATATCTGCGTACGAACATAAACCCGCCTTAAGCCGGGTAGATATCTCTTGCGGTTGAGTACTAGTTTTATATGTACGTACGAGGTGACAGACTTGACGATAACGTTTCTAACTATGCCATAAGGGATGAGTTTTCATAGCCGGATCTAGGGAGTAAGAATCCTCTTAGCAGTAAACAGTTCCTGCAATTTATCACAACCTTTTACTAGAAAGCGCAGTTTTATGATTACAAAAACCTGCATACTTCTTGTATATCTGGAATAAACTTGACTCTTGACTCACATTCATTGTGCGCCAAGAGGCCTATTGTTTATGAGAGCAATTGATTCAGCACCTAAGGGGGGCGACCTAGTTTCGACACGTTTCCAGAAGTGCCTCATTAAAACACGGAAGGCCGGTGTGGAGAAAAAAAAAGGAAATTGTAAATTAAAAACTGCACAAACATGTCCCGACGGAAAAGCGACAGAAAAGTTCTCGTTGGTTCTTATGGCGATAATCCGGAGGGCCTAATAAAATATTCAATTCGTAATAAGACACGCTAGTGAACTGTGGCGATGTTAATGTTGTATCACGTGATCTTTTCAATTTTTGATTAGGACCTCCGATGGGAAAACAAAGACTCTTACAGAATTTATTCCAGAACAACATAGTTCTAAGAAGTTTCCTAAAAATTTATAGTTTCTGGGGTGGATTTTAAACACTGGCTCCAAAATCTCTCCTTAAATAGGCACGACCCTCTAACATCGACATTTTCGGATTCTTAAAATGGAAATATCTCAAAAACTGAGCTTTTTGGTAGTCTCTGTGTGAATCGGTGGTGTAAAGTAATTGTTTATTCATAGCATTGTATGTACATAATTTTTACATTAAAAATCGTTAATGGAAGCTCTAAAACATATATTTGCCTGGCACGAATTAGTTTTAGTAGTTGAATTAATTAATGCACTCCATTGATGGCTACCATTCACCACAAAATTGGAAATTCCCGATAATTAACGAAACACGCAAATCGCCAGAACTAAATCGGTCACGCCACACAAACAAACAAAAACGGCCCGCGTGGTGAACGAAATTTGTCAAAACTGTCAACGCTAATAACTTCACACATAAATTACTTGTGAAAACGAATGTAAACTGAAAAGAGCCCCCTTTCTTAGCCTTAATGCCCATACATAATCACCAGGGTTTTCCACCAGTCCCGATTAAACCCCATTCCATGAAAGAGATCAGTCCGAAAAAATTTATTAATTAATACATCGCACAGTAATACCAGAGATTTTAATTAAAATTCCATTCCCGCCAAATGAAAAGTCGTTAATTTTATTTATTGGCGCATTTTTTAAATTGAAACGTCAAAAATTAAAGTCCCTGCGACGTCGAACACCTGGTCGACAGAATTATGGGAACTAATACAATCCGCCGTTATTTATCGCCCTGTGGAAATAAAACCGCATGGCTGCTCAAAAACGGTGGGCGAAGGCCCCGATTTCCGGGCTTAATTTAGCATCTTGCTCTTCGGGAAAGATTAAGAGACCGTTCGATGCGTCCCGAGGGGATGATCAACTGCGGGCTCTATCAACCCACTTATCATGCGGTAAAGGATAACTGCTGCGCTTAAAAATGTAATTGTAAGGAATTAAATTACTTCGACCTATTTTAGCTACAGAGGGAAGCTATAGAAACCAAATCATATTTTTATTGAAATACAAATAAGAAAAGTAGTTGTAAAAATAGTGGGTGTGCCAAAAATATTGTCACCTGCTTAAATTTTACGCTAATTCGATAATTGGCACCGAACAAACCCTAAGAAAGCTTTGAAATAAACAACAGCAAAGGAAAGAGAAAACGTTCAGTGAAAATTTTTGAAAGCAAGAGAATGACGAACAACACTAGCCCAGTAAGTTGAATACAAAAAATATTCTGGTCTATTCTTTTGAATATCATTATTTACATTACATTATTTTACATTTGAATATGTGAGAAATTTGAAGCTTCATAATCTTTTCCTTCGTGATGTCTCTTTTAGGCCCGATTTTACAAACGTCGGATAAACTTAGTATAATAGTATTCTTGAAATAACGATGATATAGATATGAAGGAAGATTAAAAGATATTCAGCGAATAGTCATACTGTCCTTGTTCTATGTTTTGTTATTTTTCCGTTAAGTACATACAGGCTGTTTTTTAACTTCATGAAAAAATGAAACCGGTGAAAGTTGCCATTAAAAGTGATAGAATGAAGCAGTTTTTGTTTAACAATTGATTAATAAATATTAGAGATAATATTCGGCGAACGATGAAACAGTTTTATAGTCCCTGGTTTATTTTTATTACGTAATTACCTAATCGGAAAAGTATGCTGGTGTGTCAGGATCAGCTGTTAAAGTGGGTCAGTTACTCAGTTCTCAACCGCACTTCGTCCCAGGTAACAGCGTTGAAAATATGGCCGAATTTTCCAATAGTGTTATTGTGGACATTAATTTACGACGAATGTGGTCAAAATGCGTTGGATGCAAGACGTTTGTATGCACAGCCAGCGTAACCGAGATCGCCCTTTGTCAAATAGCAGATCCTTTGTGTCAGTTGTGCAGTTTGTTGTTTGGCAAATTATTCGTGAGGAACAATCACCCGTTCCATTTTCAAAGAGTGCAAACTCTGATGCCCGCAGATTAACTCCAACGCGTGCGATTTTGTCGGTGGTTACTCCGGGAACAGGCGGACAATCCAAACTTTGTTAATAACATTATCTTCACCGACGAATCAATGTTTACAAGGGATAGTATATTTAATTTTCACAACATGCATGTGTGGCCAGGTATGTTAAACGGCACTTTAAACGGTATATTTACGTCTCGCGCAGGGTGGGAACTTCGAACACTTTTTCTGGGTGAAGGTCACCGTCCGTCTAGCAGTTCTAAACATTTCACAAGGAATTACCGGATGCTGGTATGAATTTTTTTATTTTTTTTTTTTCGTTTTAATTTTGGTGCACTCGTGAGAATATCTGTTACTAAATACGCTATTAATTCTGTAACTGTCCGTTTGTAACTTTCGGGGTGGTCTGTAGCTGCTGATCTTTGCTCTGCTTGACGTCGGTTCGGCGGTTCGGGTTTGCTCGTCGGTGTCCAGGTCCAGAAATAAAACCGTCGATCACTTAGCAAATACAGCTTTTATTTACAAAATAGTTCAAATTTACACGTATTCACAGATTAGAATGTTTTTTACTCCGGTAACAAAACTTAAGGGCTGGTAAACGAAATGATAAACTTCCGGACGGTATTTTTCGGTGGCGGCAATATACGGTGTGTCTTAAGGACACTAATCAACGGTAAAATGCGGTGTGTCTTAAGGACATTAAACGACAACTAATCACCACGCAAACTGCGCGTATGTTCTGGTTTCCGCTCCGGGAATCGGATCAGGGTTACGGTCAAGAGTGAAACTCCCACTCCAGGATCAGGATGTGCGAAACGCCCACACCAGGTAAAAAAGAGTGAAACTCCCACTCTAGGATCAGGATGTGCGAAACGCCCGCACCAGGTATGAAGGAGTGAAACTCCCACTCTAGGATCAGGATGCACTAAACGCCCTTGCCGGGTATGAAAGAGTGAAACTCCCACTCTAGGATCAGGATGTGCGGAACGCCCGCACTAGGTAAGAAAGAGTGAAACTCCCACTCTTGAATTAGGATGCACGAAGCGCCCGTGCCGGGTACGAAAGAGCGGCGGGATAAAAAAAAAGGATAAGCGGTTGCAGGTAACACGAACGCAGCACGTTAGAGTCGAAGCACCGGCGGAAAGATGAGTCAGTGAGCGACTACCTAAAGCTTGTTCACAGCGCACTTATAAAGGCTTGCGGGTGGTGGGGAGCCCTACTCTTTCGGAACTGCCACCTAAATTAAACCTTATTCCGCGCAAACAAAACGAAATCCTAACTATTATTTACAATTCTAACTAAATATTATGTACAAAAATCATTAAATGAACATCAAAAATTCTAAATACTTAGTAATGGAGTGTCACTTCGTTACAGTTTTTTTGCACAAACTTGAAGAACACCCTGTAGAAGAAAGTGTCCGTTAAAACGCATTTCGTTTCAATATGGCTGCCAAAACAGTAGATGACCTCGCGGCGCCCCTGTCCATGCCGTGGATCCTTCCCGTTCGAAATTATTGATTTACTTGGAAAGCCTGCTTAGATTTCTCGTTGCGCGCATAATCACATTCCATCGGCCAGTACTTTATTAACCACTCTAGGGTTACAGCGTTTTATTTTTCTGACTGGAAGCCATTGTGTACTTTCCTCAAAATGTATTGTGTGTGAGAAATCTAAACGGTATGATGTAATCCGTGTTTTAAAAAACGCACCCTGAGTGATACTATTATGCTTTTCTAAGCCTGATAACCTACAGGTAGGCAGGTAACTAATTCAATCGTATTCTGTGCACAGTTTAGGTCGTAACGTTGTTTTTAATTCTTTTAATTAGACTTGTTTGGAGCTACCTGGCTGGTTCTATCGTAAAGCCGCGGTATAAAACTCTGATGGCGTCATTGAGATCCAACCCCGGTCGATTGAACTAGAGTTCGATAATCCTGCTGTTTGGCTTCGTCTTCAGAAGAAAGAGTCTACTCTCGTGGACGCGAGATGACATATTGACCCTACCCTCCCAGACGTTGATATTCGGACGACTTCTTCGACTCTAGTATAGTTGGGGCGAAGATACTTTGGAAGACTTAAGGACGAATTCTTTTGATTTATTCACAATAATATTAATATGATGAATCGACGCGTGGAGATCGAGTTGTTTACGTTTGATATTTATTTTGTTTGTGAGCGAAAAGCGGATCCGTGCTTCGTGTTTTAATTTCACTTATCGTGTTATGTTTGTTTATATTTATCGTTCATTTAATTTAGTCCTGCGGTGGATTTGTTTTGTTACAAGTTTAACAGTTGCACAAATAAAGAGAAGTTTGTAATAACTGGGACCCTCTTCACTTTGGGGTTACGTATGACCTCGACCTGTCACATTGAGTTAGCCGGCAATTGTGACGTCATTAGATTGCCCGCCCATAATTTACAGCTTTCATGTAGATAGCAGTTTGTAAAACTGGGACTTAAAGTACCACAATTGTAAATTTTAGATTTCTGCCATTGTGCAATAATACGATACACAATAATACGAAAGATTTTGACTCAGTTAAGATAAGGAATAAGCGGACACATTCTATTTCCCGTGTTATTTGGAGATGTGTAATCTCCTTGACATCTGCACACAGCGAGAGGCATTTAAGCTTTCTTTACATCGCTTCGCGACGCTGGCTTCTGAAAAGAGACTGCGTCTACTGGCCCTTGCAAACGGGAAAAGCAATCGCAATGTCAGATGCTCAATGTCAAAACTCAAAAAGCAAAAAATTATCTGTAAGAGGAAAAGTTAAGAAATTATTATCAGCATCAATTTATTAAATTTAACCGTTGTGGTTTGCTTAAGACTGATTCCATTTAAAAGCGTGAAATATACCGATTGTTAATGAAATTGAATCAGCCAAAAGCACACACAAACACAGAAAAAATACTCCTCTTACTGGACCAGGACTGGAATTTAGCAAATAAGAGATTATTTAGTTAGGAATTCCTTGCCGAAGTACGTTTGGTCGCCAGAAAATAATTATGTCCTAGAACGTCGTTTTGTTATCATTTTACAAGAACTGCACATTTTTCTGTATTTATCTATATTAACTTCTCTATTTGCCAATATGTCTACTGAATGATTTTTCTTTATTTTTTAGTAAACTTCGGTCTTCTACAGTATACAGTTCATATAAAAAAATACAGTACAGTAGAGTACAACACAGCGATAATAATAAATTGTCACGTCGCCATCTAGCTTCTCGTGATTCTAGAAGTTTCGAGGCGCGCTTCAGATTACTACTAGAATTGTATGCAATGTTTGCGATAAAAAAATAGAATCGCTTTTCTGAAGGTTGCAGAGGCCAGCAGCGAAGATTGACAGCGACGTCTAGCAGTCGGCTACTGAATGAAATAAAAGAAATAAATATAAAGCCCTGCAGACAAGCACATATTTTCGAGACAAGTTGATACTTGCAAAGGTTACCGCACTGTTTTCATTTTTAATTTCAGTTTACTTTCCTGAAGGTATCTTTTTGTCGAAGAGGCTAGCGGTGACGGTTGGTATCGACGTCTGGCAGTCGGCTGCTGAATGAAATTCAATTTTAAAAAAGCATTACTCTGTTGTAATTAAAGTTTAACTGTTTAGTAATGATTTATGCATGTTGTATAGATAGACAATCAAGCAATGTACGGTTAATAGAGAATCTGGTAGAAAAGTTAAATAACTTCAGATATAATCGACTTGTTAATATATACCACACCTGTCCTTGTACTAAAAAACGAACATGAATTTCACACAACAAGCGCCGTCGCTGATGAGAACTGACACAAAAGCAGTTTCCAGTTACGTATTCTTTGTTCAGGCATGAGAAACTCCCAACAAAAGTCCGTTGTGAAACGCGAACGTTCGTCATGCATCCATCATTTCAGTTACAACACCACCACGGTGATTCCTTGCGCATCACCTAAACTCGTCGTTCGCTCGAAACTGGATCATCCCTTTTCGTCGAGGGACGGCGGAGCCGGGGGTGTGGGTGGCTTTCATGTTTTAATTCGGATTCGGCGCTTCGATGTTACGGGTTATAAATTCTTATGGCTTCGCAAAGTGTACAACCCGCGGCAGACTTTATTGTTTAACCTTTAATTCGGCGACCGATGGGAAGGAGGAATGGACCGTAATTCGCCCTGAATTATTTGACATTTCCTAACAATATACTCAACCGAGTATAGACAATTATATATAAGCTAAAGTAATTAAACATAAAAGAATCATTTAAGTAAGTATTAATCGTTGACTGATATTAGACAGACACCCTATATGTTTTCAAGTTGTTTTTCTCAGTCGGTCATGTTCTTAGAAAATTCATAATTCTTTCAGTATTTATTTTAGGCTGACATCTGCAAGCAAAATAATAAAGAAGAAATATAATAAGCGCCTTATGGCATTACCGGAGTTGCTGATTGTTATTTACACCCCAATCTCCCCAATTATGTACGTGACGCTACCACCGGGAAAGTAAGTGGATAAATAATTAAATACAGATAGCGAGACACTGCGCAGTTTCTATTATTTATTTTATATTTGGACCGAGGTAAGGGTGAAATTGGAACCGAAACGAAGAGACAGAGATAAAACATCTCCCTCAGTTGTTTATTGTTAACCCAACTCGGAGCTCAAATGTAATCGAAATGTAATCCGTCTGGGGGTTTTTATTAGTTTAGAACTAACTCATTAATGCTGCGGGGCGTCAGAAGCCCCATTAAATATATTACCCATAAAAAGTTCTTATATTATGGAATAAGATTACCGCAGAACGAGCAAAAGCTTTCGAGGTAAAACCCGGTCGGTTTTAAAAGTTTTTCTGCGAGGAGACACACTAACTGCCGTAATGTTTCTAAATATTTAAACATTTAAAGAGGTCTGAGCGTTTTAACTAGAACTTAGGAAATTTACGGCGGAACTTCTTTAATAACAGTAGTACCTGCAGTTTCGTCTCGTTCTAAGAAGTTTCCCACTGTAAAGACGAAAATTTTATGGCGCGGATCATAAAGCAAAATGTATCAGGCCATGCTTCATTAAGAAAATACATTTTCAAAAACACTAAAATAAATGTGTACATTTTATTTGCACATCGAGGAATATTTTTCGAATCTATTTAAATTCCCAAATGACAGGACGTACATGTTTCCAAGAGCGTGGATGGAACATCAAAGACGAAAATGTTATAACAACTTAAAGTCTGCAACAAATACTTGCTTAAGGCACAAGGAAATAAAGTAATTGTCAAATTGGAATCGACTCGATTTGAGTCCAACACGAATCAGCTCGGTGAATCTACAGCTGATTCTAGATCTAGGAATAGAACTAATGCTTGAACTAAAAGCCTGAATAGAAAGAAAGAGAACAGATTCGTTAGCGTCCATAATGGCATCAGCCAATTTGCTCAATAGTCGCGTTCAACGGAGAGCAGCTGCTGAGTTGCTTACTCAGCAATCGTTTGTGATTGGTTCACATTAAGGTAATAGCCAATCACAGACGATTGCTAAGTAAGCAACTCAGCAGCTGCTCTCCGTTGAACGCGACTAATAACTACCTGAGATTTGTGGGAATCCCAAGCTTGGGATGGTGCTGAAAATACCCCAAAACTCGCTCGGTGATGTGAATTCTATTCCGGCAGAGCCATTGCTAAATTCTCTTCACTTTAAGAGCAAGAATTTTGTTATCACAATACCACGCAACTGTACACCAGGGGAGCGTAATGAGAATTGAACAAAGGCGCTAACGTAAAGCGGAAGTACGCCGAAATACCACTATGTCATAAGCGATAATGACGCCAAGAGTTTTGAATAAAAGATCCAATACGAAAGCGAGAATTCAAATAGACGTTTTCCGGCAAAGGTTAACAGTGTTGTCGGATATTCGGACAACATACAAGGGACGTTGCCAGCTCGCTACAAATGCATCGCGTATTCGCTGCGATGAAATTAACCTGTAACAAACTTTTTCAAGATCTCGAAGATATCACATAGCTAACGATTTTTTTCAGGATCTCAAAGGCTCTATTATAAGACCAACAGTTTATTTCAAGATCTCAAAGGTATTATACATATGAGTTGGCAACTTCTTTTAGGATCTTAAAAGCTGTATAAAGACCACAGCTTTTCAAAGATCATGAAGATATTGTAACTTTTTTCAGAATCTTAAAGGCTCTATAAAGACCACTGCTTTTTCAAGATCTTGAAGATATATGAATTAACAATATCTTAAAAGCTCTATAAAGACCAACAGTTTTTTCAAGATTTTGAAGATATTATACGACTTCTTCTAGTATCTTAAAGGATTTTTTTCAGGATCTCAAAAGCTCTATTATAAGACCAACAGCTTTTTGGTATTATACATATGAGGAAGCAACTTCTTTCAGCATCTTAAAAGCTTTATAAAGACCACAACTTTCTCGAGATCTTGAAGATATTATAATGATTAACGTTTTTCAGTAACTTAAAGGCTCTATAAAGACCCTAGCTTTGTCAAGACCTTGAAGATACATGGGTAGACAATTTTTTCAAGATATTAAAGGCTCTATAAAGACCAACAGTTTTTTCAAGATTTCGAAGATATATGGGTTGGCAACTTCTTTCAGGATCTTAAAAGCTCTATAAGGACTGACGACTTTTTCAAGATCATCACATAAATTTATCACATAAATTTTCAACTAAAAAAAAAAACCTATTTTAATTATTAAATTTTATAATAATATTTGCAGAGAATCTTAATTAAAAATTTAAATAAAAATGTGTTAAAATAAGCGTATTTAATAGCTAAATATTTAAACAATGAATTGTCTGAACTTTCAAACTCAATTTTCGCGTTGCTACAGGAACGTCAAGTTATTTTGCGGAAACTAATTATTCAATATCACGAACAGAACGCCGAACGAAAACAAGAGAAAAGTGGAACTTTTAGTTGTACACATATATTTCACCGAGTGTAAATTCAGTTTCAAAAGTTCGAGTATCCCGGCCGAGACGAATGGATGTTGATTTTGTAAATGGAAGAACCGTGTCAAGTGGAGCAGGCCCGTATTCGGCGCCGCAAAAAACAATTACCGCCCGTTTTTAATTGAGTTTCGAGTTCTGGCCCGCCGAACGCACCCCATAGCTCACTACTCGCTCACTGTCAAAACTGTTTTTAAATTAATTATTTCACATTTAAATGGGGGCGTCGGCGCGCGCTTTTTCCACTTACCGGAGAGCCCGCCCGGGAATTATTTTCATTTGGTCGCCTATCCGGGAACGTGTGATTAATGGACGAATGAATGCTTTCTGTCTGAACGCTACCCCGAAGGTAATTTTTATGTTTACGTTGCCCCTACATACCTAATTGTTTTGTGTTTTTGTAAAGACATATTTAAATGTCGTACACATTATTTGGAACATCCATTAATACGTTCACATTATTTGTTGAAATGTAGTAAACAATATAAAAACGTTCTTATTTTTAATTGACCGAAAAGAATTTGATTTCTGGGAGAATATCGTTTCGTTCGTCCTCCAGTCGAATGAAAGAAAACAGCCCTTAATTCAGCTCTGGGTTAAATAGATCGTAGATAGAAATCCCCGACGTTAAATAAAATTACCATTATTGCGTTTTCTTTTAATTCCTCCGATCTCATGTTTCGGAATTGCGCCCGCCGAGTCAGGGAATTTTAAACAGATCTCCGGATGAACGGCCGGGCTCGGGATCACGTCAGGGACACCCCAGATAGCCATCTTTAATTAAGTTAATTAACACATTTTTGCTGCGGATGGCTCGTGTGCTTGCTGTTACAGTTCGAGAAGTGCTCGGAAATATCTGTACGTCCAATTCGCTTGAATATGTTCAGATGTAGTGAATGTGAAAATTTTTCTCAAAATGATTTTATTCATCTTGGAATTTATTTCCTGCATTCGGCTCACTTTAACTTATCTTTTTTTTTTCGTGTAGAGATTATTTTAATTTTAAGGCAACAGTATATTTTAGGCTATTTATTAAAATAATTACGTGGTTAATTAAGTTTTAATCCTTACCGAGGCTGACACCATTCCGAGTAGCCTTAAATCGGCAAGTTAAGAAAATTCTGCTTCTTCAGCAAGTGGAGACGAGTTATGATTCCACAAATTTGTTATAAAAATCCTTTACCTATAGATTTTTTCTTAATAAGTAAAGGGATACGGAAAAAAGAAAGAGATATAGAAGTTAGAAGAGGTGCAGAGATTGGAAGCGACCACTTTTTAGTTGTAATGAAATTTATAAAGGAAGGAGATAAAGTTGAAACGAAGAAAAGAAAAAATGGTGATTAAGAAAATTAGATCTCACAAACTTAATACAAATAAAATACCAGAAAAATTTATAAGAAAAGTAGATGAAACATTTAGTGAAAATAAAAAAGGAGGAAATATGGAAAAAAGAAGGGAAAGATATAAAAATAAAATAACAGCTGCGGCAGAACAAACCTGACGGGCTACAAATACAGTAAATAGAAATAACAAAAAGAAAAATGGTGGAATGACAAAGTAAAGAAGAGTGGAAAAACTATGAAGACTGTAAAAACGAAAGATCAAACGTAAAAAGAATAATTAAAGAAGAGAAACAAAATAGTTGGAAGGAATTTGGAAATAAAATGAAGACGCAGCATATAATGAAAATTAGAAATTATTTTGTGGATCAATACGTAGCATGAGAAAAAATAAAGTGGAGACTATAAAAAATATCAAGGACAAAGAAGGAAATGTAATTGTAGAGGAAGAGGATTGTGGAGAGATGAAGCCAATACAACAAAGAACTTTTAGAAGGAAAAGACATAAAAACTCAAGAACAAATCACCCAGATAGATAGATCAAGAAGAAACAGAAGAAAATACAACCACAAAAAAAAATTAAAGATGCGATAACAGAGTTATATATATGTAAGCTTTTACAGGCCTGTTAGGCCCATTGCTTGATGAACTCGTTCCATTTCTTCCTATCTTTTGCCAGCGTCCTTCAGTTTTTTTGTCCTTTCTCTTTCACGTCCTCCATAACGGCCTCTCTCCATTTCCTTCTTGGTCTGCCCTTCCTTCTCTTGCCTTCCGGATCCTTCCACCCTATATCCTTTATTAATCTATCGTCTTCCAATCTTTCAAGATGACCCAACCACTGAAGACGTCTCATCTTTATAAATTGCGTTATTGGGGCTTCCCCGTATAGCCTATATATATCTTCATTTGTTCGTCTCTTCCACCCTTCTTCCGTTGACCTCCCACCAAATATCTTTCTTAGGATCCTTCTTTCCCAGATTTCTAGTCTTTCTTGATCTTTTCTTGTCATTGTCCACAATTCGCAGCCGTATGTCAGCGTTGGTCTTATTACAGCTTTATATAATCTTAATTTAGTTCTCCTTGAAATTCCTTTTGCTTTAATGATTTTATTTAGTCCTCCTACACATCTGTTGGTCTTTACCAGCCTTAAGTCAATTTCTACCGTTTCATTACACTTTGCATCTACTAATATTCCAAGGTACATGTAGTTTTCTGTCTCTTCAAAAGTCAGCGTCTCTCTTTCAATTTGAATTGTCAGTGTTTCTTTTGATACTCCTTCCTTACCTTTTTTGATGTGCATGTATTTGCTTTTTTCTCTATTTACCTGCAGTCCCATATCCTTTGCTATTTGTATGAAAGCCTGTGCTACCGCTTGTAGTTCTTTTTTATTTCTTGCCATTAATAAAACATCGTCCGCGTATGCCAGGCACTGATGACTTCTGGTGAAAAGTGTTCCTCCGCGGTTTACATTTGCTGCTCTTATTGCCTTTTCTAATATTATATTAAATAAAATTGTGGACAGCGGGTCTCCTTGACGTAGCCCTCTCTGTACTTGGAATTCCGCAGACATTTTTCCATTTATCCTTACCACACACGTGGCCTTCTTCAGTCAATAACAGAGTTAAAAGTGGTAAAAGCGACAGGATATAATAAGATATCGGCGGAAATGATGAAAACATAATCAGAATATGCTCTGAATGAGCTTCGAAACATAATTAATGCAGGTTATACAAACGGAGAAACACCAAATGAATGGAGAGTTGACATAATATAATGCAAGAATCCTAGATGGGCGACAACAAATAGAAACAAAGCTAGAAAATAGCCAATTTGGATTTACACCAAACCGCGGAGTGAATGATCGTCAAGACAGATAGCGGAGAAAGCAATAAGGGATGGAAGAAGTGTGCATATCTGTTTCGTCAATCGACCAAGTCGGGAAAGAGGACACGTGGATAACTTTAGAAAAGAGAAACGTATCGAAGGGTCTAATAATAAAATCTCTATATACGAAGAAGAAGAGTTATGTTAGAATAAGACATGAGCAATCAGAACTGTTTGAAACTCTCCGTGGAATAAAACAGTGTTCAAACCTACGAAGTTGGATATTGGAGCATGCAAAAAATAACTATTTTGAAAATATGCTATGCGGACGACATGATATTTGCTAGGGATGAAAAAATTCTTAACGAAAATCTCGAACAACCTTAGAGAAATTTGGTTATAAAAATAAATCAAAGAAAAAGGAAGCGATGATAATAGTAAAACAATCACAACAACATATTATACAATTGAAAGCAGAAAACCTGCAGCAAATATATATATATATATAGAAAACGGCCGCGGAATCAACTATAAATGACCATAACTTGTTATTGGAGCATTCCACACCAGAATTTCTTGCAAAATATGAAATAAAAATTCGAATATTTAGGATCTGTAATTACACAAGAAGGAAAAGTGGACGAAGAAATTAGAAAAAGAATAGCAAAAGGTGGCAGCATCAAACATACTTTCTTAGGGAAGAAACAAATACCCAAAGAAGCAAGAGTTGAAATACATAAAAAAAAGTAGTGAGCCCGACGCGACGCTGACATATGCTTTAGAAACTTTAACAATAACAGAGAAGCACAAAAAGAAACTAGAAGCCATCAAGATGAGATTCTTAAGAAAAATAGGACATAAAACGAGAATGGACAAAATGAAAAATATAACATACCGGAGGAAACTTAAAAATGAAATCAATAGATAGCAAAATAGAAGAAGGAATATTAAGATGGTTTAAACAAGCGTTGAACAGAAAAGGAATGAAATTGGAGTAGATGAAAAATATGGTACAAGACAGAAGCTAATGGAGAAATATATGGAAGGCACCTACGAGAGGCAACTCAACTCCACTCAACGCCCTACACCCAACAGGGTAGATAGGCTTATGGATTAAGTAAGTATAAAAATTTAAGTAAGTCGTGAGCGAAACATCTTAGAAATTAAAACTGAAGTGTCCCAAAAATGTGGATTTCGTGAAGATAAACAGATTCAATGTTTGGTGAGCTAAAATCAATTAATCTACTAAGAATTTGGAAAGACAAAAGCTTTAAATGTGGTACAGAATACCGATTATTCACCCTTCGAGTTAATTTTTGATTTTATCCTTTGTATTTCCCTTGTCTTATCTATTTTAACTTCTTTAAATTTTTGAATCTTTTCCTATACCATTTTACCTTTAAAAATTTGTATCCTGTAAACTAAAATAGAGAAATTAAAAATATCGGTGCTCAGATAAGCACTTGAACAAGAGAGAAGAATAAATGAAAATTTTTTCAGGGGATGATAACTCCCTTATTATTTACTTTTAGAAAAGAAATTATATAAAGAGGTGACCTTATTTTTTGATGTTCTATTCACCCTGAAAATATCGGGAGACAATTTTGAATCACCCTGTACTTTTATCCTTACGTAAAGAAAGCCTTTTTTTATTTAGAAAAAAAAAAACTAACTGAACATGAACTTCAAAAAGAACATAAATCAAAACTACAGTTTCATTCAACAGAGAGGAATAATTTCACTCTTATCTTGATATTTCAAAAGGCAAACGAAGAAGAAAAAACTATTTTTTAAACTTTGAATAGCAATATTAAATATTAATAACATTTCAGCCAAATTGTTATTTTATTTTATTTAAATAAGTTTGTTTTTTTTTTCATTTTATTTAAATACTTATACATGTATGTAATTCGATTCCTTTTTAATTTTCAAATGTTAGAATAAATTAAGAATTAATAATTTCAAATTATTTTTTTGAAGATACGCAGAAATAACTTTCGAATTTGATTGGTTCCACGTTATCAATTTGAAAATTCGCGCCCAAAATCTGAGATATAAACCTCAGCAGAGATTCAAACCCGGCACATGAAGCTGGACTGTGTTCATAAAAAACCCTTCTAGAGTTACTATCGGCTAATATTCCAGTCTCTCTCGTATAAATGAGTTTATAACGCGTGACCAATATCTTTTCTAATCAAGTGACCTATGGAAAAAAATTATGTCATTGTTTAGTTCATTATTTCAAATGCCATTTGAATTATTTTTATGGCATTCCTATCGTTTTGTATAGGAATGCAATATAAATATTTAATTCAAGTGGCATTTGAAATAATTAGAAAAGATATTGATCACCGATTAGAAAAGATATTGATCACCTATTATATTTTGTTTCTCATCTATGAATCATAGAAAACTAAAGCAGGTGTGGTTTCCATAGCAACAGACACATTTTCTACACCCCACTTAAAAGTGGGACGTAAAAAGTGAGCCCGTTGTCGTGGTAATAATATAAACACAAGACTTCTTGAAACAGATGAGCGAGACGCAAATAAGCAAATAATCGTGATTAAGAAAGATACGATTACACGCCCAAGGAGCACTCGAAGGTATATTTTAAGAACGCAACCCTGTATCTAGCCTTTCCTTTATTACGCCCTAATGAATAGGCCACCCACACATCGGAGAGGAACGTCCGCCACATTCCAGCAAACTTCGCGCATATTGTCGCCGCTTTTGTAGATTTGAGATGAAAGCATCCGAGATTAAAAAAAACAAAACCAAGCGCGAACTTTGAACAGTTTCCTTGTATACAGATGCGCCTAATAATGTAAACGAATTTAGAACTGTGGAATTTTCAAAGTTATTGTGTGTACTCTACAAGGCGAATAGAAATAATTACATTACTTTAAGTAATTCAATTAATTTGAACTCAAATTCGTAACAACTATATTAAAATAACTGTGTAAGTATGATGAAATAATACTCTTTGTATTAAATCGTTTAAAAATAGGCAATTTCTAAAACCCGATCACAAATACTCCCTAAATGAACTCCTTTGTGCCGTACTTATTTAGCAAGTTTCTTAAGATCATTGACATTCTCGGTATGTGGGTATGTTTGTGGCATTACGTCTGTACTGTTTATGTATTTATTGGGAACGTATCTGGGTTTATTGATAGCACATGTCGAGGATTATATTTGTGTTTCATCTGCTTACGTCTTCGAAAATTGTATAGCTTAGAAAACTGCTTTTTAACCCTAATATTACTTTGCATCTTTTAAACTTTCAGCTTTTGTCTTTTACATATGGGTATGTTCTTCACACACTTATTTATTCCACATCGTTTTTAAAAATTGAGATTTTTGTTTACCTTCCTTTTCGAAAGCAATGTGTGGCCTTCCTATAACACGAACAGATTTCGAATCAAGGATGCTGACGTAGCATCAACTTGGACTACTTCGTGCTGTAGCGTTAACTGTGAAATATTATTTGGAATCGAGAAACGGGTCAGCAGCAACTGAGAGGAGAGTTTAACGTCAAGTCTCACGACCGCATCATCGAGTTCCACCTTAATTGATCTGAGTTGGCACATGCCAGAAACGACGGGCTTGCAATTTTGCGCACAACGAACGACGACCTGCATCAGGAAGAACGTAATCGCTAAGCACTCGACGGTACGAAATCGCCAGATCGTAATCTCTGTTTGTTTCTCCGCAAATCGGGGTTTATTGAGTTTGCACAGATGTGTAAGCAGATGTTATTATGCCAAGTGTTTGTTGGCACGTATTTAGGTACATCGAATGTAAATATTTCTTCCGAATGTGCCACCGAGAAAATTTCCTGTTTTCCAAAAAAAATTTAGCTTATGCCTTCTGATATGATATAAGACTAGGGCAACACCAGGCTTTTTTTATTGACCAAACCCAAATTTCCTGTTAAATGAGTACATTCCAGGAAGAGATTTTCCAAGGAAACGACACAATTATTTTCTAATTTGGATCATATGACATCTGAAACATTAACACATTATCAATCAAACTTTCAGATTTGCACCTCATCAGAAGATATTTAAAGAGAAAAAGTAATGGATGATTACTTGAACTGGAAGAATTTTCATCCTTGTGATACTCCTCGTGGTATGCTCTACTACCAAATAGACGACTTGAACTCCTTCCAGCAAATTTACCTGAATCATCTCAAGCTTCAGCAAGAAAGAAACGACTGGCGATACTTGACGGCCCATCCGGAAATTAGGGCCTGCGTCGCCCTCATGACTCAATTAATAGCGACGAAACGTCCTCGAAGTGATGTTCACCACGTCATCGCGAACTATTTCGCACGCCCAAGGGCACAAATCGAGGCAGACGTGAGGGCTTACTTGCAATCCCGAGAAATCAGCACGTGCCCAAGCGTTAATGTAAGCACGATGGGGTCATCAGATCCATCGATGGAGCTATCATCAACGACGTTTGAAGGCATGTTTATCCCCGATGATTCAAAGGTAGAAAATATTTACATGCCGAATCCTCGCAGTGATATGAGCATATTGACGGGATTGGACGATGAAGAAGATAGCGTGGATTCTAACGAAATTAGAAAGCTGATATATCACCAGCTACACAAATACATACCTTCCGAAGGTGACTTATTGGAAGAAAAACTTGTAAAAGTTATTTACTTTAACGACTCACAATCAGAAGGGGACTATACGTATTAACTGTCTGTCATTAAGTTTATTTTTTACTTATTTCTATTAAAGGTTTAAGAGTAAATACAGTATTGGTTTCGCTAAACTATTGATTGTCCGGATTTCTTATATGACTTTTATTACTTTTTAGTTCGAAACTCATTAAAGATAACAACTGCAATGCTCTTAAAGCAACAATGAAACGGCACAGGCCAAAGGTGAATCGAATTTAAAACCCGCATTGTTCCCCGAGACGAACGCAATTTTGTTAATTGCCATCTTCGTTTGCATAAATTGATTGACTCATGTCAAGCGAGCAGTTTACTATTTCACGTTTAATTAAAACTTTGAATAAATTTAATTAACCAATCAAACAACGACGCCGAAGTTTCAGGAGAGCATGACGGGGCTGAAAAAACGGTGCGCACATTATCTCCTTGACAACAAAAGTTTCAGCTACGCTTTAAACGAAGCAACATGATTTCAAGTAGAGTAGCAGAAAGGAAAGTGTTAAAACTGCATATTTCAGTTTATAGAAATATTATAACTTTCAAAATGCGTTGTACACTACGGAGGTGTTTCCCATTAACAGATAACGTGTATGTACAATACACAGAACTGGGAAATAAATTTTATTGAAATCGTAAAACTTATCCGGCGTATTTTATGCGCCGTTTGGTAAGTTTAATGATGAACTCGCAGAATAAAATTTGCGTCGCGAATTTGTCAGACTTATCGGCGAATGCAGTAAATTTTACGTCTTACTTTGACTGTGTAAAGGCGGCTCCACATTACATGGCAAACTAGGCGAATGGCGAACGTTGGTGATGTGTACAGTTTTCCAAACGTTTGTCAAATAATGTGTACGATATTGCTGAATCGCATTTAAGTGTCTCATTTACCGACTTCTATCGGAACGTATACGAATGCAAACGTTGGAAGGAGTTTGACAAATGCTCTACCATACACACTATTCGGCGAACCTTCACACATCACAAACGTTTGGCTAGTTTGCCATGTAATGTAGCGTCGCCTTAATACTATACTTACGCGAGAGGTTTGTCAGCGCAAAAGTTCTGCGGAAAAATCTGGGAATACATTTGCCTTTTTTATTTAATGCGACTATATTTTAAAGACCAAAATTTAAAAATGTATAGGTATGTAGTCGTCTTTCCAAGTCAACACGTATGAGAAAATTTTGTCAATGTCCGTTGATCGGTGAACACCGATAGAATCTTCTTGCTGTCGTTCGCGAAACGACAGATCCAAAAAAAAATTCCGGTACGACCCTCGTATCTTCTTAATTTGATCAAAAACTCATTGTGTATGGAAATGTAGTAGTAACTTGGAAATTACTCTTCACATTCTAAGATAGGCAACAACTTTATTAGTACAAGTTCTCTGCATGATAATCTGAGACAGTGCGGATGACCACACGTAAACTATGGCGCTAGTTCTCTTGGGAATTTCTATTAGATTAGGCGGAAGTACGAGCGGCCGGACGCAGTTCCGTGCGGCAACAACGACAAACAAATCAATAATATCCAGCTGCATCCGGCGTCGAACACTCGTCGAAAATTAAACGATGAATTCCTCTAAACAAGGCGAAAGTAAGCTCGATTGCTTTCCATCTGGAGCGTTCACGTAACCGTAATGGATCGCAAAGAAAAAGCTGCTGCCGCTATCAATAAGTCCGTTTTAATTAAATGCTGCAGTGCGCCGAAGAACTTTTCGCTGCTTTGATCGAAGATTGTGTTAATCAATTTTTTTTTGCGCCGGACATGGGATATAAAAGTCGCCGGTGAACTGGAAGTAATCCGTTACACGAGTTAATGGAAGAAGCTTTTGATGCTTCTCGAATTAAAAGGATTTCTAAACGTTTCAAGTTGCATTAGTAAAAGAAACGGTATTAACCGAAAACTGTTTGACCAGCAAATTGTCAAATCGAGCTAAATTGCTTTCTTTGGCACTAATATCCAATTCCAACGACATCAAAGTTAGTTAACCTGAAATTAAAGCAAAATTCCTTAACAACGACATTGGTGCAACTCAACCTTAAAGTTGAAGGATCAACGTTAAGAGTATGTTTCAAGGTCATGACCAAATCAGCAAGTCGTTTGAATAATTGTAATTGAAAGAGAAAATAAAGGAACAGATCAGAATTAAATCAGAAAGAAAACTGGATTTAAATCGCTCTTTCTTGTGCCACAAACTCAAACTGTCAAGGAAAATATTAATCTTCCTTAGCTTTCTCGTCAAGTTCCTTCGAGGTCCTTCGTGATGTTCTGAAACGCTTCTAAATGCATATACCCCCATCAAATAACGAATTCAATAAAGACCTAAATTAAAAGAAAAAGCAACGAGATAAAGATTCAGTAGAGAGACAGTTGGTACAGTTGATCAATTTAAAATTTTTCCAAAAAACTTTCATAAAAATTTTCAAACAACTGTTTTAGATTAAGATTTATCTGGTCACTGGTCAACAAAATGAAACCGCGTTATTTGAACTGTTCACTGTAAAAAGCTGACGTACTTACTGCTGCGACAAAAATATTAATAGTTCACCTGCATAAGCATCCGCTTAGCACACGACAACTAAATTTAACGATTAACATCGTATTTCACTTTTGGGAACGTGTTCGCTCTATTAAAGCAATTAAAAACTCATCCCGGTAATGCGCAGCTTATTAAGAAATACGAGGGGCATAAAGAAATACGCTATAATTAGAATTAAGGTTTTACTTACTTAAACGAGAAATTATTTACCGAGAGGAAAATGGAAACGCCAAATAAAAACCTAAGCGCCTTAATAAGAAGGTTTAAGAAATTGATTGATGAATAGAATGCAAAGGAGGAAAACAGAAAAATTAGAATCGCCTGTCTTTATACTTTGACATAATAAACACAGGGAAGATTACAACTGAATTTTTTACATCGTGCATACAGGCATAATCCAGTTAAAAAATAATAAACCCGGATTGCGAATCCGAAGTCCGGGGATTTGGGGACAAATCCGGGAGTATTTGACCTCTACGTATACATCGGCTTCAATATCATACGAGTCGTGTTCGTGATGAGTTCAGTATTTAAAATTTTCCAATACAAATAAATACTCCAATAAGGTTTACAAAAATTATTTAATAAACCCATTTAATTTAGTCGATAATAACCTCATCAAAATCGGGAATAGGTACATAATATTCACTTGAGGAACGTCAACTAACCCTTGAAACTTTTGGCTTTTTGTTGAAGAAGTTAAAAATTAAATACCTGAATCAGTTTATTTTTATAAGGACTGTTTACTATTAATAATATATTTAAGCCGGGCTCAGACGACTGGTGCACTTAGCCAATATTTGTTAATTGCGTATACTTGCCATGTCGTGTGAGGGGTTTACTTGTACAATTATTTGTCACTGGTGAGTACTGGTCAATTTTCCATCGTCGTAAGTAAAAATGGCACATGTCAAAGGGATCACAATTACTGTACCATTTGATAAGTCCATACTTGTGACTGTGCTCACACGAGTTGTACATGCATATAATTATGCATTGCTTTGCTACTACTATGCATTCTGTTTCGATAAGCACACAGAAGAAGTTGCGTGTTTTAAAAATACTTTTCTGTTTATTAATGATTATGAAAAATTAAAATGGTGTGGTCACTCTCAAAATATCAAACATTCAAGTTTATTGAAACATTCTGTAGACTTCCACGACTTCTATTCAAAGATAACATTCACAGTTTTCTTTTTTTAATTTTATCTTCTTCTCTAGTTTTAAATAATATCCATTAATTACTACCAAAAAAGCTGCACAGGCGACGATATGTTCAGGATGACCGCTATCCATGATGGTCAACATTCTTCTATCCATATCGCCAACATTGTACAAATTCGCTGTGAGCACCGTTGCTTAACAATGGCCTTAATGAGCTGATACACTTGCCAAATATACCAATATTGATGTATTGGCCAAGTACACCAGTCGTCTGAGTCTGGCTTTATTAAACTCAATAGTCACTTTATTACCAATATTTTATTTATAGAGAAAGGCCACAGAAAATGGGATGAGCATTGTTACGAGGAGAGATTACCTAACAAGAAAAAAAAACATATGATCTTTCAACAGTTGCACACTTTGTAACGAAGTGACCATTCCGTTACTATTTTTGTACATATTAGGTTAAGTTTTGTATATATTAATTAGCATGTATTTTTAGGATGTGCTTGCGCAGTTTAATTTAGGTGGGAACTCCAAGAGAGTGGGGCGCCCCACCACGCGCAAGCCTTTATAAGCGCGCTCGGCGCACGATTCAATGAGTCCTCGGCCGGCTCTTGAGCCGACGGTCGTGGCTCCGCCGCGCTATCAAGCCACCGGACGTGGCTTGAAGTTAGTGACGCGCCGAGTATTCCGAGCCACCGGACGTGGCTGGAATGCAGTTTTTCTCGCGTAGTCATTCATCCGTCGATGTTTTGACTCACACGCATTTAACCATCTGTGCTACGTTCGCGTTACCTACAACCGCTCCTCCTGTTTTATCCTGACCTTTCTCTTACCGAGTGTGGGCGTCTCACACATCCTGATCCTAGAGTGGGTGTCTCACTCTCTCTTACCCGATGCGGGCGTCTCGCATATCCTAGAGTGGGTGTCTCACTCTCCCTTATCCAGTGCGGGTGTCTCGCATATCCTAGAGTGGGTGTCTCACTCTCTCTTACCTGATGCGGGCGTCTCGCATATCCTGACACTGAGTGGGCGTCTCACTCACAACCATACCACCGATCCGATCCCTAGAGCCTGTACCAGAACGTATGCACAGTGCGTTACCGTCCTGCGATTAGTGTCCGTAAGACACCGTTTCCGGAACTACCGTCCTGTAATTAGTGTCCGTAAGACACACCGTTTCCGGAACTACCGTCCTGCGATTAGTGTCCGTAAGACACACCGTTTCCGGAACTACCGTCCTGCGATTAGTGTCCGTAAGACACACCGTTTCCGAAACTACCGTCCTGTAATTAGTGTCCGTAAGACACACCGTTTCCGAAACTACCGTCCTGCGATTAGTGCCCGTAAGGCACAGCTTGTAAAAAGACCTGTAAATATAGACTATGTTTGTAAATAAAGTTGTTGCTAAGTGATCGACGCTTTTATTTCCGCTGAACCCGGACACCGACGAGCACACCCGAACCGACGTCAAGCAGAGCAACGATCGGCAGCAACTCCAGACGACCCGAAAATGACGTACCGTTACATGGCGCCCGAGCAGGGACCGTTTAAAAAAACCGACTCCAGCAACCAGAGTGTACATCAATCCCAGTGACCGATGACACACCGATTCCAGTACTCCAGTGACCAGAGTGTACATCGACTCCAGTGACCGATGACACACCGATTCCAGTGACCGGTAGTACACCGACTCCAGTGACCAGTTCGCGAACTAAGTGACCGTGATAGTGAACTTTGAGACGCTGATGCGGAAATCCGGAAGTTTTACGACTGAAGAACAGATTAACCGTACATATAAAATATGCTCCCGAAATATGTGTTGTATGTACACCGAAGAGAAAGGACTTCGATAAATAAGTTAATCAATCGGACCAGTGAATGCCAAGACATTTTTAAAACTGACCCCCGACGCGAGTTCTTCTGTAAAATCTGAGCGAAAAGTCAAAAGTGCAATTGATTCGACAATTGTAACATACGACCGCAGGTCTCATTGTTGGCATGCAAACAAAGAGGCCTAAATACCGGTAGCCCGCCCACGGCCACAACCGCCAGCACCTCCGTCCCGGGAGGTACCCTTCCCCTGAGGACCGCAATTGCTGATGCGATCCCACCGACCGGACAACCGTTCGACCTATCTTCAGTGCCGCTGGAGAAATGCAAGCCGGGAGAAACAACCGTTTGGATACAGCTGCCAACCCGCCGACTTGTAGAGATGCTCCATTCCTACTGGAATTTCGCTGCACCGAAGAAAGGAGGGGATGTAACGAAGTGACCATTCCGTTACTATTTTTGTACATATTAGGTTAAGTTTTGTATATATTAATTAGCATGTATTTTTAGGATGTGCTTGCGCAGTTTAATTTAGGTGGGAACTCCAAGAGAGTGGGGCGCCCCACCACGCGCAACCTTTATAAAGCGCGCTCGGCGCACGATTTAATGAGTCCTCGGCCGGCTCTTGAGCCGACGGTCGTGGCTCCGCCGCGCTATCAAGCCACCGGACGTGGCTTGAAGTTAGTGACGCGCCGAGTATTCCGAGCCACCGGACGTGGCTGGAATGCAGTTTTTCTCGCGTAGTCATTCATCCGTCGATGTTTTGACTCACACGCATTTAACCATCTGTGCTACGTTCGCGTTACCTACAACCGCTCCTCCTGTTTTATCCTGACCTTTCTCTTACCGAGTGTGGGCGTCTCACACATCCTGATCCTAGAGTGGGTGTCTCACTCTCTCTTACCCGATGCGGGCGTCTCGCATATCCTAGAGTGGGTGTCTCACTCTCCCTTATCCAGTGCGGGTGTCTCGCATATCCTAGAGTGGGTGTCTCACTCTCTCTTACCTGATGCGGGCGTCTCGCATATCCTGACACTGAGTGGGCGTCTCACTCACAACCATACCACCGATCCGATCCCTAGAGCCTGTACCAGAACGTATGCACAGTGCGTTACCGTCCTGCGATTAGTGTCCGTAAGACACCGTTTCCGGAACTACCGTCCTGTAATTAGTGTCCGTAAGACACACCGTTTCCGGAACTACCGTCCTGCGATTAGTGTCCGTAAGACACACCGTTTCCGGAACTACCGTCCTGCGATTAGTGTCCGTAAGACACACCGTTTCCGAAACTACCGTCCTGTAATTAGTGTCCGTAAGACACACCGTTTCCGAAACTACCGTCCTGCGATTAGTGCCCGTAAGGCACAGCTTGTAAAAAGACCTGTAAATATAGACTATGTTTGTAAATAAAGTTGTTGCTAAGTGATCGACGCTTTTATTTCCGCTGAACCCGGACACCGACGAGCACACCCGAACCGACGTCAAGCAGAGCAACGATCGGCAGCAACTCCAGACGACCCGAAAATGACGTACCGTTACAACTTATGGCCGATTTCTTCACCATGTTTAACCTAAGGTTAATTTATCTAACAGTTGGAATGTGACGTTCAGTTGGCCGTACACGTACTATGTGTCACATTCTAACTGACAGGTAAATTTTACCTCAAGATAAGGCGATGAAGAAATCGGGCATTAGTCCAACGCTTCTCCAATAACTCGATACCCTCCAAAGTAAAATGCTTTGGATAGTTCGTCAAAAAATTCTTTTAGTTCTTCATCTGAAGAAAATCGACGTCCTTCAAGAGTTTCTTCAGCTTAGGAATCCTAGTAATCGTCCGACGAAGCTAGATCAAGGCTGTAAGGGGAGGTGTCATAACTCAACAAAATGGCAGTTGTTGATTTCTTCCTGAACTTTGTGAGCCTCATGAACTCGACAAATATCCCAAAGTTTTTTGGGGCAATAAGAAAAAATGAAGTTGGCTCTGGAAAAACAAAAACGAATCGCTCTAGAATAAAGTACGTTCGGCATTCAATCAAGCGTAAAAAGTTACTTCAGGAATGTTTTCACAGATTTTGAAAAAAATCATAAATAAAAAAGTTATGTCCGATTTTCGAAAATCGCGATTTTTCGTTTTTCTCCAATTATAGAGAAACCGTTCGAAATAGTTCAAATTTAACAGATTATTAATCACCATGAATTTGGCAACTTTGCCTCTATTTAACCAATTCTCTATCTCGTATAATAAGCGAAATCCCCATGCTGGCCCTCGAATTTCAATCACCCTGTATATATATATATATATAAACGATTTCCTTTCTACCATTTTGGTGTAGGGTTTAGTTCATCTTTCGTAATCTGTGTTTTTTCTGTAAGTGTTTACTCTTCATCCTTTCTTCATGTACGAACTTATTCCACACCTTTTTATCTTTTGTCATATTTCTTGCTTCTGTCCATGTTTTCCTTTTCTTGGTTATATTTTCTCTACTGCTTTGTCCCATGTCTCTTGCGGTCTCTGATGTAAATTTATTAAGAAAACTTATAACAGTACAAGTGATTACAACTGTTTACATCAAGACTATTAAAATCATTAATTGTTTTTTTTTGATAACTTGATTATTTTATTCTAACAAGCGCACATTTCTGATTAATATTTCAATAGTCTCCCTTTTCCTCTTCTACCTTGTACCCTGGCTTCCCAAACTTGTTTGGTTATCCTCCCTGCGCTCATTCTTTGTAGGTGGTCCCACCAGCTTAATTGTTTTTTCTCTATGTACTCTATCAGTGGTTTTATATTCAATTCTTCTCTTATTTGGCTGCTTCGTATTCTGTCTTTTAATGTTACTCCTACAACTTTTCTTAGGTATTTCATTTCTGTTGCCGCTAGTCTTTCTTTCATTCTCTTTGTCAATATCCAGGTTTCGCTGCCATATGTCAATATCGGCCTGTAAATTGTTTTATAAACACTCTTTTTCGTTTTCTGTGTTCTGGGGCAAAATTATAGAGTCTCTTTTTGCGTTTAGCATCTTTAACATTTTTAGACATCTGCGGTAATTGTAAACCCGTTCTGCATATAATGGTTCCAAAGATGTTGCAGGTGCTGGCGTCTTTGCTTTTTTGGGTGGTGGAGATCCTTTGTGGATCCATTGTATTGAATCGTATTTTGTAAGGGTATCCCAATGGAACACCCACGTTTCATCGCCCGTTACAATTTTGGAAAAACGGACTTGGTTACGAGCTAAAACCGCCAAGTTCCTTTCGCAAATTTCTTGCTTGGATTCCAACGAAATCCAACGCGCTGACAATTTATTCATCCCCAAATCTTCATACAAAATCGTCAAAACGTATGCTTCGCATATTCCCGTTTCATTTGAGATAACCGAAACTTTCATTTCCTGATTTTTATCTTCGCTCCACAGGTCATCCACTTTTACCATCATCTGGAATGGATTCTCTGCCCGATTTGAATTGCTCTGACCAGATTTTTGGTTGAAAATATGATGGGGCATTTTCACCATATAATGCAGTCATACGTCCGTGTATACCTACTTTTTGATTTATTACCTTCTTTGGATGTGAACTTTATCACGCTTCTAAGCTCCAATTTTAAATCACTCATTTTCGCGCATTTACAGCTTCACAAAAACCACAAAACTGATTTGATTTACACACAACTTGTACTCGTTAAGACCATTTTAGACTATACCATTTCTTGAACAAGATTTGGTTCAAGTTCTTGAACAATTCAAGTGATGTACTAAAATGTAGCAAAGTTTAATTGAATTAAAAATGATCTGGAAAAATAGAACGTGTTCTATCTCCAAACCGTATCTGCAGTCCAAATAATTTCTCGTTAAAATATATCACAAAATCTTCTAAGCGGACACTAAATCGCGCAAATATACACTTTACGTTTCGCAGTCGTTCGACTGCTTCGTCAGAAGTGAAAATTATGTTGTCAAAATAAACAACGTTGTCAACGGAAACTGAAAAAGTAACTTGATTTTTTTTTTTTTTTAATGTATATTATATTTATTTTTTAATCTAAAAATAATTTGAACATTACAAATTGACAGATCTATGTTCTATTTAAGGAATCGAGAAAACTACAAAATGTATCGTTTAAATTTGCAAAATCAGTACGTTTATTAATAGAATTCGACGACATTTTTATTTTACACATTTCAATAAAACGTCTTTTGAAAATATTAGACTCGTAATATAAAATGTTAGTATTTTCAAAATCAAAATTATGGTCATTTTCTAATGAATGTTCTACAAGCATTGAATGATTTTGATTATTTTTTTTGGATATGATATTTATGTTGGTCTAGACGTTTTTTTTAAATTTTGGCTTGTTTCTCCAATATAACATGAATTACAATTGAAACATTTAATTTCATAAACTACGTTTGGTTGTTTTAATTTTGGTGTTTTGGTTTTTAAATTTGAGAAAATACTATTTAAATTATTTACAGATTTGCTAGCTAAAATTAAATTGTGTTTTTTGAATATGTGTTTAAATGTGTCATATAGTGGTTCAATGTAGGGTAATGATATGTATTTTTTGTTTGAAGTTTGTTTATTGTTATTGTGGATTTTTGAATTTTGTAAATATTTAACACGATTTTTTATTACTGATTCTATAAGATTTATTGGATAAGAATTTTGAACAAGAGTCTTTTTTATTAAATTTAAATTATCATAAATGAAAAATTTATCTGAAAGTAAAACAGCTCGATCTGTTAAAGAAATAATTGTTGCAATTTTATAGTTTTTAGAAGTATACGAATGAAAATTAATATATCTACCTGACCACGTAGGTTTATGAAACCAATTTGTTATTAATTTGTTATTACGTCTGATGATATTTACATCTAGAAAACTTAGTGAATTGTTAATTTCTTTTTCTACTGTAAATTGTAATCTATTATGAAAAGAGTTAAATCTACTTAAAACAAAGTCTACTTTATCTGAAGGAAAAATCAATAAAATATCATCGACGTAACGAAAATATAAAGTTAAATTGAAAGGTAATGAGTTAATGACACTTTTTTCTAGTTCCTGCAAGACAATTTCAGCTAAAGCAGGCGATAAAGGAGACCCCATTGCTGTACCGAAAATCTGTTTTTAAAATTTTTGATTAAAAGAGAAATAAGATGTTTCAAAACATAAAGTAACAATTTCTAAAAAATGTTCTTTGGAAATGTCTGTAAAATCTTTAATTTCTATCCACCTATCATTAATACTTTTTAAAGCTAACTCTTTTGGAATGTTAGTAAACAAAGAAACAAACATCTAAAGAAATTATAATACAGTTATTTGGGATATCTATGTTTTTCAATTTATCTACAAGTTCATAAGAATTTTTTATAAAGTATTCTGATTTACTAGTAACTTGAGTAAGAATTTTTGAAACAAATTTTGATAAGAAATATAGAGAAGAACCTATAGTAGAAACTATTGGCCGAAGAGGTGTGTTAGGTTTGTGGAATTTTTGGAATGCAGTATAATTTAGGAAATATGGATGCTGTACTTTAAGAGATTTAGCAATATTATTACTAATTTCAACAGATTTTTCTAACTTATTAATAATATTGAAAGTTTTACGTTGGAAATTTTCTGTGGGATCGTTATTTAATTCTACGTATGTATTATTGTTGTCAGAGAGCATGGTTTGAACTTTTTAAAAATAGTCATTTTTGTAAATTAAAAAAGTAACATTGCTTTTGTCTGCTACTGTGACAATGATGTTTGGATTTTCTTTAAGAAATTTTTACAAGCCAAAAGATCTCGAATAAGAATTTTATATTTTGATTTTCAAAAGTCCTATCAATATTCCTAATGTAATTTAGAAAATTAGAACAAAATTTATTTCTTACTTGTATTTTGAAGTTGAATCTAAAGATTTTATACCAAACTCTAAGCTACTTAAAACGTTTAGAAAATCTACTTGTTTTTATTAAAATAGGGTAATGAAAATTTTTTTCCCAAAGCAAAAATATATTTTAAATTTGACGGAATTTCAGTTTTGCATAATTAATTAACCATTTATCGATTGTATTTTGGTCAAATTTGATATAAAGTTTTTATCTCTAATAGAAATAAGATTATCCAACTTTTTAATCTGTGTCGATCGAATTCTATTAAACAACCTTTCATTTTTTTTGGTTTTCAAAATGTAGAAAATTGTTTATTGTAATATTATCTAGAAAATTACTTAACTGTCCTAAAGTATAATCTAATTTCCACATTAATTTGGTAAGAATTTTTAGAGTTACTTCAATTTCATATGAAAGAATTTTATTAGCGAAATCCGATACATATCTGTCAATTTTCTGACATGACATATCATACGCTCTTTTCAAAGGGCCTATTACATGATTAGGATATACTCCTTCTTTTCTACATTTAAGCAAAAAGAGCTTACGATTTTTTATTTTGGTAATTTTAGTTAAAGTTTTAGAATAAATTTTGCACAGTACCTTACTTTGGTGCCCGTAGCGACCCTCCACAAAATTGTAAAATCCTATGTTTCTGATATCCATATTTACAGTTGGTTCTTGTCCGATGAAATTTGTATCACAAAATCTTCTAAGCGGACACTAAATCGCGCAAATATACACTTTACGTTTCGCAGTCGTTCGACTGCTTCGTCAGAAGTGAAAATTATGTTAAAATATACATTATAGAAATTCAAAAAATCTTGTACAAGAAGTAGGGAAGTGTAAGACCTTTAAAAACTTGACAGTAACAATTGTCATGGTGCTTTATTTTTCATGGCTAGGTAGATTTCATTTTTAATCTCCCTCTCGTAATTTTCCTTCAAAAGCAAAAGGCCTTAAAGTAAAAAATATAGGGTTATCCGAAGAATACTTGCGGTTTTTTTACTATGAAAAATAAAAGACGGTTTTTCCCATTTGGTGCGAACTCTTTAGTAGTTACTATTCTCTGTATACAGAGTCCACAAAAATGGCGAATCAGCATCACACTATACTTTTCAGTGATACTCTCTAAGCAAGAGTAAACATTATTTGTTTAAAAAAAATGATAACTCAAGAGTTCTTAAAGACGTAGTTTCTCAGGAAATCCATATTTTATTTGAATTAATTTTATTAACGAAGTTATTTTTCATACAGTTATATTTAGCATAAAAGTAGATGTTCGAAATTAAATTAAATTGCTGAAATATAGAGAATTAGGCTGCGGTGTACATATAAAAGGTTTAAGGTAGGATTAAATTTAATCCTAAGTTAGAATGTGACACACGTTATGACATGCAGCATTTTGTATGTCAGATTCTAACCGAGGCTTATATTTAATCCTGGCTTAAACCTTTTACACACTGCAGCCTGAGTTAAAACGTTCAATTTCAGTCTCAAGTCTTCTTCTATGTTTTTAAAAAATCACGAGTAGAATGTTTCACATTTTTCACATCTCCCCCGTGTGAAATTAATTCGCCATTTTCTCCACTTTTATATAACAATAAAAAATAATAAAAACATTTTTTATTGACATTAAGAATACGTTTCCATACTTTCGGTCGCCAGTGTGCTGTGCTAATGTCCTCAATTGCCTCTAATTATAAATGATTACAGTAAATATTTTTTATTTGAAACTTTCTTCAGTATTGAATTGTTTAATTTAACTTTTAGCAAACCATTTGCGCACCTTTAAATGACTTTTTTATTAACCTACGTTAGCGCAAGTCTTGTTAATTATTGTTTATTATTTTATTGTTTAAAATAATTGTTGATATTTTTCTTATTATTTTGCTTAGTGTTAAAGTCATCCTTGAAATTAGCCCAAATGTATAAACCATGTCAATGCCAACCTGTGTTGAAATAAAATTCTGTTTGATATTAAATTTGGTTTCTATTTGACAATAAACTTTGTTGTTGCTATAAGTGGAATTTTTGTTATTGCTTCACATGCAACGATTTATTTTTGCATTCTTTACTTATAAAAAAAGAAATTATTTCACCTCTGCAACCAACAGAACCCCCTTATTTTGAGTGAAAAATGGCAAACTTCGGCCTTTCTCTCGAGACTGTACATTGAAAGGTCACGGAACGTGGGAGGGGGGGACCGTAACCTGTTACGAGTAGGTAAATGGAATGCAGCAAAATTCTTCGAAGTGGCCGCCGGAATGCCACTGTTAGGAGTGGCAACGCAATCCACTGCTGATCAAAAACCATACGGCGCAACTGAATTTAATTAACATAGCGCAACTTACTGGAAGGAAGTTCGTCGACGAGATAATCCCAAAGCAAGAACACATCAAACACAAGCACCCATTCACAAGACACGCACTCACAGAAACCAAACCGATTCACTAGCGAACAATCCAAAAGAACGAGTTCTGTTTCTTTGGCGGACGCTTGTCCGTTCGCCACTATCACGTACGCATTTTGCTAACGGTTATATCATGTGCTAATACGTTTTCTAAAGTCAGCGAACCTGCATTTGCTCGACTGACGTTGGCCGCGGTTACTGTGGTGGAAAAGAAACGGAAAGGCATGAATTAGTGAAGAGGGGACTGCCGAGCCTGGAGGTATTTTAATACAATGAGTCAATGTTGTACTTGGAAAGGCCGATCTACTGGCGCTCGTTATATTCGAACGCTCGCTGGAGGAAACATGAAATTTCAACTTGAATTTCATTCAAACAAACAATGGCTTTTGAAGCAATTTCATTTTCATTAAATATTCCACGTGGAACTTGAATAGAAACTAACAGTGCACAAACTGGTGACCAAACACAACAACACAGGGTCCTTGCACTTTTAAACAAAGTCACGTTACTCAAAAATTCAGAATCTTTCTGCAGCATTTCTAACAAAAGATATTAACATTGGGCATTAAAGAAATTATGTATTATTATTTTTTTATTAATTCATCCTAGTGTCAAGTATGGGAATGGTTCAATAAAATGAAAGATTTGAATTTATTCATTTATTTCGCCCCCTACCACCGCAATGCACTTATGTCGACGCTTTCTTCCAATCTTCGAAATATTCTCTAAAGTCGTTTTCGTGAAACACCATCGGGACTCGTAGCGAATCATTTTATGGCATCAATCGACGGAAGACGGTGACCACGTAACTAAAACTTTAGTCAAGGGAGGTGGTTCCAATAAGTACGTTGATGCCATGGAGTCATGTTTCCATGCAGAAGAGTCAAGAAAAAGTCAGATGGACCACATTTGTGCATTGACGCATTCATTATCGTGGTGCAAAAAATTGCTCTACAAGATCCAAATAATTCAGGAATATGTTCAGTAACGTCCTTAATTGTTAAAGGTGAACATTGACCACCAAATCTATGACTTCAGTTAAAGTAGATGGTCTACCAGGGGGTGGTTCAACTTCTGTGCTTTCTCTGCTGTCCTTGGACACTCAGAAACTGTTGTTTCTGTTAGAATATCGTCGCTAAATGCTTTTTACAACATTTACAACAAGGTTTTTTAGCAGCAATTCAAATTAAACTGGACCATGTTCAATAATATCCTTAATTATTAAACGATGATCAGCAAGCACCAAGTCTCGTTCAGCAACATGCCGCTCATCAGTTGAAGTTAATGGTCTTGATCTACTCTTCTCTGCCTTCCTTGAAGATCTTGTACCACTCAAAAAATCTTGCTTTTGATAGAGCGTCGTCACCAAAGGCTTTTTGCAACATTCCAAAGTTTTTGTGGCAGTAATTCAAATGATACTGGAACATGTTGTACTTAATTGATAAACGATTTTCATAATGCACCAGATCTCTGATTTCAGCAGTGTGTTCCTCACAAAAAAAGGGATCATAAGAAACCAGTGAGAAATTCTTGGGTTATTGGACATCTGAGAAGAAGTGTGTAACTTACAAACAGTTCGAAGCTCACAATTTTTGTGTTCATCTCTCTGTTAAAGAGTGCAAGTACAGTTTTAGTTTCGGCCTGCAAAAATTGTATCACGCTTGAGCATCATCATCCACTGACTCCGCACAAAAGTAAATGACTTAACAACTCATTAAATACAGCATTTATTTCACTATATACGAAACACATAAAGACTCGCATACGAACTCAGCAGCTCATGAAAACATCGTGGATTACCAGATTAAATCGCGCCGAACCAAACCAACTTGCTTCCGTGTGTCGGACGGTGGCGCGCCGCGACGTCAGCCAAAGGCGCCCATTTCTAATCCGATGCGTCGCAGAGTCCCGGTCTCTTTCATTTGGGGGTCTCTATTTTCAGGGTTTCAATTAACCAGGCGTCGCTTTTTTTATCTTGGGCCGCTCGAACCAGCGCACCTTGCGGCATAAATTTTTCAAGCGTCCCTTTTTTATCTCCGCGGAGCGTATTGTTCATCTTGATAATGCGCGCCCGCGGTGATATCGGCCCCGGAAAAGTTCCGGGGAAATTTTTAATTCGCCCCCTTTAAAAATACAGCGCCGCGATTTATTGGGAAAGTTGAGGTGTGTAAATATTTAAAATTAATGCGCTTGCAGCAGAGAGCAATACAGATTTTTTGCTGCCTTGGTTGTTATCCTCCGAGTCGTGAATAATTAAAATTAACATCTGCAGGCGAAATTATATAAGATGGCTAAGGTAGAAATTGGGAAAAAGTAAGTGGGTCGGAAAGAACACCCAAAAAGTAGAGGGGCATTTGCAGGATATGAAAAAAAATTATTCTATCGTAATGAAGGAACTTGATGAGAAGACATTTGGTGAAATACTTAAATTAACTTCGAGATGCTAAATGTTTTGTGTAATAGAATACCTACACAATCAGGGCTAAAGTTTTACCTAGAAGCAATATAAATTGTTACAAGCTCTCAATTTTTCTAAACAATTCCTACTGAATAGTTTAAATGAGTTAACATCGACCTATTAAGTTGGGTTTTGAAATGACCACTGCGTTATCTGAATAATTTTGCTGACAGGTACTTCCTCTGATTCCTTGAATCAATTTACAACTCTGTCTCCTCTTCATATGCCAGCAATGTCCTGGACTGTCCAGAGTTTTAAACAAGTACTTCCAGCATTTGGCAAAAAAATCACGTCATTTATTTACCTGACGTTTTACCATATATTTAAGAAATGCTGCTTCTTCGTGGTGGACTTCATTAACATGCCCTAATACTTCTACAGTTATCTATTACCTTACTAAAGATTCACTGCAGATATGACTTATCTACAATTAACTTTGAACATCCATGCGTATTATGAGTCAGAGAGTTAAAGAGTAAGAACACCTTCTCAATTTTCGCTTGCTTTGAAGCTAAGCATTTTCTCCGGTTTCGACCGATCTGCACCGACTTAAGTTGCTGCTCGTCGAGGAAATCTCGAGCGGGATATTTGATAAGAACGTGCTGCAGGAGAACGTCATTCGATCATGAAGCTTATTAAATACCATTACGTGATCCCGGTAGTAAATCGCCTATCGAATCCGCGTATGTTTTGTCGGCATTTCCGCTTCCGCCTCGCCAAAATTGATACGATCAACTCCGATAATGGAATCAGATTCGGATTTCATGGCCTGGTAATTAATTGAATAAAACCGTAACTCTTATCATTGACCCGAGCTAATGAAATATTTAATTCTTCGTTTATCGCTATGTGTACTGAGTGACTGTTGACAAATTATTGTTTTGTTTTAAATTTTATATCTAGAGAAATGTAATTGACTGTCAAAATTTTCTTTGAATATTAAGTCATCATTAATCACAATCAAAGGAGCTTTAAAGAAGGTCGAGAGACTCTAGATCAGATTTTTACGATAAAGATGATCCAGTATAGCAGTTACGAACGAAATTTGGGGCTGCATATGTTGTTTATGATTTTCGCCAAGCGTATGATACAGTGTCTAAAACGAGGCCCTAAAAAAACTTGGAATTCCTCCGAAACTTATCAACCTGATAAAAATAACCCTAACGACGACTAAAAACAAAATCCTGATTGATGGTCAGGTAACGGAAAGTATCGCCGGAAATAAAGGTGTTAGACAGGGTGATCCACTGTCAACGATACTGTTTAATTTTGTTTTGGAGGCAATACTGAGGGAAAGTGGTATTGAAATGGGTGATATGATTTACCAACGACGTTGTCAGATATGCCGGCATATGCCGACGATTTGACCATAATTACAAGGTCAAGGAAGAGTATTTGGCAAATTGGAAAGTACAGCAAGGACATACGGGTTAACAGTATTAAATGAAAAGAAAAGAAAGTACATGGAGATGCGCCAAAACGTTACGAAGGATACTTATGTTAGTTTCAAGGCGGAAGGAAGGGAGTATAAATTTCAGAAAGTAATGAGCTTCGAATACCTTGTAGTGACATTAAGAAGCATTATAGACGAGAGTTTAGAAGTCCAAAAGAGAATTACAAAAGGTAGTAAGGCAGTAGGTGCCATTAGCAAAATATTTAAGTCCAAGAAGATTTCTAGAGCTGCAAAATTGAGAATATATAATACAATTCGTCGACCCTCTGTGACAAACGCATGCGAGATATGGACAACGTCGAAACAGATGGAATTAAAACTGGAAATATGGGAGAGAAGGGTGTTAAGAAAAGTTTTAGGAGAAGTAAAGACGGACGACGGAACGTGGAGGCGAAGAACTAACCAAAAAGTACAAGAAATTTTTTGGAACTCCATCCATAAAGTCATACATAAGAGCTCAGAGAGTAAGGTGGTTGGGACACGTCAGTCGTATGCCAGAAAACAGACACGCAAGAAAAGTGTTGGAGGAAGGAACTGGTGGAAAAATGAAGATGGGATGGGATGACCAAAAAGGAGATGGCTGGATGCTGTCGTAACCGATGTGAGAAGAACAGGAGTTGAGGATTTGAGAAGCAGAGCCAAGGATAGAGACAGATGGAGAAGAGTTACGCTAACAGTTAATGAAATAACGGACAATAACAGAAGTCATGGGCCTTCAAGGCCTGTAGAGCTGGAATATATATTAATCATCATCCAAATAATAAATTCATTAGCTGCTAAATACTTACTTTACCCATTATTATTATAGCAATAAATGAAACTAGATCTACATAAATGTATAACCTGATTAATATAGAACAACTTCTTAATATTTCAGAAAAAACAGAATGGTACCTAAACACCGATCTTCTTTAATAATTGTGACAAAAGGAAAAGAGAAAATAACTTATGGTTTCTTTTAGCAAATGCACTCGGTTTAAAATGTATAAAAATGCACTGGAAGATTGAAAGGCAAGTTGAAAAAGAGATAGCTTAGTGGCAATTGTCCACCAACGGCGAAAACGGCTGTAGATACCAATCTCTATCCCAACGCCTGCTCATTTTCTTTTTTTATATAATATTTAAGAAGGGGGTCGAAATCACGAATTTGAGGAGATCTACCTATACCCGAAAAATAAACAAGTTGGAAAAATATAAATATCTGGGAAGGATATTAATATTTAACGCACTTCCTATAGAGCTCCTTAGCTTAGTAATTTCCTTGAGTTTAAATTTATGGTTTGGGAATTTGTTTATTTCTTTATTTATTTATAATTATTATTATGGCTTAGTTATTCTTATCAAAAGCAATACTTTTATCTTTCTTGTTTGCTGAATGATTCCTATACACGGAACAATTATTTAATTTATTAAGAAGTACATATTGCTATGATATGTATGTACTAGCCCAGTCTAGCACTTTGGAAGCCAGAAATTGTTCGCCTCTTTATGTAGCGAACCAATAATTGCTAAGTTTTGTTGATTATTTTTGAAAGTTGTTGTCTTTAGACATGATTTTATTATTTTTTATTCAAGGTATGGTAGTTCTACAAATTTCAGAGGCATCGCCTTTTGGACTTCTTATTTTTCATAATATGCATTAATTTACAGTTAGAATGGTAAATCACAACTATTGCAACACAATCAGATTATAAAAATTAATATCTCCATGTATTTGTTTAAAAAAATGCTCTTTAAGGTATGAAATTCTCAATACCCTAGCGTGTCATAACTCCCAAAGTTCTTATGTGAAGTAACCTGAATTTATGAGTAAAAGAGTGAGTTAATGTGTAATGTTAATGAGTTTAATGTGTAAAAGAATGAAGGAATTCAGTCCTACAATGTAATAAATCCTTCCCAACACGGATTCATTAGTGCTCGATCGACCAATACAGCAATTTTTGAATTTGTGGAAACACCAGTTCAGGCTTTAGAAAGAGGTGACATCCCTTGTGGGTTATTTTTAGATCTATCAAAAGCGTTTGATTGTGTAGATCATTCTCTGCTTCTGAATAAATTAGAATGTTTTGGCTTCAGGGGGAAGGTTTTAGAATGGTTACCTTACAAACCGGCGTCAAACAACTTACGTAACGACGAATGGAATAAAATACTACTCAGAGAACCGGAGTATCGCAAGGTAATGTGCTTGAGTCGATGCTTCTTGTAATTTATACAAATCACTTATTCATTTAATTATGACGACACTAATGTTCTAATATGTGCACATGACTTCATGGAATTTAGTGAACGTTTACGGCATCTACTACTACAGATGCAAGAATGGTTCAAAATAATAACAAACTTGTCTTGAACTACTCGAAGACTGCGTGCGTTCTCCTTAGAACTAATCACCCGTCTTATGTCCTACCTGAACAAATATTACTTGGTAATGAAGCCATCTTAGTAAAAAGAACTGCAAAATTCTTAGGGGTAGTAGTGGATGCTGAATTAAATTATCAAGAGCACATATCTGAATTAGTTAGGAAATTGAATAAAACCCGTTTCAGACTTCGAATACTTACAAGCTTCAGTACTAAGAATAGTATACTTTGCGTACTTTAATTCAACTTCAGTACTAAGAATATTTTGCGTACTTTAATTCATTAGTCATGTATGGAATTATATTTTGGGGAAGTAGCACTCATGCCAATAGAATTTTCATCACCCAGAGTTCTGCGTGCAGTATGCCTTATCAGGAATCATGCAGAGGAAAATTTCGTGAACTGCAACTACTCACAGTCCCGCCATGTACGTTCAATCATGTTTGCTTTTTCTGCGTAGACACCGAGACAAATTTGAAAAATATTTTGGTATTTCTCAACACCCAACCAGATTCAACAACTACAGTTTGCCAATACAACGATTATTACTGAAAAATGCCTCTTTATAGTTCCATGACATTCTTCAATAAGTTACCTGCAAGGATTAAGTGTACTCTTTGCACCGGGAATTTCCGAAGAGAAGTGTTTCAGTTTTTGATAGCTCTAGAACCCTACTCTATTGTTGAATTTATGCAGCACAAAGAGAATTAAATTTAGCTTCATTTTCCAATTCACATTTACATTTGTTATATTTAAGTCTTCCTTTAGTTATATTTAAGCATCGTTTCTTTAATTTAACTCTTTCAATTTCTAACACTGATGCTTGTCATTGTTGTTTTTTATTGAAAATAAATATTATATTACTATACACAATTAAGTGTCTTTATAAAAAGACATATTTTTGTAACATTGCTTTATAATTCATTAAAAATTATGTTATTAAATTTTGTCACTAGTTTTTACTCTCAGCCCCCTGGCGTTACAAAATTAGATAAAAAGATTCTAATATACTTTGGTGAACGACTTTGCCGTTTCGGCAACATGAAGTTAGAATGATTGCATGCGTCTCGTGTCTTAATTTTCACACACATATACCGGCTGTTTCAAATTGGGTGTGCACTGAAGGGATCTCCTAAACCATGAGAGTTACAGATTCGGTTAAATGGAAGAAAAGTTGCACCAGTCATTGCTTAATTCGTATCCATTAACATAATCAATTTTCTCTTAATTGTTCTTGAAGTATTGGTGAAAATGTAAAAATATCGATTTTCTTTTTTCCTCTGTAACTCCCTTATTAAAAATAATTTAGAAATTCTGTCTTAACTTTCTACAGGTACTTTTGGATTCTGCTTCAAATAGGGGCAGTAGAATTGTGGTCACACGTTTCGTCTCTCCGCGACCATCCTCAGTTTACATTTTTTAAATATAACATATACCTTTTATTATCGTATTTGTTGCCATTTTTTCTCCTGATTGTAATGGTATGTCACACTTAATTGTTGATATTAATTTGAAGCTTAAATAATACAGATTTTAATATGAAAGTTTTATTTAATACATAATTTCAAATATTTAGTTCATTTTCTTAGGTATAGTGTAAATTTCAATGAATTATTTAATATTTGTCTCTATAGCTATTGTATAACAAATTCTTTTAACGGACACTAATAGTGCACATTTGTAGTATCGTTAAAAGAATTTGTTATACGAGTTAGTTGTTGACGAGGCTAATTTTACAAACAAGGGAATATTTAATAGAAATGTACATAGATATTGGTCCAGGGAGAATCAAAAAAGATTTGAACAAGTGTGGCCACAGATACAATTCAGCTTAAATGTTTGGTGTGGTATTTGGCATAATAGAATTAATGGTCCGATCATTTACGAAAATCATGTAACAGCTGAACGTTACATCGATTTTTTAAGCACAGCATTGGAAAACATTTTAGATTACATTCCTCTAAATCATATTAGGGAATTGTAATTTCAAAATGATGGAGCACCAGCACATAATGCTGAAATAACAACAAATTATTTGAATCAAACTTCTCCTGATAGGTACAAATGGACCTGTCGCGTGGCCTCTAAGATCACCAAATATTAACCCTTTGATTTTTTGTTGATTGATTGATTGATTTTTCCTCTTCCGACATTTGAATGTTAGTTATTAATATTTAGTAAGTAAAAAAAGTACTAAGGAATAAATTTGCTTATTAAATAAATCATGACGAAACTGTATCAAGCTTTTTTTTATCATATTTTAACTTTACTTGAAAAAAGTATTAATTGTTATACATCACTGCAATCAGCAGAAAAAAATGCTATCGAATAGAATAATTAAAAGATATACGTTGTATTTAAAAAATCGAAACTGAAGATGGTCGTGGAGAGATGAAACGTTAGACTTCAATTCTGCCACCTCTATTCGAAGCAGAATAAGAAAGTGCCTGTAGAAAGTTAAATCAGAATTTCAAAATTATTTATAATACGAGAGATACAGAGGAAAAAAGAAAATCGACATTTTTACATTTTGATCAATATCTCAAGAAGAAATAAAAAAAAAATTATTCTGTGAATGAATACGAATTAGGCATTGATTTGTGCAACTTTTCTTCCATTTAACCAAATTTGTATCTCTTACGGTTTAGAAGATCCCTTCAGTGCACATTCAATTTGAAACAGCCGGTATATGCATAAAAGTGTCTGACCAAAATACCTCCAAATAATTCCGTTATTTGTAGAACTACCCGTATGTGGCGTTTGCCGTAATTCACATAATAAAATTTTCTCTGATCCCTCTTTTTATTTATTTTAAATTGTTTTATTTAAATGAGTGACCACTTTACATATAAACCTCAAAGTGACACCTCGTCTTTGCACAACAAAAATGTCAGTCCCACTCTTGTTTGTTATAACCCGATAAATAATCATTCTTTTAAGTAGATAGGGTCACACGTTTGCACAGTAATGACCTTCTCTTTTTTAATTAATTTGATTCTATTTATTTCATTGGAACAGCAACCATCCCCAAATATTATTTCTTGAATAAATTACTTGTAAAAAATTAATTTAATATTTGTTTTAAATTGAATTGAGTTGTAATAAGTAAACAAATAACTCACGAATTCATTTGTCTACGTTCACTCGAATTTCTTTTTAATGTTTACACTCGTTACAATTCAATTAATTGATTGAAACTTTAACGATTTAATTAAGAAGCACAAAGTTGTTTGTTTCAAGTCAAAGCAAAGGTAAAAAGAGTTTCGCGTTTAAAGTCGAACTAAAAATTGTCGCGGCCGCGCTTTGCGCCGGTATTTATACGGAAAAGCAATTGAATCTACCATTTGATTTTGCGCGCCTCTCGCTGGCTCTAATATGCGAAGCAACCCCGACCGTAGGCCTTTGGAATAACGGGGCGGCTTGACTCACACTGCTGTAGATTATGTTACTTTTTTTTTAATTTTCGGATTTCCATCTACCGGAATTAAATGTAAGTAATTTAGAAGCACTTGTTTTACAATTTTTGAGCTGTACGTATTTAGTCTGTAAGTGGATTAATTTGTTTTTAAATGCATACCTTCTTTCTTCTAACCTAACTTCGGATATTAAAAGTTAACTTAAATTCTTTTGCTTTTAAACGAAATTGCTAAATTGCGTAACGACACAAAATCGCACATTACACTTCACAAAGCACTTATTTCACCTCCCTGAACCCGTTCTGGCTTTACCGATTGGTACCTCATTGTCTCTGAATGATTGATCTCTGCTACCTCCAGATGTACTTCGTCAATTGTTTGAATCTGCTTTTTTTAAACCTTTTCTTTTCAGGTAGACATCGCAGCAATGTGTAAGTAAGTACGTATAAATGTTTTTTTATTTAAAAAAGTGCAACAGAAAATGGCCTTACAAACCTTGTATCATTTTCAATTTTAAGACAAATAAAGTTAGGTAAATATGGCTCGTATGGAAAGTACATGATTTGTGAACAGAAATTGAATTTGAATATGAAAACTTAAAACACAAAAAGATTATGCTTTTATTCTTTTTTTTATAATATACTTTAAAATTTTGTTTTTATAACCATTCCAGTTATATCATATAATTAAATTATGCCTGGAATTTTTTCTTATTACTTAGGTAACGTATACTTTTTTTAAACAGTGGGGGGTGACATCCCCAGTAGATATAATGTTTGCTGATGGTTATTTAACTACATGATTAGGATATCAGCGTGTTCTACTTTGTAAACTCCCTGATAAACACCAATTAAATTAGCATCGCGTGACACTAAAACACGTCGCATTTAGCGACGCCCTCCTGCAGTCCACCGGAATGGAATAAAAAAAAGCTCGCCTATCTGCAGAGGGCTAAACCCTCGGGAATCGCCGGCATATATTCGGGCTATCTTTCAAATACCGTCGTGATAAAATACGTGGGCTGATTGTATTATTTTTGCGCGCAAGTTTTATTTCGGGTAATGTGGGCGAAGCCTCGTTTTGTTTTATTTCACACTTGATACAGGATCGGACTTGTTTATTTTCATATGCAGAAAATTTTTCTTGTCGCGCTATATTTGATAAATAATTAATCAATCTAACCACATCAAAAATAAATACAGTAATACAGGGTTTCACCGTCATTTTAAATTCTACACGGAGTTTTCAGTAGAAACTTTCTAATACTTTTAAAGTTTGAATTTTTTATTATTACTTTTGATATTAATTTTTAAAATGCTTAAATGATAAAGTAAAACAAATTACAGAGACTTTAATTTAAAATTAAGTTCATTTTGAAGGTAGAACTTTTGTTAACTAAAAATGCCATTTTAGTGATACATATATTACAAATCAAATGATACATTTCACTACGAACATATGTAAAATGTAATTACCAGAAACTAGGCATAATTCTATAAAGTGAATGGTAATGTGCATCAAGTGATTCAAAAATTGCAACGTTTGCGTACTACCCGTTAATGAAGCAAATTTTCAAAACCAACATTACTGCAGCGTTTGTTAATAACACACTATTTGCGTGTACGAATTTCAATTAATATCAACTGTAATGTATGCTGAAACGTATAGCGATGTAAATACACCGATGATATAATACCTAAGTACACACACAGATTCACACAGACTCAATGATTAATTAGTGTTAACGTTTGATTGCCCTGAACCGTTGGTTGCAGGAAGGTAGAGATACAGACAATAATCATTCAAAATATTTAACAAACATTGGACGCGTTCACCAATTAGCACGTATAAATAAAACGCGGCGACAAGCGGTCATCACAATCGCGTGAGCTGATGGGGCTGTAAAACTGCCGAGGGTGCTTCTTTATGAAATTGTTTAAGTGAAAATATGGTACAAATTGTGCGCGAACGATAAAATTTTACGTCTCCGTGTATAAACATTTTATTGTTTGCGGCGGAATGTTACGGCCGCAGCCGCGAAGTACCCCTTTTATCGTGTTCGTAATTGCAATTCGCCATACTTTCTATTCCAGATTCAACACTAAAGGTGAAAATCTCTTAATCCGGTTTTGCAAATGTAATTGGAGAACTTCCTTTTATTTAATAATTACAATTGGGCCTTAGAAGTGTAGGTAAGAATAAACTATTGTGCAATAAAATAGCAACTTTTGAAACCACAGGCTTTAAGTTTTCTTTTCCAATTTGTTAATTGAAACTGGATTTAAAACGTCCATGCCTTAATTGTTGTTACCATTTCACTGCCTCTTGGTCTTTGCTTCCAACTCCTAACATCACTTGCATTATATCTCTTGATTATTCATCTATCCATTTTGTCCAAGAACTTGTTCTTCTTGTGCTTTCTCCTGTATTACATTCTAACACTCTTCTTGGTAATGTAAGAAATCGGCAATCATTAAGTTTATTGCGTAAGTTAAAATCGATGGAACGTCGCCTACGCGACCGCGGAAAATTCGCCCACCTAAAAATTACGTAAACAAACGACGTGCTTTTTCAAGGGATTTGCCGTCATGAATCACGACTAACCTTTGCAATAAGACTGCTTTCGGAGAATATAAGCTGCATCACTAAACAGTCTCCGAGGTGACTCTTCTAAAAAACCGGCATTAACAGCATAAACAAACATGAGTAAGAGCGAACGGTCTAAGCAATCACGATGATTCATAGGGCAAGTGGCCCACATGCAAAGTTTTTCGTAATCGGAGTTTCCGGAATGAACAATATAAAAGACGACCGGGTTTTATTAAAGATGTCATAAGGCTAATAGTCGTATGGTCGTACACATCACCAGAATCCGAAGGCGTAATTAATACTCAAAAGAATGTCCTAGTGTGTGATCAATAGGGATGGGAATTTTAGGTAAATACCTACTTACGTAGATTGTAGGCATCAATGTCTGAATGATATCAAAATTAATTTTAAGTAATTCTCTTCAATCCGGCCCGCATATGAGTTTGCCCAAAATCCCTGTTTTAGGGTTATTTTGGTTATTCTGCCTTTTCTCTAACCTTTTAGCCTAAATTGATGCCTATTTTAGTTATTTTGGTTTATCTGCCTATTTTCTAACTTTTTAGCCTACGTTTTAGGTTTCGGTCCTATTCACTCCTTTTTTGTCCTTCAAATGTAAAAAGGACTAATCCACAATATGCACTGCACAAAATTTTGCAGACCTGTAGGAGAAAAGTCTTTCAAATGTTTAATAACCTCTAAGGACCGTTTTTCTAATAGGATTGTAAATTTCAAAATTTGTTGCAAATCGTTTATGATTACAAATTTGAGTTAAAAATTGGCCGCGTGAAGTCGCGGCTTAAACTGTTGTTTAAATCAAAATTGATTTGAATGTAGTCGTATTTTGATATAATTTTAAGCTCGCTAAGTAAAGGCATGACGAAAAAATACACCTTTTTCTTACCTATGCATCACTGCTTTTAAAAGCTCTCACAAGAGCAGTTGCGCATTAAATGAGACCACAGGTCAGAGGTGGCGATATTTGGGCGATTCGATCGACAGAATTACCAACTAAATGAGAATAAAAATTACAATAATGGCGGAAAGGTGAATCACCACAATAGAGTAATTAAAAAATAATTAGAATAAATCCGACCTTGTAACCAGAATCCGGCATAATGACAGTCAGCTGTCAACAGTGAGGGAGCGCCCACCAACGGAGGTAAGTGCAGTCAGTCACGTACTCCGACGCAGTTGTTACGTCACCAAATGACGTCGAGTCAACGGGTCAGGTCCACTTTCACGGACGGAGGGTGAGCCGTGTTACCGGGGGTTCAACTAGTTTCAAACTACGATTCCGGCCGTTTCTTCCACCAAAACAGGTTTGACTAAGGTTTTCTCTGATGGGTAAAACTACGACTAGAAGCCTAATAGAAGAGAGAGATACGCGTTACTCACAGAATATTCTCACAAAATGGCCAACAAGACATACCTGTTCCTTATCTCAGAAGTAGGCTTTCGAAAAGCTTTTTAACGAGCTTGAGATTCACTCGGTGTGCTTTAACAAATCTCGGAGAAAATTCCGTTTCAAGTTTCAATCACAAATTCCATGAAAGAAACACAAAGATTGAAGACACAAATAAACGATACGCACGCCAGGAGCGCTATTGAAACATCGAGAGCGAAGCCGAGGATGGCGTTCTTTCCTCCTATACGCTTAGACGGGAGTCGTTACGAATGAACTTAGTTTTAGCCGAGCGACAGAGTGAAATGGAGAGATACTGTAGGACTAAGTAACAACGTATGATTTTTCTGATGTAGGTAATATTGTGCAACATTGAAAAGTGTGACGACCGGCACATAAACACCCTGAACTCTTACTTCACGCTTAAATGCAGGGCGATTGCCAAATATTATTACGAATAACTTAAAGTTTTTAGCTATTTTGACTTATATATGTTTATATATATTTTCTCTTATTTTCATTTAAAAGAAAGTATGTACATTGTACAAAAAGAGAAGAAGTGTATTCTCGTCAATTCCGGAAAATATATGTGGCAGGCAAGGGCTTAAATCTCATTCCATATAGGGATGGGCAAAACGGTGATTTTTCTGTCACGGCTTCAAACGTGACTGCTCCGTAAAAATCACCGAATACAGAAACCTGTGATTTTGTCACCGGAGTGACTGCAATCATCTTCATCTATCCAACGCGTCTCGTATTCGCTTGAATCTGCGACGGTAGTCACGATAAAAGAAACATTTAAACATTTCAAACTGAAATTTTACTAAAAGTATTTTGACTAAGTAGGTATTTGATTTTAACAAGTGTGCCATTTAACGAAATATATTTATGTAAAATGTAACAGACGCGAAATATTTTATTTCGCTCCGTCTTCGAACACTGCGCGATTTCGCGAGTCCGGTTTACTCAGCCGCTGTCGGTACAAACGCAAATCACAGTCACTGGTCACCGGAATATTATCAATTCTGTTATCGTTCCAAACCATGACGACTGTGTCACAGTGACAAAATCACAGGTTTTGAAATTACGACCCATCCCTAATTCCATATAAAGGGGACATTGAAAGCAATCTCTGACTAAAAGCTCAAATCAGATTCGTACAAACAAAGAAATTGCTACTTGGGTCCTTTATGGTTTGTTTAAAATTTTGGTAAAAGAATGAGGAGAAGAAGTGGAAATTGTTGATTATTTCTGCATAATTATTTTTGTAAAGTTTTAATTAAGATATAGAGTTTCAGCGTAATAATAGAGCTTCTCTACCACTATCGTCATGACATCTAGAAGAGCACAGTGTCTCGACTTGATAAATTTGAAAGTAAAGGATAATTTATCCGCTTTCTTTTATGATTTTTAACCACCCGTCTCTCACAGTACTCTCTTCGTTTGTTTTGTCTTCATGAATTTTAATCGTCTTAATATTGACAGAACCTATCATTTCTACTTTCAGTTTTCCATTAGTTCTTTTCCCAACTATCTTCCACCTTTTCTCCAACGATTTTTATAATTTTTCAGATTGAATACTCTTAGGCCCGATTTTACAATCGTCATATAAACTGAGTGTAACACTATTCTTGGAATAACGTAATGTAGATATGGGAGAATGTTAAAGGATACTCAGAGAATAGTTATTATTCGACGAATAGAACTTATTCCACGATTGTAAAACTGGGCCTTAGTATGTTTTATTTCAATAATCTTCTGTCTTTGCTGAAATATTAAGTATTGCTTTTCCTCCTTATTTCCATTTCCTTTCTTGTAGATGAGAATCATCAGAACTTCTCTCCTTTTTTTGTAACTATTTTAATTGCGGTTTTAAGTTCCTTTGATATTAAGTTATTATTCGAACCCTTTGTAAGTATTATTAAATATGATCGAATTTCAGGCAATCTCATATCCAATATAAGGTAAGGTCTCTAATGTATTGTAAACTGAACTATTGTGTATATGTCCGTACGTTTACAAAGGTATCGGTTGCATCGTTTGTTCAGAGTGCATTAATCAAGTTCAGCTACGTTACTCTGTCGATTGTTCATGGATTTAATTAACGGTTTTGAGACAGGTTAGAATTAATTATAGCACCGTCCTTATTCGAACGCAATAAATAACAGATCTTCGAGGATCAACCGATTTCTATCGCCGGGCTATTAAAGCTTCCATTGTTAATTGCCGTGTCCGTTCCATTCAGATGGTGACCTTCGAAAAAGACAAAAACCTTTCGGTTATCTCAAGCGTAGCCGTCCTTCTTTCAGCCATTATCTTTGTGGATTTAGCCCCAGCCGTAGAGCGATTATTTAATTATCGACCAGAATGGACCGCTGCGAGTGGCTGCCAGTAATGGAGGAGATCCTTTTGAGGTATTAAATTAGCAATTTGTTTTCGTCTGTGGGTGTATTGGCCCAAAGAATTTTCACGAAGGGAAAATTACAATCAGTTTCGGCGTGTCATTTCCAGGACCGAGCCGGAGTTATAAATGGGTCCTGTGCATTCACTTTGCGGGAGACATCTTTATCAGTCGGCGCGCGCTTTATTCCTGCCTCTTCTCGTTCACGTCGGACACTTTAGGAGCAATTTTTCCTTCTGTAAATTGCAAAACGGCGAACTATAAATCGAGAGGCCCCGAAATTTTATTTCCCGTCTTTATGTTTTTATTACGGGAGCGTTTTATTGGCGTTCGATATTTCCAGCGAACGTCTGTCAGCGACGAGAACGAACGAACGAACGAAAAAATCATCGAGTCGGACGGACATGAATATTTTATCGTCTGCAAATTAGCGAACGCTTTCCCGGGGGAATTTTCAAGGGAAGTCGGGAATTATGCAGCGAGCCGCGAAAATAAAGATTTCTGTCGTCACGCGCAAGTAAAAGTGAAACCTTGACGCGTTTCGCGGAAGTCTGCCGCATAAATAAGGCCCGTGGTATTTTTCAGGAAAGAAATTCGTAATGCCGGAGAAGTGGACCGAGTAATTTATTCAAAAATGTAAAAGACGTTGCTGCACAACTGAAGCAATACGAGAAGAGGAATATAGCTCGAAATGCTAATTACAATTGTAGATTTAAGCAAAGCATTCGATGTGGTTCTACTGAGTATAACAAATTTAAAGCTGCAACGAATCTATTCCTTGAAATAGACGCCAGTAAAAAAAATTACTTCAATACAGAAAGAAATGATAAAAAATGTGAAAATACGAAATTATATCTTCTGCTTTAGGGTTCTTATAGAACCAGGAATTATTTCAATACTTTGCAAAATTCCTTGCGTTATGATGTCAAGAAATTGGCATTCAATTCCTGCACATGAAATTATTTTCTTGTAGCTACTTGATATAAGGGGCACAAAAATATTTTTGGTTATTTGCAATAATTATTTCGTCAAATGAATGCCTCAAAAAAAAATATCCGATTCCGCTACTTAATCCGGAAGAAGCATAAAAATTTAGAGTCATAATTAGCGTTTGATATATGCCGGCAATTAACCGTGCCCCGTACGATTGGAGTACCCCGATAAGTTCCGGGCCCCGGAATTCGAGTTAGTTCACGTCCGTGTTAGATGAAGCGGGGCGGTTAGAAGTGGCGCTATTTTTCAGGCGAAACTCCAGCGCACGGAACGCCGACTTTACGCCGATAATATGCAATGAATTCCAATGAATAATATTCCCCCGGCTTCGATTCCGAAGTTTTATTGGACAACTTTAAATTTCGTCATTAGCGGAATTTACGGGGAAATTATGGGAGCGCATTTACAGATATGCATTTCCAATAATCGTTCGTTTCAAAAGGAATATTTTATTGGTACGATCGGCGAGCTTTTATCGTTAAATGCATTTGTGATGGTGATGGAGAAAAAGTAATACTTTTTTTTTGAATGTTAGCTTGTTTGATGTCCGATGGAAAATCCAAACTCTTTTCAGACGAAATCACGTAAAATTGCGTCCCGAGCGTGTCTCGATATTAAAAATAATCGAATTTCTGTACTTGTAATGAAAATTTACTGCGGCGTGCTTATTTTGGGGCTGCAAACGTAAACCGAGAGCGAGCCTTTATTGCTTGACGATGTCGTGAAATATTTACGCCGAGTGGTGATTTTCAAGCTGGCAAAAATTGGTAATTATTTACCGACATAACTCTCACAGAACGGATATTGTGTATCGATTTTGCTGGAACGAGATTACAGGAATCTATTCGCGTATGTGATCACTCTTCTCTTAAAATAAATGCAAGGGCATTCATTAAAAATTAATGCAAATGTTTAAATTTAAAAAAAAAAAACAGTAAAATTTGAATCAAAATTGCTGATGAAGACTGCATTAACATTTATTCCTGTCAACCCCCATATAAAATATAAAAATTATTACATAAGTTATTATACAACTGCCCCACATGTTAAGAGTTATGTAATCGGAATTTCCGTTATGAAATCTTATAAAGGGAGAATTCTTTCGGTGACAGATATCAGACAGCTAGTACCCCTCTGCTCGTGGCAACTCCCGAAATCCAAAGGCGTAATCAGCATTCACAGGATGTCATAGTGTATGTGAGCAAATTCCGAAAATCCGTCCGTCTCTCTGTGTCTACTACCATGGTTTGGGTGAGAAAACATTAATTAATTTTGCCTATTTGTTATGTTTTAGAAGCTAACAACTGCTTATTTAAGTTAGGAAATGCTGTTTTTCTCGTTATAAAATTATTTTGAATTTGAACTTCTCTCAGACTTTCGTTCGATATCTAGAGGAGCATGCTGTCTCGAGTGTTTGGACGAGGCCTTGTAAAATTGATAAAGTTGAAAGTAAAGGATAATCCATCCCCTTTCTGTTATTATTTTTAACCACCCATCCCTCACAGTAGTAATCGTGTTTCTCTTTGATCTCGGTCGCAAAATTACAAAAATTATTATTATTATTTTACTAGAAGAAAAATTAACTTTCTCTTTTCAATATCTTTCAAGTAGAATACGAAGCACTTTTGGATTTAGATAAGTCAGCTTATATCGTTTTATTTTAAGCTCAGAAATCTGTGGTTAAGCCACGTCCACGCAACTTAGAGACACCTTCTATATATGTCAAATTTTGGTATCAATTTTGGTATTACGAAATATTTTAATTTTGTCGAATTTGCTAACCGTGTATTTAAAAGATAAAATAAAATGGAGCATAATTTTAGAGTAAGGGAAGTAAATTTCAGTAAATTATTCAACCGAGACGATAAACGCGCGGTGATTTCCCCATCAAAATTAGGCGGCAATTTAATGCGCCAGTGGTCCGAGAGGTGAATTTATTTTAATGCCCAAAAATTAGCATAAGCCCTCTCGCCGCCTCCTTTTTGTCGTGCGGCATTAGATTTAACGTTAATGACGGAGATATTATGTTTTTATTCGCCGCGAGCCGCATAGCGCCGCGCCGCGCCGTCCAAGCGCTCTCGTTCATTCGGATCACTTTAACTGCAAATTTCCACTGAATTATTAAATTCGGTTTCAAAAGCGGAGCGCAAATACAAAACTAATTAACAATTACGATTGTAAGCGCACGGACACGCTGTTTTTCGATGCGGCGCAAAAGCGAAAGGAATTAAATTATGTGTTCCTGGCAGTTGCACTTTGATGTGTGTATGTATTTTGAAAACGCTTTGTGTTCCTTTATTTATATTTGCAATAACAGAATGAAGTATTCATGATGAAAAACAATGTATATGTAAAACCAATATTCCTACATTTTTAAATTTAATCTTCTTAGGCGGTTTTTCTACTTCTGAATAACAATAACAAAAGAACAATGAAAATAAAACATTTAAAAATTTATTAACCATGAGTAACCGATGTTGAACAAACAACAACGATAAGTACTTAAAAACAGCAAATGCGATTATTATCTGAATCCTAACAATTCGAGTATTATGCGTTATTTTATTTTAGCTACAATTTATTTTATTTAAGCTGCAATCAAGAATTTATTGACGCGATGTACGACATTCGCCCAAAAAGTACTGAAGAAGCTTTTCAGCCAAGTTGTGGCGGCATTACATTTCTTGCGAAATCGTCCGATTTAATTTAACAACTCTTGATTTCATCTTTGGAGAACCTTTTGAAAACTGAAGTCATGCAATCCAAAAGCTTAGAAACATGATTCGTAAAAGAGTAAGCTTGATTAATGACAATGATTTCAACCTGTTATACTGAATTCCTGGACGTTTAGGGTTCATACTTTTGTAATAAAATGAAATTCTGAAAAAAATCACATCTAACTTGATGACTTTTCTTTTAAGCACTCGTTATAAAACGTGAAACAAAATAAACTTTAATTACGTTAGTTTTTTCACAAATTCTTTAAACGGACACTGAAAATGCGCACTACCACTTAGCGTTTCGCTATCGTTTGTAGTGGGCATTTTCAGTGTCCGTTTAAAGAATTTGTGATACAATTTTCATCGGACAAGAACTTACTTTAGTTAGTGTTTCGTTATTTTTTAAAATGTGCTATTTTTACACGCCTCTCAATTCATAGTGTTTGTAGTTCGTGGTGTCTCTACCATTATTGACTCTTTATTTCTATCTATCTAATGCCTGTTTTAGACGGTCATATTTTTGTATCAAATTTATTACGAAGTGAGCGAGATAAGCTAGCACAGTGAATGTTGTTTGGTTGAATTGGCACTTCTCACTCACTTCGTAATAAATTTAATACAAAAATATGACCGACTAAAACGGGCATAAGAATGTACTGTCAACGTCTTTTTTTATTCGATTTTGCACTCCTAATTCTGTCCGTTTTGTATTTCTACTTCTTCCATACTTTTTACTTCCCTCTCATTAAATATTCAATCTTACACTCAGTTTCGGAATGACGATTATTTTATGTAAGTCTAGCCTTTTCCAGATCCTATCTAGAATCATCATTAGAACAAGAAATAATGATTTCAGATTAGTATCTGGAATCAACATTAGAACAAGAAAAGGCTAGACCTACATAGAATAGTCGTCATTCCTAAGCTGAGTGTAAGATTGAATATTTGATGAGTGGAAAGTAAAAAGTTTAGAAGCAGTAGAAATAGAAAATATCTTAGACAGGATTAGGAATAATCAATTTAAGTTTGTCCAATTACTCACCAATCATCTACTCGTTTTATGCCTGTATTCCTCATTACAAAAGTGACTCTTTCCAAAATTCTTCGCATCCTTTGGATTTCCTTTATTTAGTGATCGTTTAGTTCTCTTTCCATTACTGGGTCAGGACCAAAACTATACAAGCTAGCGCCTCGCCCGTGGGAAGACTGTAACTAGCGAAAATTCAAATTTTAGACTTCCTGAAAACTAGTAAATATACCGGGGGTCCATCGAGGATGATTTTCTTCTCTTCTTAAATATTCGACCTCTATGCTTCTTTCTAAAACTTACGTTATCCAATTTTTTTAATGTTGAACCTTTTTCTTTTTAATTTTGCCTTGGTCTTTTTTTAGATCTACCTTTTATATTTGCCACTGCAACCAGTTCTACGTCTGCAATTATATTTTACTCCATATATCAATGGATACATCTCTTACTTCATGTTTAGTTTATATGGTCTATTTGATTTTGAACTTTTTTTTCCATTATACTGTTAGGTCTTTTCAAAGGATCGAAGACATGATCAACGGAATCCAGTATCAGATGTGTTAGATTCGCTCTGTCTTTATCGCCTATATCTTAGGTCCACCAACTAAACTCCTTAAGCTCTCTTACAGCTGCTAATTCCTGGAATTCGCCGTTAAGCATTGCATCAGGAATTTCGCACTGTCCGGTGTTGAGAATACAGCTTACCTGTCCGAGTTAAGCGAGGAAGATGATTTCACAATAGACGAGGTCAGAGCTGTAGCACGCGGTATAAAGCCCAAGAAAGCTCCTGGCGTGGATGGTCTCCCAAATGAAGTCATCAAGAGGGTGGCTGAGGTCCTTCCGGAAGCGCTGGTGTCCATCTCTAACCTAAGCCTCAGAGAGGGGACGTTCCCTGACCAGTGAAAGCGTGGCAGGTTGAATATACTGTTGAAGTCATCTGAAAAACCTATCAACGAAGTATCATCCTATAGACCGATATGTCTTCTTCCCTCCATGGGAAAGTTTGTAGAAAGGTTGACTGAGACACTACCTGGAAAGCTCTGGAAGACTCGCGGTCAACCAGTATAGGTTCACCGAGGGAAAAGGAACGATCGATGCTTTGCAGGCGGTGATGAAGCATGTTCGTACTACTGAATCACAATTAATACGTCGCTGGAGTTTTTATTGACTTTTCCGGTGTGTTCGATAACCTAAGGTGGCCGGCCATCCTCAAAAAGCTTAGAGAAATACAAATTACAGGAAGCCTTTACCGCTTATTCCACTCGTACTTCTGTGACCGATATATGGAAGTTAGTCAAGGGCCTACAATTTGCAAGAGGAAAATGGAAAAAGGATGCCCGCAGGGTTCTATTCTTGGGCCGTTGCTGTGGAACTTGGTCTTTGACGAAGTAGTCAGACAGTCCCCAAATGATACTAGTATCAAAGTCGGGTATGCGGATGACCTAGCGATCCTGATTGACGGGAATAGTCGTGCCGAAATAGGAAACAAAACAAACACGATGATGAACAATATCACGGTCTGGCTCAAGAATATGAAAATATCACTATCGACGCAGAAAACAATGGGCATTATGCTAAAAGTATCTATCTCCTCAGAGTACCAGAAGACACTGCTTGGAAGTTTCCCGATTTTATTCAGGTAACTGGCGAATACCCCGTGTCCTGTCATGGCTTGAGTGATGTGGTGGTCTACGTCTCCGTATTTCCGGTTACACCACTTGCCAATATCTTTGATGAAGATTTTGGTCCATCCTTCGTACATGTCTCATGCCCTTTGTCATTTCACCGGCAGGGGTTCGCGAGTCTCAGCGAAGGGTTTTCTGCTCTCTTCATACTGCAGTCTAAATTCTTCTACTTTTAATTTAATCGGTGGGATAGCGGCGATCGCCAGGATAGCCTCTTTAGGGGCCGTTCTGTATGCAGAAGTGATTCTTATGGCCATCTTTCTGTTTATCGACTCGAGAAGTCCCTCGTAGGGTTTGTACTTCATATAGGTGCCGCGTACATGATGGTCCATAGCACTACACAGACTAGTACCTTTCTCTTTTTAGACAAGGTCCGCCTAAGTTTGGTATTAGTCTGGACAGCGCCGTAAGGGTTTTGCTGGCTTTCTCATATGTTTCTTGGCATGGGAGTCATCTACAAGTCACGATCGAGATATATGCCTAGATACTTTATTTCGTTCTTACTTTTAACTTCTGTTTCATCAAAGTTTATGCTTAGGTGCCTTAGTTTCCTAGGACCCGCCAATACCATCATCTTCGGTCTTTTGCTGGTTAACTTCAGCTCGTGATTTTTCAGCCAGTTTGTGATGTTCACCATGGCGCACTTCGCCTTTCTTTCACGCAAAGTGGCCGTCTTGGCCGTGACAACTATCGCCAGGTTGTCAGCGTATGCAATTATATTGACTCTTTGTCCCAGTTTTAGGTGCAGCAGATCGTCGCACAGTATATTTCAAAGAGTCGGTCCGAGAACCGAGCCCTGGGGCACACCGCACGTCGTCTGCATCTCTTCTGCCTATGGGGTTATGATCGACTTATCCTCTAGGTAGGATTGGAGTATCTTTATCGGGTACTTGCTGATTTTTGCATTTTTTAGGGCCTGGATGATGTGTAGCCAAGATACCGAGTTAAGAGCATTTTGAATGTCCAAGGCTAGCATTAGGTAGAAATGCCTATGTTGCCAGGCCAACTTTTTGAAATTGTTGACGATGTCTCTCACCTGGCACAGGACATCTACAGTGGACCTGCTCTGTCTAAATCCATAATGATGATCGTTTAAGATATTTTTGTTGTCTATCTCCTTCACCAGCCTCTGTTTGACGAGGTTCTCTAGAAGTTTAGCGACCACGTTCAGGAGGCAGATAGGCCTCTAAGTTGGACAGTCGTGTGGCATCCTTTTAGGCTTCTCCAACAATTCTAGCTTTGTCTTCTTCCTTCCTTACACTCGGGAATACGCCTTCTGTCAGGCAGAAGTTCAATACCTGTTTGAAGATGTTTGTGTTTGATTAAAGCTTCCGAAGGAATATTATGCTATCAGGTCTACAGTTGTCAGAACCAACCATATCATTGATATATCCTATTAATGGGAAAATATCTTTTTTTAAACTCTCCTCATTATATTATTGAATTGAATTACTGCGGGTTTGTTTTCATTTAAGTTTTGTCTTAGGTTCCATGTCCAGCGCATCACATTTTTGCTATGATTTTATACTTATTTAATATTTCCACCCTACTTCATTTATTCGTAATATTTCTACTTCCTACCTACTACCTACCTACTACCTTTCCACTTCCCTGGCGTTTTGTTCTAGTTTTCCTTCTTGATTTAGCGTTGCTGCATTCCATGTTGGCCGTTTCACTGTTTTCTTTTTGTGCTATCTTTATGTCCATATTTAATCAACCTTGTATTTTAAATTTATTGTCCTTATTTTATTTTTCCATATTCCTCTAGTTTCTATTATTATTTTGTCTCTAGTACTCCTTTCTTTGCCTCCTTTATTTCATTCAACTTCCATTCTTACCGTACCCAATTTAGGGATGCACAGAACAACGATGTTTTGTGCAACCCTAATCTAATTTTCATTATTTTTTCCTTTGTTCTTTTCAAATGCAAATTGAAGATTGCTTAAAAGTCATAATCTGTAGCGAATTCTATTTGTCAATTCAAAGAGAAAAGTGTTATAAATATAGCCAACTTTGATTATATGGGGAAAACACTCTATATAAAATATTTCAACTCTGCATTCACTACGACGAAGAAGTACGTCAAAACTCCCAAATTTTCATTTCTTAGAAATAATGTTAAGGCTTATATACCTTATTTGACAAAAAATTCAGAATATTTTTGTCTGACTCTTTAGTGGGACGCCTTGTAACTTTGCTTATATTTTCACAACATAATCTTTTTGTGTATTACATGTAACAATGAACTTATTGAACTTTGTCAAAGTAATGTGTCACCCTGTATACATACAGAGCCTTCACCATTTTCTTTCGATTTTTTTATGATTATGATAAAAAAATATTTGAAGATGTCTGCGCTAATTTATTTATTAATTTGTTTCAGTAATTTGCCATGACTGGCGAGAACCTAAAGCCGCAATTAAAAACTGCGAAAACGAACAGAGAAGGAAGGAAAAGAGAAAATTAGTAAGCTGGCGACTTAATAGTGCATCTGCCAGTGACACGCGAGCATTACCAATTAGTAATCATACAACGGGTTAGAATCCTCATCCTTTCAGCTCCAAACATCGCCGGCTCCATTCACCGTGAACATCCTCCGTTGTATGTAAGGGCGAAAGATATAAAACGAGGACCTCCACAAAGCAGGACGGTTGTACAGTCCGAGTAAACGGCCGAATTATGCCGGGAGCACTTATCAGGATTACGCTAACGTCCATGAAAATAAAATAACAGCGGATCCGCAGAATTAAAATTCATAGACACGTTAACGATTCCCTCCAGCCCCGAAATATCCGCGGCCGTTCCTCGCAATGAAACCCGGCGTTGCGTGATAAATGTCCGCCGTTTAGTTAATCTGTTGAAGATGTTTCATTTGTCGGGAGGACGATGTTTTATCGTTAATCCCTCCGTAACGTTCCTGCTGAAAACAAACTGAAACATATTTTCTGACTGCGAACGCAATTTAAACTTCGCAAGATTTAACTGACAACTGAAAAATCTACGATATTTTGACTTTAATGTATTAAGAGAGTATAAAAACTGACCTTGAATTTCAACTGAAAACAACTTAATATCATCGCATTGTATGCCTTGAAACTTTTATTACATTTTTATTAAATTAAATGTAGTGAGTGCAGTTGCTGTAGTGAATCAATTCAATTAATTATTCAAAATATAACGCGTTGTTAGCTACAACAAACAGAAAATTTACTCTGCTGTTAAACTCTCCCTGCTAACTACTGATACGAAGTAACATCGTTGCGATGGATAAAAAGTGGGAAACCTTTCCAGAAAACATAAAGTAATTTAAGAAAGGAGATTAAACGAACAGAACAAAACACTTAATCTTAGTACAAGTTGTTTTTTCCGAAGAAAAGAAAGCAAAATAAATAATACCGTGCTATCACTGAAGTACTTGCGCCGGGTTTTAGTGCGATAAACCGAAAGTTCGAAGAGACCTTCGACGGTACAACGAGAAAATCCTAAATTGAAATAGCTTCGGCGTGTGCGTCGGATTCTATTCCCGATAAAGACTGTAAAAGTCGAGTTCATTTCAGATATTCCGATGTTTCAATAAAATCAGGTTCTGAGCCCGAATGGAAATAGCGTCGGGATAAAGGTCCAAGTAAATAAGTAAATCCCAAATGACCACCGTCGAATGAACAAGAAACACAAAGCCGTATCCAGTGCATCAGGAGCCGAACATGCTTCAGGGAATACACATAAAGCGTTTCCAGATCAACCGGAAATATAATCCGGAGAGTGAGCTCGTACATCGGAAATAAAATTCGATTCTTTTAATTAGACACTCGCGACCGGGAATATTTATTTTAATCACGGGGCGAACATAAATTCGGTTAGTTTACAACTTTTTTAATTCAATTCGATGTTACGTCCCTCGCAAATCCGGGGCGAATAAAACCTTAAGTGTAACCGAAAGGTAATAAATAATTTCCTTGTTTTGCTTATTCAGATTTCCTTATTTTCATTTCGCCCGGCGGAATCTTGGAGCTATAAATTCGGTGATAGCGCGGAAATACATAATCAAGAACACAGAAGTAAATATACCGGAGCTGGTTTTAATAAATTTAATTAAAACAAAAACAGGAAATAAAATTTAATTCACCTTCATAAGTTCCATCGTCTTTATAACTGTTTTCAAAATTATATTTAAAGGTGAGAGCTAATATCAAAGTAAACAGCACCGAAATTTGCTTTAAATAATAATGCTTCTAGGTAGAGAACATTATTAATAAAAAGTGCCCTACAAAAATTGTCCCTATTTCTTGTATAAGATTTGGTTCAATTTCTTAAACAATTTAATTTATTTATGCAGTAAATTGTATCAAAGTTTAAATTGAATCTGGAAAAATAGAACTTGTTCTATCTCCAAACCGTAGGCTACAGCCCAAAAATGTCTTGTTCTAATTATTTATTCTAGAAATTGAAGTAGTATGATTAATTTCGTAAATCTCCAGTTCTGATTAATCGAACTTTGATTACTTAAACCATAAATATTTGAGCGACGTAAAATCTGGAAATAGTTATTAGAAGTCGCACAATTACAACTTCCGTGAATCTCGGAACTCGTAATTATGCGGAACTTGTCTAATTAAAGTTTGTTTAAGACTCACAGTTACCGAGCTACATATTCAATTGTATGATCTTGGCGGTGTGTCTCTTAAACCTACTGAAATTTAATGGCACAGAAAAACTTTGGCTCAATTTTTGATGATTACTCACATGGTTTGGTTTATGACAAGTTCGAAAATGTCATCGAAAAGCTCTGTGCATTAACATTTAAAATTTAATTAGATCCTAGTAGCGTCACAGAATTACGAGAAAAGTTGAATTGAATTTAAAGGTGTGTGTATACTGGCTGTTACATATTTCTCGCGAAACGTAATTTCCTCGCCTTGTTGTTTAATTATCTCCTAAAGATGCCGTTAATCATGATTAAAATTTCCATATCTTTTTAGTCGGACGGAATTTACGGCGACTGCGAGGAGTTGCCGCGCGAATTATGGCCCGCCGTTCCGCACTTTTTGCGCAATTACTCAACGGTTCTTGTTTATTTGTCTTAATTAAATTTATAGAAACAAAAAGTTACGGCGAACACGCCGGAGAAACGCTAGACAACGTCTGCGAGAAAAAATTCATTAAACTGCTACACGACACGCGCTTCTACTAATTCTTAATGAAAATTCTCGGCCTTGTTTTGTTTTCGGCACGCCTTACGAAAAGATTTACGAGAAAATACTTTGTAATTTACGGAAAATAAAAAGAAGACTGCCCAAAATGGATCCTGTTTTACATCAACGAAATAAAACTCGCTTGAAAGCTTACCAAAAAGTACGACTTGATATCTTGTAACAAGTAGTGTAAATTTCAGTTAGACGTAGAAAAGCTCAATATGGCCTCAGATATGGCGCTCCGTCCTCATGACGTCTAATGACGCCGTTGATCCGTCCCAGTCGAAATATTCATTTTCGAAAAGATTGCTGTGATTGATCAGTTTGGTTTATGTGACTTTCCTTCATGCCTGGTGTTTCAGTTACGCGCAGAATTCAGTTAGTACTGTTTTTGTCGTTCACTTAAGTGATGTATACCTACTTGTGTGGGAAGCCAACGGAAATTTAATCCGTGATCTGGAACGAGGCACTCTACGTGTACCGAAAGCATCTTTTATTTACTTTTTGAAGCCTGGCGAATGTGAACTATCCCAATATGACATCAGATATGGCGCTTCTTCCTCCCGATCGAATATATTAATTTCCGAAATAATTGCAATGATTGATCAGTTTGGGTCATGTGACTTCCCTTCGTGCCTGGTATTCTAGTTACGCGCAGAATCGAGTTAGTACTGTTTTTGTTGTTCACTTAAGTGCTGTGTACTTGTGTGGGAAGCCAACGGAAATTTAATCCGTGATCTGGAACGAGGCACTCTACGTGTACCGAAAGCATCTTTTATTTACTTCTTGAAGCCTGGCGAATGTGAAGTGTCCCGATATGACATCAGGTATGGCGCTCCTCCCTCCCGATCGAATATATTAATTTCCGAAATAATTGCAATGATTGATCAGTTTGGGTCATGTGACTTCCCTTCGTGCCTGGTATTTTAGTTACGCGCAGAATCGAGTTAGTACTGTTTTTGTTGTTCACTTAAGTGCTGTGTACTTGTGTGGGAAGCCAACGGAAATTTAATCCGTGATCTGGAACGAGGCACTCTACGTGTGCCGAAAGCATCTTTTATTTGCTTTTTGAAGCCTGGCGGATGTGAAGTATCCAGGTAATTTCTGCGAGCAAATTGTTGTGCCATTCAGGTCGTAACGTGTTCTTTCTTTTATTATTTAGGTTTTCATTTATGGTTTTTGTTTGTAACTTTTCTCGTCGGGATATTTTGAAGCCGTACTAGAGAGTTTATTTGGTAGTGGTAACTCTCCCATTGTTTGAGTCAAACTTGACACCAATAACGAGACAAGTATTGCTAGGTGCGACGGAACTGCGCATACAGCCCCGACAATTCCTTAATATAATACTCGAACTGCGCTCACCATTTTGTGTACCTGTCTAACACCCTGAAATAATACTCGAATTGCGCTCTGGATTATTGTCATGTCAAATTATTTCAACATCAAAACAAAATCATTTTCAATATATTGGATTTTTATTTACATGTTACGAAAATACAACTTTACCAAATTTATGAGAAACATATTTCACAAAATTGTATTGTGATATTTCACCCCTATCTAACTGCGTAATTTTTTCTTTTATGAATTGTTGCCTTAATAAAACCTCTCGCCTTACACTTCTTCTTGCATTTCGCTTAATAGAATTTATTTTAACATAATATGTACCTGTATACTTTCAAAAACAAATGAATATTCGGATGGGATGATACATTTTCACTTTTAAACTTAAAGTGAAATGATTCACACGCGTTTGTAGTTCTTGAAATACTTGAGGTTTTAGCGGCCCATGTTGTCGGAGGGAACATGGAGTTACCGTCAATATAATTTTCAACCAAATAATCAGCAAAGTGATCCACTCGATCGTCTTGTGGTTATTCGGTAACAAAATCTTCAACGAAGCAATTTCCCACTTGGTTTGCTGGAAGAAACGATAGTCCAAATATATGCCTCAGCCATGTTCCAATCGGAGATTGTTCATTTCTGCATTCTTGGGTTAGTCCCAGTTGCGCCACCTGTACGAAAGAATACAAGAAAAAATTAGTCGTCTCTAAATAATTTAATTTTAATTTCGCCATGAATATTTGTAAATTAAAAAGAAGTTACCATGATTGGGTAAGTTGAAAGCGGCAACCAATAATTTCCAATTCTTCTGGAAAAGCTTCTTGTAGGCTCGAGTTAATGGCAACGTCAAAATGTATGACTATGGTAATGGGATTTAAGACAAAACCCAACAACGTACATTTTTCTATTAATAATACAAAAGCTCTTCTATATGTAGTCTTTTTCTTGTTTTTTTAATAAACAGAATATGACTGGTACGTAAAAATCCATTGAATATGCGTGTATTGTGAAGAGCTGTCCGAAGAACTTGGTGCAATATTCAAATGTTGCATCCATATAATATATTCTGTTGACAGATAAACTCCAAGTTGTTTTCACCGGAGAAAATAACGATGTTTTCTGTGAAATCATTGCACATCACGAACGGTTCATTTGTAGTTGCTTTCACATTCGTAGAATTCAAAAATTCTTGCACTTCTCAAGTTGATTTTGGTAATTTAGGCATTTACTGAAATCGTGCATGATTAATATTGTTGCGAATACACTTCCTGTCCATCACAGATAATGATTTCAAGGAGTCTGATTGAACATTCATTTCTTGCTGAATTAATTCGAAGGTTTCATTGATATTGTCCTCTTGTGCTTTTCTTTTCACAGCATTATTTATTTTCTGTCTTGTTACCAACGCTCCATCCGCTTCATGGTTGTATCCGCCACTTTTGCTTGAAGAAACTGCATTCAATGTATAAATTGTTGCCATAGGTGCATCTCCACACTGTTTCTTCTGTTGTTTTCACTTTCCGGTATTTTCGAAACATGTAGTTATAGAAAACTAACAACGGTTGTGCTCGCTCTCTTAACATAGTTTGGATCTTCACGTACTCTATACTCGACATCGTTTCAAACAATACTAAATAAGACTGAATTATTCTATTGGTAAATACTGTAAAGGCCTAAAGATTCGACTAGAAGCCAATTATTCCAAGAAAAAAGTGGTACCTGGGCATCTGAGCGCAGTTCATTAGAGAATTGAGTTCCCCGTTTTTTGTCAGGGCTATCGGAGCTCAATTCGAGTGCGCCCGTATTGCTGTATATAATCAATGGCGACATCACATGGAGACGTGTGAAATGGGCCCTAATCGACACGTGCTGGGATAATCTTGTATTACTAGTTTTAAATAAAAAATTTCACGATGTGCGCACAAACAACCCAAGAACCGTTTTCAAATCTTAAGTATCACCCAGGTATAGGCTGGGAGATATAAGAAGTCCACGATCGGATTAAGTACCTGTTTTAGTCTGTTTCACACGCAGCACTCTCTCACTCTGTTTTACTTGTTTGTAAGATAAAGATACCATCGAATTCTTAAGAATAGTGCCCTTTCATTCTAGCAACGTTACCATTGGGCAGACGTAATCCGTGAACTTCTTATACCTCTCATCCTATATCAATTGTTTTTGTATAAAGTTATGATAAGATTTTTGTATGCTTTCGACTTCGTGCTTGCCTTGCCGTACTTTTCGTAACCAAAGTTCAATTCTTTTCGGGATTTTATTATTTTATTACTTGCACGTCAGGCAAGGAAGTTACCCTCTAGTCTTGTAGTTAAATGAATTATTATTGATAATTTATGAAAATTATAAATTACTTTTTACATTTGTATTTAATTTTTTTGTAATTTAAATGAATTACTTGTGTTATTCTATAAATGGTCCGTCTACACGCAACGATTTGCCGTCTATACGCACGGACTTACTTGCACAAACTGGTTTGCACAGGGATGCGCGAAGGCAAATCGTTGCGTGTAGACGGACGAAGAAGCTAACCTACTACTTGTAAACATAATTCCGCTGTGAAATTATCTATCGCCAGCACTAACGGAGAAAATTAAAAAAACTGTCAACCAACAGGATACTTCCTCCTCACCGTCTACACCACCTGATCTTCGTTACTTGGTTGTGCCCGATGATTGCCCACAATGACCGGAAGTACTTGTCAGCTCCGGCGAACATGCACCGTCGACCAACAACCACTCAGCTAGCTGATCCTAAACTTTGCAACCTGGACAGCCTAAGCCTAGGGAACTGTTGTAGTTCATCATGCACCCTTACTGGCCTCCGAGTCACCAGTATGCCGTTGGCCTACTTCGTCTCCAATAGTATGGACGACACCTTGGTAACATACCACCAGCCATTCGAAACTGTCCATTTCCAGCGACGTATTCCTTCCACCATAAGGGGTAACTACCTCCGTATGATGATATTGCGGAAACTACCTTCGTACCTGATAGAAACACAACACCAGATCAAATGAACTTCTTGATAGAAACTTCAAAGCAACTCGCAACATACTACAGGAGAAGTCCAACAGGGACTCAGTAACCTACCCTGTGTCCCAATTTTTTTTTTTGCAAGGGGGGAAAGATGTAACAATGCGAAAGTAAATTAAATTATTAGATTTATTTAGCGAAGTTAAGATACGTAAATATGCATCCTAGCGTCGCTGAAACATAAAAAATGTGCGGCTCCGATTATGACTCATAAGCAGGTGGGCGAAAAAGCTTGAACAGATCCAAACTTGTTGAAAACAATTAAACGTGCATCTTTCACTCGTCAATACTCGGAAGTGTTCAATTTCCAAAGGAAATACATATAAACCCCGCATTTGCCCAAATCAGAATAATACAAGTAAGATCATGATCTATTTAGTTGTTCTCAGAGCATGTAAGCTCTCCTTTTTGTTAAACTGCGGTATTAGGCTGATCAATCATGTAAGTTAATCTTTGTCTAAATATGTTTGACTTTGTGTATTTATACTCGATATATTATTTAACCTAGCTACCTCCCTTGTTTCGATTTATTTAAGTCTTTCATACATACTAGCAACTGTGAGTCAACTGTCAACTACAAACGCGACACTCGCATTACAAAATTAATAAAAGAAGAAGAAGAAGAAAAAAAAAGATGCGAAAGGTATTTAGCTCGCGCGAATCTTTAAAAACAACCCTCGTACAATATTTATCCGCATTTATTCGCTGGAGCGTTTGACGAATTCAAGGCCTACTTGTCCGATTCAGTGTAACATTATTTATTTGTACCGCCTGAGATACCGAGTCTTTTGATAAATATTTAATTTCGGAAATGTTTTATTTATGGTCTCCGGTCCTTTCGTGCGAACATCCTCGCCGACATTCCTGACGTTCCGCAGGGTGAACGTGGATCGCTTTGAATATCGCTTTAACGTTGGAGGCAAGTTTTTACTATTCGCATGTCTGTGTATGTACATATGCCATTCTGAAATCCTGGAATTCTTTCTTTTCACTCGGTGCTATTATTAATAACAGTTCGCAAAACTACAGCATCTATCAGAGTACCTGTACATTTGCATATGGACAAAAACACTACCCCAAGGCTTCTTTTATTTTATTTTATTATATGTAAATATAATTAATTAAGGTATCAAGGGCGTTACAAGGTTTATAATCTAACGAACTAGTATCGCATTTCATTAAATTTATAATTTTTAAATGCCGTATCTAAATAACATATTTGTTTGTCAATTTTGTGATTTTCATATTCACTTTGTCAGTTAGTTCATTCAAATGGCAAAAGAAGAGTTTAATCACTCAGAAAAAGTACTGCTGAAGGCTGCGAAGGCAGCGGAAGTCCTTGTACCTCAAAAAAGCTGCGTTTATAAAGATTACTTACAATTTATATTGTTATTTTCCGAAGTAGTGTGCCTTGAAAATTATACTCCCCTAGATCATGATTTCAATGCTAACGCGACTTAAAATTGAGTCATTATTGGCATTAAAACTTTAGACTCATTTTTCTCAAAACTTTTTTTCGAAAGCGATGAAAGGCCTAACAGCAAGTTCATTCTTCAACAATTCGAGACAAAGAGCAGCTTAAAATTCTTATAGTAACATGCAATTACTTAAACTCAAATTATCTCGCTAACTAGACATATTAGCATTATCGTTCAATTTCCCGGAGTAAACAAGGCAGTGTAGTAGCAGAATAGGTCTTTCCGTCCTCCGACAAGACATAATTGTACGGAAATGATCATATGGTGCATGTAAATCTTGTTTTCCCCGCACGAGCGGAGCCCCCATCCCACAGGTGGCATCGATCGGACCCACGCCACCGCCGCACATGTAGTATTTCTTGTTCGGCGGAAATTATATGTGCATAAATTACGTCGACGAAAAACTAATAAGCCTCTCATGTATCCTAACAAGCTACTGAAGCAATTTCCAATAACTCCGAGCCGATCTTAATGTCTTATTTATCCGGATCGGTCTCCTGGAAGCTCGCCGCAGAAGAGGGGGCGTTTTATGTTTATGGCTCGCCTGTGCGGAGGTGCCCGCGATATTTATACGTCGTATCATCTTGAGAAAAATCTAAAATAAAAAAATCGTCTTCACACGATGTATAACCTACCAAAATATTTGCCGAGTGCTTGGGTCTTAATAGCAAAATATCGGAGACGCTTTTCAAAGTTTATCGACGCCCTCGAGATGTCCCGGCCATTTAAAGTAAACAAACAGGAAATACAGTTTTTATCCTAAAATATAGTTGCAGGACGACTTAAAATTACAAAACCTTAGATACAGGTACTGTCAAATATACTCTTTGATGTGCTCGAAAGAGTCACTTCTAAGTTTAAGGCCAGAGTCTTTCCTCAAACATTTTAGTAATTTAATTACTTAAACATTTGAGTTAAAGCTTCATTTCTAAACACGGTGAGCTTCCTGCGACTTCAAATGCTATTGAAATAATTAAGACCAATTGAATCATGTAGGCTTAGGCAAAGTTTCAACCCTGTATGAGATAACATTCGAAGTTATCCAATTTCTGACGCGAGCGCTATTAGCGGTCGCGACGTTACCCGGCTTCATTATCGGCTGTTCTTGCGGTTGCGGTGCTGAGTTTGCGACCGCCGAGCTAATGCCTCCTCGCCTCGGGGCTTCCTCGACCTTACGCCGTAATGTTTCAATTCCAGGATCTACTAATGAACCGGGCCACGTGTTTGGACTATTCGAAATTGTTTGGGGTTTCCAACGTTTGCTTCTTTCAATCAGCGGCCTTGCCTTTGGCTTAACGGTACGGAACAGCGGCAGTTCTGGCAAATAATAACGGAAGTTACTAACCCTTTACCATAAAATAGAATCTACAATACTAACCTCTTTATTTTATAACTCATAACGACAACGTTATATAACTTAGATATAACGCATTTCCTTGCACTGATTGATCAAAAATATTTCACTTAACGATTGTCGTTATAAGTTACAAAATAAAGGGGTTAGTAAGTGAATGGAAAAACTAAATTACTTTAACAAAATAGTACACCATATTAGGTTGGCTAGAAAAAAAAACTTTGCTGTTAATGCAAAAAATTGCCCAACTCTTTATGCGAAAGACAATCCAGAAGAGAATTACGTTAACGACGCTTAAATTTTTTTTCTACAAACGGAAGATCTCGCCAAAAAATCTTCGCGAAATCTGGCCGAGAACCGCTAATTCCGCTCGCATCTAAATTACAAAGGAAATAATATCCTATTATCGCCCCCCTTTCAGGAAATGAGTAAGAAGTCGCCCTCTGTTTCGCCGCATTTTCGGCGCTAGCTGCGCAACAAATTTAAATTTTCCAACGCCCTTGCTTCAATCTGATACAATCAATAGTTGAAATCTGAAAATTGCTTTTGTTAATGTTAGTAGGGTATTTAAGCATAAATTTGTACTCCTTGTTATCCCAATTTTGCTACGTCAATCTACCTATGAAATCAAAGCCGTAATTTTCCTGTAAACATATTCAAGTGTAGGAAAATTAAGAGAACTTTTAAGTAAGCAATTACATTAAGAAAATTTATACAAGAGCCCTTCCTTAAAAAACCATTCAACGAATCAAGTTAATTAAACGGTAACGAAAACGCAAGAAAAACTCATTTAGCTAAAGCAGGTAATAATTATTTGTCCTCTCGTTTCCTTTTCCTGATAGGAACTCCCCTGCACTCGGCCATTAAGGCGAGTCGCTATTTACATACAAAAATAAACCGCCCCCGCCGCGCGCCTCTCGGAAACCGGTGAGAGGGCGCAAAGGAAAAAGGGCATAAAATCTAATACACGACGGCGAAATATGTGTTCGGTGTGTCTTACAGGGGGTAGGTAAGTTCGGGCATTTTTCATACTTAGATTAAGTTAAATCTACGTTTTCTGGACCACGGTTTCATGTGTGAAAAAGGCGCATAAGCGAGGAAAAAGCTTCGAACTTCGGCGGGGATTTCTCAAAGTTGAAATTAGATATCGTAAACATTACAGCTTTTATAACTCTGATTCAAACTTTTCTAGTTTTCCTGCAATTTTCTAACGCTTGCACGCATTAAATTCTTCTACTCCCTCTTTTTCGCCCCTACTTTCTAACTCGGTATACGTGATATAGCAACGTGAGAACATAGTTTAACTTACCTTGCAATCATGGGCTTAATTCATGCCATGTTATGTTAGGTACACTTTTAAACTTTCTCAAAGTTTATATTTAACTTCCAACCACAATTTTATATGCTTTTAATGTACGTTTGTATATACAGGGTGTTTGAAATATATTTTACCTAATTATAGATCACATCGATACAAACACAAAAGCCTTAATAAATGTAGGTTCTCAAATCAACCGTTTCTGAGATTTTTTGAGTTCTTGAAATGAATATTATTTACCCGCAATGGTTTCATTTTTATGGAGGTGAGCATGCGCAAAAATGGATTGCAACATTAAATCAAACAAGGATGACATTTTCATAAGAAGAAGTTTCTATTCTTTTCCAGTAATTAACATCCTGGTAGACTATGGAAGAGATGGGCCGAGAATTAAGTGGACTTTTTGAAATGTGACAGAAGAAACTAACAATTTAAATAAGAGAAGGCGAAAAGAAAAGATTTCTGTAAATGTCAATGTCGCAATGTTCCATGAAAACTTTTAGAAATTACTAGCACAATTGTTCCAAAAATTTTAATCGTGATTAAGTAGTAAATTTTATTGTGAGGGTCTTGTGGTTAAAAATGATAATAGAGAATACGACTTAGACAAATGTAAAATTTAAGTGTAATTACAGATTACTTCAGAACGACATCATACAAAGTCAAAATGATATCATACGAGACAATGCAAAACAAATTCAAGATAATTTTATAATGACAAAAACAGCATTTCATAAATCAAACAAAGCAGTTGTTAGTTTTTAATAAAACAAACTAATGTTTTCTCACCCAAACAATGGTATTGGATACAGAGAGACGGACGGATATTCGGAGTTTGATAATACTATGACACTCGATGAATACTACTTTCGGCTTTAGACTTTCGAAGATGTTGACGACCATACGGCTTCTTGCTGTATGATATCTATCGTGGAAAACAGTCTCCTTTTATATGATTTTAAAGCGAAAATTCAGATTACGTTACACTTTACATGTGGGCCAGTGATTCATCGTGATTTTCCGAGACCGTCCGTTCATATGCTTTTATAATAAAAAAAAATGACGAGATCCTCCATGCTGTTGCAGATAACGTAAAATTTAAAAATTAAAGACAGTCAATCTGCATAAAAATTGTATTTCTGCACAACCGGTTTCGTCTATCCGACATTATCAAGTGTGTAGTCCACATCCAGAAGTTGAAATCCCTCCAATAGTAGGACACAAGGCTCCAATAGTAATAGTAGGACGCATGGCTTACTCACCAAACGAAAAACCAAAATACTTACAAGGCTAGTTATAATTTGAAATGGAACCGGGCTAGACGAAGTAGGTTCCAGTTGAATGTTGCCAGACCATAAATCTCTTAAACAAGACAGAGAAGCGCGAAAGAAACAAAAGAAACCCTACATCCAGAAATGATAATTTTTGTAATTCCTCATGAAATATTTCCTGTTAAAATAGCGCAATGGACCAGGGACCACAAAGGAAATAAACCTCAAGGACAACATCAGAAACGAGTAAACGGAATACAGAACGAAAGTAGAAGGCATTTTGAATTTTGATGGAGTTGGGGTGGGGAGGAAGGTTCCAGATGGATAAAATGCATAAATGAAATGTTGAAGTAATAATTCCTGTTAGAAGTTGAACTGACTGTGGTTGCAAGTAAATTTATTTTTGTAGAACAAGAGCTCTGAAGTTGCTTATATAAAACGGCGAAATTTATTTCTTCGTTCCACATATTGACAAATATTGGACGTCTGGCAATTTATGGCATCTGAGAATATCAAAGTTCCTATTAATTTTCCGCCGTTATTTATATCACGCATCAAAAAGTTTCCCCGGCGTCTATTTCATAACTCCGTCCGGCGAAGCTCTACAAATAAATTTTTTTATTGTTGTTCCATTCAATATTGCTTAAGTTTTATTGGAAATCAATGTTTTCAGTAAATTTTTGATACAATCAATAGTTAAAGTGCGTTCGGTATTTTTTTTTCATTAAACATAAATATTCAACGGAGCTAACAACATTTGAAATGTAAATTCCAAATTGAATCTGCAAAGTGCGTCCTCCGAAAATGAATTTAAAAAAAAAAAGAATCACCCGCTCCACTTAAAATTTTCATGTCCGATTCGTAATCCGGTCAAGTAAGATTTATATTTCGCTCATTTTTATGCAAATAACAATCGCTTGTTTGAATAATTGACATGAATATTCATCGCGCCGTTATCCGACGACCGGCGTTTGATTCGCGCCGCGTAGCGCCGTGCAAAAATTAATTTCGACTATTTTCCGGCGAAAATTAGATTTCGAAATTTCGGCCTCCAATGAATTTCTCTGCGAAATTACCGTTTATAAAAAGAAATCATTGCTCTCGTTAGTATTTGCACAAATTTCCCGATTTAGTTGACAAAAGTAAGAACTGTTTCTAAATCGAAAAATAAACGATTCTTGAGTTTTTATTTTTCATTTTCATCAAAATTTTAGCAGTCAATTTGAAAGCGCAGTGTTTTTATATTTGCAATTTTATGTATTCATTTTGTAGAGGGTGACGCGAAAACGCGAAAATCTCCACCCCCCCTTTAACTTTCTTATTATTAAACAGAGTCAAACGAAAGTTCAAGGTCAACCCAACACAAGCGAACCAACTCTGCTCAACCCGAGTAAGAATTTGAGATCGGAAAGAAATTAAAACTTTAAAAAAATTCGAAAAGTATAGGTCAAGGTCAAACGAAAGTTCAAGGTGAACACAACCATTTTTTTTAATAGAAATTTGCAGAATCTTCATAAGACGCGCATGACTGAATCTCTTGCCACGCGAGTGTTGGATTCACACTGGCCGCCCTCACAGACACACCCTGAGCGAACAAGTTCGCCCTCACAGACACACCCTGAGCGAACAAGATCGCCCCATGCCCGCCTGCCAGAACAACCCGACCGCCTACCAACTAAACTGCTTTCCTCTTGATCCCTCGGGATCTACTGTGGAACCGCCGTAAACATTACTTCACAGTAGGGGTCGAGACATCCTGTATATTCAGTCAGGTTTTGCTTCATTTTCTCATAATGTCCTCTTCTTCTTAGGTCATCTCCTGTGGATTCTACTCGTGTCATCTTCTGTGGGTTCTCCTCTCCTTCTTAGGTTATCTTCTATAGATTCTCTTCTCTTTCCTTGATAGTCAGTACTTCCTTGGTCATATCGGCCACGTTTTTCCAGATCTCTTCTTTTTCCACCATCTGTTCTACTAGTTCTTCTGTGTTACACGTTGTCCAATAATTCTTTCTAGCTTAGCCCTGCAACCCTCCAATCGAGGACAATGGAAAAAAGTATGTTTCGCCGAATCCTTATCGCATCCGCAGTATCTGCATCTTGGAGATATCGTCTTTTTGATCCTGTGCCTAAATTCCTCGAAGGATCCGTGACCGCTTATTAACTGAGTTAAGAAATATATTAACTCTCCATACTTCTTTCATACCATACCAGTATTTGGGGTCGAACGTCTCGTCCATATTGATTGCTCGTACGATTCCCATCTGTTTTGCCACGCATTTATTGTCTCCTTCCTTTGTTTTTCCCTAGTCGCGTCCTTATTGTCCTCTATTTTCATTTATTCTACTGCCAATATGTTTATCGGAATCATCCTTGCAATTACCAAAACAGCTTCTGTTGAGATAGTTTTATAAGACCGGAATGTTCTGATAACACTTCCGTCTTGTCTGGTGCCAGTTCCAGTTCATTTTCATGTATCCATTCTGCGATTTGGTCTTAATGTGAAATTAACTTTGTATTCAAGATCCTCTTCGTTTCGCGCCAGAACTACTACGGCCAGGTCGTCTGCATAGGCCAGGAGTTCTTTGCCTTCCTTTCTCGCCAGTCTTAAGATGCCGACAACCCAACCCTTTTCTCTGAGAGGTCGAGGCAAATCTTCATAAGACGAACGCCTACCAACTAAAACCCTCTTTCCTCTTTCTCCTGATGATCGCTGCGGTACCACCTTTCGACATTTCTTCGTAGCGATTATCTGACTTACTATCTTTCCTTCTTTTCATCTGTCATCTTTTTCTCCATTATGGCCTCTGAAAATATTCTACATTTCTCCCAGGCTTCTTCTCTTTGCAGCATTAATTGCACCATGTTCTCGGGTTTCAGATTTATACCCAGGTCTTCCTCTAGCTTCTCCCTCTCCTTTCCCCACGCTGGACATTAAAACGCAATGTGATAGGCACTAGCCGGGCCACCTTTGCAATACTTACATTGACTGGAGTTAACTTTCTTTATCTTCTTCTTATATTCTTCAAAGCAGCCGTGGCCACTGATCACTTGGGTCAGATAATATGTAAGTCCTTGCTTTTTGTTGAACTTTGGGGATAAGTATTTTGTCCATGCCGCTACTTGACATTGTTGCCATATCTTTAATTTTCTCTCCTCAGTGTTCTTACGATACGTAACTGCTCTTTCTTGGACCAAAATGTCCATTGGTATCATTCTGTCTATTATGCAGATTCCCTCCGTTACAACGATTCTGTAGGCACTAATAACTCTTATGGCAGCTATTCTCTGACATTTTTTAACATAGCACGCCTCGTGCCAGACTGGTGCGTACAACGCTATTGATTCGAAGACTGACGCTAGAACTCTTCTTTTATTCTCACTCGGCCCTTCCTTTCTCGACATATTTCTTGATAAGGCAGTAACACCCATTCCACCACTCATTTGCGTTGTATTCTAGTTCTTTAGGTTTCTTTGCTATTACTACTAGTGGCAAAAGCCACCATTTCAACACCTTCCGGCATATGCTTCATTAGCAGATTGTCGTATACCAAAATCCAAAGTTCTGGCCCAAGTACCGAGCCCTGTGGTACTCCACAATATATGCTTAGCCTTTCGTTAGGCGAGATTTCGACACTCCTGTTTGACAGGAGTGTCGAAATCTGTCTTAAGTATTCCGATACTTTCCTCTTTTCCATACCTCTTCTAATGCTATTCTAATTTAAAGAAAAAGGCATTTTTTATGTCGAATGTTACCATTAGACATAGTTTTCCAGATTTTAAACTTATTTAGTTTGCGTTTTGTTGCATTTCTCGATCGACCTTCCTTGTAGCCATACTGCCTACCGGACATATCGTAGAGTTCTTCCCTAAGTATCGCCACTATCAAATGTTCCAGCAGCTTGCTTGCCATAGCAAGCATATTAGACGATACTTTGTTTGGTCTGCACCTTGCTTCTCTATCAGGACTATTTTCGCCAGTTTCCATATGTCTGGGAATCTTCCGTTTTCCAGAATATTATTATATACCTTCAACATGTAGTTTGGTGATTCTTTTATTGCTAACTTCAGGACTTCAGCCGGTATCATATCGGGACCAGGTACTTTTTTAAATTTCATTTTGTCAGCTGCTCTGGCAAGGTCTTCCAAGGTAAAGGGGCATAAAGCAACATCTTCGAAAGCATCCTCTCCATGTTCTTCACATAGAGGAAACAATTTCTTTTTTGTTTGTGTATCAATTTCTGGCTGCCTAATTTTCCACTTCTTCATGGCGATCCTATAGCCGTTTCCCCAGATATCGTCTTCTATTTCGTCGCGCAGTTGTTTCCACTTCTGATTTTGTGCCTTGCACATAGTCAACCCAACTTAAGCGAACCCAACTTTCCTTGACCCGAGCAAGAAATTGAGATCGAAAAAAAATTGAAACTTAAAAAATTCGAAAGGTTAGAAGTCAAGGTCAAGCGAAAAGTCAAGGTCAACCTGACTCGAGCAAACCAACTCCGGTCAACTCGAGCCAGAAATTGAGATCGAAAAAATGGATAATTTCGAATAGTTAAAGGTCAAGGTCAAATTTACAGTTGCTTCTTGTCCGATGAAATTTGTATCACAAAATCTTTTAAGCGGACACTAAATTGCGCACTACACACTTAACGTTTCGCAGTCGTTCGACAGCTTCAAACGTTAAGTGTGTAGTGCGCAATTTAGTGTCCGCTTAAAAGATTTTGTGGTCAAGGTCAAAGTTAACCCGACTCGAGCGAGCTCAAGTCTGCTCAACCCGAGCAAGAGTTTGAAATCGAAAAAATATTGAAAAGTTAAAGGTCAAGATCAAGCAAAAGGCCAAGGTCAACCCTACCCGAGCGAACCTAATTTCGCTCAACCCGAGCCAGAAATAGAGATGGAAAAAAATAAAGAAAATAAAATTAAAAAGTTCGGGGTCAAGGTCAAAAATTTATCGTCAGTCGAGTCTCTAGGTGCCGCGAGCCCCCCAAGCGGTGAGCGGCTTTCAAAGAGCTTCGCGCTTTCTCATCGCTCTCCCAAAAATGATAACGTCGGAACGAATTCAAATAGGATCAGTTCCTAACATCAAGTATAATCTTTTTTTTTCAATTTTTAACCAATATTCTTTTGTTTTTGTTAATTTCTTGAAAATCTTATAACGTAAACCAATTTTGAAAAATGTCTGCATCTTTGTATTTGCAATTTTCTTGTAATTTTCAGAAACAAAGCCAAATTGAATCTCAAATTCTTTCTTTAATTTTCTTTACGCCAGTCATTATTTTTAAAAAATATCTGCACCCTTCTGAAAGCTAGTAGCTTTTTCGATAACGTTTCTAGAATGTTCCAATACGACGACCATTTCATTGAATTGGTCGTAGCCAAAATTATACTCATTTTAGTGAAAATCTACGATAAAAATGATGATGATGATATTAAGCTGGATCTGAAAAGAGTGAACGACACGGAAAGGCTGCGCAAAAAGAAGAAATGCACCGGAATGCACATCGCGAGATTGAACTACATAACCGCAACCACCGCCGTCGAGGGGTAGTCGAGCTGATCAAGCTTCCAGCTTCTTTCGATATATTCTTTATTTTTATTCGCTCTCGGACGTCTTTTAACGACTCCAACCCCGTCATATGTTATACGTACGTTTCGTTTTTGACAATCTCGGAGAATTAGAACGGCCGTCCGTGCTCTTGTCAACTCGCCGTTCGTTAAATTCGAAAAGAAATTTCATTTCATACTGTGAGTTGTTTTTAATTAAGTAATGTCGTAAAGAGGAGAAGCCACTGTACTTCGGTGACATAAAATACGCCCGTCATAATTTTTCGTTCCTCCAGGGTTGGCCTAAAACAGATATCCGTAAGCCGCCGTGCGATTTATTTTTTCCGCCAGGACTCATCCATTTTGCTAACAATAAGTAATTTTAGTTACTACGATGCGGATAGTGAGGTTTATAAATTCAATTTAATGATTCGCCTGAATCGCCTGTTTCACTCAGTTTGAATTAATTTTATATCTAAAGCCGAGTAATTCTGATAGATAGCTATTGCAATCATGAACCTTAGGTTGTTTAGAATATGGATTTATATTCTGTAAATACGAAAATTTAAATTCGTGTCTCTGTTTGTTTGCTTTTTATATCCAATTGCCTTTGATCTTCTCTCTCAATCATTCATTGCAAATTAATTGGCTGGCATCTAGCAGTTCTTGATATTTTAATTTTAAGCAATAAACTCGCAACGTGCACGCTGAATTCTTCGTGCCTGAATTCCTTTAACCCCTTTCATAATTTAGATGTTTCGTTTTTCAATTTTTTAATATCCTCTCCTGTTTCGTATTCCCCAATTTAGTTCCGCTGGCAGTCTTCGATTTTTCTAAAATTATAACAGATTCCCCACCATTCTTTCGTTGGCTTGATCCAAGACCCAAAGCCATTGTTGTTTGTTTCTTGTTCGTTGTCTGTAACTTAAACTAAAAATACGAGTAAATACTTTAGTGTGCGCTTCTGATATTCTGATGCAATAGTTTGTACTTAATTACGTTTCACTGTTTACGTAAACGACGTTCGTAGTTCAAAACATCGACTACATCGAATTTATTCCTCGTCTTTTAAATTTCCATTAACGTAATTAGATATCTCTTTTATATGTAAATGTTTTACAAAGTTAAAGGTTGCAGGTATCATTATAAAGTTGCTTCACTTTTTTCAAAGGACTTGCATTTACGTGTTTCCTTCGCTTAACTAGACTGTTGAACCCTGAAATAAATTTAATTTGTTTAGAACAGAATAAACACTTCATTCATTCATATATTTGTAATTTATTTATTTTATAATTAATTTAAAGAGCAACTGAAAATGTTAACCGAAATATCTGAAAATAATCAACAAAAGGTTGTGGTTACATTTTCAGCACGTCGCTGAATTTTGAATTAGTATGTGTCAAATAAATTACTGAGATAAATTTAGCAGGGTACATGTAGTGGTTACGAATACGTTATCTACCCGAATTTATGCACGCAAGTATATTTTAAATATGCAGCTTCGCAGAACTACCTCTCTATAAATTTCAGATATCCAGTTAAAAATGCCAAAGTAGCACGTTTATATAGATAACAATAATCGATATAAACAAATTCTGAAATACGAGCGTTTGTAAATAAAGCAAACTACTACTAAATTTGTAAATGGACGGTTGCAACGTTTCGCTTTGTGATGACAGCTTCTTCAGAATAACTCTTAACATTCAGCGAAACGTCAAGAAATTATATTTACAAATTTTGTGATAATTTCCAACGAACAGAATAGTGCTTCATTTACAATTTTATCATTTATAAATTTAATTAACTGGTGAATTATTCAGGATGATAAGAGAAATCAGAATAGTATTAGATAGGTAGGTATGTAACGTCACACAAATTAACAGTGAAACGGATATCGCAGACACTGACACTAAATGCCTTGCTGTAAATTACGTCGTCGGTGTGCACACATACATGCCCCTATTTACAACAAAATTATTTATCTGCTGAAATGGGGCGACTAAAATAATTGTCAGTATTACTTTAAATTGAAAATCAATCTAATAGTTCATGCACGGAAGCTAACCAATAGATTCTCGAACGTGCATCAAGAAGATTTAGGAAGTCACTCCTTTTTTCAGCAAAAAAGCCAAAATCAATTTGATGAACTTTTCAATTGAACATTCGCTAAATTCTGTCATGTAATTTTTCATATAAATAAATTTTCCATCAATTAATTCTTTACTAAGAGACGTAACTACAAAAGCAAAACAAAGTACTCCTGGTAATTATGCGAGGAGTAAAGCGACGGAAATTTCCGGTGGCTTCTTCTTCTTCTCCTTTTCATTTTCCAATAAATTATATTAGTCCCGGCGCACGCGATTCCTAAAAGAGTATCCCGGGTTTCAGTTAGTAGATTGTGCCGCTGTTAATCACAATCTGAAAGAAACCGGCATCAGGAAGCAGTCGTTAATAAATCTTTCTTTCCGCGGGGATTATTGCGAAATCGCAGAGTGCAAGCGATTTCGTGAAGGATGAGATTAAACCCCTGTTCTCGGGGGGCGTTATTTATGTGAACGTAATTGATATTAAAAGTACATTTGTCATCGTTCCGATTAGTTTTGGCATCGGGTTTTTTCTCCGTAAAAAAATATACACAGAAAATTGAAAACGGCCACGCAATGTTTTATTGGATGATGAAATAAAAAGATAATTACACCTTACCTTTAAAAGGACCCGAAAATGCTATGAGGCAAATTCTTTTTTTCCCGCGTATTCAATGAAACAAAGGAGATTGTACCTTAGAAAATGTTTATATTCAAATGAAACGGAAATTTCGGGTTGCAGAGAAAAAGTTCCGACGTGATTTAGAAATGTGTCGAGTATAGAGTTACGCGGGAAAAAACTTCGCTTTTATCGCAACTGACGCCAGTAGAAACCGGTGAACCAGCATACATACATAAGTACATATTAGAGAGGGCTGTGGCGTACTACTAGAGACCTGTACATACCTACCTGTACTTAACCAGGGTCAATAAATTTATTTATTATTACGAAAGTAATACCCTCAGATTGGAATCTAGGAATAATACTACCTGTATATAAAAAAAGGTGATCCAAAAGACTGTACAGACTACAGAGGAATCACGTTAACAAGATACCCGGCAAAGTACTAACCAGAATAATAGAGAAGAGACTAAGAGAGTAAATTGAAAACTCGTTAGAAGAGTCACAACATGGATTTCCTAGAGGTAGAAGTACACAGGATCTAATTTTTATAATCAGACAACTAGGAGAAAAAGTGATAAGGAAAAAGAAGGCAATACATAATCTGCTTTACAGACCTTAAAAAGGCGTTTGACAGAGTACAGAGAAAAGATGTCCGGACAAGCCTGGACAGAAGAGGAGTGGAAAATGAATTGATAGAGGCTATTAAGGCATTATACAGGTATAACAGAAATAAAGTAAGGACACAACGATGAGTCAGATCAAAACAAAAATAGGTTTAAAACAAGGGTGTGTTCTTAGTCCACTTCTATTTTCAGTACTCATAGACGATATTGTGAAAATTTGTAAACAGAAATGCAGTAATATGGAAGCGGGAAAATGGAAGTTGAATAAAATAACAATACAGGAACTACTATTTGCAGACGATATGATATTAATAGCAGATTCAGCGAAAAAATTACAAAAAAATGTCAATATTTACCAATACGAAATATGGAAATAAACATAGAAAAGACAAAAACTATGATTATTTCAAGGAAGGACTCACACCACAATATCAATATAGAAGGGCAAAAACTAGAACAAGTAACAAATTTTAAATATTTGGGTACAACAAAGGGGAAATAGACAGAGAAGTAATGGAAAGAATAGGAAAGACGGGAAAAATATACAGTACACTAAAAAACACGTTCAAATAAAATCGGAAGTATATAAAGAAGTGGTAAGAACTTCTTTAATCTATGGCAGTGAATCTTGGACGATCAACAGAAAAAATAAGAGTAAAATCACGGTAATGGAGATGAGATTTCTAAGGAAAATTAAAGGAATCACAAAAATGGACAGAGTAAGAAACGAAAGTATAACGCAACAACTGAAAGTGAAACCTACAAAGACATTGATAGAAGAGACGCAACTTGGATGGACGGGGCACCTTCTCCGAATGGATGACACTAGGATAGCTACTATGAAAATCACGGAACTTGAGTGCTGCGTAATCAATTGCCGAAGCAAGAACCGACAATTATTTCAGTATCATTTCTTTGTTAACGGTGAATGAGAAAGAAGGACGGAGTTATGATTCGTAAGTCTGTTGCTGCAGCACCAGACAATGACGCCTGTGAATAATACTTTTGTAAAAGAGTGTATGAAGCAAGGACAGATGGAAAGAACAAAGTAATTAGACCAAAAATGAAATGGAGTGAACAGGTACAGAAAGCAGCGAAAACCAGGGACATACAGTGGAGAGAAATAAAGAACCTGACAGACAGAGAGATAGAAAGGCATGGAATAAAATAATCAAGAAAAGTTAAAATTAAATTTTATTTCGTCTTATTAGATATATTATATTGCATTGTAATTGGTTATAATCCGACACCTAACGGTAAAAGGATTTCAGTTTAAATACATAAATAAATTTTTAGCTGTTATCAACAAGTTTATAGTAAATATAAGTTGATGCAAAACATGAAAATCACGACGCTTGATAGACCCTTTCGTACAGACAAGCTGGGTTTCTGTAGAGAAGGGTTCTGTACAGAAGGGTTCTGTACAGAAAGATTTCCTCCTATCCATTTCCCGATCTCTTCCACTCTAGAGTTACAAAGATCCGAATCACACATCTCCGAGTCAATAACCGTAAATATCCTCTACTTTCTTGCCTCCTGAACCGTGTCAGGTCCGCAACCCCTATGTACATTATGAACGTTTTTTCTGAAAACGTAAACGAGGTGACCGAAGTAAAACGAACAGTTTAAGTCTCCTTGACAAACAACGGTCGGTGCATGATCTTCCACTGGCTTCCAGCACGGATCTTTCGTAAAGCGTTCAGTAGTTGTATTTGCACTGCAGTTATAACATACCAGTGCCAGCGAAAAAAAGACTGGATGGCACAAGATAGCATAAATTAGTACTGCTTTGCGAGGAAATGTCAGAGGTGACATTTTGATGTTTGTTTAGAACAATATTACAATCATAGCTGCTTTCTTTCGTTTGATCCAAACGCAACATAAGGCGTTTAGATTCAAAGATGGATGCTTTCCTGCAAATGGATCTTCTTGAAATTTCAATCCCGATCGGTAATCCCATTTCCCTTTTCAATCTTCCAATTTTACGATCCGTTTGGATTGAAATGCATTCAGATCCAGAGCGGGTAACGAAAAATTATTCGAATCACGATTGAAACTTTTCAGCGAAAGAAAGCAGCTCATGTGTAGTCTGAGATCACAATCGCGACCTACAAGACTACTGCTATCCGTTCACGATCTTTTTGCACTCTAGTAGTTCCTGTTAGAACATGGCTTACTAAATTAGTAAATTGATTACAATCACGAACTAAATACCAGTTTTGGTAATTTTTTTCTTTAATTACTTCCCGATTTTTGACGAAATTTTTATGTATGTAGATTTCCTTTAAATATCCTGTAGATCACGACTATGATTTGAAATACGCGCATTAAGTCCGCGTCATACAATAATTAATCTTAAAAATTAATATTATATTACACATCCAGGGAGAGAAATGCGTCATTTTTCCTAAGGTGTTTGTTTGTAGCCTGAGGGCGAAGCCCGAGTGTTACAAAAACACCGAGGGAAAAATTGCAAGGAGGCAACTCGAATCGTGGCGAAGCTTTTTCCGAAGATGCCTATAACGTAGACCGTGTCGGCTGGGCGGTGACGTCACTACGTCGCGACATGCCGTCATAATACTAAATGATTTTTTTTTGTCTTTATAAATTCCGTTTATTGGTTGTTGTAATTTTTAACTAACGTTATTAACAAGCTTTTTTTAAGGTACCATCGTAATCATAAAAAACAACTACAGCGAAGTGAATAGACACTTCCATTTTCAAAAATTTTAGTTGTGCAATATTAATTTTAACAGTGTTTGTCATGTCTTTGTCAGTCTTCAAGAAAATAAATATTCTCTGTCATTGGTAATTTGTACTAATAGTTAATAATGAAGTGGTTTTCCTTCTGAATGTGCCCTGATGTGTATTACTATGTTACATAGTGTAACTTTTCTATTAAAAAGTGTAAATTGACAAAGTTTAAACATTAATGCACGGTTGCACCAATATTTTAAACAGAACTTATATTTAAGTGCTGTTTAGACTATGACATTCAGCCTTATGATGTATCGCTCCATGTTAAAATAACATGAGAGAACAACACATAATTCTAACATGCGTTATAACATAAAATGTAGAATCTCGTATGATGTATCAAACATAAAGCTTGGTCTGTTAAAGGCTCTGTTATGTTAACCTGCGTTTCATCTGTTAAAATAGAAAAAAGGTTTGGTACAGACTAAAACGAGACAGACTAAGGGAGAAAACTAAAAGTGCAACAAGGAAGGCGAACGACCTGTATAAGTGCGCGCGCTACGCTTCAAATGACGGCAAACGTCAAAATCTGCCTGATTGCGAATTTATATTTTATCAGTATTAATAAATAATGAAATGTTAATATTGCATCCTCGCATTACTAAAGATTTCGTTTTTCAGTTATTATTGTGAATGTGTCGCGCAGTTAAAATGAAAAAAAGCATAATCAGGAAAAATTGGGCTTGAAAACCTGAAGTATCGAATAAATACTTCCTCTGGAAGTTCAAACGGATTACCTATTTGTATCTCTTAGGCCCAGTTTTACAATCTTGGAATAAGGACGGAATAACTGTTCACTTAATATCCGTTAACGTTCCTCCATATCTACGCCACACCTACGTCACGTTATTCTAAGAATAATGCTTATCCGACGATTGTAAAATCGGGTTTAATAAGTATATGTACCTTTGAATATTTTCTCGAAATCTAAACGTAGATTGCCATTAAAACTCTGAGGTTATTCCTGAAATGTATGGACTAGTAACTTATTGTTGCAAGCTAAGTACAATTTTAATTATTAGTAAGGTTTTTTTCTTTGAGGAACACAATTTTACAAGGAAAAGGAACTTGTAATTTCATAATTTACAAGTCCATACTTTTGAGGAACAGGCCCCTGGAAAGCAGGGGAAGTTATAGTAATTATTTTAATTAATCTTTACCTTTCACTTAAAATTTAGTTGTTGCAATAATTTTAGATGTAATAATTCACCCATAATTGGTTCCATTTAAGCTGTGATATCACCAATCAAATTAATTACTTTTTAATGCGAAATCCCTCAGTAGGACGCGTTTTAACATCCATGTTAACGACATAACAGGACCTCCACACTAGAAATTATTTTAACATGGTCAAATAACATTTATGTTGTAATAACATAACATATAACATGACAAGAAGATACATATTTCCGATGTGTTAACATAACATGAAAAAGTCCATAACATGCAAGTTAAGATAACATGGAGCGATACATCATAGGGCTGATTATTTGGAGGTTTAACAAAATGTTAGTTACATTTTAATTGATACTTAAGTTGAAGTTTAAATGTCAATCAGAATGTGTTTGACATTATACTGACCATACGTAAATGTCATATTCTAAACACAACTTAAATTTAAGCTCTGCTTAAAAAGTTGGTGCAACCGGGCATAAGTGAAATATCTAAACTTGTTTGCAATAACATAAAAACAAAATCACCTAACAAAGGATTTGCCATTTAATTTCCAATTTCACCTCTCCAAAAAACCGTCTTTGAAGCTTTAGAACATCCGAAGTAATGAATAATCCTGCAGCCGATCCACAAGGACTAGTTAACAACTGCGATTTTTTAACCAGGGGAAAGATACTGGAAAATCCGAAGTAATCAACAAACTTCATCAAAATGTTCAATGCCTTGGAAATAAATTGGGAAAGGAAGTCTTCCTAAGTAATTGTTGCTTCGATGTTTTATGTCTTTGAGAACACTGGTTTGTAAATAATATCATAGAAGCTGTAAGTTTAAATGACTTTCATATTGCTACCCATTGCAGTAGTAAGATACATTCACATGGCGGTGTGGTAATATTAACGAAAAGCCGTATTGAGTATACTAGTATAGAACCTATTAAAGATCTATCCATTGAGTTGTACTGCCATTAAAATTTCTTTTTCTAATATTAATTTTATCATTATAACAGTATACAGAAGTGGCAATGGAAAGTTCGATACATTCCTAATTAAATTAAATGCAGCATTAAATATCGCAAGTAAATTTAGAAATCACTACACAATGGTCGCGTTCATCAGAAGTAATAGCTTGCAAACGGTTGACAATTTTTCTGTAGACCGGGTGTTTAAGTTGTAAACATGTTTGATGTATGATTGGTATCAGACGCCATTTTTTTAAGCGTAAACATATCACAATTCGAAGTAGTCGTTCACCAGACAGGCAACAGTAATCACAAACGTATCAGAAACGCATCACAAGGTGATTTGTTATGGTGAACGCGACCAATATTAGTTATCCTGAACTGGTGTACACCTTTTGGCAAATTACGCTTTAATACAACCTGTGGTATGTCAGTATGCATGCGTATGATTCGTATTGACACATTATCAAAGAATTTACGCTTCATTAAAGCATATTTCGTTAAAAAAAAACTGTACACTAGTGTACACCAGTACAGGATAACAAACAGACCTATTATGTGGCGACTTTAATGTAAATTTCTTAAAGCCATCTTCCGAATTACACAAATTAAAAGATCTTTTAAACTGCTAGAACATAATACCCATCATAAATACACCCACTAGAGGAGAAAACTGTATAGACAATATTTGCACATCATGTACGCTGGAACTGACTAGTAGCTCTGTGATTCATAACGGTTTGGCCGATCATAACGCGCAAACTCAGTCCACTTATTCTACTAATAAAACAAGTAACCCAATTACTAATAAACTATCGCCAAATTAAATTAAATAAATCTAACCTAATAATGTTTAAACGTTTACTGACTGAAGTAGATTGGACGGTACTTTTAAATATTGTAATGATGTCAATGAACAATACGACAAATTCATTCACACAGTACAGGATAAATTTAAGACAGCATTCCCAATCAAATATAAGATTAGTAAAACTAATGTCTCATGTAAATGGATCGCAAAGGAATAAAAATATCATCCAATAGACTTAAAGAACTCTATTTCCTAAGCTTAACAGGTCAAAATTCAATTAAAGAATATTATAAACGTTACAAAATCATCTATAGGAAGGTAATAACCCTTGCCAAAAGGATGTACAATGATCCTCTCGTGTTATGTACATTCAACTCAAAAATCTAAAACAGCATTGAATATTATCAAATCTAATAAAAATTCAAATTCAGCTGATATTATAAAACTCAAAATCGCGGGCAAATTAGTTGATGACCCTAAAATAATAACATCACACTTCAACAAACATTTTAATAAAGTAACCGTTACTTTGAGTAAATCTAATTCAGTGAATTACAAATCTCCTAATATTCCCAAAAATATTTCCTCGTTCTTTTTCAGCCCAGTTATTGAAACAGATATTTTGAAGGTCGTATCTACACTTAAACCCAGTCTCAGTGCAGGCTATGATAAAATAAGTGTCTTTTTATTAAAACAATATATCTTTAATATTGTAACTCCCTTAATAGTAATTGTAAATAACTCATTCAGTCAAGGTATATTTCCTGAAAAACTAAAAATTGCAGAAATTAAACCTGTTCATAAAAAAGAATCTAAACTGTTAATAGAAAACTATAGGCCAATTTCTCTGTTAAGTTCATTTTCTAAAATATTCGAGAAATTTGCTGGCATAAAATTAATGTTCGTTTTGGAAAAGCATAAATTATTAAACACCAACCAATTTGGCTTTCGTAAGGGACGCTGTACTATGTGCAGCAATTTTGACATTTTTGGATGAGTTATATTTACGTATGGACAGTGTTGTAACATATCTAGTTACAAGTATCTAGATACCGTATCTAGTTACTTTCAGTGTGTCTGTAGCTGTAACTAGTTACATTGTAGTACTTGGTATCTGTAACTGTATTTAGTTACATTTATGTATGTAATTGATCACTTAGATACACAGATACATTTTTTAAATAAAAATATTTTTTTCAGTATGATTTCTGTGCATATCCATTTTATAATACTAGAACCCGAGAACGTTTTTCGTTCGTTACGTAGTTGCGATTATGTCGAGTAAGGCGACTGTAGTGACTGATCCCAATAATATATTTACCAAATTTCAAGGTCAAATATTTAAAAATAACAGATTTACAGAGTAACAAATTTTGCTATTTTTTAACGATAAATTGTCGTTATCTTGAGAACTATAAACTTTAGATCAATAAAACCCTATATTATTTTGATCCAATCTGCCTAAGCTATTATAATCGTGCAATAATATACAGAGTACTTAAAAAATGGCAAAACAGCGCCATTGTGTACTATTCAGGGACACCCTCTGAGCATGGAAGAAATGTTAAAAAAATGCTGCCTTATGTTTATGTGTCTGGTGACTGATATTAAACAATACATATTCAGTCAACGTAAATTCATAGGTAATTAAATGCAGTTACTTACCAAATTAATAACTTGATGGCCAGATCATTTTGATGATAATTTATGAAAAACATGTACTATTTATTGATTTTAAATAAAAATTATTGTTGAACATCATTTTAAATATGTTTTCCACTATAAAAATTGTTTAAATATTCAGAATTGGTAAAAATTTCAAATTCCAATCTTGTAACCTCCATATCACGAGATAGAATTTTTTAAATATTTTTTTAAGCACCCAGTACAGAGTATTCCATATAAAAAGATGTAAAATAGAATTGCCACACTCTTACGGAACACTCTGTACATATCTAAATAATTTTAGATTGTGCATCTAACCGATATGTATGTTAATGCAATTTTAAAAATATTAATCAGTAACGCCAGAATCTTCCGATCATGCAGTTAACCCACCTAATATATAAAATATGTATGTATCTAAAAGGTATCTAGATACATTTATGCTGTATCTGTATCTGGATCTAGTTACTTTTCAAAAAGAAGTATATGTAACTGTATCTAGTTACAAATTCGGGTAAGTATCTGTATCTGAATCCAGATACTTTGAAAAATGTATCTGTTACAACACTGCGTATGGATAAGGGTGAAGCTTGCTTAAGCCTTTTTTGGACCTCAGTAAAACGTTTGATATGGAAAATCACTACATACTTCTTGAAAAATTACATGGGTATGGTATTAGAGGCAAAACCTGGGATTGGTTTCATAGTTACCTTGAGAACAGAAATCACAGTGTCAAAATAAACAACTCTAATGCTCGGTTGCACCAAATTTTTAAGCAGAGCTTAAATTTAAGTGGTGTTTAGACTATGACATTATTTATAGATTTAACAAAATGTTAGTCACATTTTGATCGATACTTAAGTTGAAGTTTAAATATCAATCAGAATGTATTTGACATTATATTGACCATACGCAAATGTCACAAATTTAAGCTCTGCTTAAAAAGTTGGTGCAACCGGGCATAAATCAGAAATGTTGAAAATTGACCGTGGTATTCCGCAGGGATCTGTTTTAGGACCTCTTTTGTATATATTATATATAAACGACTTCCCTCTGAGTAACGCAATTATATTTGCTGATGACACGATATGCACGATATTGATACTCACCATGTTTCCTATATTTTACTGTTAGACTGCTTTATTTTTAATTTTTAGTTTGGTAATGTTTAATACTTCATAATTAAAGCAGGTGTTCTTTTCCGATGAAAATTGTATCACAAAATCTTTTAAACGGACACTAATAGCGCACTAACACTGAAGAAGCTATCAAACGATAACGAAACGTATAAAGTATTAGTGCGCTAATTAGTTTTCGTTTAAAAGATTTTGTGATTTAATACTTCAGTTTTCTATACATCTTCTAGTTTCCTCTTCTACCTTCTTCTTTGTTCCCTCATCCACCACCAGTGAGGAAAGCAACAGATTGAGCATATACCTCTATTTTAAATGTAAATACAGCTTCAGTTTATTTATCCTTTTTTCCCCAGAGAGTTTTACGTTTCCATCGACCACAATTCTTTCGAGACAATTACAATCAGAAGCTCTCTATTTATAAGAAGAAATGATGAGATAATACCAATGAGAAGAATGGAAGTAAGAACGAAACTTAACAAATTGAGGAGAAAAACAGAGGGACAACGAAGGAAACTAAAATCCGGAAAGAATAGAAGAAGTTTGTTCCCAAGCTTTAGGAGATATAAGGATGTAAAAGAAGAAGAATAAAAAGATATTCCTAATTTCCAAGTCTGTGACTTAGGACCCCCGTTGGGCAACCACCACAGATTTAGAAAAAAAATTCTCGGAAGTATGAAAAGCTCTCTAAGGATTTTTGAAAATTACTTTAATTCTCACTAGAAAAAAAAAGAATCAATACAAGTAATGTACCTATCTATTATACTTCAATTTCAGCATTGGTTTTATTTAAAGAAAAAAATCACGTTTAAGTAATTACAGTACGAAATGGCACATTAAAAAGTTTAAAATGTATCTATTCGCATACAAGTAGCGTAAGCGTTCTGAAACGTTTTCATCCATTCAACGTCATTTTGTGATGCTAAAATCCATATTCATTAAAGTTTGATTGATGGGTATCATTTACTGGAACTAAATTTGCATATAATAGGTTAGGGATATTAATGCGGACTGTGTCGGATCCGACCCTCACCACCGGCGTAACACAATTTCAAAACTCGCTCACAAAGCCAAACTTTTCGTGCCCTCCTGGAATATTTTTATTAGTCGTTAATAAATGCGCTATTTTTGCCGAAGTAGGGCGAGGAGGCATCGACGAGGGAGGCATTACGCCGGAAGTTCGAACATGTCGATGATAGCGGCGGAATCGACAACAAATTTTCTTCTTGTTTTTGTTTTCTTTTTTTTAAGTTTTGCTATTCGACGAATACAAATATTTACATATAGAAAAGTAAGACATAAATTAGCTGTATGGGTAGTAGTCATCAAGTTTTATGTACACTGCTCAACAATTGAAGTGGTTATTTACAATTACTTATTTTTTTAAGTAGAAATTTTAAAAAAGAAAAGAAAGAGACCTTCAATGGGAAAAATTGAGTAATTGAAAAACAATTGTATAAATGGGAAAAAATAACAACTTACCAAATTATTTCATTGATGAATTAAAGAAAATTAATATCGTGTAGGCCCACCCCTGGTTCGCCTTAATGCTGTTACTCTATTGGGAAGACTCATTATGAAATTATTGGTAAAGTCCTGAGGTATGACTTCCCAAATTGCTTGCAACGTCCTAGACAATTGCTGTGACGTTTGGGGAGGCTGTTGGAGCTGGTCAAATTGCCTGGACATCTCGGTCCAAACATGTTCAATGCAATTCTTGCTGATGAGCAGGGTGGTCACTCCGTTCTCGCAATCCAATGATGTTCTATCCGATCATTTACAATTCTTGCACAGTGAAGATGTGCATTATCATCAATAATAATCTTTTCTGTGAAGACTAGTCTTTCTGGCAGGTCGTTGACAAACACATTAAGAAAACAAAAAGCAAGCAACCTTTATAAATTATGACATTCCTAGCAAACTCCCAAGTTTCCAAGAAAAAAAAATGAAGATATCTAATTTGCACTCTCTCCAACTCATCGAAAGTAACATTGAAAGCAAAATTTTTTTTGCAAAAGAATGATCTGGATGCAGATTTGGAATTCTTATGCTTTTCGGCGTCCGGTCACAAAGCGCGAAAGTCAAAATTATTTCCTCGACGTATTTCTTGATCCCGAAATAGCATTCCGGCGACGAGAAGTTCTAAAATATTCATTCGTGATCCGCACCACTTGGAAATATGAAGGTGCGGATCTCCTGCCGCCGATGTCACGTTAAATTTCCGTTTGCCTCAGATTTGCAAAATGTGGATTTGATGCGTTCGAGGAGTACTCTGCATTTTTTATGCGCGCCCGCAAATCCGTCGTTGTTATTGTTAGTTTCGCGCGGATGAAATATGAATTATTTATGACGGTGGTTTTACACGTTGCCGTGTGAGAGACAGATTTTAAGGATCCTGCATCGGGAATATGTGTTTGCTTTCAACCGCCAAGTGAATGAAGTTTATATTTATAATGCCAAGGCGAATGAAAATGAGTTTCAAAAATTTACGAGTCGCAAGCAAGTTCCTCTTGCGATTATAGTGTTGCAGCTAAACTCAGTTTCCGCAGCCCTGCTTGAAATAGATAAGAGGCGACTTTGTTCTCAATAATAATAATTCGCGCGAAACTATTTAAAGGGATTTGCTTTTGCATGGTGGAAGTTGAGTTTCCAACTTACGTTAATTACGCAGATGCGCTGCAGTATCACCAGTTCCGCGCTCCTTGTCAAACATAAAGCTCCAATGTAGACATTACGAATTAAAACGGCCGCAGTGCAGATAAGCAAGCGACCATTTATCATATGGAAATAAAAAAGTCCTTTTTCCTCTCCTGGTTTTCGATGAGAATAAAAATTTCTGAATAAAAAATTTTATCATGTGACCATAAACTATGTCAGGAGTTCATTAATTATTACTGGTCAACAAACTTTGTTTGTTTATTTTTTAATCGTCACATATTTTTTACTGTGAGCACAAATTATTTCATATACAAAGTATATTTTGTCCTTTATATCCTATATTATATTAATTAGTGATGAAATACAGGTAATTGAAATTACAGACGATGTGGTCACAATGAGGAATAGTGGGCCTGAAACCCCACTCATATATATTTACACTAAGAATCATGTATGTAAGACGTACTACTTCATTGAACAGCGCGAAATTAAACACGTAAACACCGGCCAGGATATCCTTTTTGGTTTACATTAAAAGTACAATAACTTGTCCTCAAGACAGTAACATTAACTCGCAAACAATTTTACCTTAATATTAACTTTATAAATCGGGTTGGAAGCCTTCATCGAGGAATTACATGATGGGAAGCACAGATAAGTAAGCAAAATTAACGTCTACGAAAAACAATGCAAACCATAAGTGAAACTTTAACAATACCAACACGTTCTTCACAAATCTATTCGCGTGTTCATCCACGGAAGGGATGCAATCTGTAGATCATCCCCTATATGGTTTGGCAGTTACAACCAGGGGGGAGACCTCCTCTGCGAACATGATGTCGTAGTAGAAAGAATCTCGAGAATCGTCGGTATCTACAGCTAAGCTCGTCTGTTTCCAAAAATTCGAAGGGTGGGGGGGTCTTAGCCTTTAAAACATACTAACGGAAGACATAAACATAAGAGAAATTCGATAACCAGAAAGTAACTGATTCGAAAAAGACTTACCGCGTAATTTATTCGCTGCAAAAGCGTTAGAAACGAAATTTTCCAGGTACTCTTGTGACGCGCCCACGAATTAGTTTTGCTTATTGACTATTACTTTCCGGACAAGCAAACAAAACGACAATGAAATTTATGACCCCTTAAATAACCGGATGCCACACTTATTTTCGCAGAATTCAGAGGGCTCACCAACTGTTAACATTAGGCGACATGCGGTCCTGTCTTTACCTGAGGTTTTAGGGCAGGCGCTTAAGTTATGAGGGTTAGTATCCTATTTCGGCCTACGGTGAATGCCCTCCGGAATTCGTGCAGTACTGGTAATGATTAAAATATTACCTAATTATGGCCCGATCGTCAAGGTAACCCCGCAAGTACGTTGTGATAACCTGGTTCTTTTGGTGCGAGCAGTAAAATAATTCTCCAGGACAATGAATTAGATCATTTAAAAGTGAAACGGAACAATTAAATTTAATTAATTATTTATTGAAAAAAAAAATGAGAAAAACTCCTAATAACCACCTCTGTGGGATCGGAGATCGTGAGCGAAAAACCCTTGCGTTTGAAATCAATACAAATAAACAAAAATTACGATTTTTAGAAAGTACAGTATAACTCGTTTAACAGATTTCACTTATGAATATCGGCGCGATCGATTTTCTTTCGATTCACACCGTTGGTGGTTTAATGTCTACACAGATGTTTGTTGGAGAGCTCTGCTCCTTAATTAGATTACTAATTAATTGAATTTCAAATTAACTCGAGTTTTGGTACAAGTGTTCGTCACTTCTGATCGTACTCAAACACTTGTTCTGTTTCGCACAATGTATCACAGTGGGACCATAGTGTACTTAATTCATGGAGTTAATTAGTGAATTAATCAGATGTTTTGGAGAAGTATGTGATATAAGTGCCGCCTTCAGCGATCAATTTGCAAGTAAATCAGTAGCAATCATCTGTTTTTCAGGGACTCCCTTGGGAAGTATTAGGTATCTATCTCTAGCTAAGCCGAACTTCTACTCCGTCACCTGAGCGTTAATTAATTGCTTTGAGGGCGGTACTCTACCCACTTGCCTGTTTTTCAGGACCCTCTGTCTGTCGCTCTTTCGCCATCTAACCTATCTAATTAATTTATAGCGCAAGAAATTCTTTTTTGACTGCTTTATTTGCACTTCACTATGGGTGGTTTTGGTATTGCAGTCTCTAGGCAATCGCTTCTAATTAACCGACAAATCTCTCGGCAAGGACCACCGTTTGACCCACCCACATATACAGGGTGTGAAAGAAACTCAATGTAATGGTACTATGAACCGTACTGACTCTTTAGTCTAATTAAAGCAAATCAAATTATCTTTGCGCAGTTATTACCACCAAAGGTGCGCCGAAGGAAACAAATAATTGTCAATTATCTAAGCCGTATAATCCATGTCCACTTCCGCACAATGCACACCTTTTATTTAATCACTTGCGTCGCGACGTGCGCGTGTTTAGTTTAATTGCCTTTCTTACTGTATTTTAACCGTACCGAAATAATGATTTAACTATAAAATGAATAAAGTCCACAAGCGCCTAAGGAAAAGCTGTTAAGCCAAATTAGGATTCAACTCGGCCGTTCTCGTTAAAGCGTCAATGCTATCTGCCGTATCTTCGTGTCCCCTATTCCCACGAAAACAATTAAAATACACCCCCTCGGACTTTGCAGTGAAATTCTGAAACCACTTCGACCAATCACAGCCGTAGAATTCACTTCACACGCACGCCTACCCCAGATGCCAAAAAATGTATCAGGAAATCCCCCATTAACCCGTCAGGAATGCACGCTGCTTGCCTGTTGCCAATGAAGTCCTATAAATTTTATTATTCAAGTGCAAGAGCTGGCATTTTTAAAGTATCTGTTGTCTGACTGAAAAGAACCAGACTCCAGCGAAGGCCTCAACTCGCCATGTAATTTGATGTCTTTAAACACGTGGCCATTTATCTGCAATGTTAACGCGACAGAATGTGTCCAAAATCTACGAAACCAATTTAAACGTCAGAGTGGATTTGTTCTATGGTGTCTGCGCGTCTATAGTGGATTTGAAGACGCCAGTTTTGGAGTTAGACAAAAGCAACACACTCTAACTTAAGAAAAAATTCGAAATACAAAGATAAAGGTTACTTCACATTGGCAGATTTATGGTTCTCTGTGTGGTCCATCATTACCCGAAAAGGACTGCACGTCGCCCAGCATTGCTGACTTATCGCTTAAAAAAAATACCAATACACTACAATACAATAGTGTTCCAAACGTTATAAAAAGTTCCCAAAAACAACTTGACAAGAGTATAAAAGTAAAGAGCGGTCAACCGAAACCGAACACTGACAAATGATTTGAAAATTTGATGAATAAAATTTGAAACGTTACAGTATACTGTATAATCAAACCCATATTGTATGAGTGTAAAACCTAGACTTTAACTAATAGGAACGAAATGAAGCTGGAAATATGGAAGCTGAAGGTGCTGTGAAGGATTATTTGAGGAACCAAAATGGATTGTGGAGGAGAAGAACGAACCTGGAAGTGAATGAAATATATGGACAAGGTAATATTAGCAGTAAAATTAGGATGGTTAGAGCAAGACATTGTAAGAGAATACTTATAGAAAGAGCCCGGAGAAAAGAAAAGAAAAGAAAAAGACCAAAAAAGATAATGCTGGATGCAGTAACGATTGATATAAGAGGACTAGGGATCGGAGATTGGAATAGAGCACGCAGAATAGAACCGGATGGAGGAAACCGGTGAGAAAAGTTGAAGATAAAGAATAGCTAGCATGATCCGTAAGTCATGAACCTGCAAGACCTATACAGGATGTTTCATAACAAGTGGAAAAATATGAAATCTCATTTTAAGTTAAAATGAAAGAATAAAAAAATTTCGAATTTTGCTTAGTTTTGGAGTTACTTGAATTTAAAGTTAGATAACCAGAAATAGTAATTTATGCAACTAGTGTGTAAAGTAGGTCTTTCTAATCGAGTACGAACATTTTCACACTCGAGGTATCAGCAAAGTGCGCAAATAGTAGCACGAGATTTAAAAAAATACGTTTACATATGTGTTGTATATAACATTTTTTCTACAACCGTACAGATTTCACATTTTTTATCAACTGCTTTGTTTATGTTGTAACTAATTTATTTCAGCTTTTTATTTTCTTTTCACCCGTTAGGAAACAGCCTGTATAATACTTCTATTGTGCCGTTTATGGAGGGCACTTAGTTCAATAAGAACCACTCAAAGAATTACAAGAAGTTAAAGATTTGACTTATATTTTCCATCTCATAACTCATTAACAACTTATGTTATTTTTTACAACTTCTTAGTAACTAAAGGCCTGCAGTCTTGATCTGCATTCCTAAGGTTTCCTTCCTCTTTAATTTTTATGCCTAACCAGGTATAAACCTGTCTGATATATGACGTTCTCTCGCTGATCGTCGTTACACACGTGAACGTTGTGGTGGAAACCTATTATTTGATGATGTCGAGCCACTTGTAGTATCTTCATTTTGCGAATCAGTTTCTAACACAGATGAGAACATTTTTTCATTTTGATTAAGGGCAGGTTCCGTTGATAGTTCCTGAAAAGTATGTGAAAAACTTCACTCGTCTTCTGTACAATTGGTTTGTGGAGTGCATGTAGGTTCAACAACAGAAGAACCACCTTAAAGTGTAAATTCATCTTTAATTTGATTTTCAAGAAGATGACGAGCACGAAGTTGATTCTGATATCGAATCTTATTTTGTCTCGCACAGTTAACTTCGTACATCGTTTTACCAAGACATCGTTCTGTAATGCCAGGTTCCCAATTTTCTCCAACTCTGTCCTAACGTTTCGTGTAAGTCAAGTTGGCGACTTTGAATTTTCTTTTCAATGTTCTATTAGTATTATAAAATATGCATCTTCAGGATGTAATAAGCCCAGTTTCGTTTTAAAAGGATGGGTATGTAAAAGTTCTTTCCTGTACGAGGATCGTGACTTGCGCGAAATGATGTCAGTAATAAATGTAAAGCTTGTTCTTTCCTTTCCTCCAGTAAAGTCGCATTTTTTCTTTGAACATACTTACAAAGCGTTCTGCTTCACCGTTTGATGCTGGATGGAATGGTGCTGCCTTAAAATGTTCCATTTTTTAAATGCTCTTGATGTAAATTGAGTTTTAGTATCGCTAACAAGTACATTAGGTAGGCCTTCTATTCCAAAAATTCTTGTTAAACAATTTCGAATTTTCTCTGAAATAATACAAGACATTTCCTGTACGTATAAAAACTTTGAGAAGATATCAACACAAATTAACGAATGTGTTTCCCAAAACAATCCTGCAAAATCGATATGAACTCATTTCCACGATTTTCGTGGATTTGAAGACGTTGAAATTCTTGTTCATCTGCTGGTCTTGAATGGTGACATGATTCACAGGCAGCAACTTTCGACTCATTAGCTTGATCAGTTCCGGACCACCAACAATGTCTTCTTGCCATTTGTTTCATATGCTTATTGGATGACTGCGCCAAGATTTGCCTTATACTTTCAATCTCATAACTCATTAACAACTTATGTTATTTTTTACAACTCCTTAGTAACTAAACGCCTGCAGTCTTGATCTGCATCCCTAACAACTTCAATACGTGAGGTTAAAAGAGATGAGAATACTCTGAGAGTGTTCTATGTACAGTAATGAATCAAAAACGATATTAGTTCGAATCTTCTCGATTGGATAAAAGTAAACTTGGAATTTCGCCATCACTTTAGCTTTTATAATCTCGAATCTTCGAAAACCGAACGTAAACCAATTAAAACCAATGAAAATCAACTGTAATGTGGCAGCAATTTATTATTTACAGGGAGTGTTGGTCAAGTCATTGATTGTACAAAATTTTTCAGTTAATATCCGGCCAACTTGATTTTGAAAAAAATAGTTCGATTTTGGAATAACTATTTTAATTTAACTTCTCTCTAACTAGGTGAGGTGTACTGTGTCGGTATGTAAATTGGGGAATTTTTTTTTTTTAATTCAACACTGAATCTAGCGAACGCCATTTCCAATTTCAGTGCAAATGTTATTTAATATTCTCTGGTAGTCAACAACGAGAGCACCGAAAGGGCTTCTCTGTACAAAGCCTTCCACGCGAATGTTATTACGCCAGAAAGCAAAACATATTTCAACGGGAAAACCCGTATGTGTTTCGGTTACTACACACGTGTGATTTACACGTTTGTAATATCCTCGCAGTCTCTGCCGGCGTCTTCTATTACGGCTGTTTATTTAGGATTGTTTCTAGCAGAGTTTATTAGTACAGTACAACGTATAGGCACTTAGAGGGATGATATTATGATACGTTAATGTTCAGCTATGATTAAAAGCAAACTTTTAATTTCTTCATCTATGAAAAGTTCAACCCAAGAGAAACACAGCTACGCTACGTGTAGATTTAAATAATTTTCAAAGTACAAAATTGGGCCAAATTCCAAATCTGTGTTGATCTTGTGGTAGTACGTACTAAGAAATTAAAAAAATTCCGAAACCTTCCGAAAAGTTTTCGCTATTACACTCAAATTCGTGAAAGAAAACTGGCAAAGAATATTTCTCTAATTTATAAATGTGACGACTCAATTTTTGATGTTTAAAAAAAAGTTTGTTCAGATTTTTTAATAGGTCCCTAACAACGAAATAATCCCATAGGGTTTATCAAAAACAACTAAATTTACACCCCCTATATTAAAAGGATGCAACGTCTGTTGAATTTACCTTGGGCGTTAAACTTATCGATTTCAGTCTACCGTGGCGCACCGCTCGCTGCAACTTTTTCTTCAGTAATTTATTGCGGCCCCGACGTTTCTTTAAATGTATTTATTTAGCGTCTGCATGTTTGTGTTATCTTTCTAAATAAATAATCCCGGAAATCGCGGCGAGTTTACGACGGCGCTGTTTCTTCCAAAAAAAGAAAGAAAAAAAAACATAATTATAATCGTAACGACTTTAAGCGCCGTGAAGGATCTTTTTGATCGGCATTGCAAGTAATTGCTGTCTAATTTGCTAATGCTGGCTTCCGTCTGCAGATTCAAAATTAATGAGCGCGCAGTAAATCTGAGGTCACAGATCGTTAACCGAAGATATAATCTGTCAGAAACACAGGAAGTTTAACAAGGGTGCAGTATACTCTGATGACGTAGATAATTCTAACTACCCTCTGACCATCAAATTATTAGTCTCTAGGAAAACGTTGCAAACGTTAAATTAGTTATTCATACTCGTATACACTTAAGTATGAAATCATTTGCAACAAAACTATAAATTTTTGGATAACTTTTAGAATGCTTTCTAATTGAAATTTCGCTGTATACAAGGTGATTGACAGTTATTCCGACAACAAGAAATGCAATAACAAACGATGTCCGAGAGTATGGGAAAAAAATTGTTTCTAGTTTAGTTTTCGAAAAATAATTAATCAAAAATTAGCCCCAAAACGATGATGCGCCTCTTGTTAAAAAATAGGCGAGCAGATGAACGAAATAAATGCCCTCATAAAAGGTTTATGATAGGCACGGCGGCGTAGCGTCGCTTGAGAACTTGACCTTTAAGTGGAATTTCACATCAACTCCGTTTTTAGGTCAACACCCGACGCCGTGAAATACGAACTACAAAATATTTACTTGACAAATGCAGGCAAATCACCTCAAGCGAAGGATCACAACGGCCCCACTTTTATCACCTCCTTTGATAGGTAAACAAATAAATCACTAAAAGGAAAAACAATTTAAATCTCCGTATTAAGAATTCCTAGTATTTTTCTAACTTTTTAATTTAAATTGTGTTGTAAATCAAGTTTATTTCCACAATGAAACGTACACTTCATAAACATCTTTTCACAAACAGAATTTAAAACATTCTAATCAGTATACACCTTCATAATCTGTTAATTATTATGACTTCGTTTTGTGTGTGACGAATTATTAACACAAATCTATTAAAAGTTTAAGAAATTCAAGGCGCGTTTGCAACTCCATGTCCTGTGTTTTTGGCGCACCGGTTGTAAATCGTTCCTTATTCCATCGTGCGCACTCACTTTGAATTAAATTCTTAATATTAATTAAGAATTATAATTATATAAACTGTTCCATAGAATTTTTAAAATATGATCCCGTAATCTGTTACAGTCATTCACGTATGCAATTTGATTAAAAACTGTACGCATATCACCAACTACGTTTAAAACAACTATACATAATAAAGTTTTTATAGCCCAATAAACAAAAAAAACTTGTCGGCGATGAATCTTAGGTCTAATAAATCGTCTCACATTTTGCTACCAACCTGAAAGACAGCAAATTGAAAGAGGGCAAATTAAATTCTCCAACACAGCCGGCTAACTCTTGACTCTTGGAGAAAAGGTCGAGGTGAAACGTAACCCCGAAGCAAAGGGGGAATAAAATATAAATAAAATAAAAATCACCAGCTGAGCACACTTGTTTTTATTTGGTGTCACTCAAAAATTTAGAACAATAAACATAAGCAAATCGTAAAACCCAGACGGGGTCTTAAGTTGAGTAAGAATATAGTAAACGATATAACGATTAATTAAAACTTTAACCGAGAAGCAGATCTGCCTTTCGTTTACAAAATGCACCGGGTAAGTATTCAAAATTATTCTGTTAAAATTAAATTAACGCAACACAACGTTTAAAACAAACAATAGATAAGAAATAAAGCAAAATAAATCCGACCTTGTGATAAATTCTGTCTGACACTGCCAACTGTCAAGATGAGGTTGGAAGAACCAATGAGATGCAATCCGGCGGAGAATGTCGTTGTCGAAATGCCCCTCTCTAAACAGGGCGGCGTCGAGGTGTCGTGTCACGGTTCCTCCTGTTAACTCGTATTGTCGACGGTCGAGTCCAACTCCAACGAGCGAAAGGGGAAGGACAGCGATGCTTTGACTTTTACGAATGAGATGCAATCCGGCGGAGAAGGTCGTTGTCGAAATGCCCGTCTCTAAACAGGGCGGCGTCATGGTAACGTGTCACGTCCCTCCTGTTAACTCGTATCATCGACGGTCGAGTCCAACTCCAATGGGCGAAAGGGGGAGGACAGCGATGCTTTGACTTTTAGCTGCCAGGTCGGCTCTTATGACTATTCCACTCAACGGCGTTACAAAAAAAGTAATAGTCAGAAAGGGGTACGACTACAATACAAGCCTAAAAAGCAAAAGAAAGAAACGTGTTACAAACCGAAGTACGCACAAAGTTGCCAATAAAGTCCTACCTGTACTTTTCTCAGCAGCAACAGGCTTACAGTTGCTTCTAAGAAAGCTTGTATTGCTTAGCGTGCACTTAAGCAAATCTTCGGAATGGATAACTTCCGTTTAGGCTTCGATCAAAAGATCCAACATGATCAAGGCACTTCACTGACAACAGGTGTGCACGCGAAGACACTAGCAACAAAAGTCACACGTGGTCTAATTAGACCAGGACGGGGGTGTTACGAGATAGCCTGAGTTTTAACCGGGCGAAAGAGTGAAATAGAACATCTCCTAGGGGTGGAGGTTTTGCAACAGTACAATATCATCTTCTCTTGGAACATGCCGGGAGACACGTAGGCACAAACGTCCGTTGAAAATCCCATGCAATATACAGGGTGATTCGCAAATATTAAAGACTTTGTTAATGAAAATTTTGGCACCGTAATAATTTTCCAAACAACTCCAGCAATTTACATTATCTTTTAATCTTTGACATGTATTCACGTACGCGATTTGATCAAATATTGGAACAGTAGGGACGTTTAAAATAATTATGTCTCCGATGGCGACAGCTGGCGCAAGTGAAATTGGGGAGAGCTGGACATACTCGCTGAGCGTTTGTTTTGTCTAACACACGTAAACAGAGAACAAACAATACACGTATGTACCGGGTGTCTCAAAACCCTCGTTTGAGACTGAAACAGTATATAGAGAGGCTTTTCCAAAAGTCAATAATAAAGGAATTATAAGCTCTGAAAGAGGGTTAGAAAATATTGTTCTTTTGGCAATATCTTCTGGATCCTTAAAGTTATGAAACTTACATTTTAAATTCAGGTATACGACACCTAACTACGCATTTACAACGTATTTGTTAGATCCTCCCTCCTTTTTAAAGGGTAATTTTAGGGAGTGACTTTTCAGCATTTTATTGACTGTTGGAAAAAATGTATTGAAAAAACTTATTTCTTTTGCGCCTCTCTATATACTATTTCAGTCTCAAACGAGGGTTTTGGGACAGCCTGTATAGCGCACGTCGTGCGCCCTCGGACGTTACAGGCCGTGCATTGACCCCCGCGATCACCAGATTTAAATCATTGCGATTTTTTTTTGTGGATGAGCAGTTGGTTCATTCCGCTTTGGTAAATCCGCAAGAATTTACAAATTATTTACACAATTATTTGCGAATTTGTTACCCTTATTTCATACGCAATTCCAGTTGTTTTAGAAATTACTAGTTACGTCGCATAAAAGAAACAACTCAGACTTCCGTTCCCAGCTGTTAAACCTGTAATAAAACTGATTGAGGTGTGTGTCGAGATCACATTGTATATTGTGTCCAAGCGAGTTGTCAATAGAAAACTTTTTAGTCCTCATATACCGCCGCATTTATATTTTAATTAATTAGAAACTGTTCAAAAGAATTTTGTGAACATTTTTTCAGTAATCTGTAACATCGATTCTCCTATGCGTTTTTTTTTTATTGGAACAATTGTCATTCAACCTGTATACTCAACCTGTATATCGGCATTTCTCTATTTCACATTTACGGTAGAAAAGTATAATGTGGACGCTATTAACTGAATTAAGAAAGACGTCCGCAAAAAAGAAAAATGGAGTCGTCCAAATAAAAGAAAATCCATTTCTAATTTCCGAAGTGAAACCGAGAGCCCTCTCGTCCGTTCTAACAAATATAATGGAATCATCAGTTTAATGCGGCCCTTAAATATAATTGCGCCGAAATATCAATTTAATGGAACAGTTCCAGCGGCGTAAAATTACCATTGTTGAGCAAGCCGCAAAGTTTAGATCGACGTCAATTTAATCGCCAAATCCTAATGAATGACAGATGTTTATCGAACCCCCCCGAAGATAAAAACTGTTTCAACATTTTGTTAAATTTTTGATTATATCCTAACATCGTCATCCCCTAAATAAAACAGTCTCGGAATGAGTTAGTTAAAAGTTAGTTTAGTTGCAAAACTAGTCGCGACAATAATTAAGGGTTGACCCGACTCGTTTAATTTTCGCTTACATAGTTTCACCCCCGCTTTCGTTCGAATTCTACGAAGTTGTATTATATTAATTTCTAATCTGTTACCACCGCCGAGAAACTTTTCCCCCCGATATATTCGCCGCGTATTTACATAAGTGGGCACAGGTTTAAGAGCGGCATAAATTAAAAGTTAGTCGCGTGTACGTAACAGCCCCCTGAACTCGCTAATTATTTAGCGTTTCTATTGTATTGTTTCGACGTTCATTAAAACAGAAAACCCTTGCCGACGTAAAGAGAGAGAGAGAGAGAAGGGGGGAATTTCGACCGAACTTTGCGTATCAAATGCAGTTACATACGCTGTAACTAATTTCGAATTATGTTTCCTGCTGGCTTCGGAACTCGAACTGCAATATTGGCCGAAGCACGTGGAACTATTAACTAATTTTAATATAGTGCGGAAACATCGAAATGTGTTAAAGTACTGTATCCGGGCTAAAGGGAATCTCATGTCACATGCATAACTTCGATAATATTCGGGTTCTAACTTAAACGATCTAGAAACTTAGTTTATACAGTTATTTTAAGGGTAGTTAAACCGATTCTCTTTTAAAATTTGAAAGTCTGTAACAACTCTTTTTTAATATATTTCTATAAAATAATATTAGATAATTGCTTTTCGAAACTGAAAAAGTCGATGAACACTACTTTTTCTGAGGCGTAGTCCTCCGGTACCAACTGCCTACAACATCCTTTTAGCATTGTCTGTTAGATTTTTTTATAAACGCTTTGTCCTCCGGTGTCAGCTGTAACTGTCTGCAACATCCTTTTGGCCTTGTCTGTTAGATCTCTACCCCTCATCATTGGTCTGTCGAAGTGGATTACGAAGATGATGTGATCCAAAGATCAACATGAAATCTCCCACTAAATAATTATGATAATTTATTCATTAAAACAGTTGGTTTTAATGATTGCAGTCACACTTGTTATCATCTTTTGTTTTTGCTTTCCCTTTTACTTCTCCTACTTTTCTTTCTACTTCTTCTTCTGCTTTTCCTTCTACTTCTTCTTCTATTTTTTCTTCTGCTTTTCCTTCTACTTTTTCTTCTACTTCTCCTTTTACTTTTCCTTCTGCTTCTCCTTCTACTCGATTTGCAGCAATCATAGCAACAAGTTTCGAGATAAACTCAGACAATGCTTTAGTCCGTTCTGAAGCGACGTTAACCACTTCATCGTGAGTAACCGGATCACCCGTTTCGTAATCCAATTTGCACTTGTTCGTCACCAGACTCACTCCTAGTACAGTGATACCACAATGCACGGCGGCGATCACCTCGTGAACCGAGGACATCCCAACCACGTCGACGTCGCACGCTTTTAACAAATTTAGTTCAGCCACTGTTTCATAGTTTGGCCCCCCTAGGCAGGCATAAACCCCCTCGAATATCTGCCCTCCGGTGCCGGTTATATGAAAGACACTCTTGGCCTTGTCTATCAAATTTTTGTCGTACGCCTTTCTCATCGAGGGAAAACGCGTCCCCCATCGCTTGTCATTGGGCCCGCGCAGCGGATTATTCCCGGCGAAACCCACGAAGTTGACGTGATCCGAGATCAACATGAAATCTCCCACTGAATAATTAGGGTTGATTGCTCCGACGTTGTTTAATACAATCAGGTGAGTAACCCCAAGGAGTTTTATTACCCGGACGGGGGTTACGCACTGTGCCAATGAAAACCCTTCGTAGAAATGAGGACGACCCCGAATTATAACGATTGCCAAATCATTGGCTAGTTTACCGAAGACGAAATCGGAGAGGTACCCAGGAACTTTGCTCCTTGGAAAATTGGGAATTTCAGCATGGGGAATGATAATTTTGTCGGTTAGCTTTTCCACCAATGGAACTAAATGGGAGCTGGTTAATATTCCAATGGATGGCTTTAACGAAGTCTTTTCTTGCAAGTAACCGACGATTGAAGTGATTTCATCATAGCTGGTGCCGTAATCCATAGCGAAGGGGAGTTGTTATAACTGACTGGAAATTTTGATTTTGACAACTAAATTAAATTTTGATTGAAGCCTGACAATGAAATGTCTAATTAATTGCACTGGCGGTATTTTCAACAGGTTCCCCTCGATGGGTCGATAATTTTAATACGGAACTAAGCCTTCAGATGTGTGAAGCCCCGCGTTCTCGCCTTCGCGAGCGCAAACTTTAATTTCGCGAGCGATTCAGCGGAAATAAAAAGGCGGAAATAAGATTAAGTTAGCACATTGTCAAAAGTTAAACGATCGTTCGAGTAAATTGCCTTAATTTCTGTTCTTGTTTTCGCACGTAAAGCAGATGGCCCCGGGAAATTCCTATTTAGATGCAAAGCGCCCTCCTAGGAAACCGAAATTACCTACTTGCACCTAATACTATGAGCATCTAAGGCCGAATCGGGCTGTGTAAAGCAAGCCCTGTCCTGTTTTATTATCGTAGTTTTTCGCATCGTATTTCTCGCGGCTGGCGGTAAATCAAAAGTATTATTTGAGCTAATATTCGCGGCACGTAATGACGCCAGACATTTGCATTTAATTTTGAAAATGGCTCGCATCTTAACAGAAGTGATGTACGTGAATATTTTAATGGCCGTTACGTTTTGTTCTTATTTTCCGAAGAGATACAACACTGCGATATTAAAGTTGTTACTATAAAAGTCAACCTAGGAAAAGTATATAAAACCGCCATTTTCTTTTTAATATAATTATAATGTCACTTAACATTTATTTACAGAAAGAAGCATGTGGCCATGTATTTTCTTCATTGTGGCCCTGTCATCAAAAGTCATCTGTATACAACATCAACCAATAAAAGAATTTTATGGGATTATTCTTTAATTAACGGAGTTAATTGAGATGTTACACCGGAGAATAACCAAACTGGAAAACCGGATATAATTAATTGAAAGTTTCCACAACGTGCTTGTTCTTGGTGAAAGAGGCGCGATTTCACCGTTTTATTTCCCGCGCATGATTTATCAGTTCTTATATAAATTGTTCCCATTGTCAGACGAGATGAATCGAATTAAAACTCCCCGGAAGGCGATTAATTACTCCAGAGATTAAAAACATGTTTTCCCGAAGCTACACTGAATCAGTGTACGGATTTTTCGCAGGAGTACATAAAACAATTTGAAAAAAAAATGCCCTGAGTGTATCGGCGTTTTCGACTCATTAGTCTCTTTGTTTCAGAGTCGAGGCTTTGTTCTTCTGCTTCTTCTTCTTCTTCTCTCCCCACAGATAAACTCACAATCAGACGTGTTCGGGCGAGTCCTCTCTTGTTTAGGTAAGTTTCTTTGTTTCCGAATTAAATCAGCCAAGTGTAAGACGCCCGTAAGTAACAAGCATTACGTCTGATATCGAACGTTTCTAGGTGGTTGGTTCTATTTTCTCTTTCTCGGGAGTTAAAGATTTGAGTTGAACTTGATTTAACAAATGGATATTTAATGCTACCGTCGGTTTTCGTGTAATAATCAGTTTTCATTTGCTGTTTCCTCTGCCTTAATGCCACTAAATTAAATCCGGTGCAGCCGGGATTTCGTCTGAGCTGCTGCGCATCTTCTCCGGATTAATTGTTTTTCGTTTTATCGCCGGCGCGGCGCCCGGATTCGCCGTTGGCCGAATTTAATAAGCGAGTGTCCGTTTCCGTCAGCCACCGCTCTCTTAGCCCGGTTAAGCTCAGGTGTTTGAGTGTCGTAAATAAGACGCCCAATTTAGGGCAAATTCGACGGGAAACCAGACCGGCTTTGTTATATTGCTTCCATAACGTGAGATGACTGCTCGTGTTTTTCCTTTGATGCGCCCGTGTCAAATTTAACGTCCGCCTTAAACCGAAAGAAAATTCTTCAAAATGCGTAGTAAGGATTCTTAAGGAAAGCAGATTAGTCAAAATTACATTATTTTCAACACCTCGGCGCTTCGACACAAGGAAGGGAATAAATCGCCTGAAGACTTTCACTTTAGCCAATAGTGGTTTCAGGAAAAGCAACAAAGAGCATGTGTATACGATTAGTTGAAAGAGACGGGTATACTTTGCGTAGTGTAAGAAATACGCAATTTGTAAATCATTAAGCTCATTGCGTAAGTTAAACACGATAGAACGCTGCCTACGCGACCGCGGAAAATTCGCGCACCTAAAAATTATGTAAACAAACGACTTGCTTTTTCAAGGGATTTGCCGTTATGAGGCACGACTGACCTTTCCAGTAAAACTGCATTCGGAGAGTATCAGCTGCATATTGCATCAACAAACACTTTCCGAGGTGACTTATCAAAAAAGCCGACACGATGCAAGCATAATCAAACATGACTAAGAGCGGACGATCTAGGAAAATCACGATGGCTCATGATGGCAAGTGTCCCACATGCAAAGTTTTTCGTAATCGGAATTTCCGGCATCAACCATATAAAAGACGACCGGGTTTCATGCAGAGGTATCACATAACCAACAATCGTGTGGTCGTGAACATCATCCAGAGTGCGAAGACTAATGTCATAGTTTGTGATTGAAACTTCTCTGTATCCAGTACTATTGTTTGGGAAAGAAAACATGAATTCATTTGCCGATTAGTTATGTTATTAGAAACTATTTGATTTAGAAAATGCTGTTTCTTCTCGTTATAAGATTATTTTGAATTTGTTTTCCATTGTGTCGTACGATATCGACATTCAAATTTTACGTTTGTCTTTTATAATTTAACTGAATTATTATAGGTATTCACTTTTATTATTTCTTAAAATTGCCTTAATTGTTACATGACTGAGTTATTGTTTACTGTTTAGAATTTCGCTTTATGCCAAATTCCTTAATTGAATTTGTAATTGTTTTTACCTATTTTGATTAAGTTAAAATTGGACTTAACGCTTTTCTGCCTCAAGATCTTGCACCATTAGATTTTTATTTTCTGACATATCCCGAACATATTCAACAAAATTTATGTCTCAGTTGTGTGGTAACCTAGCCAAAGTGCGTGATAGTAATAGAATTATTGCTCTGGTCAAGTGAACTTTGAAAATAAATTAAATGCTGGAATAATCAAAGTATTTTTTTAATTATTATAAAATGTCGAAACTAAAGAAGAAGTAACTTTACAAAATATTGAAAAGTAAACTGAAGAAAAAGTAACTGAAAGCCTGATACAAATTTGTATTGCAACAAAGAAATAAAGACGCAATCAATTTATTTTAGGTAATCGAGTTAGTAAAAAAAAAGAAGATCCTCTGCCTTTTTATAACTGAAGATGTTTGATGTGGAATAGTGCATGGATCCATAGAAAACTGTGGTCCATATAAAGGGGGCATTGACTTAGACTGAGTAACAACATATTATCAGTTAATTTGAAGCTGAAACCAATCTACCATAAGGTTTTATTCTAGGCTCGAAATTATTTTTTTTATAAACAATGAGAGGACAGACGGTGTTTTTATAGTTTACTGTTGCAACGAAGCGGTGAGATGTTATAAAGAGAATGTCTCACTACTCAACGTATTTGAGAAGAATCAATGTATAGTGAACAATCTGCGAGCCAAAGAAATCAATGTGATTCACAGTATTATAGTGGTTGACTGGATGCTCCGAGCAGTGCGCAGTAATGAATTTGTGCTTCCTGCAGCGCAACACATTATTGGGAAAAATATTTAATTCAAATTAACTAAATTATTGTTCCGAAATTCAAGAAAGAGCAATTATTATTTTCTGGAATTATATCTCAGTTTGCACTCTGACAATATTAGTTAACATTTACGTACAAGCGGGCAACGTCTAGAATTCTCGCCTCGACCGTCGCTGTCTCAAACTGGATAAAACCGGAAAAACCTTGCAAGTCCTCTCACTGTTTATAAACAATCTTCTCAACTGTTGCACATCATTACACTTGTATACAGAACTTTTTCTTTCTGGTATACATACCGCCTATGTATCCTTAAAAAAAACATGTCAATGCATTGCATTATTACAGACTTTAGGCAACCAACTGTGCAACTACAAATTTAAGCTTTAACTTTTGGAAAGAACAGTCAGCTGCGGAAACGGTAATCAAGTTATTAAAGTCACACTAAAAGCAATTAGTTTTTGAGTTTGTTACTAAGGTCTGTTATGAAATTGGGGTTTTAAGGCCCGGTATTTCAGTAACAGTTTAACTTTAATCTTCGGTTTATTTTCAATTGTTCTTATAATTGTTACTATAGGAATAAACTAAAGATTAAAGTTAAACTTTTACTGAAATACCGGACCTACATAAAACCATGCACAGCAAACGTGGTGTCAGAATGGTAGGCAGTTTTAGAACTTTCATGGCGGATTTCACAAACGTTACTTAAATTTAATCATCCGTTAAAAGTAAACGTTGCCATGGTTACATGTGTTGAAGGTATAGGAATGATAATTCTTAATCGATGATTAAAGTTAAGTGACGTTTGTGAAATCCAGCGTCAGAGACTTATTTTCGATAAAAAATCCAGAAAGACTTATTCCTTGTATTAGAACTATTCACAATATTGTTAGAAAATTTACTTCAGAAGACTGCATAATAAATTCCCAAAATTTTTGTAAAGTAAATGGAACATAAACTGAAACCAATCATTTATTGAGAAAAAACAAATAGTATTACTACAAGAAGTAGTTGGACGTTTTGATGTATCTAAAAGTTCCATATTTAAAATGCTAAAAGAACTTGATACAAATATTTTTAAATAATCGTTTCATTGAAGATTTTGATATTCAAATAAGTTTTATTCACAGATATTCACGATACCCACTAAACATAACTTCTAATTATGAGGACTAACGAACAACGTATATTTATTATTCTGTAGTGTATAATATTGATTGCCTATATGGCCAATGTGTTGACATGTTTTTTTATAAAAGTATACATAGCTGGGATGTATACAAAAAAGAAAAAAATCCCTGTATGTACGACTCCATATTTACTATTATTTGATACATGTTTCAAATAACCTAACGAGCGTCTAAATAAAAACCTGGTCAAGTAGGTTGTAATCGAGAATTTATTCATTGCATTTACATAACAAAATGACACCTTTGGCATGCCTTCTATCTGACTGCCATTAATCTTTTACCATGGACTTACGAAAACCCTAACACTTGGCCCCACTATAATTTTTGCTGAGTCTTCATTCAAATAGATAGCTTCTTACAGAAATTTTGTTAATTTCAATTAAAAGTTCTGGTTCAACATTTAATGTGTTTAATGCAATGTGTTATGCTTTCTCATCCGATATTCCTTTATACCCCAAAATCCACCCAAATACAATACTCTTATACAATAAATGGTCATATATCAGCGGCTAAAGAAATGTTGATATCTAGATAGCTTAGCTCTTTTTGCACAGATTCTACAAAGCCTAAGTTTAAGCTGGAAAAGTTAATTTTTTGGGATACTTAATTGGTTATCTGTATAAAAGTGGTAAAGGTACCAAGATACCGAAACTACAGACCGCAAAATAATGCGTCTGTACATTGCCATGAATACAACTCTCCATACCCCAAGCCTCTTATTCAGCAGATCTGCCCTCTATTCCCTCAATTGAAAAAGGTTTGAAAAATCTTCTAACAAGGAGGTTATAGATGTGAGGAACGGGTGGTTAAAAATAATAACAGAAAGGGGATGAATTATCCTTTACTTTCAACTTTATCAATTTTTACAAGGCCTCGTCGAAACACTAAGTTCTTTTAGATGTTTCGACGAAAGTAAGAGAGAAGTTCTATTGTTATGCCCAAACTAAATCTTAATTCCCAAAATTAATTACACCACAATAATCAACAATTTCCACTTCTCCTCACTCTTTTACTAAAATTTTAATCAGACCATAAAAGACCCAAGTAGAAATTTTTTGTTTGTAGGTATGTATCTGGTTTGAGTTTTTAGCCAGACATTGCTATTACGCCCTCTTTATACGGAATGAGATTTCAGCCCTTGCCCGCCACACATACGTATAATTTTTTGGATTGACATTGACATAAATTGACATTTACAAAATAAAAAGAAAATTTAAATAAATATATTCAGAATAAGTAAAAACAACTATAAATTGATGAAGACAATTTTAAAACTGATTATATACATACAACGCTCTAGTCAAATTACTTAGAGATCACAAACTTAGACAAATCTAAAAATTTAAATGCAACTTCAAATTACTTCAGAACGATATACGAGATTTTATAAAACAAATTCAAAATAATTTTATAACGAGGAAAACAGCATTTCATAATTAAATAAGCAGATATTAGCTTCTAAAAAATAACCAAAATGGTTAAATGAATTAATAAATTCTCACCCTAAACCATCGTACCAGATACACCACACACTATGACATTCTGTAAATGTCGATTACGGGCTTGAGGAGTTACACTCGACAAGACGGGCACTGGCTGTCTGAACTGTCGTGCTATGTCATGGCTTTTTATACGGTTATTTTCAAAGGCCACTTCGACCATGTAACACTCCGGATGTGTGCCAGTTTCTCTATGATTCATAAGGTCGGTTTTTTCAATGCCGCTGCAATTCTTCGAATTTGCAAAGGTCAGTTATGACTCTCATCGGCTTTTGATAAAGCGAGCAGCTATTATGCTTGCTTGCTTACACAATCCTACATAATCTTTAGATGGGCAAATTTTTCGCGCTCGCATTGTATCGAGTTTAACTTATGTAATGAGTTTAATGATTATAAAATTCTCGATTTTTTACATAGAGGCTATCAAGAGTTCACAAAAAGAAAAAACATTGAACTGTTTAGAGGCCTTGCAGGTTCGCTGTAACAAATATATTACATTATTAAGGCGAGACAATGTTGAATGATTAAATATTTTGTATTTAATATTTTGTTTGCTTCTCTAGCAAGCTGAGAATATATCAATACCCCCTCGTATAGTTTATACAGAATGCCCATTTTAAATCGTGACCCCTGAAGATTTTAAAATAGGCAACCCATCAATCAAATCAGAAATAACTTCTTAGGGCCGTTTTCATAATAGTGCTAAAGGAGACTTTAATTTAAAGTCACTTTAAGCATAGGAAAACTAATGTGTTTTTATAGGTTAAAGTCACTTTAAATTTAAAGTTCTATTATGAAAATGGCCCTTATTTTCATAATGTACTATATAAGAGTACGGAAGTAGAATGTGTTGCCTATTTTCTAATTTTAAGGGATCGCGATATAAAATGCGCATCCTATATAACATCACAAAAGCACGAATTAACTTACAGAATATACCTATCTGAAAGGTCTGTTTTCCTAAAATGTTTTATGTAAATAATTATTACGTTGAAATATTCCGAAATCGATAGAAGGCGCTTCCAAAGTGAATCCCTCATTGCGCAAATAACGTAGAATCCTTGTAAGCAATCTTAGGTTTCAAGCAACAAGAAATTAGATTCAAGTAATCCAATTCCAAATAATTACCGAGCTTCCACGAAAACTGAATTATCTGCCAGCATTTACTACCTCCCCAATTATCGTAGCTATATTTCACGATGCTTAAGACAATGGTATTTTTCATTTTTCATTTTTTTTTCTGACAGACCAGACAGTGAGAAATCATAAGTTTAGCCGCGCCGACCTAAAACGTGAGATTAAATCTAAAAAAATATATTCAAAATTTCAGGCATGCAAGAGGAAAGCGCCCCGACACGTACAACTGACGCGGGGCTTCCCCTATATTTTGTTGGCCTGTCACAGGGTCTTCTCACGAGTGTCTTATCGTTGGTAAAAACACTTGCGCTCAGAACTCAAAGCTCGCTTCTTCTCTTTTCGCAGGGTGACATAAAGACGGCCGGATAACTTTATGCAAGCGCCGGCGAATGGAAATTAGACACGTATTAATTTTCTTGGTGAGATGGGGTGAATGTAATTGCTTTGGGGAAACAAATGTACTTCTAGAAAACCGCTTATTTACTGTTACATCCATTCATAGGCAAATGTTTGAGTAATTTAGTAACAAGTAATCAAACGAATTAGAGTTGGCGATGCAACCAAACACGCATGTGTGCATTTAGTTCATCGAACGTTCCTTCAGTCACTTTTGACGTTCCTATTCGTACCTAACCTTAATTTGAAATTGAAATATCCAAAGCAAGAGAAACGTTTTATTTTAAAAAACTTAAAACAGGCGCGTAAAGTGAACACCGCCTGCATTGAGATACTTTTGAGCTGCGTGAATAACGTTAAGCATTTCCAGCGTGTTATTTATGTCACAATTGATTGACAATTAATATTAGTGTGACGTTACCCAACACACGCATTTAAATTCCAATCCTTACTCTAATTCGTTTTTATTTTGATCACTGTTTATTAATTTTGCAATAGTAAAAAGAAATAAGAAGAAAAGGAATCAAGTTGACCTTCTAAAAGAATACTTTTTTGCATTTAATTTTTGAAACAGCATTAACATTTTTATTGAAAACACCTTTTTAGTTGGAGTGTTTTTTTTTACTGGCATTGTTTTCCGGAAAGCCTAAACCGAAACCACGGACCGCTAGGTCACCCGGAAAAAGATGAAATCCGTGTTTTAAGTGGGGAGGCTATACGGCCGATCCGGGCTGAACCCTGTTAACAGTATATTTCCATTTGCAGCGTCCATTTAGACCGGACGTCTTTATTTACTTCGCTCTTGTTTAATTCACACAGAGCACCTATATTTTAATTAAAACGGAATTTTTTACAAACTTTTATATTTTAGGTAATAAAATACGTATGCGAGACATAGTTTAATCCAATCGACACATTTCTTTTAAAATATTGTAACGTTTCTAATAAAAGTATAAATTAAAAATGGTCTGTTTTAAATAAAAGAATATTTAATAACAAGTTAATAACAGACACTTACGCATTCGACACTGTCCTTCCATTCGACGGGGCGAGGCTTTATATCTCGTTCAGTTCTTCTCGAACGCATCTGGAAAGTGTCCGGACGTTTTCGAACATACCCGTGACGTGGACTAGCGTCGTCTAGGCGGTGACGTCACTTCGCCTCGCTATTCCGTCACAATATGAATGTGTTTGATTTGAGATTTAAATAAATGTTTTATGATACTTTATTCGAAATCTATATTTTTTCTAATAGAGATCAATTAATCATTCAATTTTATAATTTGCCACTTATGGAAGTAGAGTAAAATTTGAGGACCTTCCATTAACAAGTGTATCAAAAGGTCAAAGACATTAATTTTTTTACTCAGCCTACAAATTGTTTAATTCAAATTTCCCTCGGAAGCAATTTCCATTCGAACAAATGTTTCCCCAAATAAGTGAATTTGAAGTAAGTTAGAAAGACAGGAGAATAATTCGATAGAATTCGAAACACACAAAACTGTAACTCAGTTTCCCCTTCACCGGTTATATAAATCCTTGTTGGCCTTAATAAAGGATAAGGATCACGTCATCGCAGGGCATTTTCTTTCGGATTACTTCCAATACAGGACCGGGGCACGTCTATAGGGCGCTCCGGGCGCAGTTTTGCACGTCGGGACGATAAATTTGATTCTATTAAAGCAGATCTTAATTAAGCTGTATCTTATCTAGGGCCGGGTCGCACGGATTTTGGTATTTTCCTCAATTAATTAGCGCACGTCTGGATTAGCCTCATAATTTCTGCTATTAGGATTTCGCGACTGATTAAATTTAATCGTTTTACCTGCTCGTTTAATTGTGTAGAACGTTAATATACCATGAAATTTCACTCTCAAAATGTAGAGATAAAGACGAACGATATTGTAAACATGCAGTAGTTTCTGAAAAATCAAAAGTTTAAACGAATTATTGTAAGTGTTTGTTTCAACTAAAGTAAAACTCAAAACAAATAATATTAATATCAACGAAAAAAGGAAGAAGTAACAAATGTTCTAATATTAAACATAAAATAGGACAAATAAGTTAAAGAAATAAAACGAGGCTAAAATACATCTAATTGTGAATATAAACAGCAGGGGAAAGGGGGCATGTTTCAGCCAGGGGGATAGATTCAACCAGACAATTTATTTTGTTGTGATTTGAATCACCCACCTTCTGGATATTGCAGTGTCACCAGTGACTTCCGACTTCCTCATCTCAACCAAGGTTACTAAAGAGACAAGGTTGCCTGGTAACTTTCAACGTCATCACAACGTCACTCAGTAAGCCCATTTAATGCATTTACACAAATAGATGGCCTACTGGATGATGCGTCACTCCACGAATTACTAGGTAACCTTCTCTCTTTAGTAACCTTGCTTCTCAACCACGTTCTCTATGAAAGTTGTTGTACCTACTGATGGACTACAAAGAAATATAGAAAATTGTCTAAAATAAATAGTCTGGTTGAATCTACCCCCTGATTGAATCATCCCCCCTTTCCCCTAAGTATAATAATTTAAGTATAAAATGAGAATTAAGAGCAACTCCACTAGTAATTTGATTTAAGAATTTGCACTATATTGTTACGAACTTGGGGTTCACAAATTATAATCGTTGTTTATTTCAAAAACGTTTTAGTGTCCACAACTGCTTAACATAATAAAAGCACAAAAATAATGAGCTATAACACTTGTCTATCATATAACACTTCTAAATATTTAAATACCCCGCCGATCTTCCCTTATTCAGTAGAGATTCTTTCCATCTCGATTTTTCCAGCCAAGGCACTGAACCCTCTGGCGTTGGAGACGAAATTCATTGGAATAATCGAGAAGCTAGATGGCGTAACCAGGCTAAAAATTGAATCATCGACGTAACAATATGAATTGAGACCAAACACGAGAGAGAAATTTTACAAAAATAGAAAAGAAAGTGAAAATCTAAAAAAGAAAAAGAAAATACGTCTAGATGAAATAAGAACTGCACATAGTGTCACTAAAAGAAATCAGTAAGTATACAGGGTGTTACTATGGTGCAGTCATTTAAGTATTTTCAAAGAAGTTCATTTTTAAGTTAAATATTCATGAGAATTAAAAAGAAATATCGAAAAACCTATAAATAGCGATTTCTCTTACGTAAATTTGTAATAAAGGAAATTATTAATGTTAAAAAATGTCTCCGAATTAAAAGACGCTAATTAACTAACAAATACATCGTAAAGCAGCTTACTTAGTTCTACGAATCACAATAGAAATGAAAAAAAAAAAACGAATACTAAATGTAAAATTGAATTAATCGATTCCAAAGTGACATTGCAAGACGAACCACAATTCAAAAAAAATAATAGTGACGTAGGAGGAAAATGAATTTCAATTATGAAAGATGGCAACAGAGGCAAGGGGAAATTACATAAGGAAATTCATTTACAGAATAATGTAAATGGAAACAGATTTATTGCTGATAAAGCAAAAATGCAAACCAGATAACAAAGTAATAGCGAGACAAATTTAATAATTACATGTGAAAAGAAATAATTGAATAAAAAATTATATACAGTCGCACCTCCATAACTCGAACCTCCACAACTCGACACTCTCTGTAAGTCGAAATTTACTGATGTCCCTGCACGTTGAATATAATTGAAATCTCTTTCTTTAACTCGAAATGTCTATAACTCGAAGTAATTTTCCAGTCCCTTGAGGTTCGAGTTATGAAGGTTCCACTGTAAATAAGGAAAAAGAGGCAATTGCACTATTTTTAAGACAAAGAAAAAGATCAGTTAAAGTTGTAATGGGGAAATTGAAACAATAGGGTCGTCACTAAAAAGGAAAGAAAGGTTTAAATGTAGAAGGAATACATTACATATGTAAGTCTGGGCGACACGAATTATTATTTAACATATATTAATCTAAAATAAATCGCTTAATGGAACTAGACTTTCTGGTTATACTGAATAAATTATTTTTAGTTTTAGGTCAAATAAATCGAATACTGAAAATTATGTTGATGTACAGGGTGATTTGCCTTGAAACAATAAAATTTTTGTATTAGGAGATGTAGCTTTTGATTTGGAGGCCAATAACATGAAGTCTGCTTACGACGTCATTAAAAATTTTAATGTTCTTATCACAAGAATATTTTTGACAAAATGTGTTGCGACAGCTAAGCTGTCACCTTTTAAACACGCTCAAAAATTGCATAGAATGTGGCACATACATAGAACCAGAGGATATTCTCCTCGCTAAAATTCCAGTATCTCATACCGTGCTTTCAAAAATTTCAGAATCCCACGTGACTCATTACTTCATTAATTAAACCTATTTTCAGAGATAATTAATTAAATGTATACATACACAAAATAAATGTGCATAAAACTGCAACCAGTAAATCGCTTCAAAACTACTGCATAAACGTACTACACATTTATGTTCACTGAAAACTTAGCTCAGTAGGCTTGTTCTGGTTCTCGCCAGGACAGTTCTAGAACCATCCTAGAACGTCCAGGAGCATGCGCAGAATAAAAAAACGTGCAGTTCTTTTGTTATGCGCATGCTCCTGACGGTTCTCGACTTGTCCTCGCGGGAACCCAAACAAGCCTAGTGTTGTCAGATTTTTGGAGAGATTATTAATATTAATCTGATTTTCATTGATTGGATGGGATTTTTATTAATTCATTATTCATATACGTAATAGTATATAATTTACTCGTTGCTTGTAATCCCCTCTTAGGTTATGTCATGCGCAAAAACGAGATTTTTGTGCTCAATGTACGAGACAAAAGTTTCATTCAACTGGCAACACTTATGGTGCTTTTTCCCTTTTTCCCTCCAGTGGTATTTATGTTCATCACGTCACCTGACGTCACTAGAAACTTAGCTCAGTGTTACAAGATGATCTAAATAATCCTATTTTGGAGGGATTTTTCGGATTAATCTGATTTTCATTGATTGGACGGGATTTTTATTAATTCACTATTCATATACACGATGGTACATAATTTATACGCTGCTTGTAACCCCTTTTAGGTTATGTCTTGCGCAAAAACGGAATTTTTGTGCTCAATGTGAGAAACAAACATTTTATTCAACTGGCAACACTTTTAGGTGTTTTTTCCCTCTAATTGAAAGGTGGTTGAAGTTTAAACAACGCGGTATATGACATCAATCAGTGTTGCCACTGTACATACGTATAACGTAGTTATCAAATTGTCTGTTTTTTTAATAACGCAAAAAGCCTAGTATGGAAGTTAAATTGAATGCAACGCTATCGCGCGAAAATTCGCCCACTCAAATATTATGTAAGTAAGCGTGGCAGTTGATCCCTTTATCAAAAGCCTTGGCCGAGATGCGACATGATTGACATTTGTAAATCCGAAGAACTGCAGTGACATTGATGGGGCCGACCTCGTGAATCATATGAAATGCTACATAATGTGGTATGACCTTTGCAAAAATCGTATAAATGGCAACGGCATAGCACGATAATAATCAGACAGGCATTTACACAATGTCATAGTGTGTGTTAATCTCCAAGAAAAGTCCGTCCGTCTCTGTTGGGAGTTTTATTTTTTGATTGTTTTTTTTTACCATAAGGGTGTGTGAGGGGGGTTAATAGGCTCTCCCAAAAAGTTTGATCATTTAACTTAAATAATCACTAAAAAGTCACTAGAAGCAAATAATAATTCACTAGGAACATGCGGAACAAGACAAACTTTGTTTTCACTTTTATTGAGTATGTACTTAAATATTCTAGGTACTTAAGTGTACTAGGATTCGCAATACTGGCCTCAGCATAAAAGACCGTTGTTACAAAAAAAAAAGTTATTGGTTTTATAATTGAAACCACAAATAGTACTCAAGAAAAGAAAAGAAAGTTTATTATATACCATTAGGCAAAGGTCAATAATAACCTGGATAAAAATTATGTCATAAAATCGCGACACAATTCTATTGTCCGCACTGGCCGTCATCTCGTGCACGATACCTCACGGGGCAGTGGTATTCGTTGCTATTTGCTATCCACGGCACAATTTACAGGTCAGAAAATACACGTGCTGTGTCGCGATTATATGACATGTTTGCATTTACGCGCTTGTTGGTCGTCGGGGTTGCAATGAAGTTCTGAGCTACTGTTCTGCTGATGAGGCCCCAAATAGGGCCAAAATAGTTATACAGAATATGCTCGGGGGTCCCATTGCAATTCAGTCGACTTGCAACCAAAAATGTTGGATAAAAATTATTTTTCTTTTTCTTAGAAATCGTTTCAGGGGCACTGGATACTATTCAAACATCCCAGGCTGAGGTGTTTACAGCTATTATATGTCGTCTACGAACTCAAAGTAATAAATGTCCGATGATTTTAAAAACCATGAGCCCAGCACACAGGTGATTACATTTAAGGCAGGTGAGGATTTCGTATTTAATTTGAAAGGAAATAACTTTTGTAAATATTTAAAAGTTTCTAATATTAGGTAGCTAATGATCGCAATTAATTTATCTGTTTTCTATTGATCCGTACTTTATTAGATTACGAAATCACTTTTAGGGCGAAGCCATATACTCATAAACAATTTTGAGAAGGAAAGAATTCCGTAAAATAAGGATGCTCTACAGGTGTAGCAACTCGGGTGCAGGTATCACAATAGTTTAGATTAAAATCAACAAAAAAATGTTGTTAAATTGGTTTTTTCATGTTCACCGTTATCTACAAGCAAAATATTTCAACAATTTACACTAGTTTCATAAAAATAAATGTTGAATAAAAATTTTGAATTAACGGCACTTGGACAAGCGCTTTTATGTCTTTATTAGTACTTTAAGTTGCCTCGGAAATTCAGGATCAATAATACCCTCGTAAAAAACAGGTGTTTTGTGTTCGATTGCGAACGCGTAGTTTGTTGAGATCTGTCGAAGTTTTCATAAGGACTTACTTTGCGGCAGTTTACATCTGTTAATTATTTTGTGTACGAACGACTTAATTTGTTTAGTTGTGTACGTTTTTAGAAATTATTATATTTTAATTTACTCGCAGTTACTGAAACATTATGTTCAATAACACCCTGTATATCTAAAAATACAGAAGAAACATAACTGAATTAAAAAAAAGTTACAAGCAAAGCTTAAGCAAAAAACGAAATATGAATAATAAAATAAAGCAATAAGTGATAGCAATAATTTATTCAAAAAAATTCAATTTTTCTAAAATTAAAAATATAATAAATCTCACAATTGCATGTCATGTTTATTTTAATAATTACAAAATTTATTATTGATGGGACTGAAAATTTTTAATTTAGTTTTGCACATCCAGTCGGTGAATAACAAATCCAGGTCGGCCAATACATGCACATCTACATATTACATCCGTATGTAATATCTCCAGAGAGATAGACTCCGGATAAAAAAGAGGAAAATCATTTTCACATCAATGTCACGGATTTTAAGGTTCGAGAACATGGGAAATTACTTCTGCCTCGCAGAGCTAATGCAGCGCGACGGTGAAAAATTGCAAATGCATTTCTTTTCTCCGCCGGATTATTAAAAGAGTCTCTCTCCGTCGAAAATGGGAGAATTTCGCGAGCGTATTTTTATTTCAGAAAGTAATTACAGCGTTAAAGAAATGCCGGTTCGCCCCGTGTTTGCTCGAAAATAAAAGCAAGAGCTCGACGCAATGCATTTGTAAACGGGGCTCCGTTCGTCGATCAAAGCGCAAAGTTCTATTCGATGTAGCTTTTTATCAGAGGATAACGGTGTTGTATTGTGTTCGTTCAGAGGTTCAAAATAAACATTGGTTGGCCTGTCATTGGAAAGGTTTTGTTGAAGAAATTACGACTTGCACCTGCCCCACAAGGAAATTACATATTTCTGCCGTTTACATTATATTTTGTGTACCATTGGGACTTCTTAGTAATGGACGATGATCTTCTGAAACGTATTCTAGAGAATCAAGACAATTGCTTGTTTAAAAAATAGAGCCTTCCCCAGCTGTTAAACGTGTAATAAAACGAATTGAGATGCGTGTCAAGGTCGCATTGTGTGCAAGCGAGAATCAATAAAAAACTTTATAGTCCTATCATACTACCACATTTATAGAACATGGCCACCGTATTTCGTACACAGTGCTGGAGCTTGATTTTGGGGTAATTTTTTAATTAATTATCAATTGTTCACAAGAATTTTTTAAACATTTTTCACGTACATAGTCTGTGACATCGATTCGCTTATGCGTTTTTTGTCGGTACAATTGTCGTTCACCCTGTAAGGGTTTTTTTTTAGTTTATTCTCAAATCTTAAAATCCGACATGAAAACTCTTCCAATTTAATTCCTAATATCATAGAGACACCAAACAAAATAAACTTACAAAAAAGCAAATTAAAAATAAATTTGTTTCGTTCGTGTAATCCGTCACGAATCGTTTGTAATTTTTTTTCCTTTCTTTTCGTCGAAGAAAACCAAGACTGCAGCTTAAATTGGAAAGTATACGTTACGGGAAATTATTTATTACGGCACGTACCAATAATTTTCAAATCAACATTCGCATGCCGGCGCGTTATAGATTTCACAGCGGATATTGTACTTCCAGTAATGCAACAATAAATCAGTCAAACACCAGGCTGTTCGCAAGACTGGATTTAATGAATAATAATAGCTCGTGCATGCCATGGCGGATCGCTTTTTCGCTCACGAATTTTAATATTTCGCCTTTTACCTCCGACGAGGACGTCAATTTTCGGATGGAAAAATAATTAAGCACGGTGATATGCCATCTGTATGCAAACATGGAGTTGTTACGGTCCCGTTTAGCCCCCCCCCTCCATTTTAACACAACGTAAAATCTCAAGTACATTCAACTATGAGGAAGTACATTTCTACAATTTTCAACAAAATTTCTGGCTGCAAATAACTATTGTAAATAAATTTCCAAAAAAAAGAGTAAATCCAATTTTCCTGACATTTAAATCCTCCTACACGCACAGAACTAAAATACATGTACGTATTTTTTGCATTAAACAAAAACACATAACGAGGCAGAATATTATATTCATTTTGCCTCAACGGACGTGAAAATTGGATTTAATTGTACGCCATCGGCGTGCAATTTTACACCAGGGAATTCGACATTGGAGCAAAATATCGCACGACCGCGCCTGCATAATAGCAGGATTATTTATATCCTCTAATTCGGTTCGGAGCAAATCCGCTCTCGCTATCCCGAATCAAAAATTGATTTCTGATCACAAAAAGTGGCAAAAAATGTCACGTATAAAAGAGGTCGTCGAGGCAGTCACTCCGCAATTATTAACACTCAAACTAAAGCTCTTTCATGTAACAAACCTGCGATATACAGGTTCTCCCATAAATAAGGAGCCATATATAAAACTTTTTTCCTGCAAGAAAATTGCGAAAACGGCATCGTTTGGGAGATATGCTAAAGTATAATATTAAGTCCGTACCTGCCTTCTCTGACCCGCGCAACCCGACCCCTATTATGCCGCAAGGCGAAAGCTTTCAACGGATCACAAACGTTAATCAGTTCATTTGTGACATTGTGTTGATGTAGAAGTAGTTATCGCAGCATATTTACGACTGTAAAATATGCGGTTATGTCTCAATCTATAACAATAATAATAATCCTAGGCGCAGTAAACGTGAAATTGGCGTGCCTCATACTGTTATGCTTGGTATTCTAAGAGAAAGTTTGTTACATCCCTATCACGTGTAACTCGTGCAACACTTGATAGAATGGATTACCATCAGCGATGCGTCTTTTGCCAGTGGATGCAACAACAAGAACTGGCAGCAGCAAACTTTAGTGCAAGCAAATTTTCGTCGCCGTATGGATACCAACGGAAGGCATTTCGAACACTTGCTGTAAACATCGCGGTAAGTAATGACATAACGATCGGAATCCAAAGACCCCAGCAGTACGAGTCATTATGTTGAGCAGGTCAGTTTTACTATCGTCTTACATCACATCTGCGTGCCAATGACGCATAAAAGTTATAAGCAAATAGGACCATATTACGTTCGTAATTTCTCCGAAAATGTTCACAAAAAAACTTTCATTTTAATTTACTTTGCGGACTCTATGTATATGTATCATTGTGTTAGTCCTTGCATTATGGTCCCTTATTTATTGGATACCCTATATGTATGTACTTCTCTGGCGACTATTTAAATCGCTCAATAATCATCGTTTCGCTGTATCGATTGACAAAGTTTCCAATATCTTCATAAAATTAATTGTTGAAAAATTACTTATGTGTGTGTGAGAGTGAGGGTGAGTGTGTGCAATTTTTTTAAGAAAAGAAAATTAATTGCGTTTTCGATTCACTGCCCTAGAGTACTCTCAGCGTATTCTCATTTCATTTTAACCTCATATTTATATGTAATAATAAGAGATGGAGATAAAAAGAAGCGTCCTGTTTGAATTAGATATAAAAACCAAAGTTAATCTAAAACGTACATGGAAGATGTCCGATCATTACTTATCAAACAACTTAAAACTTTTTATCTAAGAAATAAATGCAAGCAATTTAACTAAAAAAAAATTGAGCAGTGTAAACCTATGTCATGAACCACTTAGGCCCAGTTTTACAATCATGGTATAAGGACGGAATAACTGTTCGCCGAATATCCTTTAATATTCCTCCTTTTCTACGTAACATTATTCTAAGAATAATGCTTATCCGACGATTGTAAAATCAGGCCTTAATAATAACATAACAATATCTACATGATAGAAACCTAAGACAACAATAAAAATACTTTTTCTCATTTTATTTATTTTCAATCAACAATAAAAAAAAACAAAAGGAAATTGAAACAAACAACATCGATGATAATGGTGATAACGATGACGATAATAACAAAACAATAATAACGGTAACGGTAATGACGTTAACGATAATGGCGATAACAGTAACTATGATATCGATGTTAACGATAACGGTGTTGACGACCATAACCATGAGGATATTAACAGAAAGAACTGAAATCGAAATAAACATCGTTGCAACAACGGTAGTTAATAACGATAACGATCACGATGCTAACGATGACGACGATAACAATGACAAGAATAACAATGACTACAACAGTGATGATGACAACAACTCGTCCTTGTTGCCGATGATAACGACAACGCTAATGACGATAATGACAATAGAGAGTTATCGCACCCTTTCCGTTTTTACGTTAACGTATATTCTCCGAAATGCGCAGGAGCAAGAGATACCGTGACATTTAAGGGAACACGCTATTTGCATCCGAATAGTGGAGCCATACCGTCGTTTAAACCGTAAATTTGAAGATTATGTATATGTTATGTAGTGTGTGGATGTGCAATACGTCAAAGCCTAAGTGAATTCTTCGACGCAATAAACAAAACGGACTACGTTTTACAAAACAGGATGACTTACTGCTACTGCAAGCTGTTTTTACCAATTGTATTATATTAGATTGAAGAACTATCTGTCACGGAAAGTGCGATAACGCTTTTTAATTCGCAATACGTAAACTGTTACCGACTGGCCTGTCACGCTATTTCGTGACGTCCCCTTTTTTCTAGGAAAACAAATAAGTTTAATTATAAGTCTAATACCGTACTTTTTCACGTGATTTTACAGTTACCAAATATTTTGCGTGAAATCTGCGATAACTCTTTAATAACGGTAACGACGATATTAGAGAGTTATTGCATAACGTACGACAAGTATCCGTCAACGTTAACGTTACGATTTTAAAGATGGTCGTATGAAATAACGAATTTTCAAAATGTATAGATTTTGCATAACGTTTTGGTTACGTACGTAGTTTACGACTACTGTTAAATGTCATTACGATCAATTACGAATGCAAATGTCAGCTTAATTATTAATGAATGTTTGACGTTTTAAAATAAAATCTTGGCTACTATAGTTTGTTTTTAAACTAGGAGGAGTAACAGTTGTCAGCCTGTTGTAGGTAGATTGACACTGTAATACTAAATCAGAAATTAATTTGACTCGCTTAGGAAGTTTACAAAGGCTTCAAATAACCAGTTTTAGCAACAGGTTTGCTTACAAGTATAAAATCGACTGAAATTGTCGCATGAATTATGAAACATATTAATTTTTACGTTTAAATTGAAGGCTTGTGTAAAACTGGCCGTCAAAGAGCCAATAACTTTACGAGTTTTTGGCGGGCAAAATTCAAGCTACTCCTCCTAGTTTAAAAACAAACTATAGGTGATGTTGGTGATCCGTCTTTTAATTTAGCGAACGTATCACATCTTTGAATTTTACGTACGACACATTACACATACAATATTGCTAAGCAACCCAAGCGTTAGCGTAACGTCTTTCGAAAAAGCGTTATGCAATAACTCTCTATTGATGTTAACGACAACGTTTTTATAGTCAACCTCGTAATTATAAAAACGTTGACTATAAAAACGTAAATAACACAAAGAATCAATTGACAAACAAATCAAAAAGAAATTGAGACAAACGACATCGATGACAAAAACGGCAATAACGAAAATGATGTTAACGATGACTGCGTTATTATACCGACAACGTTAATGACGATAACGGTCGATATCGATTGTAACGATAACGATGCTGATGACCATAACGATGAAGATAATGACGATGATGATGAGACTGAGGGTTATGACGATAACGATGACGACAATAGCTGCTTTCCTTTTACCACAAATCTCACCTCACGTCAGATAAGATTAGCACGAACAAGTAAGTTTGAACGGTTATCCCGAGCTACCAACTAATGACAGTGCTCGAGTTGTAAGGTGGGAGGTCGAAATATGAATTCAAACTCACTTGTTCTTGCTAATCTTATCTGATGTGAGATGAGATTTGTGGCTAAAGGAAAGCACCTATTGACAACAACGATGGTGATAACGACGATAGCGATGACTACAGAAAAGAAGGCGATGACTACAGAAAAGAAGGCGACGACAACCATGACTACGACGACGATACTGTTTTGAAATGATGACGATTCATCGTTGTTGTCGAAAGCATTGTTGATAATGGCGATAATGGTGATGGCAACGATGTTGACAACGGAGATGGCTGATGGTAACGTCGGCAACGAAAATAACTGTAACGCTAATGACGATAACGATAAAGGTGATGACATTAAAGATGATAACAATAAGGCCGATAACGATAATACTATCAAGTGTTCAATTGAAAAGTTCTTCCAGTAGCCTTTGAATTTTTCATAACATTGTGAAGCTGGTCTGGAATTAGATCAAAGCGAAATGTCACTTGACGTTGAGCGTTTTCATTCGTTGCAGTAGTGTACGCACACAGGGTATTTGCATCTTGTTTTTACCTCATACATTAATACGAGATGAAAACTGTTTGACAACTGTTATCCGTTAAGGGCCGTCCACACGCTCATGTTTTGCCGCAGTCTTACCTGCACAAATCGGTTTGTGTGCGGAAACCCTTGCGTGTGGACGGGAAAACGGTATACCGTGCAAACTTGAAAGCACGGCTTGATCAATCGTTGCAATCTCAAAGATATGACTTGTCCAAACTAGGCTTGCACGGACGGTATAGGACGGTATACAAGCCGTGTCTTCAGTCTGTTGCTTTGATTGTGAAATCAACATGTCCGACGTTCGCGGCTACTCTAAACAATTTATTTCCGACTTCATAGAAGTTTATAGATCTTTGCCAAGTATTTGGAAAGTAAAAAGTAAAGACTATTCGGATCGGAATTGGACTGACGTTTGCACGTACTTACCTGCATCGTGTAGACAACATAGGGTTTTTCGTAAAGTTTGCACAAACTGTACCGTGCAAGTAAGTTGCTGTCGTGTGGACGACCCTTTAAATTTCAATCGGTTTAGGAAGTCATCCCTTTTTCGTTCTATCTTCTTTCAAAAAAAATCAGAACCAACTTGATGAACTTTTCAATTGAACACTCGTCAGAAATAGAATGAACGAAAAACAAATTAATGTTGACCGTTCCACCAGAAAATATGTAGTTAAAAAATTAAAAGACAAAAAAATATCATTTTTCATTTCTTGGTCTTTCATTCTGTGACGATTTTTATTACTGTCACTTTATCAAGATTTCTTTTTGTCAGTCTTCCATTGTGTTTTATTTAAATCTTCTTTCGTTTTTATCTTGTTTAATTATTTCTGGAATAATATAGACGTTGGGTGCAGTTTCTTCTTTTGCTTCCCATTGGCTTTTTAATTCTCTAACTTCTTTTGTTTTTATCGCATTTTTATCGTTTTTTTTTCCTAAATTTAAAAATAAGAAAGTTAAAGGAGGTGGGGATTCTCGCGTTGACACCCTGTACGTCGAAATTATTCTTAAAATTACATGACTCTACAATAATTTAACTTAAAGTATTTCATTTCATTTATTACATAGTTCCTTTTGATAAGTACTAGCCTTTTTTTACAACCTATGTTCCGAAATATTACATTTCGCGAAACATTTCATGAAAATGTGTAGTCTCTTTTCTTCCGGTTTGCGTTCGCTTTGAACTGAAAACGCAGGGACCTCCTCAGTTTCGCCCGAGGTCCAATCCTTCGAACGTGGAAGCAGGCGAAAAAGGCGGTAAACGACGCAAAAAATGTAATTCCGTTTCGCACAAATAAATTCCTGAGGCGCGAAAAAAGCGGCGCGCTTTGTGGAACGCGGCCGCTTAAAATCTATCTTCATTTTATGAACCCCGGAACACCGCCGGCTCGTTCGAAATAACGCCCCCGAGTGTTACGTGCCGCAGCCCTTAAATAAGATTAATATGACACGTACGGCCGCATAATTTGCCTAAAATATGATTATTCCGGCACTGGATCAACTTTTATGTTCGTTAGTGTCCATACCAACGTCACTTGCGAAGCTATCATAAAAAAAATATGTATTTTATATAGTCTCTCGTATAAAAGTTATATAATTAGTTGAAGGGGTCTGAAGTAAAATAGCGTTACGATATATGTATATGTACTGAACGTTTAATTAAAAAAAAATTAATGTTTTCCAAAACGAACTACTAATATTTTGGGATTTTGATGAATTTAAGTGGATTTGTCCTGTGTTAAATTTTCTGAGAGACGCGGTCAAGGATAATACAAAACAAATTATTTTTTTCTCATTGTAGATTGTAGAACAATGTAAAATTAGAAATTGCATGGTGGCTTAGGATGAAATAAGTTGATGATATCTGTTTTTTTTATAAAGGTGGTTTTTTTTTGTAGCATGGGCTACATATTTAATATTTCTACTGAAGCAATTTTGCTAAAACGTCGTTTACTGCACGAAGCTAAAATGTACGATGGCAATACTCGTATATAAAACGAGGCCCGCGGTCGTTAAGATCACCCGTGCTTTAATGTCGGAACTTCAACGCATCTGACGTGTGCGTATAACGCGTTGGAAGTAGGAATATAAATCATACGAGAGCTTTGTAAACGTAGAAGTACATGATATACAATGCAGATAAAGCTTAATACACGGTCGAGGTTATATATTATGTTTAGGACCGGATGTCCGTGAGGAAACGCGGAAAAAACTTCAGTTTATATTTGTCGGATTTTATATCTCAATTACACACCTACCTACATCTTTTTTTGAAGAACAAGTTCTTTGGAAACCAACTGAAGTATCAAATATCACAAATAACTCTGTCCTTTTAAACTTTTAAAAATAAAGGAGAAAATATTGTACTTTATACAGGGTATCCCAACTTGAGTGGCCTATTAAAAGTTTTCGAGGAAGGAAATATACAAAAATTATGAAAATTAACACACTGGCATTTTTCAGGAATAATTAGAATATGATCTGAAAGTCTGAAGATTATACTTTCTAACGACATACCACTTGAATCCTGAAATTTGAAACGAAAGGTCACTAAAACATTTTTCTTTAAGAAGATATCTCAAAATCGGTTACATTTGGGAAGCCTTAGCACTTTTTATTTAGAATAATCACTTTCCCCTAGGGCAGTTTATTAATTTTCAGAATTTTTGTATATTCCCTTCCCCAACAACTCTTAATAGGCCACTCAACTTGGGGTACCCTGCACAATTGAAAAGAGTACATCTAGTAATGGTAATAAACATATGGCATTCCATTTAAAAAAGAGTTACCGTTGTTTGAATATTTGAAAGTTTGTTAAATTGCTTGTACAAACTTATGTCACTTGGAATTTTTCTCAACGATGTAATTGAAAAATCGTTTCAAGGTAAACTCCTTGCAAAAAACAACATCATTTGCTCTAAAGATATTTGCACTTGTTTGAAGTACTGCAAGCGGTATAATTTTTTTGAAAAGTTGAATAACACGAAGAAGGTCACGTTAAAATCAGTCCGGAATAAGAAAATGTGAACATATACAGGGTGGATCATTGGTATGGATTTCTTCAATAACTCCTTAACTATTGATTATAAAGGAAAGTATCTCGTATAAAAGTTATCGACTGCAATAAGTTCTACTTTAGTAAGTCATTTTCGCATACACAGCATGTTCCATAAATGAATTATCCACCAAACTTATACTTTTTAAATGGAATGTATATTTTTATTTCACATCTGTTAAAACTAAACATTGTTTATTAAACAACTACAGCTCTAAATCAAAGCAATCACGATGTACAGGGTGGATCAATTTCGATGTCTCTTATGGGCATCTCTGTAACTATAAGAGTTAGAAAGAAACTAGTGGCCAAGTCTCGATCTCTTTTTTAGAGATAAAGTCAATAGACTAAACAAAAATTGGCTATCTTCTTTTGTTTTCGAGTTATAGGCAAAAATTGACATTTTCGACTTTTCGTCAATCGCGCATATCTCGTTTATTTTTACAGATATTAAAAAACTGTTTTGACATTATTAGGACACTTTTTTGAATACAATTCAGTGGTGTAGTTGGTTTCTTGATATTTAATAAAATTTTCGAGTTATAACATAAAGTTATATTTTTTTAAATGGAAATCATAGTAGGCAATGCCACCTTTAAATAGAGATTTTTTTTCTGTTTTCAAAAATATATACTTTGTTGGGTTTATTTCTTACAATTAATAGAATAAAACGCCTTTTTTATTATTCTTGGGTGTATTCTATTCTTAGTAGGCTGGTTTGAACAAAGGCCGATAATTTTTTTGTTTGTTTTTATTATATATCAACCCTTGTTCAAATATTTTGACAGTTACAACCGTATAAAGAGAAAGAAAGATAGAACGAGCATCCTCTAAGAGTCACAAAGACTACAACAATACCATGTGGTTTGGATGAAATTCGAAATTATGTAACTTCATTTAATATTTAAGTTTAAAACGCATTTTTTTCGATCAAATATGCATTTCATGGGATAATGAACTAAATTATATGTATAAATTAAAAACATCTTAGAAATAAGAAATTATTGCAGATAAAGTTAAAGAATATTGAAATGTAAGTAGATAATAAACACAACTCTTGATATATCACAATAAATAACTTAAAACCCAGAAAATAATATCAAAATAAATCACAATTTCAACACTGCCGCGCTAAAATACACAGCCAACTCATGTTGCAACCCAACCCAGCTCTATCGGTGCTAGCTTTCTATCTCTTATGTTTATCGCAATACCACTCACTCCAATTGCTACCCAATCTTCAAATCTTTGTTAATATTTAATAAAAACAAAAGAAAATTGTCGGCTTTTGTTGAAACTAGCCTCCTAAGAAAGGAATGCACCCAAAAACAATAAAAAAGGCGTTTTATTCTATTAACTGTAAGAAATAAACCCAACGAAGTATATATTTTTGAAAACAGAAAAAAAATCTCTATTTAATGATGACATTGCCAACTATGATTTCCATTTAAAAAAATATAACTTTATGCTATAACTCGAAAATTTAATTAAATATCAAAAAACCAACTACACCACTGAATTGTATTCCAAAAAATGTCCTAATAATGTCAAAACAGTTTTTTAATATCTGTAAAAATAAACGAGATATGACTGATTGACGAAAATTCGAAAATCTCAATTTTGGCTTATAACTCGAAAACAAAAGAAGATAGCCAATTTTTGTTTACACTATTGACTTTATCTCTAAAAAAGAGATCGAGACTTGGCCATTAGTTTTTTTCTATCTCTTATAGTTACAGAGTTGTCCATAAGAGACATCGAAATTGATCCACCCTGTACATAGCTATTCAATTGGATGAAAGGGCTAAACTGTAGAAGTATTTTATTCATAATAAGCGGCCAAAAAATTATTTCTACTGTACATAACTAATTACAAATATCTCGTAGAATAATCTCTATAAGTAATAGCAACGTTTTCCGTGTGCGTTTACTCAGAAACAATTGAAACGTAAAAGCTAAATTTTCTCAAAAATTCAAATGGAACGCGAGTTTATTTTTCAATGTTTTATTACAAACAACGAATTTTGTTTTTATTTTGTATTTTGACCAGCACTTTTTTAATTAAAAGTTGCTGAAGATTTTTTGGTACTGAATCTGTACTGAATATTAAATCTGGTACCACTGGGGCTACCAATCTGTTACACAAAAACTTCCTGCTTGGAACAACGCTGTTGCCAGAACTGCTAAATGACATTTGAAATCTAACACAAATGAGGTTATGTAAATCATCTTTAAAGGTAACTTCGAAACACATTCATTTAAATTCTGACAGTAATCAACGAAATTATTACTAGATATTTTGTAACTTCACAAGACAAAGCGTACGGCTCAAAAGTACAATGGTTAAATTCTTAAATCAAGGCGAAGCAACTAACATCGACTTGGAACTGTTCAATGAATACAAATTCAGCGTCGACCAACTGATGGAATTGGCTGGTTTAAGTTGCGCACATGCCATTGCTAAGACTTACTCCAAGGAAAGCCTCTCAAACAAAAAATTACTAGTTTGTTGTGGCCCAGGCAACAATGGCGGAGACGGATTGGTGTGTGCACGGCATTTAAAGTTATTCAAATATAATACAGAGGTATACTACCCAAAAAGAACTGATAAACCACTCTATCATAATTTAACTCGCCAATGTGAATTAATGGACATACCAATTCGTAACACTTTGCCTTCTAACTCGGAAATTGACAGTGGATATGGAATTATAATTGATGCTTTATTCGGGTTTAGTTTTAAGCCGCCAGTGAGACCTGAATTTGTTCCTGTTGTGGATTTAATGAAGTCCTCAAAAATACCTGTCATAAGGTAACACTCATAACAGCTAAGTATATGCAGTTAATTAAGCGAATGTAATTATCCTGCAGCATTGATATTCCAAGTGGATGGCATGTTGAGACCGGTGAACCAGAAGACGGTGGAATTAAGCCTGATATGTTGATATCTCTGACAGCCCCGAAACTGTGTGCGAAGACATTTAGAGGAAAGTACCATTATTTAGGTGGTCGTTTTGTGCCACCAAAACTGGAAGAAAAATATGAACTGGATTTACCAGAATATCCAGGAACTGAGACTTGCATTTTATTGAAATAAATCACACATTTACTGTTATTTTTATATGAACTGAATACTATTTAAATTTTGCAACTTAAGCATATGTAAATGCATAAATACAAGTTGTTTTAGTTTGGTCACACTGCATGTTTAACTAGAAAATGCAAAGTTGGTAACTCTGCGTAAACGTTCTCTTTTCCGTATCCCCGAATCCGTGAAACTTGTCAAAATGAAGTAAGTTTCTCTTGTGTACATAAAATTAAAAATCGTTTATTTTAAAAGTCATCCTATCATTTGAAATGATCTCCAGTCAATTTTGTGTTTATTCAAGAACAAAACAGTAATTTTAATCAATATTTTCAGGATCGGCCTGTGTGTATACAGTGGTTACAAAATTCATCCTGGCCATGGAAAAACTATGGTTAAAGTCGACGGGAAGGTTTGTATTCAATTACTTTCGACAAAACTAAACGCTTCAGCAAAGATTGTTAAATATTGATGGTAGTTTTGTGACATTCAATTGACATAACCTAAAACTTGCAGTCGTTTACATTCCTGAATTCCAAATGCGAATCAGCGCATTTAATGAAAAGGAATCCACGTAAAGTGACATGGACCGTCTTCTACAGGTATAATTATTATAATTTTGCGACCTTAAACTTAAATGACCGATTTCAGGCGAAAGCACAAGAAAGGCCAGGAAGAAGAAGCTACCAAGAAACGCACGCGTAGAACACAAAAGTTCCAGCGTGCTATCGTCGGAGCTTCTTTAAATGACATTCTGGCAAAACGTAACCAGAGGCCGGAAGTCAGGAAAGCACAACGTGAGCAGGCTATCCGGTAAGTAATTGAGAAGTTTTCGGTGCATTTTGCAGTTATGAATGAATGTTTCAGTGCTGCAAAGGAACAGAAAAAGTCGACAAAAGCTGCAAAGAAAGCCGTCGCTCCTCCTAAAGCCAAGAGCGCTCCGAAAGCAAAGGCCACAAAGAATGTACAGAAGGCTGCGCCTAGAGTAGGAGGAAAACGTTAATTAATTTTTTTTATGTAGTTAATTAATTCACTTTACGAATAAAGGGATTACTACATAGGTATGTTTACTTTTATTTCACCATTTAAGATGTTTTTCAGAATAAATCAGATAAGAATTTCTTGGCGATATTTGATAATTCATTCGACCTGACAACTTTTGTAGTTTTTAAATTTTAATGTCAATTAAAAATTTGTTAAATTAATACCTATAATGTTAGATATAGGGCGGAGATATCCACCTCTAAAATAAATGGGCTAATAGTTATTAGATGAATAATTACTATGGAAACAATTAATAAAAAATCAATTAACAATTCAGAAAAATCAAGTTATTCGTCGAATAACTTTAATAGGAGGTGAATATGTCGACCTGTAGTCGCATTAAATTTGTTTTTGCCTATATGCACTTTTATTGGAAATTGAAATTAAGAATGTTGCCAATTTAGTGATTGTATCTAGATCTGGTGGTTGGTGACCTTCTGTTGAAATTTCAGACTAATTTTGATAAGCTAAGAAATCGAAAATTTAAGTCATTTCGTGACCGATTTAGGCCCGATTTTACAATATTATTACAGCATTATTCTTAGAATAACGACGTGAAAAATTAAAAAAACAACCTTCTTTTATTATTTTTAATCAGAAACATCACAATGGAAGAAAATTAAAACAATTTCTTAAAATTCTAAGATCCAAAAAATGGGAAGGAAGTGATTGTGATGAAATTGTTCCTCCACTGACAACAGATGGCGCTGTTCTTTCTTCTATTTTTTTCACACTTCTTTTTAATGAATTAGGCTCCGCTTTGAACAAGGGGAAACATGGGTGAATACAATTAAATTTTTACGGAATAAATGATAAAATGATTGATAGTTTTAGACAGTAGGTAATGTGAGTCGGTAATTTTACCACGTTGCGTTACCTTACGGTAAATTTCAAATGTTACCGGTAGGGTAACATTCGTTACCGGTAATTTCTGTTGCCAACTTAATAGAAAAAGCTGTAATTCTCCAGATGATTGACTCCTAAACTTGCAAATTGTAACTGAATTAATGAAATAAATTGTAATAACATGTAACCTTAAGGCTTACTTTATGCTATTTAAAGGAAAAACTAAATAAAATAAATAATTACTTAACACAGTTAAATGGTTTTCGTTTGATTATTTTTGACTATTTTAGCAGTTATTGTCAGAAATTAAAAAAGAAAAAATGCCAAGGAATGAAAGTATGATTTGGAATTTAAAAAAATTGATATATGTTCGAAGAAGAAAACTGTAAAATGTGTCATATGTGAGCATGGTGTAAGATATCTTACACCGTGTATGTGCGTAATGCAACTCGGATGAAGTATTATTTTTAACAAAAGAAAAAATTGTGTGTTTGATATCAAATTACTCAGAAAATTCTAATTAAGTATAAAAATCTAATAGTGTTTTTCACTGGGACAAATATTGTGCACTGGAGTGCACCAACTTCGAATTGTGTGTTTCACTGGGTCCTTTTAGAGCAAAACTGACTTGGTGCACATGTTTCACTGACATTCGAAATTGCACTGAGTTCACACTCAGTGCGCATTTTATCGCACTGAGGTAATGGGTCAGTGCAAATATGGCGGGTATGCAAACGGATTTACATGGAGCGTCGAGCGCGTTAAAACGCCGGGCGTTTTGTACTCTCATTGGCTACTGCTCTTTACGTAACGAGCACTAACCAATGGGAGTACAGTACGCCCGGCGTTTTGACGCGCTCAACGCTCCATGTAAATCCAGCTTAAAACTAGTAATGAACACTTAAACATAACCTTCAAATAAATACGAATCTGTCACCAACCTCTTAGGCACAACTACACTAACTTTGATATTTGTGTTTCACTGGCAGGGCAATTTTCTAGCACTTATAACTAAACTGGTACAGTGCAATGACGTCATTGCACCAGGACAGTTCACATTGAAAAACGCTATAATTTTTAGTTAAAAAATACAGTTAGTAATGTTACGGTAACAATACCGGTAAGGTAACATTAAAAATAAATTACCGGTAATTTAACACTAGTTTTAGGTTAGAAAACTCGCGGAATCCGCCAAAAAGTTACAGCTTTTTCGATTGACTGCACTAAAGCGCACTCAGAATGTCTTCATCTCGTTTTATTACATGAGGTTAAAGGAAGATGTAAATGCACTGAGTGCAACCGGCAAGGCTGCCATTGAGCGGGTAATTACCCGAAAACCGGGTATTTTGGGTTAGTGTGTGGGTAAAAAAATGATGTGGGTAAAATCGGGGAATCGAGATTTGAGGTCTTATTTAAAACTAGAGATAGATTTACATCCGCTGCAATCGTTTGGACTGGTGGAATCACGGAATGGTTTACGGGTGCATTGCTAATTTGTCTATATTCGAACAGGAACTGGGGTACTGGGTATATAAACTTCTGATTGTGTGTGGGTAATAGCGGGGATTTTTTAATTCTTGTTGGGAAATTTCAGTTTCCGAGACCGACAACGCTGGCAACCGGTGCAGATGAATTGGTTGGGCAACTTTTCTGGGTAGTGTCCTTGAAAAAAGCGAAGTCACAACGTAACTACCAGTAACCAATAAGGAGTTTTCGCAATTTAAACGTTATGAATAGCGTTTATGCTAAATGCTATAAAAATAGTAATTCGCTAGTTGTGAGCACGCGTATTAATAGTTTTATAACATTTAACGTAAACGCTATCCATAACGTATAAATTGCAAAAACTCCCTATTAAGATCTCGAATAAACGTTACGCTCCGCGTTAACTCCGCTTCATCGAGACTCCCACTTCCCACTCAGAGGTTTATGCCAGTATGCACAGAAAAATCTTAGACTTAAGCCAAGGTAAACCTTTACTTTGAACAATGGTGAGTTTTCGCAACCATCACCACAGTATAAATATCTTACAGTAGGGACAAATCCGGTATTTGCATGAACAGTTTTTTAATGCGCATGTTTCGAAACTGGCGGTCCTTCCACAAACGACCGAGTGTGGCGCAACACGTCATTTCATCATTGTGTACAAAAGTGTGGTTATAGCACGGTTATATGTGGTTATAGTTTGAAGTTTTTGTAGGCATAAGGTTAATTTTCGTTATTAGTTTCGTCGACTGTACATAATAGGTGTAATTTTGTGTTAAATATTGTACACGATATTGATTATTATATTCGGAAAGAGAGGAAGACTGAAGTATTTGACTTTACACGTTCATCCCTTGTGGGCGAAGCTACATTTAATTTATGTTTTTACTGTTTTCGGTTTTAAATCTGCATAAACATATGGACAGCACTAGTGACATCTAACTGCAGTAGAATGAAGGACCGCCAATATCGGCCATGTTGGGGTGAAAAATCGGGGTATCGAACATCAAAGGTGCCGACACGGTTTGTCCCTACTGTAAGATATTTATACTGTGCCATCACGTTAACTAACGGTAAACGTTAAAATTACGTGGCCCCATTCATTTTCCATTGGATCACATGATCTTAACGTTTAACGTACGTTAACATGATGGTTGCGATAACTCGCTATAGCGTAATTGCGATAACTCGCTATAGCGAGTTATCGCAATTACGGTAAACGTTAAAATCATGTGATCCATTGGAAAATGAATGGGGCCACGTAATTTTAACGTTGACCGTAAGTTAGCGTGATGGTTGCGATAACTCGCTAATACAACGCAAAATTGATGTGAAGTTAGCTTTAAGTGTCACTTTTTCCTCAAGTCTACCTTGAGATTTGTCTGTGCATACGGGCATTAGACTTCTTATGAATATCTATTGGCGACACTGAAATCCAATATGGCCAATTGTGTGCCACCTGTCCACTGCTGCCAGGTCTAGGGAAATTTCCCTAAATCTAGGGATATATGTATCACAGCAGGGAAAAAGGGAGATATTTATTATTTTGTCTCAAATCTAGGGAAATCCGAGTATTGACGTCTAAAGTATTATTATTCAACTTTCAAGTATCTTTCTTCTTTGAAAATAAAATTTTAATATAACATTTCATATAAATTTTGTTTAAAATTACCGCTTATAAATGTGTATTCCCACAGTATTTCCATTCGTTGCGCGCGAAAGTTTTCTGTACAGCTGATATCGATGATCGATTTTGTTGCCCTCTGGGAGTGACTAGGACAATTAAACTTCTAGCTGCAAACCATTGAAATATTGCTTGTGTCACAGCTCTGGTAAGTACCTAATTAATAGTCCATTTTTGTACTTAATTAATTGGTGCCTTAAGTATTCTTTTTTTCCATTAGTACAGTTTTATTAGTTTAGATAATTGTGCAGGGTTCAATGGCTTTGTTAATACAAAATTGCAAAATTCGAATGTATTCATTTACCTACGCAGTTAGTTCTCTAGTTATCAAGAAATTTAACAGAGGAGAGAGAAGAAAGTCTAAGGAAATCTAGGGAATTTTTAGTGAGAATTTTAGGGAAAAGGAACGCATCGCATCTGGCAGCACTGCACCTGTCACTGGTGCCAATTGTCTTAACCATAAAATAGTGTAATCTGTAATTACAACTGATTGTAGTGTTTGGGTATTATTAATATTAATTCAAAACATCGAGAAAAGTATTATTTATTTAAAAGTACTATTTTCTGAAATTTTATTTTCATTATGGAAGATATGATCATTGGAAATTGCACAGAAATGTGTCCCGAAGAAGAAATCAGAATGTGAGGTTATGACAGTTTCTTCCGTTTTAGAATTATAATCTCGTCGATTTTAGGAGAGAAAGACAGTGTTTGTTACACATTTTAGAAATGGTACCTGGTACTGAGTTCAACAAAAAACCTAAAGCGGATCGAACTCGTGTAGTAAAAACATACTGCAGGTCAGGTGCTGGTCAAGACATGCAAACCCGAAAGAGCTTGCGAACACCTGATACTCTATTAAAGACAATCAACTATTTACTGGTTGAGTATGTTACACATTACACATTACAATCATCAAAATAATCTCTAATTAAACAATTATTACGTATTATAGTGTTATTACCACCAAAACATTGCCATGGAATATTGTGTACGACTTCATTGTGGACAGGTTTTTGGCAATTCGCCAAGACATGGTTATCCAAAGACTATCAGCAGCACACTGCATAAGCATCCTCCAACCAATCATCAGATTCTATGCCTATTCAGCCTACAAGTATCGAATCTTACAATCCTTACGTTCAATTTCTCATCAAATAACTTGTAGATTGTGTGAGGAACCCGTGTCGAAATATGACCCAGTTCTAAACACCCAAAACTTACAAGAATGTTTAAAGAGATTATTGGTATTGTATGATGAGTGCGATCAATTCCAAACAAAATGGTTTAGTTTATCTAAAAGTGATCCTGTGCAATATGATGAGCTCTTTGCAGATTCGAGACCCTTCATGGAAGCTTTATATGTGATATTTAATTTGGGTAATGTAAATGCAATAGATAGGGCTTTAAAACTGCCAAGGCAGTATAAGTAAGTTAGTAAAATGAAATGATCACCGCGTAATTATAAAATTTGGGTTTTTTAGAACTGAAATTGTGCAAGAGGTTTTAAATATATCACTATGTTATGTTAAAGGAAATTGGATTAGAGCTTGCCGCTTGATCCGAGAATTGCCTTCGATTCTCGCAGGAATTGGAGCTTTACATTTACCAAGAATTCGAAAGTTAGCTCTTCATACAATGAGTATAGCGTACAGCAGCAAAAATTTGAGTTTTCCTGCAGAAGACATTAAGTCTTTGCTGTTGTACAGTAAATTGGAGGATTTGAAGCTAGACTGCCAGCATTACAGCGTTCCTTATAATGAAACTAGTAATACGATTCATTTTCAAAAAGCTTCATTTAATACATCAGCTGCAGTTGTGAGTATTATATTATGAAATTTACAAAAGAAAGAAAAATGGATTTTTCAAGTGTCCTCCAAGGCATGAGGCGTTTGTAACTATGAAAATGAATGAAACCTCGGTGACGGGATTGGTTTTATATGGCGAAATACTTTAGTGGCTTAGAAACCGAAAAACAATTTTAGTTTCACAGTGGAATGACTAATTTAAAAAAAAATCTATAAACTGTAAACAACCAATTTGTGTGTATTTTAATCAACAAAATTGCTGAATCAAATTCAAACTTGTGAAAATGTCCAGGACTATCGTCAAAGCGCCCCCAGTATTCACCTTCAAACTGAAACCACATCTGAACAAGTAAGAGTGTCACTTTTGATTTTCGTTTCCAGAAATGTCAAATATTAGAGTATGTTCCATATAATGCTCGCAACACTCGTAACGTACTTCGATGACGTTCCATTTAATGACGCTAACGTTGAAGAGTGTTACTACGCGTACCCTGTACAAGGCTAGAATTCATGATCGCAACGCTCTTGTTGTGAAGGTGGGTCTTTGTGAGTGTTTGAAAACATAACCTTATTTTTGTTGATGTTTGTGTTATAGATGCTTTCATTCTCCATCAGAAGACGTTTCACTGTCTGAAATGTCTTCTCTTTGTCGCCGAATCAACATCACTGCAAGAGATCTTTCTCCTGTAACGTTTATTTTTAATGAACGAGCTTTATAAGGTTATGTCAAACGTCAATGCTTAATTTACGTATCCGCAGGCGTTCCATTTGCACTGGTACGCTCACATCGAATTTTAAATGGAACGATGTTACGAGTCATCGCGAGTGTGATCAGCGTGAGCATTATCTGGAACTTACCCTTAGTAGACATATGTAGACTTCACTTTTTTCAAGTTTTATTATTTTTGACATTATAAAAATCAATCTTTTGAAGTTTTGAGAAAATTCGTTCAATGGCGAAGTATCCTGGTAATTATTATCTTTTAATTATAGCGATCATGTATGTAATCAAAGAATAACTGAAGGTACTTGCCCCGTAACTGGACCGGACGGTTATGCCCCATGCTCAGGCAAACTAAATCTGGGAGGTACGTCAGGTTCAAATACCAGCGAACTTCAAGCAGAACCTTGCGGTAGCAAGATAAACGTGGATCCTCATGACAAATTCTGCAACTTCATATTGAAATTAAGGGAACCCGTAGCAGATTATTTGGAAAAACATGGTTTACCCAAAAATTCGTAATTATCACAGGTGTACATTCTTAGACGTTTGTTAATTTTGAAATTTTCAGACAATGTTCATTCGTACTGTTGGTAACATCTCTAGTTCAGAGATCGTACAATGCTGTACTGACAATAGCAACAATGCTCATCAACTTATTTCCCCTATTGGATGGGTTTGTGTACTTGATACGGTTTATATTGGACAAGATAATCGAAATTTGCTACACAACAGACCGATCAGAAAAAATTCTGAAGGGCTTGCTGTTTTTAGGAGAGCTCGCTGTACTGTTCATAATTGTGATGGCCATATTCGGGTTGATTCTTATGCCCGTGTTTTCTTTGCTCTCCTATGTGATTCGGAAGTGTTTAGGTTTCGCTGCGCCTTCTTAATTATCATGAAATTACAAAAATAAATTTTATATACAATTTTTATTGCATTTAGTGGGTGTATTTTTTTATTTTTATCAAACTTCATGTTAAAAAATGTATAAAGTTGCAACAAATTTCTTAGATTTAATAACTTTTTAGTTAGTTTTAAAAATCATATTTGCCTAGACTGCCTAGAGTATAGTCAAAATTATGTGAATGAAGTTTTATCCTTTTTTTCATCAAAAACATAAGTACCATTTATCATAGAATTAAAATGTGATGAAATCGGTTGAGTTAAAGACAAAGTCAGTTATATTTTAGATATACCTTCCTCTTTTAAATTTATAGTTATACAGTTATCCATTTGCAAGAATAAAACAACCATAGCAAAATTAAAACTACTGTTTTTCTTACGGTACATCGAAGTTTCCAAGGGAATTTAAGAAGTCCCTCTTGTGGTCAGTTGTATCAAACGTAATGGTGAAGAAAAGAATGTCATTTATTTGATTGGTGACCCTATTGTTTACTTTACAGGGTACTTGTCTTGGCAACTGCAACCCATTTATGGGAGGAGTAAAAGGCATAATTGTGATTCTTCCCTCATTAAATTTATGATTTGAGATTTTTTTAATACACCTTAAAAACCGGTCAAAATCCTTGGAATTTACAATAGCTAGAATTGGTATTTACAAGAAGCTAAAACAACTTAAAATATGGTGATATTTGAACTTTATAATTTTGGACCTAAAAATCATTTTGTCCTGAGCAAGTACAGTTGTGTTCAAAAAGGTGTTGTACAGCTACGTTTTAAATATCTTTGGTTTTGAGCGGCAGTTGGTTTTTCTATTTTTGTGTTCAATGATATTATTATTGCCAGAAACCGTATATGTAACAAAACAACTTGTACAACAATTTTTTGACTTCATGAATGCACATACAAGTTTACGCAGTACAAAATCTGTACAATACTTTTTTGAACACGACTGTACATATAAGTAGTTAAAATCCATCCTAATCAGGCCTATGATGTATCATTGGTGTTAAGAATAACTGCTTTCGCTGTCAAGAAATGACATAATGTATCATCATAACGTAACTTGTACAATTATTTTGAGGTATTATTTTATGCTCGATTAGTGTTATATGTGTTCTGATAGACATTTATTTGAAAAACGTTATACATCTGATGCATCATATTAATAAATTTCGATGCCTTTAAATGAGGTATTATCCAAGTGCAGTTAACATAACATAACTCTTGAATGTTATCTTAACACCCATGATACATCATAGGCCTGAATATGTAACGAAAATTAAGTTTCCCAATACAATATATTAAAGTTGGCGTTTAACAATTTCATTTGTTTTCAATTTTCTAATTTATTTCATGATGGATCTGAATACGTCAAATGATTATTGTTCACCCCAAAATTCAAATGATGCGACCAATTTACCAGTGAATTCATCTGAGCATGACACTTCCGAGAGTGAGCTAAACGAAGATGATATCGATGTCAATGAATACCACATCAAATTAAAAGAGCGTCTGCTGTCATTACGAGCCAGCATGCAGGACCTAAAGAAGCAACTGAAGGAGGAGAAGGAAAACTGGAAGAAGGAAATGGAATTTGTGAAATTGCATTCCAAGTCGGTGGTGGCTCCTGTAGTATCGAGTGACAGCAGTAACGAAGACATCCCCCAAAAATTCAGCTATGACTACCACCATCAATACGAAAGCTTCGAGGATGCTTTAAGTCGGGTTCATAAGGAAAGCCGCGTTAACTTACAGAGGCAAATAGCCATCAGCAATTACAAGAGGCGGTTAATGGAAGTGGAAAACATGTGCAATTTGGAGTTGCTGCGAGTCAAGCAAAACGTCCAGTTCCTCCAGCCTTTGCAAATGATGGCCTCCGAGTGGAACTATGAAAAGGATATGAACTTGAATGAAGCGGGTGATGCCTTCTGTGAAAAAAACAACTCTAGCGATATGAGCACCATCACGTCAGGCTCAGAAGAAAACAAACAAAAAGAAGTTGCAATGCCTTTGGAGATGATTAGTAACAAACTTTATACTGACATGAATGATATGTTTAACAAAGCATCTGCTCAGTGTAATGACAGTATGACGCAATTATGCTGTGGAAATTGGCCGAATGAAAATCAAAAAACACAAAGCCATTCAGCTGTCTGGTGCAATGATTATGTTGCCGCTAAACAAAATTAATAGTAATTTGATTATACATTTTTTTTTGTAAATAAATTGTCTCTGACCTAGTTTTATAAACGCACCACAGTTTATTGTCTTAACAATTGTTTTCACAATGGTTACTACAGGATTAAACCAGTAAAGTTAACTTGCGTTTATAATACCGGGCCTATCACACTTTGATTTTCTTCTTACTGATTCATACCATTGCTATCACTGAAACTAGGGCAAGCCTTGTGTAAATCTACTACTGATCATAAATTTAAAATTATATGAAATTGTCACTGTCATGCCCAGTGGATAAAATGCATCTAAAACACGCAATACAACGTTTTATCCACATTTATGGAATCAGAATGAGCGAAATTTAATTAAAAAATATTCGTATTCGTAAAACGAAACGTAACAAGCTTTGTCATACCTACTGGTTGCTATGGTACATTAATTATTATCCACTAGTGGAATAAAGTAACTTTATTCCACTAGTGGATAATAATTAATTTAAAGTGACCTATTATCCACTAGTGGAATAAAGTAACTTTATTCCACTAGTGGATAATAGGTCACTTTAAATGCTTCGTAAGTGTGGATAAAAGTCCAACTAGAATGTGATAGTGGATAATAGTATATTATACACCTAGGTAGAGAAGTTTAGTGTTATAACCCGAGGGTATGATTACATAAAGGACCGAGGGTTATAAGACTTCTCTACCGTGGTGTATATACTATTTTTTCCACTACTAGTACTCTAGCCTGGTATTTTGACATCTGTTAGGTTGCTGTGAAAAACAATTTCTCGACCTGAGGTAAATAATTTTATTATTTACCGGTAAATAATGAACATCATGTTACGTACGCTTTCAGGTACAAATCTTTTGATTTTTCAGGTAATAGATTGTTTGCCACTTGTCCGGCAATTTCCCGCATTTCAGGCGGCGTACAATTTAAATCGCCGTACATCGTTTACCGTACTTACTTCATTTAATTGAGGATTTGGCAAAAAGATCGACGTAATGCTCGTGACAAATTAAAAAATTTAAATCAACTGTCATATCGGTAATACAGAAAACTGTAAACCTTTCGTAATTTGAAATAAATGTTCAAATTAAAATTATCATTTGCACTAGTAGTGGAAAAATAATATTAATGTCGAAATGGCAGAAGTTCATTTTAAAGCACGCTTCAATTAAGAATTAACTAAAATTTCGAGTGTAGTCGGTTTTTCTGATTACGATGGTAGGTGAGTAATGCAACTCGGACGAAAAATTATTTTTAACAAAAGAAAAAATGATATGTATTTTAAATCAAATTAGTCAGAAAATTCCAATTAAGTATAAAAATTTAATTTTTAGTTAAAAAATACAGTTGGTAATATTACGGTAACATTACCGGCAAGGTAACATTAAAAATAAATTACCGGTAATTTAACAACACTTGTTTACTCTAATTTGATTTTTATTTGCTCACTTTTTATGTACCTACCTGAATGTACAGGGTGGATCAATTTCGATGTCTCTTATGGGCATCTCTGTAACTATAAGAGTTAGAAAAAAACTAGTGGCCAAGTCTCGATCTCTTTTTTAGAGATAAAGTCAATAGACTAAACAAAAATTGGCTATCTTCTTTTGTTTTCGAGTTATAGGCAAAAATTGACATTTTCGACTTTTCGTCAATCGGGCATATCTCGTTTATTTTTACAGATATTAAAAAACTGTTTTGACATTATTAGGACATTTTTTGAATAAAATTATGTTGTGTTGTTGGTTTATTGATATTTCATAAAATTTTAGAGTTATTACATAAAGTTATATTTTTAAATGAAAATCATAGTAGGCAATGCCACCGTTAAATAGAGATTTTTTTTCTGTTTTCAAAAATATATACTTTGTTGGGTTTATTTGTTACGATTAATAGAATAAAACGCCTTTTTTATTATTCTGGGGTGTATTCTATTCTTAGTAGGCTGGTTTGAACAAAGGCCGACAATTTTTTGTTTGTTTTATTAAATATCAACTCTTCTTCAAATATTTTGACAGTTGCAGCCGCATAAAGAGAGAGAGAGATAGAACGAGTATCCTGTACGAGTCACAAAGATTACAACAATACCGATACCATGTGGTTTGGGTCAAATTCGAAATTATGTAACTTCTTTTAATATTTAAGTTTAAAACGCATTTTCCGATCAAATATGCATTTCATGGGATAATGAACTTAATTATATGTATAAATTAAAAACATCTTAAAATATGAAACTATTGCAGAGAAAGTTAAAGAATATTGAAATGTAAGTAGATAATAAACACAACTCTTGATATATCACAATAAATAACTTAAAACCCACAAAATAATATCAAAATAAATCACAATTTCAACACTGCCGCGCTAAAATACACAGCCAACTCATGTTGCAACCCAACCCAACTCTATCGGTGCTAGCTTTCTATCTCTTTTGTTTATCGCAATACCTCTCACTCTTGTGCTACCCAATCTTCAAATCTTTGTTAATATTTAATAAAAACAAAAGAAAATTGTTGGCTTTTGTTGAAACTAGCCTCCTAAGAAAAGAATGCACCCAAAAATAATAAAAAAGGCGTTTTGTTCTATTAACTGTAAGAAATAAACCCAACAAAGTATATATTTTTGAAAACAGAAAAAAAATCTCTATTTAATGATGACATTTCCAACTATGATTTCCATTTAAAAAAATATAACTTTATGCTATAACTCGAAAATTTAATTAAATATCAAAAAACCAACTACATCACTGAATTGTATTCCAAAAAGTGTCCTAATAATATCAAAACAGTTTTTTAATATCTGCAGAAATAAACGATATATGACTGATTGACGAAAATTCGAAAATCTCAATTTTGGCTTATAACTCGAAAACAAAAGAAGATTACAGTATTGACTTTATCTCTAAAAAAGAGATCGAGACTTGGCCATTAGTTTTTTTCTATCTCTTATAGTTACAGAGTTGTCCATAAGAGACATCGAAATTGATCCACCCTGTACAAGTACACCCAAAGCTATGAATCTTTTTCAAATTTTGACACTGACAGTGCGGAGCGGATGTCAAATAAACATACTTTACACAATTGCTAAGTTCGGTAATTCTTCCGCGTTCACTCTATTCACTCGTCGAGTACTTTTGCTTCACTTTTATGTATATCGAAACAACTGCTCTCTCACTCTACTTTTCACTCCGAGCTTGCACCGCGTGAATTTCCGAACTAGACAAAAATATTAAAACTGAACGTCAGTCAAATTTCTGACAAGTATATTTTTTGTGAAGTCAACAAAAATGTCACCCTAACATGGTCTAGTCTGAAAAGATCGTGAATGGGTAATGGGTATTACTTCGCATCTGTCTAGAACGGCTAATGGCCGAAGCAAATAAACAAAGCACGAAGCAAATAAACAAGAGTTTCTTTATTTCAGGGGCGGAGCTGGACTAAATACTCAGGGGAGACTCATCGTAATGTAGGGGAGGCTTTATAAATTTTTATTTATAAGCAGTAATTTGCCACATATTTTGCGAATGGACGAAATACGATTTTAATAAAAGTATTTATCATTTCATCTCAGATTAGGTGCAGGCTCAACCTCCCTTAGCGGCCTCCTAGCTACGGCCCTGCTTTATTTACTACTTTCAAATTCTGCTTTTAAATCACTACTGGCTGACTGAATTGAATAATATCTACTTATTGCGAAATTGTATTTTAACTAATGTAGTGTTCCTTATTGTAAGTATTGCTGTGCTAATAACAATTATTGAATGAAGGTCACTGATTATAACGTTTTTCTAATAAATTTACATCATTCAATAAATCTACTTCATAGTTGTTGAACACCACTTGAACACGTAATCCGCTCTGTGGTTGAACATCGTGGACGCATGTATTTCTTTTATGCCGAATTTCTGACGTGGATTTGACCGTCTGAAATAAACACCGCTCTGTTAGTTGCAAATAATAATTTAAAATAATGGATATTAGCACATTATTCGACGATGTGAAACGTATGAACAAGAGACAAGTGAGTAATCTTTTTAAGGTTATGTTTTACGGTGCAATTTCGCTTATTTTCAGTTCCTCTACCAAGTCCTTAGTTTCGGCATGATAGTTTCTTCTGCCCTTATGATATGGAAAGGTTTAATGGTAGTAACTGGAAGTGAGAGCCCGATTGTGGTTGTTCTCTCCGGAAGTATGGAACCAGCTTTTCACCGGGGTGACCTGCTTTTCCTGACCAATTACCCAGACGAACCCGTCAGAGTTGGAGAGATTGTTGTATTTAAAGTCGAAGGGAGGGATATTCCAATTGTGCATAGAGTATTAAAGTTACATGAAAAGTAGGTTGAAATTACTGTGGGGAAAATCCATTTTAAACAAAATTTATTTGATTAAGGAAAAACGGCACGGTTAAGTTTTTAACGAAAGGAGATAATAATAGTGTTGATGATCGAGGGTTGTATGCACCTGGTCAACTCTGGTTAACCAAGAAAGATGTGGTAGGACGAGCAAGGGGGTTTTTACCGTATGTTGGAATGGTGACCATATTAATGAACGAATATCCCAAATTTAAGGTTTGTTAGTCTTCGTTCGTCATTATGTCAATTATTTTAATGTAAAATTTGTTTTCAGTTTGCTGTATTGGCTTGCCTGGGCTTTTATGTTCTTGTGCACAGAGAATAACTTAAATACAAAACCTCGATTAAAAGGAATATTTTATTGCATTTTTTTTGTATTGAATTTGTTAGTAATAAAAGTCCCTTCAACTGATATTTTTTTAATTAAATGTTCGAATCTTAAAAAAAACTAAATGAATATGTATTAGAAATAAGTAAGCTTCCTTTAAATAATAAATCCTTACGTGCTGCAAAATTAAATATTTATTTTTTTGATTTAGTAGTTCGCTTCTTAGATGGTGACGTGGAAACTGCAGCTGGGCTGCTTTTACGCTTGATACTGTTCTTCTTGTATTTTGCTTCTATTCTTGAAATCAGATCTCCAAATTCTTTTTCACGTCGTGCATGATTGCGTTGAATTTCTCTCTCGAAGTCTTGATCTACAAGCCACATTATATTACATGTTGTTTTATATTAATAATATCTATAATTAAACTAATATTTACCTGTCAACTGAGAATTTTGGTACACTTTCCGTTCGTTTTCATAGTGAATCTTACGTTTCATTTTATTCTCTTCTGGTTCATTAAAGAAACGATCATACTCTTTCACTTCCCCTTTTTCAACAAGTTTTCTCACAATTTCTATAAAACGAGGCTCACTATCACAATTACTAAACGGCATCAGTTCTAGTATGACATCCATGTCACCCTTGCTTCGCACATAAGCCCTTTTAAGATCCTCTAGTTCTGCTTCAGAACCGATATATTCTTTCTCATAATCCTGAATGTCCTTTATGCTGATCTTCTTAAACATTGACCTCCAGTAATCCATCCAGTTGAAGGTGGAGTCGGATTCCTCATCAAACTCCCCACTTTCATCATACACCGCACGCTTTTCAGCATCTTGCAATATCGAATGTATTTTACCAAGCACCTTGAACTTTTCTGTGGCCTCGGCTTTCTTGCTCTCCTCCACTCGGTCGGGGTGGATCAGCAACGATAATCTGTGATAGGCCTTCTTGACTGAAAGTCAATCAAGTTTATATATAGGTTATGCGAAAGTTTCACGACTTAAAACTTACTCTCTTTTTGAGTTGCTTCACGTTTTATGCGCAAGATTTCGTAAAAATCACGCGTGGAATAGAATTCCTCACATTTCTCTAGGAAATTGGACATTGTTCTGGTTTATGGGAACAAAAGATTTCAACTCCAACAACCGCTAATAAATATAAAATTTAGGCGCCAATCAAAACTGTCACATGTCATGTAACTGCAAACAGTGCTGGCAACCTAACAATAGTAACTTAATACATGCGTTGAGTCGACAAGGATTTTCAAGTAAATCGACCGTTTCTCACTAAATTGGTTAGTTAGACTGTGGTTAGACTGTATTTAATTGTTGCGAGAAAATTAATAAAATTTGAAATGAAGATAATTGGCAATGAAACAATGTTGCCAACTGGCCTTGCAAAATATCAGCTGTAACGTTTTCGATTGGGTTGCCGAGTGACTTAGCGGTCAAGCCTAGCCAACTTGGAAAGTCGTGTCGCTTGGCGGCGTAGGTTCGAATCCTACCATCAGCCATGGATGTTTGTGCTGTTTAAAGGTTAAGACCCAGCTTAAAACATACTTCGTAATTGTCTGAAATGGCTTACGGCCGTAAGACAAGCAGCATTGCTGCGCAAAGCAAATAAAAAGAAAGAAAGAAAAAAAGAAGAACGTTTTCGATTGACTGCATTGCATGCGCGATTATGTGGAACAAAAATAAATAGACAATGGGCCCGTTCAGACGACCACAGCAGCTGAGTTGCTGGGTCAGCAAATTTCCTGAACCGACATGCTAAGTTCCAGCAGCTGTCATTTCTACACAGCGGAATTTATTTACGCTGACTTGCTCAGCGCTGAGCGTTCATTGGTGGAGGTACGTATAAACAAACATAACCTTAGCAAGATCTTGTATTACGGGCCGCAGACCATTCAAATCTAGCCCATCGTCGCATAATAATTCACACAACAAAATATTTTCTGCCATTGCATTTAAATTAATAAATTTCAATTCATAAAACGTTCAGAAACGAGGTTCAATAAATTTTAAACTTTTGAAATGACACAAAAAATTGCTGAGAAGTAGCAGTCCGTTCAGAGATACGTGACCGCTGACTTTCATCATGCTGAGCGCTGACTTGCAGCAGCTGTGTCACCTGAACGGGCCCAATGACTGCGTTCCGCCAAAGATAGTGCTTACATTTCGCTATTACTACGTAGCAAAGCCCTAATTTATAGCGTATTAGCTAATTGAGAATTTTCAGATAAACAGTAGCCGTTATTAATTCTCCTAGGATTCTAATGTGTACAATTGAGCGAGGGAAGAGTAAGGAAAGCGTTTCGTTTGCGCGCTCACATGCTTTAATTTTAATTGCTCATGCTTACAAGCGCTATTTTTTGTAGTTCCATTTGGCGTTCAGTCGCTTAAGTTGTTATAAGCAAAGGTGTTTCTTTTGACTACTGTTTGCACAACGAATTCATAACCTTAAAAATATAACTTCAGTAGTGAAATTAATTCACAGCTTCCGCAGCTGTTTCCAAAGTGTAACGTTTGTTTATAACATGTTTTTATAACTTGACTATGATCATCTGATCTCCTCATACGTTCCGTTTGGAACATAAATGCTTACACTTTTGCTGCCCTACCTCCATGGAATGGATGGAATAAGCGATCTTGAGCGAAGACTATGACGTCATAATGACGTTGCTACTTCGTCATCTAGCGCTTCGTGAGGCGCCAACTCTCAAAAAATAACGCAGATTTGTGTCCGAGGTAGTCAAAGTGGCGATAAATCGCCAAATCTGGGCACCCTGGCTAGCGCTATCGACGCGACGTAGCTTTTTTAAAAAACGATTTAAAACATGGCGACCGCTAGACGTATCGCTCTCTCAGCAGAATTTTAGCGTCGGCTTGAACACATATGTGACGTCACGCTACGTGGCGCACACGAAGCGCTACGTAGCTTTCTGCCAGGCTGAACGCAGGCAAATGTAATTTTTGAACAGCTCGGGAATTAAAGCAATTTTACACCTTTTTTTTTAATTTTATTGGAAAACATTAATTATTATTATTAGAAAACATTGTTAATATTTTTGTAAATTGCATTTTGTATTTGACAACTAAATTGTGACAAACGATAATTTGATTGACAAAACTTTAAATGCAATACCACTCGCTTTTGTAAGAAAACATAAGAACACAAATATCACAATGGACAGCATAAGTGCTGACATCAAAACTTTTCCAAATAGCAACGGTTGCCAGGGTAAACAATAAAATCGAAGCATATGGCTACGATTCTTGACCGTTTTAAGTTAGATTTGAATCAAACCTAATTCATTCGTACTAGATTTATGTTTCAATTATAGTCGTATTCACCATTCCTCAGTTACATGTTTAGAGGTCAGTTAAGCTGTTAACAGACTGTCAAATATAAATGCTGTATTCACCAACCACTGTTAAGAACTAATGGTCTATCAAACTCACTCTTTTAAGTTAATTTGGCAATTAATAGAATTTAATGCTTTGTCATAAGTAATTACACTTGTGTAGTACAACAAATATAGTTAAATTAAATTAAATTTACTTTTGACTTAACGGAGATTTAAATTTTAACGGTAGCTTAGTAAACTGACTGTTAATTTGTGAATGGTGAATACGGCCGTTAGAATCTTAACATGATCAAGTCAATCCATTACTGCTTTATTTTATTGTTACGTGGTGATGAAAAAAATTTGAAATCCATGTGTATATTTGTTTGTTTATTTGGAAAAGTTCCCCACTCCATTATTATACTCATTGTCTTTACAAAAGTGAGTGGAGAATAGACACTTCCATTTTCCAAAAACTTAGTTGTGTAACGTTAATTTTGATAGAGTTTGTGAGTGTGAGGCATTTGTCAATCTCATTTGATCCCAAATAAATAAATATTTTGAATTGCATTTAATTGGCGTATTTTTATTTGTTTTGTCAAAATAACATCAATGTCAAAATGACAAAAGTTCATTTTGAAGCACACTTCAATTAACTAACATCTGGATTTGGAGTGTAGTGCAGTGTTTTCTGATTAGGATGGTAAGGCAGTGGGAGAATACAAATTATATTTGACAGAAGTTACCACTATGTGGTAAATCAGTTTCTGCAATTTGACAGTTTGTTGACATCTGTTGTGAAATAATTGCCGGATTTTATGTTTGTATCTGAGTTTAGAACGAATTTATGCGTTTATTTAGCAATTGTGATTACTATTATATACAAACGACACATTGATAGGTTATTACAGACTTCAGTTAAAACGTGAATGAATTTTAGGTTAGGTTAGTCTTGGAATTTTTCGAGGATCAGTGGCGCAGCAAGTGCAATGCAAGAAAGTTCCTTTCGAGTACTTTCACGATAGACTTCCAGCGTCTAGAATGCAATTGACAATTGGTTAAATAAACAATGGTGAACTGTGTTGTAACGAGTGATCTTTACTAATCAAGTGACCTATAGAAATAAAATCGTGTGTCTTTGATTAGTTTATTATGTCAAATGTCATTTGAATTACAATTTATATTGCATTCCTACACAAAATCTAACTATTCTTATGTATTACATACTTTTTTTTTATAAATTTGGATTTAAAGTTCACATTTCCCACAAAATGAAAGCACGCGCCAAAAGCAACGAAAAACTGGTTCATAGAAGGTGCGTAAAATGTCCGCCGTTCTCTTGTAAACACAAACGAATTCTGCGTTTTAAATTGTTAATAACATTCGCTAAGATTACTGGATTGTTATTTAACTGTTCGTAATGTAACAAAAAACTCTTATCAACAAAGATTTCTGTCAATGAATTAAACTTACTGACAGTTATAAATAATTGAAATGAGATTGACATTAACAAAAAAAAATGATTTAATCAAAGACATACGATTTCCTTTTCATAGGTCACTTGATTAGAAAAGATATTGATCACGCGTTAGTTCCATAATTTTATAAAACGCTTGTGTGCGCCTATCTATGACATGTTTAGTTACCACTTTGGACTAGAATTTACTGTTAGTATGACTCTCTCCTGTTTATTCTTTACTCGTTGGGCAACTACAATTTTCTCTTAAATTAGTTAATGTAACACTAGATGGTTCTGTCTGTAATTAATTGAAATTTTGAAAACCTACTTGAAAAGAAGACACTGTTGCTAATTGCACATTACGACATCACTTTATAGAAAATGTAATGCAAGGTAATATAATTAATAATTTCAATATAATTTTAAAACTGGAGGTTTCAAGAGTAAATGTAAATCATTAAATCAATGTTCTTTAATGCTCACTGGCATTTCTTTTCCTACTTTCCTCTTATCGTAAAAGCTTTTCTGAAATATTATGGATGTTTTAACTTAAGTGTTCTCTCTTAGTTGTGTGATTTCTCAAAATTTTTCAAAAATACTAAATACATATACAGGCTGTCTTACGAAAAACGCCCCAAGCCGTAACTCCGTTATTTATAGATTAATTTTAACAAACAAAAAGGCAAATAAAATGAGATTAAAATTACTACAAGGTGAGTCCAGTTTTAATTTTTTTTTAAATTACCTTCAAGGTCAAACGACTGTCAACTTTTATTTTTCAAATGGCTCTTTATGTTTTTTACTATTATATCTGGTAGGGATTTCTTTTCTAAATCCAATAATGTGCATCACTTTGACATTTAAAAAATATTTTTCGTAAAAAAGAATGAACTAGTCTATTACGCAAAACGTGCTTTTCATAAAAATGTTAAAGTTTGTCGTGAAAACAATGTCACTGAGCGTTATTTTTCACAGTTGTTTCAAATTGTCAAGTTATTCTCTTTGTATGAATTATTGTAAAAGCCGATAATGGATAATACTCAGTTGATTGACTTACTCCAAGCATATTTGAATGCAATAAAAACACAAGCACTGCGTTTCTATAGACAGGGATTTTTTCCCAAAGCAACTTACACAGTTGTAGACTTAATTTTAATTATTTCTTTAATGTTTTCTGTACTGCTTGATTGCTGTTTTTATTGCATTCTAAATATACTTGCAATAAGTCAGTTAGGTGATTGTTATCCATAATCGGTTTTTTTTTTAAGAAACAATAAGTCGTACAAGTAGAAGAACTTGATAGTTTAAAACAACTGTGAAATAGCCTCAGTGACATTGTTTTCACGACAAACTATAACATTTTTATGAAAAGCACGTGTTGCATAATAGATTAGTTCATTTCTTTTTTTTACGAAAAATGTTTTCTAAATATCAAAGTGTTGCACATTATTGGATTTAGAAAAAAAATCTCTACCAGATATAATAATAAAAAATATACAGAGCCATTTGAAAAATAAAAGTTGACAGTCGTTTGACCTTGAAGGTAATTTAAAAAAAAATTGAAACTGGACTCATTTTATAGTATTTTTAGTCTCATTTTATTTGCTTTTTTGTTTGTTAAGATAAGTACATAAATAACGGAGTTATGGCGTTTTTCGTAAGACAGCCTGTACATATTAGAATTTTCCCAAATAAATGTATATGTCACAGGAAATTTTGGTTCGTCATTAATTTAATGAAGTAATGGTAGAATGTCAAACAAACGAAGAAAAAATTGTTTGATGTGGAAATTATTTTCAGACATTATACAGGGAGTTCATAAATGATCGATAGTTGTTTGAATTTAGAGCATTAATTAAACAATTTGTGTTCAATTCAATTCATTCAGAATTCCATTGAGTTCTGTCAAGTCAAGAACACAACTCAAAAACTAACCTCACTTTTAATTCTTTACATTGTCTACATTCTTTACATTTTTACGCATTTTTTACATGAAACATAAAGAAATATTTCTTTACGCGTAAATGCACATCACAGGTTTATAGTAATAATTTTACATCATACGAGTAACATTGTCGCATGGTGTAATACAATTTATAATATTAAAATTAATTAAAAAGAGCAAATTAGAATAAAATGAGAATAAGAGCTTCCAAATATAAAATTGCAATTTGTGGGAGAATTGCATCGAGATGAAAGGGTATTAACCGATTTTGTTTATACGTTGATTGTAAAAGGTGAACAGTAATAACTTTATCTACTATGCTATACGTACGAGTACCTACGTTGAGGGTGAACTTTTCGTTTTAGTTAAATTTACAATTTTCTACAACTTTCACATTTTAATAGTTTAGGTCGCGACATCCTGTGGCCGATTTTGACTTAACATTGCAATCTAAATCGACTTTCAATAAATTTCTTTCACATTTTAATTATTGAAATTTTTTGTGAACATTTCCATCAGATCAAATTTTATACAATGGGTGGTATGCATAAAGCTAAGTACATGCTAATACTTCAAGCACCTACTTCGAAAGTGAAGTACCTACTATAGTAACGTAGTATTTACTATGCGATCTAGTAGATACTAGAGCACAAGAGCACATAGAAGTTTTTACTTCGCTGTAGAAGCACCTAGCATAGCGTAGTATTTACTACGTGCTATAGTATAAACTTTGCTTTCGTAGTATATGCTTCAGAACTGCAGTAGGTACTTTATGTAATAGAAGATACTTCGAAGAATATACTAATTTGAGAAGTATTAACATCTACTTCGTTTTATGCATACCACCCATTGTGCTAGCGAATAAAGGGTTAATATAAAAATCAAACATTAGTTAGACACTCGAAATAATTTGATAGTTTGATTATATGTATGTTTCTACTCGAGAGCACTGTAGATATTTATAATAATTATAATAATTTGCTTTAACAATTGACAAAATAATTAGATTTTATGAAATATTTTTATTTTTCATAGCATTGTACAGGGTGTCCCATTTTCGATGGTATTCCATAGGTATCTTCGTTAATAATGGAAATAAAAGAAAACCGAGCACGCAATATTGGGTCAACTTTTTATGCTAATTTGAATGGCCAACTTAAAAATTTGCTGTTCCTTGCCATTTTCGCGGTACAGTTGAAAAACGAAAAATTCATCAAATTTTCAAATGCGCATATTTTTTTTATTTTTAAAGATATCGAAAAATGACAAAGGCATTTTTTATTCGACTTTTAATGTAGATCATGATTCAAGCAGAAAAAATACCCTTTTTAATGATGTCAAAGCCAACTATGACTTCCATTAAAAAAAAACATTAGTTGTGGTTATATCTCGGTTATTATGAACTTTTGGTGCGATTTGATTAAAGAATCATGATCTACGTTAAAAGTCGAATAAAAAATGCTTTTATCATTTTTCGATATCTTTAAAAATAAAAAAAATATGCGCGTTTGAAAATTTGATGAATTTTTCGTTTTTCAACTGTACCGCGAAAATGGCAAGGAACAGCAAATTTTTAAGTTGGCCATTCAAATTAGCATAAAAAGTTGACCCAATATTGCGTGCTCGGTTTTTTTCTATTTCCATTATTAACGAAGATACCATCGAAAATGGGACACCCTGTACAATTCGATCAACTTAGCCATATATATAAATATGATCGATTTTTAAATATTTTTACTGTGTCATACCTATTCTAATTATATTGCGTTACGCCTCAAACGCAACAACAAAATTTTTAGCATAACAATAACGCATGCAGGAAGCGTGTGGTTATCACGATCGATACTCTGTAACTCATGCTTTGCAATTTATTTAGTACCTCCGTGAGATTCTGTTAATAAAAACCGGTACTTTCTGGAATTGGGCATGCAAAATATTGGTTTAGAGCAACATCGCTTATTGCAGCAAATGTTGACTTATTCTAATAACAAACAAAGATTCGTTACGTACCTGCAACGAAAATGTGAAATTTATTAATAACATTTGTATTTGAACTAAAAATTAAAGACAAATCGAAGGACAACTTACGTAAGTACCTAATACATTCAAAAATATCGTGCGCGATTATAACACAAAATTGCAATTTATTTATTGCTAAATCTCACATGTTTACCTGAAGGTTAAACATGTCATGTGTAACATGAAGCGGACCTGTTCTATATTATGTATGTTGTACATTACATACCTACATAAGTGATATTTATAGATGCATATTTTCATTATTCATTTCAAATTACGTCGAATCAATTATGCAAGCATAGCGGTGATTCAACATTATTATTATTACTATATTTATTTACCGTGGAGGCGTACGGTTCGTTGTCTGATGCATCGTCGAAATCTCTCACTTACACGCGGAGCCAGTGCTCCGTAAATAAATATAAATTGTAAATTTATTTTATTGTGTTCGATTATTAGCATATACATCAATGACGGGCGCACACCCACCTCGGTTTGTCTCGAAAAATATGACTTTATTAATATACATCAGTTTGGCCGTCATGTCGCGTTGTCGGACGAAACGTTTTGCTAATGATAGTCTGTTCAATGCAAATCGGGTTTCTATGGCTTATAGAAGTTAGCGAGACGTTTATGGTTTTGTTGAAACCTATTGTAATAACTAGATAGGAAATGCTGAACTCACTAGCTCTTTGTGAGCACAAATATGAATTTCGTAAAAAAAAAACCTCAGGTTTTTTCAAAGAATAATAAAAAAACATTTCATATTTTCAATCTAAGCAAATTAGCTTGAATTATTTTCGACAAACATACTATAGAAATTTTGTTTACTTTACTTCCATTTATTCAAACTCCTCGCCGAGTTGAATTAAAATAAAGTTTAAATAATGTGAGAAACGGTATGATATTCGTTAAAAGTCGAGGGATCCGTCCGTATAAAACGATAAAACGACTGTCAATAAATAATAGTTTACGTACTGCTATAGGTTTCCAAAATTTTACACAGGATTGGAATTTCCTGTTATTAAACTTAAAGCGAAAATGAATGTCACTGGATTAAATACAAAATGATTTTTATATTTGCAAAAAAACTTGCAAACCCAAAACAACTTGCAGTATGAGGAAACATCTATATGAAGTTAAATATCATTAATTTTAATCCAATTTAATTCCAAGTTTGAAACTTGAAATCTTTCAAATAAATACGATTTTTAAATGCAACTCATATTTTAGATTCATTACTATTTCTTATTATCGCATTTATTAAATATTTTTTTCTTTCAGGTCCATACGTCATCCATATAAAATTCACTGCAGCTTCACTGTATTTGCCTTTATTCCACAATATTACAAGTCTTAAAATACATACAGTATCACGTGGGACTTTTAAAAAGGATTGAGGTCTCATCTGCTGGAGGTAGCACTATAGTAGCACAATACCTTCCTGACAGAAAATTTCTAAGAATTAATTTTGTCAGACTTTAAACATATTTAAGAAGGCCCTTTGGTTCGATATTGTAAGGTAATAATAATAGTAATAATAATAAGATGTGTAATAGAATAAATTATTTTTCCCAATGTAATAGGGTAGTCCTATGTTAATGAAAATGATTATCTGGAGTCTAAATATCGATTGTTTCCTTAAAACTTGAAAAAATGCGGAGACAGGGCGGAAATGGCTGTTTTATAAAATAAAGCGTATAAAAGCACAACATGCGATATATATTTTACTACGTTGCAAAATAATGAAACTCTCAAAATACGAAATAGTCATTTTTTTAGCTTTTTAGCTTTTGTGAAATAGCTTAGCCTCTCGCAGTCGGATGTCACGTTCTATTCTTGACTCAGATTGATCAGATTGGCATGCATTAAAAAAAATACGTTTATGTCAAATTCCTGTTATTAATTTGGATTGCAATATTTATATTCGAATGTGTAAAATAATTTTAAAAATTTACTTAAAAAGGCAAAACTAAAATACACAGAAAAAATAATCTTTGTAGTTAAGAAATGTATATCTTCGACATATTTTGTATTTCAGTGAAATAAATATGGCTTCATTAAAATATGTTTTATTTGTGTTATTTAGATGAAAATAATATTTTATCTTCAAAGAAAATATTTTATCCCGAAAGAAATATAACTTTGCTACTATTGAAACAAACAGTTTATTTAAATTAAAGCATGTTCATTAACTACAAAGATTTATTTTTCTCAGGCTGGGTTTCTCAGCCCTAGTTTAACTTTAAACTCCTGTTTATTCCCATGGTAGCAATTATAAAGACAATTGTTCCTATGGAAATAAACAGGAGTTTAAAGTTAAACTACGGCTGAGAAACCCAGCCTTAGTGTATATGAGAGTTCTGCAAGGTGGCTTATTGGAACCTCTTTTGTTTGTCGTATTTATAACGATTTGGTGAATATAAGTTTGCAAAAAAAACAAACTTTAATGTAGTTTCAATGTTGAAATTTGTGTTATTTATTTTGATAAGTTACAAAATCTGCATCTTACATTTTGAAATAAAATTATTAATGACGAAAGTCGAGTTTCTGGGTTAACGGTCCGATTAAAGTAAACGTTGCTATGGCTACACTCATGTAAGGGCCAGTTTCATAAGGGAATTTAAAAGAGCATTTAAATTTAAAATCACTTTCAGATGTCAAAACAAATATGAAAACACATTTCTTTACGCATCTGAACGTAACTTTAATTTTAAAGTCTCCTTTAAATTCCATTATGAAACTGGCCCTTAGAACTATAGGAATATGTATTTATTTTAATCGTATCGTTAACTTAATGAAACGTCCCAGAAACTCGACCTAAATCGAGCTCCGGTTATGGGTAAACCTTGAAGTCAGCTTACGATATTCTTCTAAAAGTGTCTAACATTTTCAAGCCTCACTCACCGATTTGAATGAAATTTAAAAAGAGAATAAAAAAGAGAAAAATAGATCTGCCGTTCTTTTAAATTTGTTTCATATTGTATCCGGATTCTTTTTCAGCCACACATCCAAAAACACCAAGTCTAGGAATGAGGTGATAACAGTTATTAATATATTAATTATGTAACTCTGTCGCTTTCCAAGGGTTAGTGAAGGTTACAAGAAAAAAGATTAGTTGAGAATCACGTAAATGTTTTTCCTAATTTATGTTAAACATTCATGTTGTAAAACACACAAAAAAAATCGTATAAGCATTAATTTTGTTTATTTGGAATGAAATTCACAATTTAGAAATAACTCCTTCCATCAGACGCTGGATCAGAAACTTCGTCTGCCATGTACTTCAACTTTTTCAGAAATGCCTACTTTCTTCAGCCTTTCCATGGGTCCCTCAGAAGTTTTCTGTTTACACTTGCCTAATATTTCTCTATTGGCCTCAGTTCAGGGCGGTTGGGTGGATTAAATTTTCCAGAGGCAAAATTAACCCACGGCTTTCTTGCTGTATCAAACTGAGGCCAAAACAGAAGTGATTCTTCATAGGATTCCACAAATTGTTTAATTCGTGCCTTTAAACACTCTTCTTGAAAAAAAAAAAACAAACAAAAGCATGTCTTCCATCAATACACAGTCAAAATCCCTAATTAAATTCTCCTTGCTCTAGTTTTTGCCCTGTGTTTCTGCCCATCATCTCGCAATAGAATCACCTTAAACTTAAGGGTTCGGAACCCTGCTTATTTCTTTACCTTTTGAATTAGTGAGCGGGAGCAATTCAGTCTCTTAGCCACATCCTAAACGGAGATATTGGGATTCATTGTAAACTGTGCCTATATTTTATCTGCAAGCTTTGGATTAGCAGGCTAAGGCTTACCTGCTTACCACCTGATCCTGGCGGGCTTTTAGTACTTAAACGTTCCTTGAACCTTCTAATTACATCTACAAACAATTGAGGGAGGATAACCCATTTTTTTGCTACTTCCCTATATGATATAGGTACTCGGATTTTGAATATGTTTGTGCACAATATTATCGCGACGAACTTTGTACCTCTTACTATGCTGGGGTGACTTTTTTGGAGCAAACTCTGACGACTGTACATAAGTGGTTAACTCTGTTGAAATGCTACATTACTACATAAACTCATAATTTTTAACCTCGTCAGTTACAGAGTAATTTCCGGAAAATGTAAAACATAGCGATTTTTAGGGGGAACGTTTCATCCCTTTAAATGCGTTTGCAGCACGAACTGAAAACGGCAAGTCAACTCTCGTGAAGTCTATTTGCCTACCAAATTTCGTTCAAATCGATAAGAAGGTGCGTTCCTTGTATTTACGTAAATCAATGAATCAATCAAATGAATTTGCCTAGAAACCATTTTTATGATTGTAAAAAATTTGCAGTTACTGTGCGTCTCCTTAATTACTAATAAAATAAATCATAACGTCGAAGAAAGTGTTCCCACAAATATGTAAAGAACTTACTATTAAGGCCGATTTAGGGCCAGTTGTACACTGAGAAAAATGGAATTTTGCGATTTTGATAAAACATCACTTCCATCGATAAAATAAAAGTATGTTATAAGATCCATCTTACTCTAAATTAATCATGATTCTTAGCACAATGAAACTGTTTAAGTTTAAGTTTAAGAATGTAAAATTATCATTCTACATAATACGTATTGTTAAAATAATAAACCTTAATGAAATATTATACTGAATGAATTAGTAATAAAATGTCATGTCTGACTTTTTGTTAATTACTCCGGTAATTTTATCATGACAGGAAATGGTACTCTAAACAACAAACCACATAGTGTTAATTTTGCAATAGGACGCTCAGTCGGTTTTTAACGCAAATCCGAATAAAATGTTCGGAATTCTTGTTAATAGAAACGTACTCTTTGGTACTATTTTTCTCAGTGTACAATTCTAGTTTAAATTTAAGTTTAAAGTTGGTTCTTGTCCGATGAAAATTGTATTACAAAATCTTTTAAAAGGACACTAAATAGCGCACAAACACTTAACGTTTCGCCGTCGTTCAACAGCTTCGTTCGAAGTGAAAAATATAAACATGTTGTCAAAATAAACAAGGTTGTCAAAGGAAATTTAAGCTGAAGTTTAAACCCATCACAACGATTATTTCAACAATTATTGTCGTTAAGGGTTTAAGCTTTGGCTTAAAGTTAAGCTTAAATTGTATAACTGGGCCTTAGAGTGTCCTATTTCCTGTACAAGATTTAGTTCAATTTCTACATTAAAAAATTTTAACAAGAAAGTTTTGGGCGATAGACAGTTTGGAGATAGAACACGTTCTATTTTTCCAAGTCGTTTTCAATTCAATTTAAATATTGATATAACTTACTACACAAATTAAATTGTTTAAGAAATGGAATCAAAACCCACAAAATATGATAGTATAAAACGGCCTTAAGTCAAACACTCGTATATTTGGCAGCAATTAATTTCATTTTGTGGGATTGAGAAGTATGAATACACTGCTAAGTAAATAAATTGGATAATCAGTAGCACAAAAATTTAATTTTTTGGATAAAGTTAAGTATCTTATGATATTATTTAAACAAATTAAAAATGCATTTACGATGAATACTCTGTAGTTGAAAGTGAAGCGCTGTTAGAATGAAAACAACGTGAGCTACCTATGACTTATTAATTGTTAGCTAAAATATATGTATACCGAGTGTCTCGGCTCATCTGAGCTATAGGAAATTAACACGAGATTTTAAATATTATTGATTTTTACGTTCCCAAGACAAAATACGACAAAAATTTACATTGCGTTTGCTAGTCCTCGATTGAATATAACTTAATACTAGAAATTATGAAGGATTATGCTACAATTAATGAAATAATTAAAGAAAAACGTTTTCAAAAAGTGAGTGTCACTTTAAGACTCCATTTTAAAATTTTTGTATGAACAAGGGATATGGCCAAGTTGTGTGGGCTCCCGAATTACGCTCAGGTGCCTCGGGTTCAAAACCTCGTAAAGCCTTTATTATTATTATCACAATTGTTAACCATTTACATCTTTACGTAGTACATGGTATTTGTAATAATAACAGTGTAGGTGATTAAGTTATAAAAAAAATTGTAATAACTATTTAAAAAAAAAAGGAAAAATCATAATGAACCCGCGGTTTCCGAGCGGAAGGTGTGAGCCCATGCAAATTGGTCAGTGCCATTGCTTATAACAAATTTTAAAAAGGGAGTCTTAACGTGAAACTTAACTTTTGAAAACCTTTTCCTTTAATTATTTAAATAATTGCTGCATAATTCTTCGTAATTTTAAACATTAAGTTGTTTTCGATCGAGGACTAGCAGAAGCAAAGAAAATTTTTGTTGTGTTTTGTCTTGGAAATACAGTGTGTCCACGGATTGAGTTCACTATACGTATAATGAACCAAAAATTTTTGAATTCAGATTTCATGTTCTGTAGTTCAGGTCTGCTTGGCGTGAAATGAATTTGTGCCAAATTGGACGCCGAAGTCTTCAAGGTGGCGGAATTAACACAAGAAGAAGTAAAATCTGTTTAGGTAAAGTGGTCTTCCTTTTGAATTTAGGAAAAGAATTTAGTAAGATAAAATGATTCTCATTTCAAATTAGGGAGATATACCAAATTCCAACATCCTAGAGAAAAGAATTGAATTACGGAAAATTACTAATTATAAATAATATTTCAGTAAAGTTGTAAAATGTTAACGCCATGTACATATTGCGATGTTTTTGCGAGTTAAATGAAATTTGTTTGTTAAATTTTAGGATTAGAATTTTTAACTCAAATGACGCGCATAAAAAATTTAACATTAGACTCTTTTCGTTATTAAATTGATTATTGATATTATATCTCAGGGTACCAAATTGTTAGTACATTTGGAAGATTAGTGTAAATGCACATCAATTTATATTTGACATAAATTAAGTTGTCATCTAACTGCGTACTGAGTAAATGGAAATTTTAATTAAAATTTTTAATTAAAAATGCGATTATGGTCTCCTTTAACAAGAGTGTCCTATCTTTGAAATAAGCTTAAACCTGTTAGTAAGTATTTACGAATTATTCTTGGATAACCATTTTTAATTAACCATATTAATAAATGGAATATTCTTACGTTTTCTGTTCACTACCTTCGATTACAAAAGTTTCTCTGAAGGAGCTTAAGATTGGTTACAACTGTTAAATGTTAATACTAAACTGTTCAAAGCTAACTACTGAGTATGAATGTTTACTGCTAAAGGCAGAATTGAATTAAATGTTCTACTGCTTAAGGCCTAGGTTGAATTCAATGTACTACTGCTCAAGGCTTAAGCTGAATTGCATGAATTACCCAGAAATCTCCCTTATATATACTCTTAAAGGTACAAAAAATTCTGTAACCCCAAACATAAGAAAAATTAAAAATCCTTAGATTGTAAACAAATCAAAAATTCTTGTACACAAATAATAACTTGTCTTGTAGGTTGCAAATATGAAGTTACATCTTGAAGAGGCCCAGTCGAACTGCATCTAACTTCGAAAGACGGATTCTGTCTTGGTTCTTGAGTTTTACAAGAATACGTTCTTCTTGTGAAAGTAGGCTCGAGGTTTGCTTCGGATTTCCTCTTCTAGTGTGTTGGATGAACTTCCCAGCGAAAACATGTACGTTTATTCAACGTTAATTTCACGTTGTTATGGTGGAAATAACGTTATTCGTTGAAAAATGCAACGTTGTTTTTTGGTTGAATTAGCAACCATAATTATATCACGTTTGTATGACGTGTTTTTTAACGATCAGTTTAATATGGACGTAATTATAACGTGAAATAAATACGTAACAATTTTGTCTTTTTACGACGTGATTTATACTATGAGTAAATGCGATGTATCTACCGTACGTTGATTACCACATCATTTCAACGTTAATTCAACATCTACTATTCTACGTAATAAATGAGAAAAAATTAACGAAACTAATACGTTAGATAAATCATAATTTACAACTAAATTTTTAACCCACGTTTTATAACGTTATTTTAACGTATACCGAATAAATATGCCTTACAAAACGTGATGTTGACGTTAGAAAACACTTAATTTTACAGTGATTGTCTATCGTGTTTCACACCTTTGAATTCTAATTTTACTAAAAATCTATGAAATATGAGGTTCTTCTCCATGCTTGGCAGCTTTGAAATGAAACGAAACAGGTATGAAAAGTACTGCTAATTTGGACATACGAGTCAATCATAACCCCTTTTTAAGTTGACGTAATCTGTTAAATTTTTTTAAGTTAGTTTGAATTTGATGCCCAAAATCTGTGATTAAAAATACTAAAGAACGCAATAGTCAATCAATTATACATACATATTGTCACGAATACTCATTGGGGACAGCTGTATACAGAGTGGAAAGTTTAACTGGAATAAATTCTGTAACTTAGAAGATTACGATTTCTAAAAAAATTCTTGGAATAGGTCAATTTTTATTTTTAATGGCGCATATTACAAAGGGACTTTTTTAACTTTTCAATTATTTGGAGGAGTGAAACGATCCCTAACTATGTCTTTTTTTTAATGGAAGGATATGTTGAAAAAATTGGGAATACAGCTACGTTTTATTTTTTTATTTTTCTTTAGCAGTAAAAGGTAAAAAACAAAAAAAAGAATTTTTTTACTAAAACCGTTTTTAATGCCAAAAATTCAGGAACTCCATTTTTTATTATTTGATAAGAAGAAATGAGCATTCCATATGGTATCGTATTGTTGCGTGCAGCCAATAGATGGCGCTGCCAATGCGCAAAATTTTTAATTGTACGTAATTACCTCACTGAAGTTTTTCCCAATAGGTGGATAGGAAGAAGAGGACCGATGACCGATTGAGTGGCCAACAAGATCTCCAGATCTCACCCCTTTAGACTTTTTTATGGGGATATTTAAAAAGTAAAGTTTATGTGACTAAACCAAACGACATAGCAGAACTTCAGAACTTCAAATTCTGCATGAAATTAGGAGAGTAACGCCGGAAATGTTACAAACTGTTAGGGATGGAATTTATAATCGATTAGGGTATTGTCAAGTGAGAGGTGGCGAGCATTTTGAACATCTGATGCGTTAAAATCGTTCTAGTCAAAAACTTATTTTTTATTTTTTCGCCTTTTACTGTTTAAGAAAAAATTAAAAATAAAAGCAATAGCTGTATTCCCAATTGAACAAGCTTTAAGAAAAAAATTACTCAACATACCCTTCCATTAAAAAAAAAAAATAGTTGGGGTTTGTTTCATCCTTCCAAATAATTGAAAAGTTAAAAGCAATCCATTTATAATATGCCATGAAAATAAAAATTGGCCTGTTCAAGAATTTTGCTACAAATGCATTTTCTAAGTTACAGAATTTATTCCAGTTAAACTTTCCACTCCACTGCGGTGTTTATGAGCAGCATGTATTTTGTTTTAAATTTTCATAAAGAAATAATTTTGTAAATAATAAAGTAAATTGAGAGTACTGTATTAAATGTGTTTTTGTCAGAATATTTTATGTTAGTGTAAATATTTTTAGAAATAAACGATTTAAATTACATGTTTATTATAAATAAATAATTTAAAATTTTTGAAATGTATATACAAAGAAAATAAGCTTAGGATTGTAATAATTAGAAAAATTGATTTAATGATGTTATGATAATACGGATGTTAGAAAACTGTAGGTAGTAAAGAGTTCGGAAATTGAACGAGTGAGGGCGGCGCGTAGCTATTGTAAGTTAAAGTCCCCAGTTCGGCTTTATTACGGAAGCGATACGGAACTGGGATCTCAAATGGCTTAGTGGTCTGGTTTAGCCGACTTGGAAAGTCGTGTCACTCGGCGGCGTGGATTCGAAGTCCACCATTAACCATGTATGTTTGTTCAGTCTAATGATTTAGACCCAGCTTTAATACACGTCGTAATTGTCTGATTCAACGTTACACGTGGACATTGCCGCGACATTTTTCGTTGTTTCGACGTAACCATAACACACAGATTCAACGTTTGTTACATGTTATTCTACAACGTTTTTTACGTATGTATGCACTGGATTTAACATTAGAAATACCGTGGACAAAAACGTTTAAAAGAAGTTGATTCGAGCGTTGTTAAAACGTATTAATAACACACGAATTCAACGTTGATTAATTGTTATTCTACAACGTTTCTTACACGTGGACAGAGACGTTTAAAAGAAATTGATTGCCGCGACATTTTTTCGTTGTTTCAACGTAACAATACCACACGAATTCAACGTTTGGTTACATGTTATTTTACAACGTTTTTTACACGTACGTGTTTTCGCTGGGTTGCCACGCCTCGATAATCTTGAAACGTTCTAGATAATCTTGAAACGTCTTCCACGATGACATGATCGGCTCGTCCTGGAGTTTCGACTTCGGATGACAGCACTTCGTCCTTGGATGTCTTGGAACTCGACTCATGTTGTGTGAGGTTGTTGTCCCAATGTTCCTGATCATCCTGGAGTACTTCGTGGAATTTCTGGTTGAACCAGCCTTTCGTTGTTGGCGAAAGCGTAACGTCAAGTATGTCAATTGACATTTTCTAAATCGGACAGGAAAGTGTTTTAGTCATAGAATAGAATAGAATAGTTATTTGTAAAATTTCACAAGTGTTCTGGAACACACTAAGGTAAAGTACAGTTATTTAACATTTCACTTAAATTATAAATTCAAAAATAATAAACCTAAACTAATTATATACAGGGTGAAAATTTTAAAATATCAAAATAACATAGCAATATGTATTTATTGACCAAAAATATTTAAAATATGATTATTCACTCCGTCCATATTAGTACCTGACAGTGTTAATGTCTTACAGCTGTACTGAAATCCTAATTTTCAATAATTCAATTTTTTTTCTAGGATGTTAGAATTTGGCATATCATCCTAATTTTAAATGAAAATCATTTTATCTTACTACATTTTTTTCTTAAATTCAAAAAGAAGACCACTTTACCTAAACAGATTTTACTTCTTCTTGTGTTAATTCCGCCACCTTGAAGACTTTCGGCGTCAAATTTGACACAAATTCATTTCACGCCAAGCAGATCTGAACTGCAGAACATGAAATCTGAATTCAAACATTTTTGGTTCATTATACGTATAGTGAACTCAATCCGTGGACACACTGTATAAAAATCAACAATATTTGAAATCCCACGTTAATTTCCCTTAACTCAGAAGGGCTGGGACACACGGTGTATATTTTTTATATAAATGGTTTGACTTTACAGTCTTTATTTTTTATAATAATAAATGTACATACGTTTCACAACGATTTTGTTGCTTCTTCAGTATATTCAGACGGTCTCAATAAGAAAATAAAACGTTGAGGCCCAGTTTCATAAAACGTAGTTAAGCAATATCATTGGAGGAAATTTAAACTTTCCTCCAATGATATTGCTTAATCACACGATTAACTTGATCGAGTGGTTAACTACGTTTTATGAAACTGGGCCTGAATGTCGTTTGTTTGTAATTTCTGATGACATGACAAAGACAATGGCATATTTAAATTCCTCATAAAAATGTGCCTTAACAATGTCTGACCTAAAAATGCCTGAAAATTGTGATTTTTACTTAAAACCGTAAAAAATAGGTGAAATTTGTTTGAAGATTATTGATTGGATTAAAAATACCCAAGTTTGTTCTAATTTAACCAACTTCGTATCTCTAAGGATAACAGATCCCCATGGTTGAGCTCGAAAGTAGGTTGTATGTTAGTATTGTTTAAATTTGTATTGATGTGTAAATTTTCGATTATTAATCTTTTTTAGTTACTATTTTTAGAATGGAAGATAGATGTACCTATCACCAAAATTAAAATTGTGATCAACTAAACCACTATGATTAAGATTTACAGTTGGTTCTTGTCCGATGAAATTTGTATCACAAAATCTTCTAAGCGGACACTAAATCGCGCAACAATACACTTTACGTTTCGCAGTCGTTCGACTGCTTCGTCAGAAGTGAAAATTTTCACTTCTGACGAAGCAGTCGAACGACTGCGAAACGTAAAGTGTATTGTTGCGCGATTTAGTGTCCGCTTAGAAGATTTTGTGATACTATGATTAAGGTTATAATTTCTTAAATGATATTTATGTTGATTGATTCTTTTACGTATCCTACATATATTGATATAGTGATGTTTCACCAATATAAGTTGCATTACAATCTTTACAATTAATTACATTCCTTTTTTATTAAATGGAATTTCATTTTTTAGTTTAGTTTTAATGTAATCCTAGCTTTTATATGAATGCCGCGCTAGAATAATAATATATTTTTTAAATTTGTAAGAAATTTTTTGTTCTTTTATTGGATTGTATGAAAGTGAAATATATTAAAAAAAAAATTGTTGAAAAATTAAAAAAAAAGCAGTCAAGAAAATAACTAAAGAAAAATTAGCTGAAATAGTTAATTTAAATTAAAAGAATTTCAATAAAAGAAAAGAATTAATTCGAAACTTCTAAATATAATATTCTTTTCGTTTTAGTTTCGTTTTCGATTGCAAAACGAGCGCCCGCAATTTACAAGGGAATTAAAACGAGTTCTCTTGTATGTTAAGCAAGGAGCATGTTTTGTTTGCGAGAATATTCGTATGGTATTGCAAACCGCCGTCACATCGGCACAAATCGCCAATCTTAAAAATGCTTCAGTCAGCTTTTTAGTACAACGGGAGTGAGAATAGGTAGCGATACAAGTTACCGAGTCCAGCGGTTCGAAGATTTCCCACGGGCCGGTGGAATGTCGCTGGGCCGCCGTCTCTATCCCCGCACTCCCCCATCTTGGCCCAGCAAGAACAAAAGACTGCTTGCGTCCGACTCTCGATATCTTTTGTTTGGCGTTTATTTAAAATTCATATCGATTTCTAAGTCGCGTCGCTGATTTTAGATGCTCTCATCTTGTATAGTAGGTACGTGAATAGATAGATGCATGCGAAGAAGATCCTACTTGATTAATTTCCTAACAAGTTTTAAGCGCAATCTATACATAGTCGTCGGACAAGTGACCGGGTGGTCCTTCATTTCCCCCATAATTGACAAATTGGAAGCTTATTAGTGCGCGCTTACACATTAGATCTCACCACCGTGTAGCGCGTGTGCGTTCAGCAGGTAAGATTCAGTCGGTCGCGGACGGTCTTACACGAACGGTGTCAGAGGCGGGATGGAAGCGAAGAGATGCGCGTGCCGCTGTATGTGTGGTCCCTCTTGTTGTTGTGCGCAGCTGAACACACACGAAGACGGCGAACATTTCCGAACTCTGGTAGGTGGGACTTATTTCAAATCGCTGATATTGGCGCGTGCCGCTGCATGTGTGGTCCTCATGTGTTTTCCCGGCTTTAACACGTTTTTCACATCATTTTTTTACATTTTCAATACAGAAATCGATTATACTTATCAAAATCTACAGTCACGTTAATAAACAAACGCGTCGTTAAGCGGCTAAGTACTTTAATAACTGAGGCGTTGCCAGTGAGTTGCTATGTAAGGTAAGAAGAAATACATTCAAATAAAATCACGTGAATTCTGCTAGCTTGGACTTGTTCAGATCGTTGATGTTGGCGCTTTTCACATGTTTTCTTCACTTTCAGTACAGACATCAAACATAACTTCCCTGGGGTTACGCTTTATCCGCTGTTAATAGACAGCTCATAAATTTTTTTATTTTAACAACTTGGACGCTGCCAGTGGATTGTTACTTGATAACTTTAGGATCAGAAAAAAAGAAGAAGAGGAAGGCCACATAAAACGAACTGATGGGATTGAAGTTGTCGATGTTAACGTAGGCCACAGCGCAGGTACTTTTCTTCATTTTCAATGTAAAAATCAGTCTTAAACCTTACTTAGCGGAAACTGTAATTTTGTTAATGAATAACGAATAAAAAGTGGACGTTTTAATAACTACGATGTGGTCAACAGATTCTTACTTCAAAAGATTTCAAGTAAGAAGAAGAAGAAATAGAAGAATAACATTCGATTCATAGTTACCTATTAAAATCTATAGTTGATAATCTTTCTACATAGTCAAAAGGTCTATTGTTTTAGGATTTTCCTGGTAAGAAAAAGTAGAAAAGAAGAGGATGCAAGTTAATAAAAACGAGTGGATTCTAGTGGATTTGTTGCATATTTGACACCTTAAACGTTTTAGTAATTTTTTCCTTTTCAATCTAATGGAGGTCTGAAGTTTCGCTAATGAAAGGGCATTTTAAGACGCTGCGCTGTATAACTTTTTAAACGGAATATATTAAAGAGAAGTCTTCAGCGATCATTAATGTACTTACCAATACTTACCAAGTCGATTTGAGGGTGCCAAACATCTAGCCGCTGATCAAACTATTTGCAGCACTTTCTCTGATTGCTATAAAGAAGTCAGACTACGGATCAACCGGCGTCCTTAATGAAACTTCATGAAAAGCTTTAGACTTCTAAATCTGAACGTCAAATCCCATAGACTGAGGTCCACTCAACATCTTTATGATATGGTATGAGAGCAACTTCAAAGATTAAGTTAGGAATGTCAAATTAAGTTGCAGACTTACTAGGAGAGCATTCAAGGATTTATGTAATAAAAAACTGATGAAGTATAAAAAATGTCTTGTTAGAGACTTCCATGATCCATGTTAAGGATCTCACATTAAAAAAATAGAGGTAGTAAGTTTTCGAGCTGAAAAGTCTCGGTAAGTTTTCCTCTCTGTCAATATTAATTGTGTTTGCTTGCTTTATATTAAATTCTCTTTAACTTGCGTTTGTATTCATCAAGGAATATTCAACATTCTTTCTATGTGTCTATTTCTGAAAATTATCGTCTATAGTTCCAAGAGGTTCCATCACTCAGTAAAGCAGCAGCGGAAAGTACATTTTTATCTCCCCAAGCTTGCTTTCTCAACAAACTTGAGAACATTTATTTACCATTCAAAGGAAAAGAGGTTTAGTCAGAAGAAAATTGCGTCTTCGCTCAGAAACAGCGACACAAAACAGACATAGAACAAGCAGCAAAAAGAAACAATTGTCTCATTTCAGAGAGAGATGAAAGTGGCTGACGTGAAGTGTAAGTGTGAAAATCACAAACCCCATCGTTGGGGCTTGGAATCAATGGAACTCGTCCTCACTACTTTAAAGGATAAATCAAGAAATTTATAGCAAAGCAAAAGTAATAACTACGAAATAAGTTTTTGTTTTCGACACCAAACCCTTCAACCCCCAAAACTCCACATTGCTTACTGACAACCTTGACTATCTTAACACCAAATTGATCGAGAATCATCTCAGAGATATACACAAACAATTATGAGCTGTTTCAAATGATCTAATCTAATCAGGTGAAAACAGACCTTAAGGGAAGTACAGAATAAAAACTCTTAGCAAATCTTAGATTTTTGAACAGGATCAAACAATCGATTATTTTGCGACAAGATTAACATTTTGCACCGAGCATAAGAGTTTGAAGAAGAATTTTTCGATTTTGCTGTTATTGGTTTCTCATTCAAATGATAAAGTCTTCCTGCATCTACAGTCATCAAGGAAAATTGATGTCAATAAGATTTCGAAATAAATGTGAGAAGAGAGATATTGGACCCACTTTATATTACAGGGATAAGGATCAGTAACCCAAAAAGTGAATTCGATTATGTATTATTCTAGAAGCAAAATCGGGACAAATGACAAATGGAAGAACACTTTCAAACCGTCTACAGAATAACTATCTTCGTAAGATTATAATCCAATTACATCGTGCAACTTCTTTTCTTTTTTTAAATCTTTTAATTTAGATTTAAAAGTGTTACCAAACACTGTTCAAGTTCAAAACACTCACGCTCCTGTTCTATTGACACAAGTATTCCAAGTGATCCAATTTAAAGACATTCTCAGAAGGTCCCGAAATTAGCTAGGATTCATCATTCATGTCAAAGTAATGGGAACTCGATTTTTTTTTAATACAATATGTTTTTTTAATTCCATGGCCTTTTGCAGGTGACTTGATACGCATATCATATATTATAGTTCCTATGACGGTTTTTCAAGAAATTTCTAAGATTTTTTCTTCCTTATTCCTTTATTTGGAAAATCACGTCAAAGCTTGTTTCCTGGTTTACTTCTTGGTAGCTACAGGGCATTTTATACCACCCTATTTCTTGTTCAAGTTGTGATTCAATTCCTTGAACAATATAGTAAGTGTATCGAAAACTATCAGAAAAAATAGAATGTGTTCTATTTCCAAACCACATCTGCAGCCCAGAAATGTCTTGTTCCAAATATTTATTATAGAAATTGAACCAAATCTTGTACCTACAAGGACAGTCTGAAACAGCCTTAAGGCAGATAATACGTAATAATAAATATTATAAATATTTTCAGCTTGCAAATTTCGTGCGTCGCAGGAAAAATAAATTCTTCTGCCGACGTGACGTGACATTGATTTTTTTTTTTTAGTAAGAGATTTTGAGTTATCCATTTTGATGATGATTATTGAGAGAATGCAATCCTGTTTTCTTATCTCTCCCGGACTTCAGGTATTTCAATTGGATCGTTAATATAATTGCAAAACCAAAAAGGATTAGCATATTTTTGCATAAAAATTTATCTCCGAAAAAAAAAGAAAGGAAACGAAAAGAAGAGCCCTTGCGTTTTGCATGTAATAATTTCTATGGAAGGGAGAGAAAGAAGCAGCATCAGCAGCAGCGGTCTACCTGTTCGTCCACGATGGTAGTACAAAAAGTGTATTTTATAAAACGTGATACCTGTTAATTACAGTCATTCATAAGCCTTGGTTTTTTGTGCAGCGAGTTGAGAGACTGATATTCGATGCCCGGGGAATTGAATTTCATAGCCGATCGCTATTTGTGGCGGCGGTGACATCTAACACTGACCACATAAACGAAAGGAATGTGTCTCACCACAACTGTCTACCCTTTCCATTTAAGGATCCGAATTAGCGGAGCGAATTCGCTAACTATGAGCTAATAGGCCGTCCGGTGCCGTTCGCAGCGAGTACGTAATAGAATGCGGATTATTTTCGCAAACAATGCGCTATCGTTTTGCGAAAGCAATAAAATCGTTACTGCCATTTAAGTTCGTAAATGAAGCACTGTAACGCTACACTTGATTTACGGGCGCTCGTTGCGCTTAACAATATAATTCAATATCAACGAGTCAAATGATTGATCGTGTTTGTATTTTCGTAGTTAATTTGCTTGAAGAAATTTGTGACCGATTATAAAATATGTATTATGCTTGTGGAAGTTTTATTACACACTTCTCGGGTTTAATGCTTTTCAAAACTTCAATTAGGAAAGTTGACACAGCAATACAATACGAGACCATGATATTGCTTATTATTATAAAAGATACTATAAATTAGGGTTAATTTAGAAATGAGTTCGTAGTTAAATCCGCAACTTTTTTACTATTTCTGTTTTTCGTACTTCTAAGGACCTTATATCTCTTGGATCGTCCTGAATCGAATGGATTCTGTATCCCAACGAAACTGTTCTGACTAAAATTTGACTTGGAAATATGATGCAGTTTCTTGATTTTCATTCGAATAAGTATGTGTGTTTTGCATTAACTAAACAATAGATTTGATATAGCTGTCGGTTTGTACTAGGAATAGTTTTATATGGTTATCCATTTTTGCTGATACAATTTCATCGTGAACAAGGTAAATCAAGTACTGCCTACAAGTTCGTGTAAAAAAAAGTTCCTTAACAGGATCGTACGCTGTCAGTCAGATAAAAAGTTGAATTATTAGGGCCGCGATGAAATATGGCTGTTCACGGTAATTGGAATTCGATTTAAAAAAAAAATCGCGTACAAATATGACAAGCTTATCTTAACTCAACCGCTCCGCTGACACTGACAAGCAGAATTAGCAGTTTTGTTCCTTTAAAGTACAAGAGCGAATATCTGCCGCACATCTTAACTGGATGCCTATATTGGCAAATTAAAATTGTGCCTAGTTTTTGCGCCCGTGAAGAAGTTTATAACTCGGTAATTGGATATTACGTTCGTGTAAACTTGCAAGCGGAATGCACTTAGGAATGCGCGTTAAACGAATAAACAATGTTGGCCGACTGTGCCGACGAGAGGCCGAAAGGAACTGAGGCCATTTTTACTTGCGACACACTAATTGATGTATTTGTCGAGCTCTTAAACCACAAATATCTTAAGCGTTTGTTTGGATAATAAGGAAATAATCTAATCGTGCCGCTCCCAGATGTTTTATACTCAATAACTTTTTATCATATCTGGGAGGCAATACGAGGGATATACACCTTATATGTTTTAGATACGTTTTTTTATCCTTATACAAATATTTTCGTATCCTGGCGTCTGAATATGTGTATAATATAAAAAAAAAATAACATCCGGCCTCTATCTTTACCACGGAACACCAAATATCTGATAAGAAAAGAGTATTGTGTGTTTAATACTATTTTAAGTGACTACTGATGCACAATACACTTTAAGAATATTATAAGTATACAATCAAGTATTGGATGGAAACAGAAAATTTTATTCTATTACTTTTTTTGGGCATTTCATTTAATAGTGGAAAGATCCAAAGTTACCCCAGATTAGATTAAGGTAGAATGTTGTATACGCTAATAATTGAAATTCTATTAAAGTATGATGTTTCATAGTTCGATAAACACGCAGTAGGTAATACGGCATCGGGACTGAGGTCATCTATCAGGGATTTCATATTTTCTATCTTTGATAAATACGTAGATGATATAATGAATTGTCAACACAGTGTATAAACAGAACTGGATGTAAGAAAAATTGGTTCGACGCCTTGACGGAATGAATTTGGCGCTCGACTGGGCAAGTGGAAAATAACAACTGTAAGTCGTCACCAATTAAAGAACAGATACAAAGAAGAACATTAGATAAGAAATTAAAAGGAGTACAGTTTAGAACCAGAAACTTTTTGGGTTGTAAATACGATTTGGAGATATGTAGAACACGTTCTATTTTTTCAGGTAGTTCATTAATTCATCTGGCACGTTGTCATTCGTTGGCACATAAAGCTGGCTCTACTTCCTGAATAGCACTTTGAATGTTTAGTTTGAGGTAATTAATTGTTGTTGGTCTTTTAGCGTACACTTTTCCCTTGAAATGACCCCAGAGGAAAAAGTCAAATGGTGTTAAATCACGAGATCCTGCTGGCCAATTGATGTCAGCATTTCGCGAGATAACACGACCAGGAAATTTTGTTCGCAATAAACTGCTGTCTCTCGTGCTGTGTGACATGTTGCACCGTCTTGCTGAAACCACATGTCGTCTGTGTCTAACTCATCAATTTGGTTGAAGAAAAAAGTTGCTCAGCATCTTACGATAGCGTTCACCATTTACTGTAACGGCATTACCAACTTATAAACGTGTACGGGAGGTTGTTAATGGTGGAATGTCAATATTGTTAATGTTGTTTGTTTGGCTATTACCACCATTTCGTGGAGCGAAGATCACAGTATAAAATGGGATGAAGCTATGGTGATATCAAAAGAAGAGAAAACCATACGCAGCCAGAAGCAGCTTACATCGGAACTGCAACCTGCCCCATTAGCCAATCAAGCCTTGAAATTAAGGACATGTGGGTACCAATCATAACGAAGAGCCTCAAACCAACCCAACAGGGAGGGATGAGTCAACGATACAAAGTATCGGGGATCCAAGCACCTCTGCGCAACTACACTTCTGCGCAATAAATGATAACTTATATAGAAATTAATAACTATAATAAGTTGACGTCTCAGGGCCGGTACTTTCATCACTGATTAACTTTCATCTTTGGTTTATTCCTATGGGAAAAACTGTCTTTACAATTGTAGGCATGGGAATAAACCAAAGGTTAAAGTTAATCAGTGATCAAATGAGTTGATCACCTAGTCTGATAAAATCATCAATCAGAAGCACCCAGTTTCAAACCCTCAAAAGGCGAATTATTACTTATTAGTAACGTGCACAAGTCCAAACAATCCCATGAAAATTTGGCAAACAACTGTCTTCTAACTGTCAGTGTCAGATAACTGTCAGTGTCAGAGAACGGCGGAAACTTTACGCACCTTTTATGAACCAGAACTCTGAAGATGGTAACCGACAAGTTGTTACCAAAACGTCAGATAAGAATAATCCACGAAATGGTGGTAATAGCCCCACAAACAACATTAACAATGTTACCAGCTTGATAAAAAATAAATAAATATGGTCCAATCACTTCACCACTCCAAAATGCACACGAATCAGTGTATCTCTGTGGATGCATTTATTTTTTATGAATTGCATGTGGATTTTCTGCAAAATTGTCGCATATGCGACATATTGATATATCCATCAAGATTAAAATGAGCTTCATTGCTGAACATGATTTTGTTGCAAAAATTAGCACCATCTTGTTTGTTATCTAACACCCAATTGACAAATGTCCGGCGCTGCAAATGGTCTGTTTCCTTGAGTTGTTGTGTCAATTGAATTTTGTATGGTGTTAGATACAAATCTCTCTTAAAATTCGATGCGTGGTGGCTGTTGAAATGTTTCATTGATGTATTTGGATTATTCTTTACACTTTCACGCATTGCATCAATATTTTCATCTGACTGACCACAACGAGCATGTATTGGTGTTGCTTTATTCATAACCGAACCGGTTTCTTAAAATTTTTTAATTAATCTACGAACTGTTATCTCTGTAGGTGCTTGATGTCCTCTTAGTTTCGTACGAATTTTTCTTAATGCAATTGTAGATAACCGATAATTTTCATAATAAATTTGTACACAAATTACGCGTTGTTCAATCGTGAAATGCGCCATCTTGACTGCGCTTGGTTTGTAGATGACAGGTATAAAATATCTGTGGCGGAACGAAAATAGCCCGCAATTCAAATCCTATCCTTCTTACATTTCTAGTGAAATAAGGCCGTTCCGTTTACTCTATCTATCCTCTTCACGTAGTGGATAAGTCCACATTTCCTCGAGTTCTCTGTGTTTTCTGAGTTTTTTGCTTTGTCGACGATGATTCTCCCCTATTTTCTTCTATCTGCAATTTGCTTTCCCCATCTTCATTCATTCTGCTTACACTGTCTTCTACTTGATCTTTCCACCTTTCCATATTTCCCGTGGTCTCCTCTGTACTGATTCCCATTCTGTAATAAAATTATTATAATATTGCTCATCAAATGCTCTATAGTTTATATACTCTTCGGTCCCATCATCTTTCGTTCGAATACTTCAAATTTTTTCTTCTCTCGCTGTTGGTGTCAAGGTTTCTTTTCTGCATATATCACTATTGGTTTTATCTTCGTTTTATAGATTTTAATTTTGTTCTTATTATGTACTTATTTCTCATCCCTTGTTGGGGCTAAAATATTTTGTACCATTTTCGTGTTTTTCGTATATCTCTGTCCTATCATTTCTTCTATCAATCGCCATTCTCAAGTTTATTTTATGATTCGAAATTACGAAAGTTCTGTCACCTCAGTTGCATCTAATATATTTCGTCAATTTCTAAGCCTCTTACGTTTGCTTCTTCATCTAAGGTCTTTATTGCTTGCTTCAATTACTTCTGTTTTCTCATCATCCGCATATGCAACAATTTGTAGCATATTTTAATTTATGGTTCTGTTACTTTCAATTTTTTTACTTCTACCTCGCTCCTTTTTGTATCTGTATGTTTTTTTTATCATTTCTTGTCCAATATGTCCGTATGACTGCTGCAGATTCACTCATTGTGAGTATCCCATTGTGAGTTTCTTATTTTCTCTGGCGTTTTGATAGTCTATTCAATTGATCAATTTAATTACAACTTTCCAATCTTAGCGACAATTAAATCGCTTTGTTTGCGACACAATCACGAATTATATTATTATAATATGCAGGAATGTCCGTGTCCCCTAAAGTAAGGAGGGCAAATTAATAAATTAAACGAAGGTAAAATCGACACTCGCCTCAAATTTTATGGTCTTTGTTAGTGGCGATTGTTTCTGAATATAATTACATCCCGCCGTATAATTTCCATTAAATATAGTTGGAAGAATACCTGGCAACTCGTTGTTTTACGAAGCCCCGGCTTATCTATCTGCCGAGCTCGGTCGGAACTCTACTGGTTTGTGCTCGCTCGTTTCACGGCCTTACATTATTGCCTCGCCGCACAGAATCGTACCGTGGTACTTACATGCCTAATGAATTGCCCTAACGTGTATATTTAATAGATATTCCGCATATGATTACGACCCCGCTTGCATGAATCTATCTGCGTGTCGCGGACAAAAGCTAAGAAGTGTCCGTGAACTTGCGAACGTATTTAAGGCAAAGAGCGCAAAAGGAATACGCTTGCTGTTACACAATAGAGGAAGATACTTTATCGACAGTGCGGATACCGTGAACGTATTGTTTAAGCTCGTATTTAAATAACGTTTTAATAAATTCACATGATTCGCGAGCGGAACCCACGCCGGGGAGGTCAAGTTTTCATCCGCTGCGTGGGCTCCTCTATATATTAACAAGGTAGCCCATTCTTTCAGTCACTACACTATTAATTTAACGCCTTTAGAAAAATACCTTGTCAGAATGTAGCATATTATACCTGCCAAGCCAGAGATAAGGGTTCTTTGTGAATAAGCCCAATAGAACATCGTAAAGTCTAATTGGTTTACCGGCCTCAACCATTAAGTACGCACCTATGCTGTTATTTTCATCACAGCTTCTTCTCTCTTTTTTGTAAAATTGAAGAACGCACTGTTTATTTTCGAAATGTACATTACCATTAATTTTGTTCCTAAGAAAATTACCTGATGAAGTGAAGAGGACTGCTAATACGTGCTTTGCTTGCATACCATAAAAGTTTCTGTAAATTGCAATCCACATATTCAAATATTAACTTGACTATTCACTACTACTGAGAATTCAAATAGGCATTTCTAACTCACGATACGGTTACAATAGCCAAACACTTACAGAAAATTAGCACAGAAAGCAACGCAATACATAATACAAGAGGGAGAGGAAAAAAAATACTTCAAGTACAAAGATTCAACTATCTGGGTACAGTAATATCGGGAGGTGGTAGAGTGGAGGAAAAAATAAGAGAAAGAATCAGGCGGGAGGGGGGGGGGATAAACTATTCAATAATATTAAAAATGTATTCCTAAGGAATAAGCAAGTAAGAACGTGGACATGGGAAAAGAATGACAAAGATCAAGTACTTGAGGCCAAAACTGGAAAAAGAAAACAAGAGGGAGACCGAGAAAATTGTGGCTGGAAGTAGTAGGAAATGCAACAGTGAAAAAAGGGGTGAAAAATGTGAAAAAGATCTACCGGGGATAATTCAACTCCTTCAAATATCCTACATCCACAAGGACAGACAGACCCAAGGATTAAGTAAGTAAATAAGTTGAAAGCACCACTTCATAACAATTTCCATATTGGCAAGCACACTTACTAGCAATTAAAAGACATAAATACCGCCGCGCCTACTTCTTTGACCAATTTTGATAGACACTCAAATATTTTGAGGCTATTCATCAAGTTGCTTTTTAGTAAAACTAATATTTTATTTATCTTTTTGTATAAGTATTAATCTTTAATTTTTTGTATACAGAAATTATTGTAAACTGAGCGACTTTAACAAGGACCAAATTATTATTGATTTGAGCGAAGCCGGATTTTCGTTCGGGGAAACTGAAATCATATTATCAAGGAGATGTGAAGTTTGGTTTGAGAATTTACACCAGCGGAGAGTATTGAAACCCAACGATGAACAATACTCGTCTAGACCAGCGCTTAAAACTCTTGGATTTAAGAGATCTGTTCTGGATTATTTGGTGAAGGACGCCGCTTTTAACCCCTCAACAGGTCTACCAAATAAAATTTTTTGGCATCATGTGTTACCAACTATTGTACACCGAGCGAACGCTTAGCTTAAGAATCTTGGGTTCTTCTAAAGGACGCCGCTCTTTAACCCTTTGCCAGACCTTTTAGCCAGGCAGGGTGCGGGTATGGCATTCCTTGGCCCTGAACCTGCCCTGGGTGTAACTATTCGGGGCTTCTTCAGTGACTGGATAAGCGAGGAACACAACAGATATTGGACATCATCATAGCAAAACTTTCCTCAAGGGTTCTTGTAAACAGAGGGCTGCGGAACTTTTGCACAACTCAAGATCAATCACCACGGGGTTACTAACAGGACACTAACCTGACTGTTAAGGAGCATCTGTCTGTGAAGGATCGGTAAATTCATTGGTGACCTAAATTGCAAGCTCTGCAATGGAAAACCAGAAACAGCAATGCACATTTTGTGCAGATGTAATGCGTTGGCAAATCGCAGACAACGCATACTAGGACATCTTATGATAGTTTCCGAAGACTTCAGTACGCAATCAGTGAAAGACTTTTGGACCGGCTGGTACCTGGAGATCTGCCTCGCCGAATGATTGCGTTAACAGTAGCAGAGCGAGCACAATAAGCCTAAATGGCTGCGGTGCCTCGGGTGCAACGGGATCTGGTCATGGAAGAAGAAAAAGAGAACCCTTTGAAAGACCTACCATCGAATAAAATCTATTGGCCTCTTGTTTTACCAACCATTCACTAAATACTAAACACATTTAGATTAGTGCAGACATGCATAGAGAGTAACCATGTGAAGTGGCATATGGAATTGTCATCTGCAATTAATCCTATTCGAGGATGCATGTGGACCATAGAAGAGTCGAATTGACAGGTGGTGAAACACATGATGCTCAACAATTTGTTAAAAGGCATGTCTACCAAATCGTTGGAATTACCACTTATTATAAAGCAATTTAAAAGTGATATCCAATCGCAATTTCTGTTACAAAACTAAGAATTTAGACACGTTCAATACCTTTGATATCTCAAACACGTTCACAAGATTCTTATATGTATTTTAACACCATTCTCCAACTGAATAATCACTTTGGGGTTACTGTCACATGAACATGATAGAGGACAAGGACACGATTGCCAGGGTGCCAACTTTTGAGCATACTGAAGGCTGAGGAACCATGGGTGCTACGGGACAAGGTTTTAAGTATGATGGGTAGATGGTACTGGTGCACTTAAAAGTTAAAGAACTGTTGGACAACACGCGCAAGCAAGACTCGCACGGACAAAGTGGTGGAGAGCAAGGGGATCGACAAGAAAACCATATTTGTTTCGCTTTTAAATGGTTTGTTGGTGATTTGAAATTTTGAGAGAACTATGTCGATTTTCCGTTCCCCTAAGATATTAGATTGCAATGGATAGATCGCCTGGAAAAGATGGATAGTACTAGTATAATTAAAAGTATCGCATCGCAACAACCAAAAAGATAAAAAGAGGGAAGACCAAGAAAAAGTGGAGAGGTTGTAGCTTTGGAAGAAATAGAAATAAAAACTGAAATTGAAGAAAACTACTGAACTAGTCTTAAAGGAATATATTCGAAGAAGCAAGATTATCAAACCAAGACCAAGAAAGAAATGGAGATATGCCAGAGCTGAAGATTTATAGGAAAAGAAACTGGGAGATAATTGTAGGAGCATGTTATAATAAGCAATGTTATCAAATCAAGGGAATTGCAGTAGCTAGATCACTTGTAATATGTGGACATAGACGTACGTTCTTTCCGTCGCGTTTGGAATTGGACGTTCCAAACTCGAAGGAAAGAGTGTTGGTTAATTTCAATGTTAATAAGTTTTCAGGTAAGACGATGGGATTATCCACTAATAAACAATCATTTCCTAGCAGCTTGCCACGCATGCAATAAAGGTACATAAAAATTCGTGTAATTTGTGGACTATGTCGCGCCGTTCTAATCGTGCAAGATTATTCTCCATGCTAATCGGTTAGGAAAGAACATCCGTCGAGGATGGGGCTATCCTCCTGTTAAAACACCTTGACGATATCTCTTCCGGTTCCGGAGAAAAAAGACCCATTTTGTGTTCATTCGTTGAACCTGCCCGTCCCATTGAGTTAGCTGGAATTTGGGACATAATTAAAAGCGTCACATCGAAGCAACCAGAAGGAAAGAAAAAGAAAAGGGAAAGCTAAGAAAGAAAAGGAGAGAGGCTGTAGCTGAGGTCTTGAAAGAAACGGGGATTAAAAATTGGAAGGAAATGGTAGGAACTGATAGGAAGTAGAAAGAAAGAAATGGAAGAACTTTGAGCCTAAATGTCCTGCCAATGGCCTTATTAATATGTACTGATTCAAATTTACCTGCATTGTTTAAGAAACTTTTTCTAGTTCCTGTTTTAGAAAAGAAGAGTCTTTTCATTACTTCTTCCACATTTTCAACGGGATTAATATGTATTTGTGGAAAACACGAACGGCGTGTTCTTTAAACGCACTTTGCCAACATGTGGACGGTCTTTATCTTATTGGAACATTGCGTTTTCAAGATATGAAATCATTACCAACAACTTAGACATCTACCCAAAACTATTTTAGAAATTGTATAGTGTTTGCCAGTAGTTAAACTCTGGAACTTCGGAACGCTCGGTCCACTTTTTAGAAAGTCTGGTGGTAACATTTCAATATGTTTTGTGATTGGTCTGTAAACGATTCTAAGGTGTACATTAAAAATCTACCCCAAGCAGAGAAGGCAGTGATCAAATTAATTATATATGAAATCTCGGTTAGAATTAAAACTGGTAGTCTGGTAATAGCATCCCTATTACATACTTTGGTTAAAATGAAGATAAATAGGTAAAGAAATACGAGAGAGTCTGAATTCTATATGTATTACAGCGACCTCTTGAATAGCTCGGTGACTCGTCAGAATATTAATAATATCCCCGACGCAGCAGGCATCGTTCGCCACGGCCTACCCATAGTATCCTGCAGTTCTTGTGCATTACAGTAGAAGCGTCCGTCCCTCACCGTCTGCCGCAAGAGATTGCCGCACGGCGATGTGTGTAAAACGAAAGAATGATAGTCCACAGACTTTATATATTGCTAAGCCGTAGATGAAGTCCGATGCCATTGGCTGAGACCGTGCAGTACTCTCGTGTTACATAGCGGGTGTTGGAGATGCGATCTGTGTGAAAGAATTTTATTATTTATGGTTAGTCATAGTAAATGATCTTTCTTCTCTTTTGTACCCTGCGCGCTTGCATGTTCTTCGATGTTTAGTGGAGTACGAGTATATGCAATGACGCTTGTATGTATATGTATGAATCTGCTCTTTGGCGGCCGCGGACTCGTCACAGATTAATCACTTTAATTACGGTATAAATAAAAAAAAATGAATGCGTGCGATACAACATTACATTGTAACCATTTTGATTTTAACCCTTTCGTTGCCTCTCTTTTTCGCAATCAAGGCCTACCAAACGTGTTTAGAACTGTTAAAATACTCCTTTGTCTTGACAAGAAATGGTTCATAAGGATCCATGAATCACTTCACTTCAGATCCTTAAATTTACTATTGATTTTGATGAGTTAGATTTGAATGTATATTATTTAAATACACTAGGTACACAAAATGCAAGTTGCTTTAGAAAGTATTTTGACTTTTCCTAATGGATATTTTCAAGTGAACCTGTACATTGAAACAATTGTTATAATTAACGAATTATTTTACTAATCTATTTTACCTATACCTGTTTGAATATGTGCAATATAAGAATGTGTTCTATTTAAAAATTTTGCTATGGTATCTCAGGAAAGTGAAATATTTCAAGTTGAAGTAGGATTTTATAAGTAAGAGAAGCTCGAAAACGGAAAGGTGTAATATTTGGAGAGCGAACAAATTTGGTTTAAAGATTAGAGGCCGGCGTGTCCGTTTCGTAGAAACTCCTTAAAAAACTAGAACATTCCTCCGCGCTCGGTGTATTTTAAAAATCAATACACGATTTAATTACTCGGATTTATGATTTACAAATGTTTTCGTGCCCGTTACGCCCGGCGAGAGCAGATGTAAAAACTCCTGTTTGCTCTGGTGATTAGAGCACGCCAGAAACCTATCGGCGGGTGCTCCGGCAGTGCCAAAAACGAGACCGGGGCGACCTGAAAACGCAACACTTGCGCAACCTAAAGACAGGACCGACCCAACAATGAGAAACTCGTTCTGGCCGATGCAATATTTTAATCGGATATGTTTTACTGCCGCCGCTTAACCTGAATCGCCCGATTTTACAAGGCGTGCGGTTATTGTCTGAATGTGAATGGAACGATCGGGGAAACGTGACACGCACAAGGCGAAGAGGTGAAAATGACCCACATTTTATACATGCAGGGGGACCGATTGAATTAGTCCGATGTGGGTTCTCTGTAGGTGAACAGTTTCAGATTTATACGCAGCTCCGGACTTCGTCGGGCCATGGCCTCTGCACACCAAATTTATGACCACTGTCAATTCGGGACGTTTGATTAATGCTTGTGAAACATCGTAACCACAATAAAATTGAATTATTAATGCTGCAACACGTACGAACAATACCACAGTAGATGCATCGCATCTTCTGCATTAGTCAATCTAATTCAGTAGCTACCGCAAAATTTTAGAATAAATGAATCATTTAAATTAAAAAAAAAACTTGTTTCATTACAAGTCAAATTAATGACTTTCATTGGAGCAAAGGCAAATCCGATCCTGACCTTTATGTTCATAAATTTTACTGAATACAAAATGAGTTTCGAACTTTAAGGATGATGCAACTTCTTGTAAGTCAATTTCGCCAGCAACAGATTGCAAAACGGACTGAAATAATTCTTGACATTCTTAAATGCTGGGCGGGATTTATAATCTCCACAAATTCCACCATACGTATTGCTGTGTTTTTTTGGATACACCTGTATTTTATTCAATTTAGATAATTCCTTAAAAGTAGTTGATTCGTGCATGACGCAAGTGTGTAATACTAAAATACACTGCCCAAAAAAATTAGCGGAACGAGATTTTGAATGTTTCTCAGTGTCTTATTAAACAGCAGACTGAAATTTTTATGGTTGGTTATTATTCCTCGTTCATTATTTAACAACAATCAATGAAAACTGAAAACCGAATTCAACAGTTATCAACAGTGGTAGGAAAAGTTCGAGGCATGCTTCGAACGTGATGTCTTAGCGTATCTTGTGGAAGTTTTTGTCATCCTTCATTAAGAGCTTCAGCCTAACTATTGTAGGGTGTGAGGTGCAAAAGGACGCTTTCTAATACGTCTGTCAAGCATATCCCAGGCGTGTTCAATTGGATTGAGATCCCGGGCCACTCCATCATCTGAATCTCGTGTTCCCAAAGAAAGTTTAGTGTATGATTTGCTGTGTGGATTCTACAATTGTTCTGTTGGAGAATAATTCATCCCCGAAATTGTTGGCAAACGGTAGGATGGCATCTACATAAATTCGTGCAGGGGAACCACGACCAAATCGGTGCGGCCATCTATACATACATATGCCACCCCTAATCATGAGCCACGTCTTCCTGTGAAGTGAATTCACTCTAACGTTCTCCAGGACGTCTGTATATTCGTAACCGATCATCGCAACCAGTGAGGCTAAACGGCAACTCATCTGTGAGGAGCACGGAGCTCCAATGTCGAAGTTGCTATTGCACATGTTCACAAGCAAAACCTAGGCGGGCAATTTTATGATCGCTGGTTAAACGAGAAGCCTAGCAAAGGTCTACGTGGTGTTAAGTTAGCTTCTCTCAATCGATCCCTAACCATCAGATCACAAATGTCTATGCCAGATTGCATTTCAAAGAAGAAGGTTTTGTATCTCTCGAGCAGTGGCAGTGCGTTTGTGAAGGGATAACGTTAGGATATACATATCATCCTCATGAGTTGTTTTTCATTTACGACCTACTCCAGCCTTCCTGGAGTAGCTATCTGTTGTTTGGTACCTATGCCCAAGTGTACAGATAACTGATGGACTAGCGCTTAGAACGTCCATATTGGAGCAAAGCAACGGCCCTCGTTGCTCGACTTCAGTGAGTGAAAGCATTTTATACCCAAGAACATGAACACAATCAAAAATTAACATTTTTGCTTTTAAAAAAGGCAACTTCCTTTTTTTTAATTTGCTAAATGGTTTAGAGACACTTTGATTTATGACTACTCTTACATTTTGACCCATTTATAAGAAATGGGTCGAATAACGGTGAAAGTTTTGTTTTGCTATTTGAAAATGAAAATCTGGAAAATACTCAACTGCCATAAAAATTATAATTTATCAATTGTGATAAAAAATTGTGAAATCTTGCTCCACTAATTTTTTTGAGCAGTGTAGTTTTCAATTTATTGGCAAGCAATCCAGCGATTACATTCTTGAAGGATCGTTATTGCCACGTACGAAGGAGAGGTTCCACAGCAAATTCAACGAGCTGCTGGAAGATGCTACCAAGTATCTGCAACTCGTGAACATGGGGAGAAATTTTCGACTCCGGAATCCTTCGATTTCACATCCTCCGAAGGTGTCTTCAAGCTTTTCGTTAAAAGAACGGAAAACGTCATGCTGTGATCATAAAGTTGCCTAACAATGAGGAACTTCATTTATCGAAACTTGATGCAGTAAAGTTACCTTTTCTACAAGCTTAAAATTATTTTAGCGTTTGGCAAACACGGAAGAACATGTATTAGCTTTCGCTTCACTGTTAAAGAAGTTTTTTTTTAAATAAGGTTAGCTTGGTTTTGCAATGATTCCTTGGCTATGTAAAGACCACACTAATTTCATTAATGGTTTAGTCTTGAATCTTCCTACAGTTAAATAGTGTTCCAGTAATAATTTTGCTTTAGTTGAAGTCAAAGATAAATTTTAATATTTCATATTCAATTAATTTTGCCATTATCTAGTTCCTTAACACTTTTAGTCGAGTTGATCTCCGCGAGCTTAATCGAAGAAGCAAGCACATTAAGAAATGTTAGAAGAGGTGCAACATTTCATACTTCATTTTCATACTTCATCGAAATTAAATACTTCTGAACCTCAAAGAAAACAAATTTTGATTTGAATTTGTAGCCGGTTTTTATTACCTTATACTACCTATTTCTGTATTAGGTAAAGAAGGTGAAGGATAACCTTGGAGACTCCTTAAAAATTTGGAAGAATTTTGATATGTGTCTAAAGCTGGCTTTACACCGGAGGTAACATTGTTAATGACAGTGTTAATAGCAATACTGTTAACAAATCTTAAGCTGGCTTTACACCGGAGGTAACATTGTTAATAACAGTGCTAATAGCAATGCTGTTAGCAAATCTTAAAAACTGGGCCAAAAAATGTTATTAACATTCTGTTATTAACATTGTTACCAACATTGTTGACAACATTTGCGATTAACATGTGAAGAAATACCGAAGAAATATTAGTAACATGTTGCAAATAATTTACGTTAATAACATTTGCCGTTAACATTTATTATTTTTTCCATTAACTTGTTGATAACATCCTTCATAACTTTCTTAATAGCAAATATTTTGCGCTCGATCTGCAGGCGGTCTAGATCAAAGAATGCTGATAGGCAAAATGTTACTGACATGTTACATTTGGAAACAAGATGTTAGTAACATGTGGTTAACATTTCGTTACGTTCCGAGAGACTAAATGCTCGTCAGCTTTATTGTGATTTATAGTTTTGTACGCATCTCCCTAATTTGTTAGTCTTGTTTCAGTATTCGTACTTTTCAAAGCTCCAAGATAGAATTGTTTAAGGAAAAGAGTATTAAATTATGGAAGAGTAGGTACTGTATGCGTGAATGTTTATGGAACCTCCAGGTTTCAATTTACAAGGACAGAAAATTTTACCAACATGTTCATAACTTGCAGTAACATTGTTGATAGCAATATCAGTAATATTGTTGATAATATTGTTATCAATAATGTTAATAACATTTTAAGTAGCGACATCTTGCAATCGCTTTTTGACCTAACATTGTTACACATCCTTAAAATTCATTACAGCTTTTTGTTAGCAACAATGTTAGTAACAATGTTAACAGCAATACTAATATCAAATTGTCATCTCTACGTTTCTAGTGCCAATAAAATGAAGGTTATTAACACGTTTTTGTTATTGTTTCGGTGTATAGGAACCTTAACACTTTTTATAGGGTAGTGACGAAAACAGCTAGCAGCGTTTTAGATTCATTGCCCTAGAGGACTCTCACAGTATTCTCACATTGTTCTAACCCCCTGTAATAATAGGAGATGGTAATACTCTGGGCGTGCTCTAGAACAGTGTATCGAAAACGCTGTAAGTTTGTTTTATAAAAAGCATAGCTTCTTGCAGTTGGTTTACCCAAACTTTTGGAGGAACAAATATTATTTAATAGCTTTGCCAAAAGCTTTTGGATTACAGGAAAACTGTACTTGCACTCATAGAACTTCTTTTTTGATTTCTGGAAGAAGAATACTTGGATGAAGCGGCTTCCAATTTCCACCGAGAAATTAGAAAACTTAAAAGAATTCTTCTTCCTCTTATTTTTCACCAAGAGTAACAATATTTTCTTTTTGCAGATTCATTTGAATTAACACATTTTCTTTTGAAGTTCTGAAAAAATCTTTGCTTTCTACAAGTAGGTAGTTGTTTAGAGTACTTCGAACTCTTCTTAAGAGTTAAGTAAAGAGAGGGGAAGAACAATCTTGGCGACTCTTAAGAAAAAGTGGAAGATGTTGCGACTTTTTTTTACACTTCCTTACATCTAAAAACATAGATATTCAATCATTGCGAAAGAAAAACATTACCCAACAGACTTTAATTGATATTTACGTCATTAAAATTTATGCAATACATGAAAATTAATAAAATAAACTCTAAAGGAACTTTGATAACAGGCAATTGTTTTTAGCCTTTGATAGAAACTCATTTGCACATGAGATTATAACCGACAGGTAAACAGATCGCGTTACTTTAATTCCAGGAAGTCTATTTTAGCCTTCATTAAGCATTTGACCAAAGCGACCTTCAGATCTCCATTTAACACCATCTCATCTGTTACGATTGGTTGATAATTTAATAACGAATGCAGTATTAAATAAAACGCTGATGAGAAGGCACTGAGTGGAGGACTAACTGAAACAACTGTGCAAACAGACGTTGCCACTTTCCAACACCCAACTTGTTCACGTCAAGCATTGGCCATCAAAGAATCCATCTGGTCACCCTAATATTTACAAGATTTGCTTTGCACTTTATACGTTTAATTGGCCTACGAAATTAGCGTGCAAGAAGTTGGGGCTTCCATTTCTTGTAACACAATTATTTTTAATTTAAGAGCAACTTTCTTTTTGCGAATTTATAAATTTAGGGTTTAGGGTTTTTCTCCACCGCCTTCTATCTTTAGCCTTTTCTCTCGGTCAACCACGTTTTTCTTTTCCATATTCTTCTTGGTCGTCCTTTCTTTCTGGCATCTTATGAACTAATAATTTGAGTGTCTTTTCTTTTTCCAATCACTACAGTTGTCGAGCTTTCTTTATCTTATTTATTGGTGGTCCTTCTTTCCTAGCCTGACTTTCTTTGTCTTGATATATAACTTTACGAATCGTATTAAACCTTGAACTATGAAGACGTAACACCCTATATTAATAAACAGTTTTATATGGTTGTAGTAGTTTTTATTTAATCAGGTCTTCTTCCCCCACGTTCTCCTCTGTTAAGTGATTTAAAAAGTGTTGAAGATAACTAAATTTTTCTTTGTTGTCGTCTACAGAATTACCTTTTTTCCTATGACTATTGACAGCTGTAAATAAAAAGTAAACCATACATCTAGTTTCCTTTGATTGGACTCCTTTTCCCTATTACTAAAGAACCTCAACATGTCAAAAACAATTCTGCATTAAGACATTAATTGTACTCAATACGGCACGGCGCTCTCTGACCCTGATATGAAATAAGTGTTGAAAAATGTTAGATAATTCAATTTTTTTCACCCAAAGTTTACTTAACGCGTCTAAAAATAATTCACTTATCATAAAACTCGACATTCCTTTGACTGATTGATCACTAAATGGGACACTTCCAGTTAATCTAGATGTGTGTTATTGCAAACACTTGAGTGGATTTCCGTTCGTGACAATATCATCTGTGAAATATACGAATCGATTTAGAAAGGGATTTCCGCGGGTCGCAGGATATGATGTCACGTGCGTCTATTACAAATTCGATTTTTTCCGAGATATATTCGTTTTTTTTATCGCGTTGGAGACGCCATAAATTTTTATTGCGCGGTGTTGAAACATGTGTCGAAAAGGAGTAGGTACACATAATCCGTTTTTATGAGTAAACTCGATGTTGACACTGGAAGTTCCATAAATTACCGCCTGCTTATGTTATGTATCTTTGTACAACATACAAAGCTCATTGAACCATAATTTTGTTTTGCGAATTTCACGATCGTTCTGCCTACTCAAATAAAGAAGAAAAAGACTCACTACAAATAACGGAAAAAAAAAGTGTTAATGAAGATCTAAAGTGTGTCTACATCGATTTTTCAAATTTGCTTTCCGTTTCGTGGAACAATTACTTTAGGCGTATAAATACGTATTTAAAGCTGGAATTTCCTAAGATAAGATTTTCACGTCTGAAATAACTTGGGTTAATTTTTGTGTGAGTTGCTTCTGTGAAATAGATTATTCGTTATTTATGATACAAGTTATAATTTACGATGAGTCGCAACTCGCAAAATGTGCGTGCGTCGCGTCGGTGATATCTCATGAATTACAAATTACTAAAATTACTTGCTTTCCTTTTTTCACAATGTTTAGGTATACGTAAGTACATAATATTGAAATCTTTAAATACGGAAGAAGTTCAAAGAGCACTGTGTGTGGCTTGTCCGTTTTGTAAAAGCTTTATTGATAAAAATGGCTTTAAACACGCAAGGTAAATACTAAAGGCAAAAGTGTAAAAGTGTAGAAATAAACGGCCAGCAGCATCTAAACCCACATCAGGCCGAACAAGTGAACAAGGTCCTGAAAACATTCATTAGTACAAGAACTGTCACCTGATAAAGGAGCAACCGTGTCGGCAAAGAGGCCCCACTAAATCTTGGCGAGTTTGTAGTGTTTGGACTGAAGCCGCCTGTCTAAAAGCCCGTCGAAGTCAAGCGAGACTCTCTCCAAGGTGGACCTCTCAGTGAAGATGACCGCCGCACCGGAGATGACCCACCTTTGCCGACGTCTTGGATGTTAAACTGACCAGGCGGTCGCCTTGTTTTGATTAGAATCTGTAAACATGGCCCTCGGTTCTTCCAGTTTAAATTACCTGCTGTATTTTCGGCTGATTGATAGCCTTCTTGTCATTGCTCCGAAAGCATCCGCCTGACGATACTCTTACTTTGGTCGTCATGCGGAATTTTATACTCCAAGCCAATTCTGCATAACATAATCTCTTAATAAGTCTTGATTAACCTCTCACTGATTAATTGATTTATCACAGACGCTACATCAAATATTTGCTGTGAGATTAACGTAAATTTGCAAAGGCAATTTTGTTTTGAATTCAAATTAATATTTCGCAGATAATTTAGGTCCACTTGTATATTAGAAACATAAATATTGCCAACTTCCATTTCATAATAGTCAAATAATTAGTTAGCTCATCGTCAAACTAGTAACATTTTTTAGGTAATTTGTACTTATGAAAACTTCCTGGGTCTCCTTTATTCCGAAACTCTTTTTCATATAAAGATCCCTTGGAGTTACCTTTCTCAAATAAATGCTTAAAGTTCTGCTTCAGTGCTTCACTCTTGAAGACGTCAAAAACTATGTATGTTATTGGCAACAATAAAAGTTAAAAAATTTTGTAAGTGGGGTAAAGTATTTTTGCTTCAACGTGATTGATCATGGCGGTAAGTAAAAGCAGATAATTGGGAATCGGTTCGAAGAAAAGGTGATTTTATATCGTGGGGGAAGTTTTGGACATTAGGAGGGTTTAGGCAGAATAATTAGGATTTTTCCTAGAGGAGGATTATTAAGGGATAAGACCCGGAGCTGTGTAATAAATGTAAGGAGTGGAAGTTTAAAAGAATGAGGAATGAGTAAACAGTTTGCGATGAATGAAATGAAAATAACTAAAGGTGTATAACCTTTAATACCATGGCCTTCTGAAGTTGATTTGAAATTGGTACATAAACTGGTTAGACTTTAAAGGCAACACATTACTTTTAGGAACAAATGTTAACGTCGTTTTGGAATTCGTTATTAAAACGATGGACAGGGAAGAATGAACTTCGTCAGGAATAAAAAAGGATGGAAGTTGTTCGAATCAAAATCAGGACATTATTGATTCTTTGGCTATATGATTTTGTTCTATGTTCTATATTCCTTTCGTTTCCACACTTAGGTCCAGTTTTACAGTCATGGATAAGGACGGAATAACTGTTCGCCGAATATCCTTTAATGTTCCTCCATATCTACGTCACACCTACGTCACGTTATTCTAAGAATAATGCTATCTCACGATTGTAAAATCGCACCTTAGACGGAAATAATTTAATCCTTCTTTATACCCATCATTTAAAACTCGACGATTTCCACCTCTACTTACACCTGATGCCATTACTTTTGCAACTCTATTTGCTGATGAGCTGAATGAATTTGAAAATGAGGTTAAATGTCACAGCTCTTATTATTTTCATTTAAATACTCATTAACTTGACTTGTTTTTCCAATACTTAATCATGGTAGGCCTCTATTTAATCCTTTTAGAAGTAGTATGCTTCACAAATCTTTTGTGAAAAAACATGGTTGCACCATTCACGTTTACTTAAAGATGGTAATTTTTGTCTTCATTAATAATCAATGAATCACCAGAGTAAATAATATTCATAAAGCTGGTGTACTTGGCCAATACACCAATATTTAGCAAGTGTGCCAACTGATTAAGGCCATTGTTAAGCATACGACGTGTACATTTTTCTTATACATTGTTGGCGAGATGGATAGAAGAGTGTTGACCATCATGGATAGCGGTCATCCTGTGAAAATATCGTCGCTTATGGAGCTTTTCTGGTAGTAATGAGGTAGATACGAGGCAGAGTCAAATGAAAACCTTAAAAACGTTGCTAAACAAAATGTATTAAAGCAAGTATGTCATTTTTTGGCGTAGCCCCCATTACGTTCTATGCACCTCCTCAACCAAGTGCTTGAATACCTGAAGAAAGAAGTTCCACTTCATCACTACTCTGAAATTTCTTCCCACCTAATGGGTGGTATGATTAAAAAGAGTATTTGCTTTTACTTCAAGTAGGAGTCTTTACTTCAAAGTATTTTGTGGAGTATAATCTTTTACATGAAATAAATCCTTCGACGGGAAGTTTTTACTTAGGTTAGAAGTATAAACTACAGTAAATGCTAAGACGTGTTTAACCTCAATCGGTTCAATTGTTGTTCTATTATTTTTTCGTGATGAAAGTGTAATAATTATTAATACAATGAGTGAGAGTGATGATAGCGTTGAAGCAAGTGCTAAGGATGTCGAAAATGTGGAAGATATAGACCTTCAAATGGTATTTGTTCTTTGTTCGCTTGAAGTTAAGAGAACAGTGCCTTAGTAAAACGTTATATAAATAATTGACTTACCGAAATATTTTTCTATACAGTACTTCCCCATACGTTCTACGTTTACATATTTCCCTCTTTTCCTACCATAATTCACAAAAGCAGCCATTTTTCACACTTTTTCAATCGAAGTAACATTTGTGAAGTTGCTCCATAGAGCTACCCATAGGTAGCTTCTTAAAAACTACACCAAACACCCCAGTTGGAGGAAATACTAGACAGCATTAGTAATTGCTCTAGCATTGACTTCTACATATCGAAGTAAATAAAGCAAAGTATGAAGTAATTGCTCCTAGTACTTACTTTAGTCTTACTTCAAGAATAATGTGGAGTAAAAGCTATAATTTTTAGTATTTACTTGAAGTACAAGCTACACAATGGAGCATTTACTTGAAGTAAAAGCAAATACTCCTTTTAATCGTACCACCCCAATGCCTCTTTAGTGGTCCAAAGACACAATAATCGCTTGGGGCGAAGTCAGAGGAATAAGGAGGATGTGAAACTTGAAATCTTGGATGATCGCTGCCGTTGCACGTGCAGTTATGTGGCCGCGCGTTGTCATGTTGCAAAAGAATACCGTTACTCAAAGATCCTCGCCTTTTGGGTCTTCAGGAGTTCGAGTATGTGGCACTAGTAACAGTAACCCCATTAGGCATGTGGTCCTCCAAAATTACCCCTTTTGCATCCCAAGAAAGGGTCAGCATAACTTTTCCTCTTTCCTGCCGAGAGCAGTGTGCGAAATTTCTTGGGTTTTGGCGAAGATGTGTGACGCCATTCTTTGCTTGCTCTCTTGGTTTCGGATTGATGATCCAGGACTCATCCCCAGTCACAACCCTTGTCGGAAAGGCATCTCATTCTACTTCGCACCGACGCGTCAACACGTTGTTGTTTCAATTCTGGAGTCAATTGCTTTGGCACACACCTTGTGACACTTTATAGAACTGAAGGATGTCGTACATAATGTTGTAACATTTCAGCGATTTCATCAAGGATAATCCGACGATTTTTTTTCTCTAAGGCTTCAACTGTCGAAATCGACTCAGGCGTCACAACACGATTTGCTTGACCAGGTCGGTGAGAATCAGCTACGGAAATCATCCCGTTTTTCAATATGTTGCTCCGAAAAATATTTTTAAAACATGTAACTTCTCCTATTCGCTTATCAATATAGAATGAATAGTAGCAGCAAAGCAATGTACAATTATATATACAGGGAAATCACAAATGCCGTATATGCCGCCGTATAGGCAACACATTGTACTCTGTTGGTAACAATGCAGTGCTGTTTGTTAAATCGTTCGAAAATGTAATGCTTGCGATTTGCGAAGGCATCGTAATTTACATTAGCTTCTGGGAATGCTTCGTTAAAGTGGTTAAACACAACAGAACACCTACAGTCACGAAAGTCAATGACAAATCCACGCTAATTTGAAATAGTAACCTCACTTTTTTCAGTGTTGCCACTTCTAGAAAATAAAACCTAATTCAACTTGGTCACGTGGGTTGAAGTAATTTATGATTTCCCTGTACAACTCGTGTGAGCGTAACCACAAGTATGGACTTGTCAAATGGATCAATAATTGTGATCTCTTTGACTTGTGCCATTTTTACCGATTTTACTCAACAGTCGTTACAGACCGGGTTAACGATTTCAGAATCAAACTTTTTCAAATCTTTGGGCAACACTTGGAGCAAATACACATTGAGTAGAAAAATAAACCAGTTTTTTTTTAAGTATTAGCTTATTGTGATAAAAATATGCATTTATTTTTATAAAATAAAATTGCATAACAATTGTCTTCCAAAGAAATACATACAAAGAAACATATTTGAAAATTAAGTGTTTAAATTTATGACACAGTGGGACGGACATTGGAAGTTATAAAAGTGGATTAAAGTAAGACAAAGTTAATCCTCATATGTATTCTTTTCTAAATATCACGTACATCAAGAATTTACCAGCGTACGTCATATTCTTTTCTGAAAATTGGGAATTAAGTAATCCCAGACAGGATTTTTTTTAATACCCGATTTTCGGAATTTAATCAAAAGGCAGTGGTGCAACAGGTGATTTTCTGATAATGAGAGAACCCCTATTATCTGCTTTTTACACAGGATTTAAACGTCTCCGTCGCATTAAATCCTGTATAGATATAATAAATTAGGCCATAAATAAAGCCAATTTTTTATAAATTAAAAAATTTAATATCAAATAAACTCGGCTGATACGAAATGTAGCTAGCATCTTGAGTATTGCCAATAGGTATATTATGCATTCATTTATTCATTCTATGTGTGCACCTATGTGACGGACTCAACTATTGTTAGTTGTTATTTTGCTTAATTTTATCTTTTCTGGTCCATCACAGTAACTTGCTTCTTTGCTTGCTGCTTAGAATCTACGATTCAAATATTTGAGTTGGTTTAGTTATTTCTTCGAAACAAATAATTGCAAAAAGATGGATTGGCAAGAGGAGAGCATTTCAGAAGCAAGATTTGCAAAAAATATGGCAAATTAAGGTAAAGAAAAAGGAAACGGAATGAGTAAATGGTAAACTCATTGATGGACGTTAAGATGACCAAGATAGAAATAATTTATTTTTATTTTTCATACACTCTGTCCCTATTAATGAAAGCACGAAGTACATTAGTTCGGCTTACTTATTGTTAGTAATTAAAGGTATGCCCTAATTTTCGATAACAGGTGTTTCATGTACTTATCTACCTAAACCGATCATTGTTTCATTCAAGTCGTGAACAAGTTGTCTTACAAGTCATTCAGGTATATTTTTATTCTTTTGCTATACTTAAAAAACTAACTCTTTTTTCACCATTGACACTTTTGGGTGGTAAAGTTTGCTGCGTATTAAAGGACGTCCATCAATGATCGGAGAGCTTCATTCTAGAACGTTTACAGAATTTCTATGCTGGATTTGCTGATAACAGATTTTGTATTGCAGCCCAACTATTTTCTATTGCTAGATCATTTTCCACGTGTATCAGTTTCGGACATTAAGTAATATTGTAGGACAATTGTATTTTCTGGTTGTGAATGCAATGTAAGGAAGAAGTGGAACTATATATTTTCAGACTCAACCCAAAAGTTCAACGTGAAAGGTCGAAGAAAAATTGGACGAGGAGGTGAGTAAAACAATGTCGTCACTTTTTAAATGAAAAACATATAAAAGAAATAAATTTTTAATTTGCTTGTACACTTGTCTTGTATATTGTCCTCACTCCTTTCCGATTCAACTATCACTACTTTAAGTTTTTCAATACAAATTAATTACTTCATTTTGCTAGTAGGACTCATCTTCTAATCCTTTTTTTTTTAATATATTTTCTCTTCCGGGCTATTACTCCTACAAGCTTTTGGGAACTTCCTTTCCGTTTTAGTTTCATTTAAAAGTAAATTTGCAAGTGTTTATTTAATGTTTTGAACTGAGCCTGCTTTATAAGATAAAATGACATAATAATTTGTTATCACAATTATTTTCAGACCTTATAGTTTTAAAATTGCAAGTGGGGTCAAGTTGGAAACAGTGAATCAGTGCAGGTAAATCGAAAGAGGGTAGAGTTGCAATGTTATCCTTTACACAGAATACAGTAAATGTCATTTACTATTTCCAACTTGATCCTACATCTATAGTTAGAAAGTAATTTAAGTTCACGATATTTTAAGCTTAAATTTTCAAAGTAAATGTTACTTTCCGTTTATAAACACCCTGTATATCAATAGTGCGTACGTGACGACCGCAGTTTTTTCTGAAAATTGAGAATTACCTGATCCAATCGAGATTTCTTTAATTCCTGATTTCCGGGATTTGGTTTAAAACCGCGTTATGCACGAGCGGATCTAGTGATAACGGGCCGGGCCCCTTTTATCTGTGTCTCTAAATGTCTTTAAATGCATTAAATGCATAAATTAAGTCAAAGTTAATGCAAGATTATAAACGTACGAAAATAAATTCAGATCTAATTTTGGAAACGTACGATTCATAATTAGGGGTGGGGCAGTGTATCGATATATCGATGGGCATCGATGCGCTTTTAGAACATATCGAATACTATCGAAATGTCGGATACCGATACATATCGAAATATTCGACAGGAAGTTCACGTGAAAACTGTAAATAGAAACACTTTTGCACTTTTTAAATATGTATAAGGGGGTCATTCTAATCGAAGTTGCAAGTTATGAATTATGTATGATCCTACTTCCGAGCATTTCGATAGATTTCGATATTCGATATAAAAATCGTATTTAAATTTGATACACAATTTCCCATATCACCCAGCCCTATATATAATTATCAGAGAGCGGCCAGTTTTAGGTTTTTGATTTCAGAAGTAGACAGTAATCAAATAATTTTGATTCAACGGGCATGGTTCGGATTGACCTTGGTAAAACCTATGGTCATCCGCTCTCTGCTATTTATATTGACGTGGTCAAGGATATGCAGGGTATAACATTTAATGCAAATTCTGATTTGAATTTTGCGTTATAAGAGCGTAAATATTTTTTTGTATTGGAGTTGATACAATCACATCTTGATCTTGCTCTAAATTTGCTTACGCTTTGACATTGAATGACATGCTCTCGTTGGTTTCCAGAGATAATACCGAAAATGATGCAATAAATTCGAGGCAAAGCCCGAACTGAATGTCGAAATCACCTTTTGCAATCAGCAATTTTCAAAATCAACATTTTTCTAGATGTTGCACTCAAGTTATCATTAGGTCTGTTCGACAGCTCTGCACTTTTTACACTTTTAACACCTTTACTCTATTTTTCTCACTCCTACTTATGTTATATTATATACATCGCACTCTCTCAGGAGCGGTTGGTGTTAAAAGTGTAGAAAAGTGCAGAGCTATCGAACAGACCTATTATCAATCAGCACATGAATCGTCTGTAACAATTACATCACTGCGTTTGCTCATTAGTTACTAAGAAGGCTGTGCTTACTAATAAGTTTGGTTTTGCCTGATTACACGAACAACCATATTCAAATAAGTAAACCTATGACGTCAAGTTCACCGCAAAACTTAAAAAAAAGGAACATTATTTAGAAAAAAAAATTGAACTGATTCTATATGTTTGTTATGTGCTTTGGAGTTATTGTCAATTAAGTTATTATGTAAATTTTCAATGCTTTTGCTAGCGGTTTTACAATTGAATCTCTGTATAGGGTGTTACATAACGTAACCTAGGATTGGATCACAGGGTATACCGGCCATTTCAGAAACTCATCCCTGTCCTGTTTCTCGAAAATAATTGAAAGTTGCGAAAAAAACAGGTCACACTATACATATGTCTGGTGTGTGGTACTTTTTAAGACATTTTTTTTTAGAAATCACTTAAACAATCCAGTGGTCCTGTTTTATGTTAAAAGCTGTGGTTATTGAAACAGTTTTTTTGCTTCTACGTTCAAATCTATTAGGAGGTAAATGCATCAACGAACCCGTTCGCATACGAGCGAACTTAAATTTTCGCTAATGAGGTGACAAGCTGAGCGAAATTTATGCATGCATGCATAGGTTTGTGGCCCAGACGCGTGATAGATGGGCCGAATATTTTACACCTGAGAAACGTGGACGGGTGCATAATAAACGCGGCAGATCCATTCCGTAAATTTGACGTAAGGCGCAACATCGATCAGAAGCAAGAAGGTTTTAATTATGAGAATTTTTATGGTGAATTTACCATTAGAGTGAAAAATGGGAAAGGTCCTTTTTCGTAATCGATTTATCTAAATATGTCTTAAATATGGCGAGCTACCTGCCGTGCTCCGGGGGCGCCAAAATTCCCACGGTGCGCTATCCGACACCCAGGTGACATCACCACCCTCCCATTAAAATAACGCCAAGGATACCGACGGTTCATCGATACCGGAGATAGATAGATCGGGGGTTCTTCTATGAATGGTCTTTGTTTTATGGTTATGGTACTGCGTTTAGTGAGACCCAGCAGTGCGCCACCAAATGACCCTTTAAAGATGAGACTTGGAATGTTACGACTGCGCTATTGTTTGCTGGTGTTAAAGCGTAATTATTATGGTAATTTTACGAGCGCGCCGTTTCCTTTCGTGAGTGAAAAAATCGCCGACATGAATTTCACCTCGTGGTTTACGGCGCTCATCGGCTACCTTTAAGGAGTATTTCTCTTTATTCCGTAATGATTTTATGGACTTCTTACGGTGAAGTCAGGTTCATACCGCAATTTGCGCTTTTGTGCGCGACGAGTCACACCGTAAGAAAGGAACTTTACAATCGACTACCTAAACATTGTTTTCGTATTTCATTCAAAACACCTACATACTTCAACACTTTAGTAGTATTTTTTAACTAGGTACAATTTAGGTACATGAAAGTACTAAATTAATTTTAAATTAAATCTACAATAATGGTATTGAAGAGTGGTGATGATAATGATAAGTCAATAAACGTGCGTCATGTGATGACTTTCCCTCATACAATACATCATAGAGCGGAGGCCTCCTCTGCCTTTGACGCACGTAAGCCGAAAGAATGTTTAGTGAATGAAAGGCATCGGCAAAGTGCTTCTATTATGACTTATTTGCGCTTACTTATCGAAATTCCATTTATATGAAAAAGACAAACGTAAATGATTATAACTAAAACAGGTGTTAATTAAGCGCCGGTGCCGGGAGGACCGCGCTCGCCGGCATTTGTGGAACCGCATGGGCGCGCTAAACGAATCGCCGGAGATCAAAAGAATTTCGAAACGAGCCCAAAAAGAAAAAGCGGCCCGGTTCGTTCGCGATAAGATTATTTCTTTATGCAAAAGAAGCGCGCTCCTTTATGCGCAAGACAAGACAAGGTCGTTCCGCCGCCGCCGCCCATTGGCTACAGATTACGAGGTCATGTGAACGCAGGGTAATTTTCTTTTGGCCTCAAAGAATTCTGCAGCAAATTAAAAACTACGAGTCTTAAAATAACCCTTACATTTAAAAAATAATTTACACCTCAGGGTTAGTATTAAAAACTTTTATAATTAAATCAGTTCATTCAAATGGACTTCTTCAAGACTACTTCAATTCTTCTGATCATTTCATAAGTAATAAAATATTTGTTAACACAACTTAACTCAGAGTAGAGCTCCGAAAATGGAAAAAGAAACTATTTTGTTTCGAAAAATTTACCATACCCTCTCATATGATATATCTTATTCGAAGGGGGGTTACATGATAATAAATAAATAAAGAGTCCTTGAAAGGATAACTTCTTCAGGACGACTTCAATTCTTCTGATCATTCATAAGTAATGAAATATTTGTAAACACAACTTAACTCAGAGTAGAGCTCCGAAAAAGGAAAAGGAAACGATTCTATTTCGAAAAGTTTACCATACCCTCTCATATCAAATAGCTTATTCGAAGGGGGGTTACATAATAATAAATAAATGAAGAGTCCTAGAAAGGATCTTTAAAGAATGTAATGATGAATCACTACATACTGTTTTTTAACGTCGGCAAATTAGCAACACTATTTTCAAGATATTTCTAAATTCTGTCGCATCTTTCTATTTTAATTCAACCTTGGTTGAAGTTTGATGTGTTTCTCCATTAATCGTATGTATACTTGGAATCTTTAAATTTGCAAAAGAAGTATTATAAAAAAAATTGCATTATACTTTTCCTTCTGTCTTTCCCTTTACGCCATTTAGTCCGGATTGTGAGTAATAAAAAAATGTGTTTGCTCTTAACCTCTTTATTGCACGGATAGTGAATATTTATCCGGTGATTGTAAACGTTCGACTTTGTTTATCTAGAATTCATTTTATTCGACCTTAAACGGCGTTTACAGATTATTGGCTCAGGTAGAACTCAAAGACTTCAGTTTTAAGAAACTAAGGGTACGTTTATGAATCACTAGCCTAGTAAGTAGTAAATAGAGGTTGTTTGTGCTTCTACTTTAACTTTACTTGGTAATACACAGGAAACTGAACTTTCTTTAAATACAAAGGTCTTATGAAAGTACATAATAGGGTCCATACACGGGCGCAAACTTCTGTTGTACAACACTATGTTGTGCATTTAACTGTTACACAACAACTCAAACGCGAACATACACCATCAAAATGTTTGCATAACGCCCTTTGTTGCGCAAATTGTTTGATCGTGCATGGGACCTATAAGAAGAACGAAAAAAAAAACTGAATTGGATTAAAACGCATCATAAAATAATTGCAGATGATAGAGCATAGTAAAGGATTACCAGTATTTTACTTTAAAAAAAAACGAGGAGTAACCGTATTGTAGGCAGGTTGAATTGTAAAAGTCGTCAATCCTAGAATATCAAGCAAGCTGTAATTAAGGAGAACTCTAAAAGAGAGGGTGATCAAAGGAACTAGTTAATTGTACTGAGGATTGATCTACAGGGGCAAAAATGGAACATTGGAAAAGTGAGGCAGGCTAACTTGCAGTATTTGAAGAATGATTTAAAGCAGGGACGGGCACGAGCTCGCCGAAAGCTCGACCCCCACCCCCAATTATTTGCGACGATCTCGATGCTTCAGACAAACAAGCGCCGGCACATAACTGACTCAGTCGTATCAACGAAATCAAAAACATAGAGCGCCGAGCGAGTTAGTTCATGTTGGTTTATTAGCGTTTAACAGTGTCGTACAAGTTCGAGACCATTTTAAATTGAAAAACAAACCTTTTTTAAACAATATTTATAATAATTTTCGGTTTGATTCAATATGAACAGCATCAAAACGAATACACCGCGCCGCCGCCGTCTACAATTTTATATTTCGTGGGACCAAGCTAGCTGCAATCGACACTCGTTTGACCTATTGCTTAGCGTAGTGGGAGATACTTCCCCTTACCATGCCCATGCCTGATTTAAAGAAAGAATGAGCTGAAAATTGGGGAGGAAAGTTTTTTGAAAAGTAAATTAGAAAATTAAAACTAACGATAAAAATTGCAGAATGTAAAGAAGGTATAACAAGCCAAGCATGCGGACTATTAGAGCTCACTGTCCCAGGATAATCATTATTCACAAAAGGAGGAAAAAGAAAGATATGAAGACAAAAAGAAACTTGGATGTAGTGAAGGTCAACATAGAAAAGGAAAGTTGGAAAAGCGATGCAATTGGTCACGTGAATTATGACAAACGTAAATGTTAAAATGCAAATTGAAGGGATGTGTGAAGTTGGTTGTCAATAACTCTGGGGGTTTTGAAGGCAATTTTTAAATTACTCCGCTTGTGGTTGTTCAGTTTTCGAAAAGCACTGGGCATAAACGTGGAAAAGGAATACCAGGAGTAGAAACCGAAGAAGTTCTCTTAGGTTTCCCACTGTTGCCTTCATCAGTCTAAAGTGGTTGCAAAAAATACATTGTTTGGTCGATTAATAAAATAACTTTCGAAGATTACAATATTTAGGCCCTAGATTCTTCTATAATTTTCGTTAATGCGTTAAAATAGAAACCTAATTATAGTGTAGAGATTTAGAAAGATATGTCAAAAGTATTTTAATTAATTTTTCACTAAATCCTATGATCACTATAAGACCTAACGGATACGAAAACATTAAATAACAACAAACATTATAATTACATTTCATCGCTTGCCCCTATTATTTATATGAGTCGTAGCCCTCACAGCCCAATTGAAACAAACACTGTAAGGTAACGTACTGGGTCCTCTACTATTTCTAGTGTATATTTTAAGAGAGACAATTCGCTAATAATATAACTTTTTTCCCTTAAAACCAAAAGTTTCAGCTTAACTGAAAATTAAGTCATTATACTACTTCAGGCTATTTTACAGTAAAGCTAAGACATTTCCTTCAAATTTTATAGCAAGATTTGATAAAAAAATCGATAGTAAAAAAAAGTCTAGTATCATCAGTGTCATTCTTTGACAGAGTGACAGGTCTTTTGTAAAATGATCGCTTGTGATTGTACGGCAACATGTGTCATGTATGTTCTATTCTACAGAGCATACAATAAGTAAATATTTTAATCTGCGATGATTCCGTCAAATTTTTGATGACATTGACGACCGATTTTCTTTTTTTGCTCGAGACTGCATAATGAAAATAGTGTGTACGCAGTTATAATTAATTAAAGGATCACTTTATACGTGTTATTTGTATACTATACCATGAGAGGTAAAGGAATGGATAAAATTTGAAAAAACTGCACAGTATGAGGTCTAAAAAAATCTTCAAAACCTAAAATATCGAAGTTACAAGTGGTCCTTTTTTGATTGCCTCTAAGAACGTTTCGACACAAGACACAAACAGAACATTGTGTATTTTATCGTCCTATTTTTGAGTTTCAATAGGTCAGTTAAAACCTCCACGTTCCTTTCGATCAGTGTCACAAGAACAATTGGCCTCATCGACAGCACTCCCAGGGTTGCCAGATTTTCTTAGGCAATGTCGCCAACTTGCTTAGAACATCTTGCCAAAAGACGCCAATTTTTTCCAATGAAAAAGAAGTTACGAGGCGATTTAGGTTAACAGTCAAACTGCACAAAATCGTCAAGTCAAAGGTTAGACTAAACTAGCTGACCAAACAGCGATTGGGAAAATGAACACGTGGTTTATTCTGACCAGTTTTGAAGATATTCCAGATTTTTTTTAGGCAATGCCAACTTGTTTATAAAATGTCGCCAAAAACACCAATTTTTTTCGTATCTTCATATCTTTCATATCTAGACATATCATTCTTGAAAGAGTACATTAAAACAATTTGAATTCAATTTCTTCACGTAACCTAAATTCAAATCATCACAACACTGTGTACAGTTCAATCTACGATACGTACACTGCAGACCAAAAGTATAAGACCGAAATGGTCGTCCTTTGTATTCCATATTTTGAACTGTCGAAGTAATGAGGCTGCTATCAGAGACAACCTAAAAATATCGAAATTATTTTGATGGCAAGTATGAAGCAGAGCGTTGCTGATTAACCCAAATAATCCCAATTAAATCTAGTCTAGAGCTTTTTGGCATTCGTCAGCGCCTGACGACCATCAGAATTTTTGGTGGGTAGTATACTTTTGTTTTCATTGATGAGTGATGACTAGATGAGTAGATTTAATTGAACGCTTATTAGGTGAAAGCAACAACAAAAGTAGCCCAGCCCAAATTAGGCGCCAACCGCCAAATAAGATTTTTAGGCGCCAATACAATCAAATGACGATATTTCGCCCAATTTTCTAACCCTGAGTCCTACCACCATCCAACCACCAAAATAAATAAATTTAGAATTAAAATGGTTACATAATTATTATGATAATATAAACTTATCTCGTGACATACATACCGTCGGGTTACTGCCATTTTTGGAACTTTTAAGAAGTCGTCCTTTGACGGTTGTTTTGGGTTTATATGGTTTTAAAAATTTTGTAAGTACATTTATTGAGCATTTTTTAATCTAATTGAACACCTAACTCCGAATTGACAGCAAGTGGAGTGGAGTTTGCAGTAACTCGACGATACAAAGGTTAGCATTCTTGCAGTATACTCTGGGTAGCACTCGAACTATCTGTATGAAGATTTGGTCTCCATACAAAAATGCTGTTGGATATACTGCAACTAAAAGATTGCCTCAGGCGTAGATTAACATATTTATTATTAACAATTCCGAGTTTTAAAGGGATGCTTTTTTAGATGTAGGTTTACTTGAATCGTTAATGAAAAAAAGTGTTCGTATCGTGATAGGAGAATGACCTAAAGAAGCACTCAAGCCTAATATAAATTAATCATAACAGAATTCCCAGTTCAAATCTGGTGATTCAAAGTACGCTTTGTTTCCCTCTCTCTCTCTCTTTCATCACCGATTATATTCCGTAGCGGAATCTGATGATTAGTTTGGATGCGAGAAACTCATTGGTTTAGCTAGAGTTGATTAAGATTAGGAGTTGCCCCAGGCGAAATTCGCTTCTATACGAATGAATCATTGATGGATTGTAATAGTTGGATGTTTCGATGATGATTGAAATTTGGTGCTGCTCAAAACCATGGCCTATTTCTTGATGATTAAAAGAGAAAGCGATCATGTTTTGAGTGTCGTGATAAAATGCGTGTGATGATAACCGATGGTGTCATAGCGCCGAATTTATCGAACAGTCTCTCAAGATCGCCGTTGCGAGCTGGAGGGAAGATAGTGATCGGCCGCTAAAGTTGTGATCCTAGTTATTTGAGTGTAATTAAGCCCGGCTGGTGACCTGGCCGCTTGTCGTGACGTCAAAGCATTCAATGATTTGCGAGCTGCAGGTACATCTGCCTTCACCTGTCTGGGCTCCGCCCTCTGGCCAATGGGCGAACGGACCACGGCGGAAGATGGCCAGGTCCGCAGAGTGGGGCCATCAGTTAGTGTGTTACCTATGACAAGTGCAAGTACTTACCTGCATCGAGTGCGGAAGATCCGAGTGCATGTGTGTGACACGGGATGAGTGCGAAGAGGAGATGAGGTGGTGCGCCGCTGGAGCCCTGTTCCTAGCCCTCGTGCTGGGCATCGAGGGCTGCGGTCCGGGTCGAGGTGCAGGTCGTACAAGAGTCCCGCGAAAGCTCACGGCGCTCGTCTTCAAGCAGCACGTGCCAAACGAATCCGAAAATAATCTCTCGGCCAGTGGCCAAACGGAAGGCCGAATTGGTAGAAACGATTCGCGATTTCGGGACCTGGTGCCCATTTATAACCGGGACATCATCTTCAAAGATGAAGAAGGAACCGGCGCCGATAGACTTATGACACAGGTATGATTGATCTTACCTCCAAAAAAAAAAAACTTTTACTACGACTACTACTACTACTACGAAGAGTCCATTGACATAATCTGTAAATAATGATAAATTTATGCGAGACCATAAATTTAATTGCAAAACTTTTATTTTTAGAAGCCATAGATCTAAAAATAGAACCGCGAAAATCACGGTCGTGGGAATCGAACTCAACAACAGCAGATAGAATTGTTTATATTAAAACTCTGTAAACCTGTCCGTGGCTCCAGACGAGCGATAGGTATAATATTTTATGTTTACATATCGATTATTCTTTTATGAATCATATTTCACTGTCGAGTTCATTTTATGCCCCGTGCATTTTTTCCCGATTCCGGGCCTCGTAAATTAATCGCCAGTTTATTATTTTCCTATCATCAATTGTTCGCACAGTTATTCGGTCGTAAAAATAGCTCGCATTTTTTCTTTCTATTGTTCCACTCGGTGCCGATAGGAAATTTTTATTAAACACACAAATTCCAACGTTATCCTCGATTTAGGAAAACTACGTGCGTTGTTGACCTAGAACGTCACTATTAATTACCGTCAAAAAATTGAAACACACTCTTATCTTGTTTGGAAATGTGTCAATTTGTTTAGCAAAACAAAAAGCGCGCTATCTGCTCTAAGTGTTGTTACACTTCCATCAAACAACTCTAATCTTAGGCTCAAGAATTAATAAACGTTCAATTTAGATTAATAAATAAACACTGGCGTAACGAGATCAAGGCTGGACGTTTCCAACAATTCCAGTCTATTTCCGTTTCGTATAGTTGCAAATATTTTAGAGTTTCATGTTTTTCAGCCAACGATTTTTTAATTAGCTCTCGTAATGACTACGAAATGACGGAGCGGTTTTGTCAAAAAGACCCAAAACAAATCAAAAAAATTCAAGGTTCTTTTGATTTTTTTTATTTAATCATAAGCCAGACGGTTAATTACCACATTGGCGATTATGTTATGCTTTATTCAATAGCATTAAGCCAGATTAAATTAGATTAGGCCGTTACTTTGCAAAACCATGGAGTGGCATCCACTTTTGAATTGACGTTGAATGGAAAAATGAGCTGATCTAAATTATATAATAGATACAAGATTATTTAATTAATTATAAACATGCACAAAGCCAGACGGTTAATTACCGCATTCCCGATAATACGCATTAATGCTCAACCAGATACGCTCTTTTTCAATCAATATTAAGCCAGATTAAATCACGTTAGACCTTTATTCCTCGAAACTATTATTGTCTAGGTAAGAAGAAGAAAAAAAAAACCTTGAGATGTCGATGTTTCTATTTCATTTCAAAAATTTCGATCTTGCACTACGCCAAACGTAATTTATGTGTGTGCTTTGCAAATTATAATACTTAAGACTTGGCTTTGTTTATCCATTACTTATGTTGTATAGTTTTCCTGGCGGCGATACTCTAGTAAAATCGCCGTTCTACTTAGGAATTAATTACTTTCCATTAAACGGTGTTGTTATCTTATCGTAAACAAACTTTAAAAAATCCGTATGTCGTAAATCACACGCACCGATAAAGAATTGTTTTAGAATTCTAGCCTAGTTTCAGGAATATTAAGAAGTGGTGTGTACTCATGTCTTCTCTAACTTAATATAAATTTGAGAATTTTCATTGAAGGTCAAGGCTAAGGTAATTTCAATAACCCAATGCATAGTATTTTGCAATAGACTGTTATTTAACAAATTCACGATAAACATTCCGAGTAGAATGAATCAATCACTTCGCCGGTGTTAATTGGCTTTTATGGCCACTCACCTCCTCCTCCTCCTCCTCTTCTTGCTCTTAAAACTGTTTTCGGCGACTTATTTGCGCCTTATTACACCGGAGTGTTGTCTTATTATTTATAATCGTGTATGTAACAGGATGCTAATGAGGTAAATATTTGCCCGGCGTTATTTTTTTTTCCACCTTACGAAAACGACCTCCGCAGTTTCGTTGTTGGTCTTGAAAGTTCGTGGGCGCATCGCAGGACATCATAATACGATCCAACAGGGAAAGAAACCTTAAAAAACCTGGAACAAGACGCAACGACACTCGTGGGAACTCCTCGGCGGATGACTTCAGATCAAAGACCGGTTGGAGTTGTCGTAGGGGGTTACTGTGTAAGAAAAATTTTTAAAAGCATCACCACATGTTTTAGTTTCTTTTTTTTCCAATCCTCAATTTTGAAGTTACGTCTGTGAAATAATTTCGTAGTGAGAAAGTTGAAATCAAAGAAAGTGAAAGGGATGCAACATTTTGAGGAGCGACTGTTATAATTATTTAGTTTGTTGCCTCTTCAATCAGAACCAAATTTGAAAAAATCATCAACAATTAATTAAAATCTTATGTACTAAATAAAATTGACTCAAAAAACGATCGACTTAACAAACTGCAAACTGGAAAGGAGGAAACGAAAAATAAAAATGTTTGGACATTCTGAAACTTTTTGGTCCAAAAATTCAAGGAAAACTGAATGCTGGATTTAAAAATACAGAAGAGTGAATACATTTAAAGAGAAGGAAGAAAATTATAAAACCTAAAAGGAATGAATGTAGATGAAAGTTACAAATACAGTTGCTTAAAATATTAATACCGTAGCTTCCGTAGTAAATCATAAATAAGAAATTTAAGGATCATGTTAGAACTATGTATCGACACAAATCAACAGGTAACAATTTTAAAAACACGCGTAGAACATAACAAAGCTTTCTTTTTTTGAACCTGGCCTTGAGAGAACCCCCTCTTCCAATTCTACTGCGATTCACCTCTGGGAGCTTTTTCAAGGTTACAATCTTTTATAACGAATTTTGATTTTACTTTTAACGACAATGCAATTCTTAAAACCAAAACTGCATACCCATTCGTGCTTTACATAATATTGAGCAACAAATGAATCTTGTGCATACAGACCTAAAGTTAGTTTGCTTTGATATAAACTTTATATTGTTGTTTTAGTTTCATAAATCTTATTTAATTCACCATATTCAATGAAAGTGAAAAGTAATTATTTTGCGTTACATAAGTGACTCTTTGAACGCGAAAAGTCAAGTCTTGAACGACGGCTCCGTTACGCAATGACCCGCGCTCAATAAATAACAACGCTGATGAGTTGATAAATGATGCCAGAAGAAATTTTTGCGGGCGTCCAACGTTAATTACGAATTTCTAACTCGTTGATCTTTCGATGTGGTAAATGCACGATGAGGTTTAATGACTGGGTCAGGAGTACACTTATCGCATCTTAGGCTAATTGCAGACACGTACGCATGCTCGTGATGATGCTTGAAATACCATAAAACTCATCTGTCTATACATTTTTTCAAACTCTAAAGCGAAACGTCAGATCCGATGTAGATGACACCTGATCAAAATTTCAGTGTGCCTTCGAGCTTAACCACGAACGTGTCTGTAGGTGTGGGGCTAGCCTCAGCGCTTTAGCCTAATCCTAATCAATCAACGCGCAGATAAAGTCGAATGCAAATAAATAAATACCGGGGAGTTTGAGCTAAGGCCAAAACAAATAATTACAGCATCGTTAATATAATTGGTAACGCGCTACGGCTTTGTTGATTACGAGAGATAACTTAATCGGTGTGTACAATTGATTACTTTATTTTTTATTTAAATGTTTTGTTGTGCAGGAAAATGTGCCAAAAAAGAAACGCTTTCAATATTAAAAGAAAATCATTCTGTTGAGGAGGGAGAGGAAGTAAGAAGTAAATGATGAAATGATGAGATGTAGAAAACTAGAAGTAAAGCAAATGGAAGCAAGAAAACTAGAAGTAAAACAATACTTAATTCAAGTCCCAAAAACTCTTGAAGTAAAATCAAATGAGGAAATTTTCTTTATGATTTTTCACCAACATTACACTTGGTATTGCTAATGGAATTATTAATAATTAATAAACTAAATTAAATACATAAATGAATTGTTTTTTTAAGTGTAATTGCTACTCGTAAAATGATATTAAAGTACCAAACGAAAAAAACTGTATTATCCATTATTTGTAGATTGAAGATAGATAAGAATCTTGAGAAATTTAACAATGTGCTGGAATTCAAATGCTAAAGTCAAGAATACCGACGAAACAAGGACACACCAAGACCTTTCCTTTCAGTAGGAGAACAAAAGATCTACTTAAACTGAGTGGAGTGGAATTAGGGGATTTTACGTAGCTGCTTACCACATTCCTAACAAAGTCTCAAAATCTCAATTTTGCATCTGACTCCATGAGTCGACGCTGCGACAAAAGGAAGAGCAAAGTCTCTTACATCTGAGACAACCACTTACACTTACCAAAGTGCAATATTTTTCATTAGGAAAAATCTGGAGACACAAAAAATACTAGGGTCCTTACTCCGAAGTTAGGTGCTGGATAATTTCAAAATAATAAAATCGTCTCGGCAGTTAAAGAAAGCTTGGGAGTACAATACCCCAAAAATCGATATAAAAGCCATTTCTCCGAGGATCGATTCATTTATAATAATTAAGCAATCAGAATGGAGTGGAACAGAAAGTTTAAGCTCGTCCATCCTGAATATTCAGGCCAGATCCAGTTAAACAAGAAGTCAAAAACGATACAGAGAAATAAAGAAATAAAGGATATTGAAGGGAAGAAGTAGGTATATTTTACGATGTTATACAAGGACATGACAAAATTAACATTTATCCAAGCTACTCAAGTGCAGAAGCAAGATAGAATGAAGATATTAACGCAATTGGTAGAACAGATTCGCAAAAAAAGAGAAGAGGCTATGCAAGAAAAAAATATCGAATAGATATGCCTAAATCGATTTGGTAGGACAACAAAGTAAAGAATAGGTTATTCGTGAAAGAGGTAATAAAAGAAGAAGACAAAAAACAAAAACAATTAGAAAGAAATAGATTTAAATCGATTTGATATGAAGAAATGACGTGACAAAGTAAAGTATGTATAAGTATTAAGTGATCCATAAGTATTAAGTCATCCTCAGAAGACCACAGAATTAAAAATCATGTCTTAGCTGGAATCTGTCAAAATATTGGAATTCCAAATTTTCTGGCGTGATTTTTAATTCCATAGTCATTTGATGATGACTTTAAATTCAATCACTAAGCAATTGCTCTCAAGAGATTAACAATGGTTAATTAACAGTATCTCTTGGTTACAAACATCTAATTTTAGAAAACATGCTCCAATAATAATCTGGAACGTAAACCTGTAAGGGACGGTAATGGCGAGTTCTACATATCCTCATCCCATAGTCTAATGTGACCTAGAGGAAAGTCTGTAGGGTTAAGGAAGATTACGATGCCACTTTATGAAAGTAAAGGGAAATCTTTTGAATCGACAGGTGCAACTCGTCGAAGCACTGCAGTTGCGTATTGTACCGTTTCCAGATTATTTGTAGCGGAAGAGAAAGAGGAAGTTAAAACTAATCTGAAAAAGAAACGTGCAAGAAAAGGTATATGGAATCACCATAAGCCAGAAGAGTTGAAAATCACGCAGCCCCGAAATTCTAAAATCAAGTCCGACCACAAGTAGCGATCGATCTGGTTAAAAAATTGAAAAATCTGAAGAAGCGGCTTCGAGGAGCTGAAATCCTGGAGGAAAAGGCGAAGAACAGAAAGATCGCAAAGCCGGATCTTGATTAGCTTAAGAAGGTCGATGGTAAGCCAGATTTGATGCAGACTGATATAGATATGTGAACTGGAAAAGAAACTATAATTCTTTAAAGCTGTTGTAAAATTGATTATGTTTATGAAATAACTTTTACACTGTCCTCAAAACTATTGTGTTTTTAAAGAAAATCAAGCACTTAATGATGACTGAGAATGTCATAGTGCTTTGTTTTTGGTAAAACGTCACATACTGATACCAAATTAAAAAAGTGTAGTTACACAGATAAAAATCTGGAGTTCCCTCGCGTCTGGTGTTCCTCGCGTCCATCCGTTTTTGGTGTTAAAATAAACGGAGTTAGGACGTTTAACTTTAGAAAGTGTTAACGTGGTCTACAAAAGTAGCATTTTAATCCTTGCGGTAGTTATTTCTATATATGTATTATACAGGGTGTCTTACAAAAAACGCCCCAAGCCATAACTCCTTTATTTATGGACTAATTTTAAAAAACAAAGAGGCAAATGAAATGAGACTAAAAACTCTATAAAGTGTGGTTAGTAAAACTTTTTTTAAAAATTACCTTCATGGTCAAACGACTGTCAACTATTATTTTTTAAATGGCTCTGTATATTTTTTATTATTGCATCTCGTAGAGCTACTTTTTCTAAATTCAAGTGTGCAACACTTTTGAGTTTTGACCAGCAAATATTGCAGAAAACATTAATGAAAGAATTGAGTGTGCAAATGTAAATTGGCTGTGTGAAAAAAATTCACGTCATTTCTTTCTAAACCATTTACTTTCTGAGGAATGTAGGGATGAAGTTTGTGCTTTTTCAAAACACTCTGCACAGTAACTTTTGATATTCCAGTCAAACTACCAATTTCGATTATTAAAAACACCATAGTGTGTGTTTAGTTTCATTGTTTTTTAATTATCTTCATAGTCAAACGACTGTCAACTTTATTTTTTAACACTAGCAATTAACTAACACTAACAATTTGCAAATACTTGCGCATGCAAAGAACAAAAAATTTCTTTTTCAAAAAATTGGGTCCTCTTGTATTTTGTTTAGAAAAACCTGTCTTCGCTCAGGATCATTTCTTTCTAAACCATATACTTTCTATAGAGTCGCACTTTCTTGACTGCTGTTCTTATTGCATTCAAAATAAACTTGCTATAAGTCAATCAACCGATTATTATCCATTGTAACCAACAATTTTGTACAACTTTTAAACTCTAATAAACCAAACTTCCCGATAAATCTGTTTTTTTTTTAAGGAAACAATAAAAGCCCGTTTACAATGACTTAACGTAACAAAATTAAATTAAGGAAATTAGAGTGTTAATTTATGTGTTCACAATGAAGGAATTTTTTGTTCTTTGCATGCGCAAGTATTTGCAAATTGTTAGTGGTTGTCTAAGTTAATAAAGGATAAAATTATTTTGCTCAACTCGAGGACTCAAAGACTACACTCACTATCCTGTTTTAGAACGCTGTTGATTGAATATACTTAACAGAGTTAACCTTAAAATGAAAGTTGTCAACTTAAGAAAAGTAAATTAGTAGAATTAGCCAATTAGTACGCTTACATTTCTAACAATGGTTCTAACTTTTGTTAAGTGATTAATTTTGTTACGTTAAGTCATTGTGAACGGGCTTTTAGTCATAAAGCAAGAAGAACTTGACAGTTTTAAACAATAACTGCAATAAACAATAACGCTCAATGATATTGTTTACACGGCACACTTGTATATTTTTATAAAAAACTCGTTTTGCGTAATAAGCTATTTTCTTTTACAAACGCCATTAAAAATTGAATTTTTAACTATGGCATACTTCAATTAACGCTAGTGTTAAAAAATAAAGTTGACAGTCGTTTGACTATGAAGATAATTAAAAAACAATGAAACTAAACACACACTATGGTGTTTTTAATAATCGAAATTGGTAGTTTGACTGGAATATCAAAAGTTACTGTGCAGAATGTTTTGAAAAAGCACAAACTTCATCCCTACATTCCTCAGAAAGTACATGGTTTAGAAAAAGAAATGACGTGAATTTTTTTCACGCGCCAACTTACAATTGCACACACTCAATTCTTTCACTAATGTTTTCTGCAATATTTGTTGGTCAAAACTTAAAAGTGTTGCACACTATCGAATTTAGAAAAAGTAGCTCTACGAGATGCAATAATAAAAAATATACAGAGCCATTTAAAAAATAAAAGTTGACAGTCGTTTGACCATGAAGGTAATTTTAAAAAAAAGTTTTACTAACCACACTTTATAGAGTTTTTAGTCTCATTTCATTTGCCTCTTTGCTTTTTAAAATTAGTCCATAAATAAAGGAGTTATGGCTTGGGGCGTTTTTTGTAAGACACCCTGTATATATATATAATTTTTTAACACCTATTTCTAGACGCATTTTAATCAGGAAAAGATTTTAATATCACTAAATGAGATGAGCTTTACAACTTTTCAAGTAAAACTCTATCCGTATTTTTTAACACCGATTAGGAGGAGAACATTTTATCCCAAAAATTTTTATGTGTGTACTTCCTTTTGCTTTTACGAATGCAAATCAACGTAGGTAATGTAAGGCGACTTTTTTTGCAGATGTTGACCACAAAGCTACATAATCCTGCAGAGTGTTACAAATTTACTTGCAATTGCACCAAAACTCATGCCTGAATGCGCCATGCAGACTTTAACAGACTTTATTGCATCTTCCTTGAAAAAACATTAATCAGGTGATGTTTCTTCTTCAAGTCGTTTCAATTTAATCCAGAATCTACTCAGGAGATGCTCTGCCCAAAGCTGAAGGAATTGGTCTTCAACGAATTCATCGGTGGTCCCATAAGTTAATTCAAAGAAAAACGTCCCTCTGCAATCCTCAAATAAATCAATCCTCGAGCTACTGCGTTCCCTATTGCGTCAGCTTTGGCTTTAACTCTGACCCCCCTGGGACAAGTTTGGACTTACTTCGCTTTTTGCTTCTGTCTTCGTCGTTGTAACTTGGCGATATCAATTGTATCATTGTTCCATATAAGATAAAAATAAAATGAAGGGCCCATCACTAAAATACTGAAACTCCTTTTTGTAAAGCTCTTGATACTGTAGGTGTAGGTACTTTGAAGGTTGATCGTAATGTAAATGGAGGGAAGAATTTCAAAAAGCTTCAAGAAACTTTCAATTTTTTTAATGAGCGATATCTGATTTACCATTACCAGTCACAAAGCAATTGATATGTATACATGTAAAATCGGGACATGTGACAGGTCTTTTTGTAATAATGACGTTTTCACCTGTGTAACGCAGCGTAAGTTTTTTTCTTTGTAATGGTTTATGATTATATTCAGCGAAGAAAATATTTAGCATAAAACCGACATTAAACATGTGCGTTCGGTGTAAAACGAGATGCGGAATTGATTACGTCGCCGTTTCAAAACGTCGCTCGATCAAAAACGCGTTTAAATTAAGCTGTTCACTGTCAAGAGATTGATGTGCTGGCTAGAACTAATAATAAACAAATAGCCACTCAGACGGATTGGCATTGACGTTTATTGGACGAGTGTTTAATAAACTTCTGTCCTGATAAGGACGAATTGCGGAGGTCGTAGAAGTCTGAGCGAGCTCGAGCTGAATTAATTATGTTAATCTGTTTCTCGTTGATTAAGCGAAATTCATTCATCTTCGCGGTGTTTCGTCAGTTAGTTCCGCGATTTCTCAACTTTTCTGCCAATGAACTTGCTCGTTGATTTGATGACACTCATATCTCATATGTTTTACAGTTCCCTCGTCTAATGCATAAATTATTTGTTCTTCTATCAAGGCCATACAGTATTAGGTAACAAATTTAAAGATTTTGCATTGTTTCTTTGTTTTTTTTGAAAACATTTGTGTCCAACAAAGGCTACCAAAACACATTATCGAAGGCTATTATAACTTCATGAAAGCGTAAGTGGATGCAAAGTAAACATTTTCAAGAGACGACGAGAGAAAGAAAATATTCACTATCTAAATCGAAAACCGGATTCAGCATCTACTCGAAATCCATTCGTCGGCATACGCATAAACAGAAGCAATAAAAGAGGTGTCTGGACGACAGGGCCGAGGTGGAAGCGTAATAAAACGATCTGTAGATGTGTCGAAGCGCAAATACGCTCCTAAAGCGGTGATAAGATAGCGTCTGCCCACCTAAAATCTTCGAGTGTATTCAGCCGTGCCTAATTTAGGGCGCATAATTTAAGATAACGGTCACAGAAATTGTAGAATATATTTTAAACAAATCCAATCGTATGTAGATTCGGAAAAATCCTTTCGCAAATCCAAAACCCAAATCTTTTTTCGTTTCCAAATTTCCTTAACAACCATTCGTGATTATATCATAGAAGATATCCCAAATCATTTATCGATTCTACAAATGATGAGTAATTTTGAAAAATCGTAATAAAGTCACATTGCTTAACTATTTGGAAGTTGGTAATAATCAACAGGAGAACGATGAAAGGCATTCAAGTCTTTAATCGGACCGCTAAATACAATGCCAGTTGAGAAAGAAAAATGATACCACACAAAAACATAGATTAAGGAATTGAAAACTCTGAGAACAGTTTTATTATTATGGGATTAACCCTGAAAGACTAATCAAATGAGAAATCAGTGTAAAATTTAAGAAGGATAATATGGACCCAGAAAAGAAAAACGAAAGACTGTAAATCGTATGAACACAAACACAATGCAGATGGTACAAAATATACGGGCAAAAAAACAACTCGTCAGATTATGCTTGGCCCGCCACAAAGCTCTGAATTTGTTCATACAAAATTAATAGTCAGTAAAATTAAGTTACGATTTTTATTAACAAACTGTAAAGTAAGACCACGTCTTACTAGCTTAATAAAGGACAAAGTCGTTTATCCGGCAGGTCACGTTCTTAGTGTAGGGCCATTCTTCTGTATCAAAGAGGGAGTCACACTAGAGTGACCTGTTAGTACAGCTTGTCTTCAGAGTGGTGATTGCTACAAACTGGGGCAGTATTTTGAAGTGACAAAAATCCAATATACGAGGGTAGTCCCAGAAGTACCCGACCTAACAAAGAAAACACAAGCATTTTGGAAAAAACCACACCGTTCTTATAACCATGCTCAATAGCTTCCATACCGTTCTTATAATGAGAAACGTCAAGCTCTTCAAAATAGCCATCAACCGCACTCTTCATTGTTGGCAAATCTTTTACCACTGAGCCATTTTTTCAAATTTGGAAAGTGAAAATAATCTGACGGAGCTAAATCTGGCGAGTAAGGTGCGTGAGGAAGCAATTGGAACTTTAATTCATTGATTTTGGCCATGGTGATGACGGACGTGTGGACTGGAACATTTTCGTGATGAAACAACACTTTCTGTTTCGCCAAATGCGGTCGTTTTCTCTTGATTTCATCATTCAAATGCACCAACAAGTTCGCATGGTACTCGCTGTTGATTGTTTCTCCTTTTTAAGATAATCAATGAAAATGATACCATGCGCATCCCAAAATACTGACGCCATGACCTTTCCAGCGGATAAAACTAACTTCGCCTTCTTTGGAGCCGATTCTCCATTGTTTCGACTGTTCTTTCGTCTTGTCTCTGTCTAGGACTGAGCCCATCATGCAGCTGACCAAGGCCATCTACGACAAGAAGAGACAAGTAAGAAGATAAGTGAATCAAGAGAAGATATCCAAACCAGGAAGACTAACCAGGACGTGTGTATAAGAAAAGGAAGGAGCTGCAAGACAGAACTAAAGCCAGGAAGAAGAAGACCTGAGGAAATAGAGAAGAAGGTTCAAGCCAGGACGATTAACCGAGAAGGCGGACAGGGGAAAGGAAGAAGCTGGAAGACAGATTAAAGCTTGCAAGAAGAAGAATAAGATAATAGAGACCTGAGATGAAAGAGGTAGGGAGGGAGAGGAGGGGACTAGAACATCGAGGCTGTGTAAATAAGAACAGGTCTCACGAATAGATAGGAACACAGCGGGTTATGGGCTAACGCCCGGGTACCCAGATATATACGTCGAGTATATAACGAAACGGTTGTTCTTTCGTGTCAGGTGTGAAATGATGGACCCATGTTTCATCCATGGTGACGAATCAACGCAAAAGCTCGGCTTTATTGCTCTTAAACATCTCCAAACACTCGATTGAAACATCTTCACGACGCAGTTTTTTTTTCCACTATGAACAAACGCGGCACCCATCTTGCACACGGCTTTCTCATGCCCAAATTTTCGGTCAGTATGCGATGTACAGCACTTTTTGAAATACCTATCATCTCTGCTACTTCGCGCACTTTCAATCGACGCGACGGTCATCCATTACAATTTTTTGGATTTTTTGGCAATTTCTGGCGTGGTTACCTCATTTGGCCGACCACTGCGATGTTGGTCTTGACAACTCGTGCGGCCTCGTTTAAACTGCGCTATCCAATGTTTTACTGTTGTAAACGAAGGGGCAGATTCCCCCAGTGCAGAATCTAGCTCGGCTTTGATATTGCTTGGACCGAGACCTTTGAAATGAAAGTATTGTATCACGTAACGATGACCAATTTTTTCCATATTTATAAATTCACTGAGAGCATTCACTGTTGATGGTTCTTAAACAAATACTAAACAACGCATCCTCTTCAAGCTTGAAACTTAAGCTTTAGAACGTTCGTATTTTCGACCATAATCCTTTTTTCGACTAACAACCGCCATCTATGCATCAGGTCAGGTACTTCTGGGACTACCCTCGTATTTATAAATTAATAACGTGAAAAAAACTCTTGAAGCATCAGCCAGTTTTTTATTTATTTATTTTTTTATTATATAAATTACATTAACGTTTTCAACACAAATTTGTGTCGTCTTCAGATGTGGTAGAAACAGTCAGCGTTCGCCAGTGGCCAAATTAGGCACATATGTATGTTGATTCGGTTTCTACTACATCTGAAGACGGCACAAATTTGTGCTAAAAACGTTTGTGTAATTTATATAATAAAAAAAATAAAATAAAAAAATTGGCTGCTACTTCAAGAGTTTTTTTTCACGTTATTAATTAACACTAGCCAGGAATCTATGAAGTATTAATATATTTATGATTTATTATTCAAATTGTCTAAAAATTTACATTTAATATGGTAACTAAGGCAACGGTGAAAGTTCAATGCAAAATTATACAGAGAGAGCCACGCTAACAACAACTTACTGTCACCGATCAGTTTTTTCAAAACTTTATTAACCTAGGCGGCCATGACCCATATAAAGGAATTTCCAATATCTTACCAGTGTTGCCAACCAGAGGGAATGTTGTCCTTTTTAGGGATTTTTTGATGTCATATGGGAAAAAGGAGGGAATTTGTATTAATTTGAGGGAATTTTTGTGAAAATAGATACGTTAAATTTAATGCTAAATGTACAACCTCAATCAAAAGTAATGAAACGTTCAAAACCGAAACACTGTAGTCAGAGAGAGAAGATACCGAGTGAGATAAAGCCTTATGGCGAACGAATGTTTCCGAAGTCCTTCGGAACCCCACAACACATTGCGCTCTCTCTGACTCGGCACCGTTGCACTCTGACTACAGCGTTTCTGTTTTGAAAGTTTCATTACTTTTGATTGAGGCTGTACATATATTTATTTTTTGGTCACTATTCCCATATTGAAGAAAAATCTATAAATTTAAATCGAATGTGGGTAAAAGGAGAGAAGATTTTTAGCTTTGGGATTGCTCAATCGCAGGTCCCACTTTAAAAAATGATGAAATGAATTATTCTAATTTCATTACGAACCACGACCTACTAGATTTCACGAGATAGTGTGCCTTTATCCAGCCTGCGCGATTTATTAATTGAAGTGTTTCTCCGCTAGCGCCACTTACCAAAAAATTGGAAGCGAATTTGTATATTATATTTGGAAGGTCATTCTCAATTAATGTCAAGTTCGCGTGGTTTTTAGCAAGTACAGTTGTATTTTCTTGCCCAAACATGCCTGAGATATTTTCTTTCGTTATTTATGGAGTTTCTCGCTTGGGAAACCTAGCGCCAAAGCGGGGAAGATGTGCGTTAAATAAAATATTGCCTAGGCCGGTTAAGATCTCTGTCTCGTAAAATCTAGTTGATCGTGGTACTATCATTACGGAATAGGGAATGAGCAATCCTATAGTGTTAAATATCCTTGGGTAAAAAGAGTTTGTAATGATTTTACATTTTATGCCATCCTGTACCCTGTCGAAAATGATTGAAGTATATAGATGAAGTAAAAATATGGCTCTTAACAATTATATACCTACTGCATGACATTAAAAATGCAACAACACACAGTAAACATCAATATTTTGTTAGTAAATTGGGTATATGTAGTGTATTAAACGATGAAAATTTGGAAACGATTAAAAACGAAATCAAATGGCTGTGGTTAATTTCTTCAAAACAACTTAAGCTTTTGTTCCTCCTGTGTTTATGTCAGATTGCTGTGCAAAGTTAGTTTAAGGCCCAGTTTTACAATCGTGGAATAAGAACGGAATAACTGTTCGCCAAATATCCTTTAATGTTCTTCCATATCTACGTCACACCAACGTCACGTTATACCAATAATAATGCTTATCCGACGATTGTAAAACGGGCCTAAGTGTCGTGGTTGCTGTATAAACAGTGTTTTCTGATGCCTCGAGTACGTAGACGCAACAATTTCCGCCAATTAAGTGAATTTGAAAAAGACGAATAATCGGGATGCGTGAAGCAGGAATGAGTCTTAGGGAAATTGCTAATAAGATTGGCAGAAACGCATCTACCGTAATGCGATGTTGGAATACCTGGACAGAAGAGCACAAACATCAACGCCGCAGAGCTGGAGCTGGTCGTAGAACTAATTACCGTGAAGAACGCCGCTTAAGAGCGAATGCTCTTAGGGATCGGTTCAGTACCACCAGGTCCACTGGGAATGAATGGTTGGCTACTATAGGACAACAGCTCTCTATCAGGCTTTTGGTTTACAATCCTATCGACCGCGCCATTGACCCAAAGACACAGGCAGACGAGACTCCAATGGTGTCAAGAACGCATCCAATGGAATCGAATGGAATTGGATTGTGTTCAGTAACGAATCCCGATTTTGTCTCTGGGCCAACGATGGACGTAGAAGAGTCCGTTGAAGACGTGGAGGAAGGCGAGAACTTCAGTACTGCATGGAACGTGAAGTTGCGCTTACCCGAGGGGATATAGTATGGGGTGCCATAGCATATGGAAGCAGGTCTCCTTTAGTCTTCTTGGAGGGCTACATTCAGTGTCTTGGAACCTGTTACATTGCCCTAACTTCGAGAACTAGAAGACCCTGTTTTCCAGCAGGATAATGCTAGGCCTCAAACTGCAATTGTCACTACGAGGTTCCTTCGTGAAACTAATGTCACTATTCTTCCGTGGCCAGCTCGATTCCCTGACCTTTCGCCCATCGAACATGTATGGGATATGGTGGGCAGACGGGTAAGGCTCTACAGCGCATCAGAAATGAAATTCAAATTGCTTGGGACATTATATCGCAGGAACATATCGACTACCCCATTCAAAGTATGCCCCGTAGAGTAGGCGAATGCATAAACTTAAGAGGCGCTACAACTCATTATTGAATTTGAAGGCAAACGACTTCTTCAAACTGCATCAAATTTTAATCATTTAATACTCCATATGTAACCAGTTTTTTAGCAAAAATATATTACAGAACTTTCACGTTTACTAGGTGTTGCATTTTCAATGTCATGCAGTATATGTGAAAAATGACATCACTTAAATGTCCACCACAAGCACGTCTACAAGCTTCCATACGAACATCAAAATTTTCTATGACCCTCTCACATAGTAGCTTTTTTCGCATACATACATAGTAGATTTTTTCTGGCCTGAGCTTGAAAAAATAAACACAGACGTTCTTTATTTTCAACAGGACGGAGTACGAGTCACACAACACGTGAAAACATTGCGCTATTGCGAAACAAGTTTCCAGGTCGATTAATTTCGCGTAATGGTGACATAAACTCTCCACCTAGATCTAGCAAAGTCTATTATGGATAAGCCAACAACAATTGCACAGCTGAAAAACAACATTCGGACCGAAATTAATGCACTCAATGCGAAACTAATGCGCTACAATGTGAGAGGGTCATAGAAAATTTTGATGTTCGTATGGAAGCTTGTAGACGTGCTCGTGCTGGACATTTATTTTTCACATATAATTATTAAGAGTCATATTTTTAATAAAAATAAAGAAACCCGAAAAAGATCTAAGTTTTTACACGTTTTATTTAAAAAAAAACATCTAGGCGCGTCTTTTGAAAGACCCTTTACAAATGAAGAAAAATTTATTTTTTCAATTTCACGACGAAGAAATTATAGTTCGACAAAACATACATAGATGGCGCTGGCGAAACACAATTTCAATTTGAATTTTTGAAAATATTTAATTAAATTGCATGAAAACTACAAAAAATATACAAATATAAGAAATAATTTTTTGAAGACGCAATTTGAAGTTAAGTTTTAAAAATCAACTTCAATAGTTTTCGAAAATTTTTCAGTTTCACTTTTTATTTGCAGTTTCTTTTGTCCTATTGAAATTAAATTCCATTTCGCAAAAGGGCATTTTAGTAAGAAAGCTTGATAAGAAGTTTTCAACAACTCATAGAGAAGTCAGGCACAGAAGGTTGGCAGCACTGTATCTTACCAAAGATGACGCTGAAGCATGGTCTACAGTCTACACAGCTATGTTCGAGTGCAATTTGGGCGTGTATCGCATCTTTCTCACGCACGACTTTTAGCTTATTTTACATCTCGCTCATCTATTTCAAGACCTCTCGTGTTTACTATTACTATTACGATTACCATGACAACGGACACACTTTCCACAACTCGCTTTTAAATAGAGCGTGAAAAGTGTGACCGTTGTCGTGGAAAGAATGTAAACACAAGACATCTTGGAACAGATAAGCGAGATGCAAAATGAGTTGGAAATCATGCGTGAGAAAGATGCGATACACGTCCAACTTACACTCGAGGGTGTAGTTCTCGAGCACAACCCTGCATTCAGTACCTACATAGTTATTATGGTCGCTTCGTTCAGCGAATTTTTGTTGTTTTTAATTTTGTTCTTTTGACACGTTGAGTTTTGATCTTCATTTAGCCACCGTCTATTAATAACTACGGGTTGCGTCAAGATCTCTCATCGATCGAACACACTAGAGAGGGATTTTAGAAATACCCCTTGCTTTGAGGTTACTCTAAGTTAGGGGGTAGAAGATAATGTCGCTGTCCGACAATCGCCCATCTCATTTTACTGTAGTAATGAAGTTCACGGCACATACGGTATAAGATTTTATAAGGTTTGGTAAAATTAGATGCTACAAAAAAAAACAACCGTGAAAAGAATTTAATCATTAATCATCAATCAACAAGCAACGTTCTAATCCAACTGAATTTATTGTATATAGAAATGAACTTTGCTCTGAAAACATCAAGAGTATGATTCAGATATAAGCTATTCGAAACTGGCCTGCATGTAGAAGGATTATAATGCCCGCCAGACTATGTATGTTAAGAATGAGGATACGACTTTAAAATCTCAAGTAGGTGTATCTATATCAACAGGGTGATTTAGAGCAGATGGGAAAAATTGAAATTCTTGACGGCACCATAATTTAAACTCAAAATTCAAACTCACTGTTTTGACTATCAAGCTTCGTTTATTAAGATTTCGAATGACACTCTTTTGGAGTCACTATAAAACAGGATGTCTCATAATATAATATAATATATTTACATTCTGATTAATGATTCTAAAAAACTATAAAAATCAACGTACACATTTTTCTCTGATTTGTACTGTCAATGTCGTGTACTTTTTTCAACAATATTAATTTTATTGTTTTCACAAACCTGATTTATTTGCATCGCTAACATACCTTGTAACCACTTCCGTTTCTCTAATTCGGCAAATATTTCAAATTCTAAAGGCTAATATTTGCATGTGTGTCGACCCGAAAATATTTTGGAAATGAGCAATACGTGTTGATCTTGCAACGTCCAAATTTTGCAACTCCTCCTCTTCTGTTATCTCAGAATAAAAAGCTCGTAAAAGTAGCTTTGGCTTACGCAGAGTGCCGCAACTATAAACAAATCTCGCTGATAAGGAACGGGGCCGACAAAATACAGACACAACAAGGTGTACACGTGAAACAAATAAAATTATATCAGTGTCTTAATGGCAGAAGGTTTTTATTCTTAGATAGGTCAGTGAACGCGCGCTACGCAAAGTGTAACGTATCCCATGGATTTCTTTGTAATTTTATCACGTATATTAACAAAATAAGCGTAATTGAATAATCATAAGTACACTTTGAACGACGTATTATATCGTCAGAGGGTAAATGCCGAGACTTACTATATATGCCGATTAAATAACAAATAAGTTAGTTACAGAGGTGATATTTACATAGTAATCATAACACACAGGATAATATCATGATGACACTTATGAGAAAGTCAATTCTGGCTTACGATGGTCAGTAACACGAATACTTTTCTTTTAAAGTTGAAAATTATGAAACATGCAAAAGTGAATGGAATTAGAAAACGAAACGACTGCTACAAATATGAAAAGGTGTGAAATACACTCGAGCTTATTTATTTATTTATCCACCGGAAAAACAAACATTACAATAAACAGAAGCACGAAGGTCGCACTCTCTGTTAGAAGACGTCTTCTATTTATAGTCAGTCCCGCGATTCGCTTTCGCCAGATTACTTTTGCAAACGTCCTCGTATCTTCGATTTCTTAGCCAAATATTGACCGAGTTACGAGGTGGCTTCGATAAATCGTCATCTCTGAATGCTTCTACGCTCGAAATGTGCCGGGAAAAGGATCGAATTAATTCCGAATTTATCGGAGTTAATTTGTTTAAGGTAATCTAACTGATCGTGTGCCTTTACGGGCACTAACGTGCGTCGGACGGCCGCGTTTGTGACACTGGAACGAGCATCGGAATTTCAGGATTGCCGGCCTGTTTTTATTTTCGGTTTCAAATCGTTCTTCGATAAAATTCAGGCTCGTGACAGGAATTCAAGTTTAGCGGTTCGATGTCGGCGTAACAGCCGCTTGATATTCGATAGGGACCATAAAAGTAATGATTCTTTAAACCCCCTATACGAATTTAAAAAAAAACAGAATTTTAATTTAATATACTGATGGCATACACAAATAATATAAACGAAAAATAAATTTATTATTCTCCAACATATACGTATATTATTTAGTGTTTTGTTTTTTGAAAAATTTCGCCCTGTTTTAAATAATTATTCTTTTATTGATGATGCCACCCGTCTGCGTATGTTTTTTTTTATTAACTTAGTAAAGCGATGATCTATCGAGCATTATTCTTTCATTATATCTCAGCGTTTAGTGTTGATGATAAAATCAAACGTAAAGCCGGGTACTCACTAGGAAAGCCGAAACCGTAACAGTTCCCTGTAACAGGTTCTGATTCATACGCTACGATGTTACATTAAAAATCCCTCAACCCACAGTGTTTACAAGAGCTTCCGACACTAATATCTTTCTTTCTGGTGCAGCTTATTTTAGAATGAACAATGGAAACATATGACGTCGACGAACCTTCTGTAAACCTCCTTTCCGTTCGCCGAAACACCAACAAGTGAGATTTGGGGAATTTTACTATGGAAAGACACATACACGATTGTATCTTTTGCGAATTAAAATTGTTGCAGTGTTTTTAGAAAATAATCACTCAGTAGATTCAACGCAACGAACTTGCAGATGATTTTATACCATTAGCAAAGCACCGATTAAGAATACAATTTTTTTTTTAATCTATAGTGGTTGCCCAACGGGGTCCTAAGTCAAAGACTTGTCAGAACCTCAGGAGCGGGAGTGTATTTGAGTGTGTGTAAAGTGTTCCATGGCTTTGTTACTTCCAACTTCTCGTCGTTTAAGGGGAAGCAGTGTCGAATTTTATCCCCAACACTGAAGGGTGCCTGAAGTCGATACTGACCACCCCCGAGAAAAATCCCGAGTGCGGTTCGAACCGACGATCATGCGATTGCAAGGCCGGTCCTCTAACCACTGGACCGTTCAGGTTAACAGTCAAATTAAAAAAAATTGACACAGACACAGATCAGTCGGGTCAGATAAAAACATTGAACGTTGAACGGCAGAATGTTGAAAATCAACCCTAAATATTGACTACAGGCCAAAATTGAAGATCTCGCAGCGAGCGCATCACAACGATAGGCAACCATACAGATACACATTTGATCCATAATGTTAATTCTCCGTAAGAAAGTGCCTTAGAACCTCCATAGCTATACTACTTACGTTACAATGAATCTTCAATAAAGACTTGCAACTCTTTCCTTATAAAACTCAGCCCTTTACAATAATTGCAGATGTTGGTGTAGTGCCAACCCAAGAAGAATTCACCAGAGATCTTTGTATTCAGCTCAATTAACAGTTTGGTGTGTCATAACGCTTTGGACCTTAGTTCTTCAAGAATGATGATTATGATGTACTCGCACAGTACTCGCGATGTATACAAGATTGGATTTGGAAACAGTATCAGTTACACTATCGGTTACGTTAAAGTGATCGAAAAATGTAAAGGACCTGTGGGCGGAGCTTATCTCTGCGGAATTATCATTATTTGCGGCAGACAGTGGCAGTTACTCAAGTGTAAACACTGAAACACGAAACATCAACAATAAAACACGACCATAATCTATAACACAACACCCCTCCTATTCGCAAAGATTGGTCCGACTCAAATCTGTAGTCTGTGATGGTCACGTGACAGGTCCTTCTCATGTTCCGACTACTTTACATAGGTACAACGATTCGCTAATAAGCTCCCTCTTTAATAGACTCCAGCTTTTATTTTGGCTTTCTCTTCGTTAATTTGAACAAACAGTATTTTAGAAGTAAATGGTAAATAATAGAATCAAAATAAGACATAAAACATCTAAAAAGTTTAGAGTAGAGTACATGAAGGATCCTTTATCGTTAACCCTTTTTAACTGCGCACTGGAAAACGTGATGAGAAAACGAATCTAAATAGAGAGAAATTGATATATTAACACCAGTCCTTTAGTATTACAATCACGAAGCAAAGAGGGGCTGCAGTTGGCCATACTGAGAATAGAAAAGCAGTAAAAAGTTTGGATTGCAAATAAATGAACAAACAACGTCCAGGAAGTTAATCAATTTACATATCTATATATCTAATTTAACTTGATAGCCAACTTACTGGCTTAAAATCACAACCTACTCCGATAACAAATAGATAAGGAATGGATAATACGTAGAAGCAAAATTTTAAAGAAATCCGAATAACAAAAGAAAAATATAGAGAAGGTCCATGCGCTCAAAAATTTTATAAGGTCCCTGAGAGTATTAAGGCCCACCATAACTAATTTCGAAAATAAGCACATAAATTAACGTAACTGTAGAAAAACAACTATATTATAAAGACTACATGTTTCCGGTTACATATTATCAAAGAAACATTTATTAAAATAATTGTTTTTAACGAAAACAAAAGTTTAAACATAAATTTCTCACTGGGCTTAATGGTGGTAAATAATGCTTATAGTTCTAATCACTGCATTCTAGACATTTGACATGCTCCACATCGTCTTCAGTGAGTCCTAAGCAGTTTTCGTGCATCCATAACTGACATCCTTTGCATTGTCTCATGTCTGCAATTCATTCTCCACCACAAATAACGTATAACCAACTTTCGTTATTGGAACTTGTGGATACATTGAAGCTACAACTTGCTTGAAGCTCTAAAATGGCCTTTTGATTAGATTTTGAATTCTTCCCACAAAGTATATGGTGAGCCTCAGTGAGTGAGTTGAGTTTAAACTGAAATAGTTAAACTATAAGATAAGCTGCGTAGAACTAATTGAACTAGAACTTACGTTAATAAAAATTGGCACTCTATCATCTTTTTCGTAAATAGTTCAGTGTGGAAGTTCAAATTTTATAATTTTAACGAGAAAATAACCGCTTACAAACATGTTCATCCTCTACTGAAAACTAAATGGTTACTGCACAGTTTTATCTTCATGGTTGTCAAAGGTAGTTCCGATAACATTATATAAATGGCACAGCAATGAATATTAGGCCTTAAAAATAACAGTAAAATAGGTGGGCCTTATTACCCTCGGGGACCTTATACAACAAGGATGTATCAAGAGGACTTAAAGTACAAATGTATAAAACAGTCCACGCAAGTGAAATTTGTACACTAGAATCAACAGATCAATAGACTGAGAATATGGGACAAGAATCTATCAAATATAACCTGCGAATCAATAAAACTTTCATCAAAATGTGCCACGAACAAAATTACGTATGTCCGAATATGAATTTTGAATGTTGGAACTATACCAAATCTTCAAATGCGTTAAATTCACAAAACATCAATTATTTCACTTTTCTAAAATATATTTCTAACATATACAAAGTGGTCAAGAATAACTGTTTGGGTTGGCAATAGAATTGAGAGCATTTTTTTATTCGATTATTTACAACACTGCAACCGGATATATGTTTTGTTGACATAACATCAACGGCGACAAGATGGTAGGTTATGTGAATAAAAACTGGCGTTTTAATTTGAATTTGAAATGTCAAATGACGCTTGTAATATGACGGCTGTCAGTGTCAAACGGAAGTTACTACAGTTGTATCATTTAAAAATAAAATTCAGCACTGCCAACTCAAACAGTGATTCTTGACCACTTTGTAGAATTTTTTGTGATCAGTGAAAGCCATAACGTTGAAATGTGAGAGAATAATCAAAAACTTAAATCTGACGGAACTGACAAATGTAATTTTGAAATATCACCAATTGTGGTATCTCAGACATGCACGTTATATCTATATTTATTTATTTTATCATGACACCCTTCGATGAAAGTTTTTTTGAATCACGGGAGGAAGAAAACGCAGGCTGAATGGATACACAGAGGTACTAAGAAAGATCTGGAGGTCTTACACCATAACGAACATAGTAGGAGTATTGAAGGGAAACGACTAAGATGGTTGGAACATTTAGCAAGAAAAATTATGAAATGTAAAATGAATACCAAAGAGATTACTGGAAAGTAAAATAGGGAAAAAGAAAAGGCGAAGAACACCAAGGACAAGAGGATGTCACCAAATGTGAGAAAAAAGTGTGGGGAGAAATAAAAAGACAAGGCTTGAGCCTATTAGGCCTACAGGTCTAAGTCATATACACAGGATGTCTCAAAAGTAACGCCCGTGGTTTTGAGGTTTGATGTCAAGGAAAAAGGAAACGAAATTGATTTTATTTATAAGAGTACTACTCCTATCCAATTTTTACAAAGTATATTCAAATACAATCATTTTCACTATGCGACGTGGAAGTATGAACACTGTCTAGCATGTCTTCATCGATTAATTCCACAGCAACATGAGTTGGAGCACTACGTCATCTTCGGCATCCACAGCAAGTTCGCTCGATAAAATCCAAATACATTGCTATTGCAATTAATTTTGTTATACATGAAAATTAATATCGCTTTCCTTTTTCTTAAATAACTCGTTAGCGATGGCACATCGGAACTTTTATCATTGTTTCATTTCGATTCGTTTAGGCTTCGTACATCGAAGACCACAAGCACGGGCGTTACTTTTGAGACACCCTGTACATTAGAAATTATTGTAAAAAAGCGTATTTCTGTATTTTTGAATTGACGGTGGAAAAATTTTGTACTCAGCAAAGATTCAAGTTTGATTAAATCGGTAGGAATTGAATTTCGTTGGTCATTAAACGGGGGGTCTTTGGGGCTTCTATTGCTTTGTCTGGTCCCGGAATTTCAAATTTGGCAAAGTTCAGTTTACTATTTTTGCCACTTCGTAAATTCCATACAAATACTTATGTACCTGATATGCAATTCATGTCGCGTCCTGCAAATTTTTGGAGTTAAGTTACTCCTCGGTAATGGTTTCTTCATCTATAATTGTCTCAAGGATCAATGGATCAATTTTATTACACTGAATAAGAAATTAAATTGACGAGAGCCAAAAACAATCTTGATTATACATCGAAAGCTCAAAGTACTGTGTTAGTTGGTTTGTGTTAAAACGCTGAAATTCAAATTTTCGTTTAAATTGCATGTAATTTGCAAGAGACTTAAATGTTACGTCAGACAAGAAACCTTACTCTAAAAGAATAGAAATATGATTAATTTTTTTTTCTTGTGTAAAAGACACACGTACGGCACATAATTTTTTTTTTATAATTAATGTGATATCATGTGCAATTGAAAGCACAACAAAGAACATTTATTCACCCGTTAACCCACTTTGGTTCGCATACTTCAGTTGCGATTCCGATCCGATTCGATCGTCAGGGAGTTATAAAAGTCGGTTTTTACGGTAAAACGTACCATGAAACCGGCTCGTTTTGAATGCCTTCTGCTAAGCAATGGTCATAATCGCATGTGAGCATTAACGTAGGCCGGTTCTTACGGCGAATTTAAATCAAATTAATTTAGCGTCGCCGCTATTAAGGGCAATTAAAGCTTGGCGATTTTCCTGCGACGCCAAAAAAGTCAATTACTATCGATTAGAATAGTTGGACGTGCCTACCAAATATGCCGCATATAGTCGACGTCGCATTAGGCCTAATTGTATTGGAGAGATCAAAGCTGGCTTCTATATTTGTGCAAATGTGATTCAATGAAACGATAACCTCTTTGGTCATGGAATGCTGGCCTATCTCGAGCACTACGGGCGCGTGCTATTCCCCAGTTATTGTCAAGGTTGACAAAGGAGTGCAAAACACAGAAATGAATGGAATTACTAGAATATGTTCGAAACGATGATCCCAGCAGGTGTCGGTAACATATGAAGCCGCTACTTCAACTCTTTGTGTCCGCGCCGTGTCCGTACATGAAAAAGGAAAAACGGAAAAAACGACCGAACCCGCAGCGAGCTTTTTGTGTTGTGCCCTGGCAGCAGCGTATCATTTTTCAAGTAAGGCCGAAACTAGTTTTGTTTTAATTAATTCGCGTTAAATTGCCTTCGTGTGGATTTTCGTAAGGCGGGCATAAATTTGCCGCGAATCAATTACATAAATCATGATATTCGTTTAATAGAAATTATAGAGGCACGCCTCGAAGCAATTTCCACCGGCCCCGGATTAATCCGATACGTTGAAAATTGAACGCATAAATTCTTGAAGTAATTCAATACGATTTAATTCATGCGCGCCGACGTTATATCTCAATATTCATATGTAAATGGAAACTAAAGAACTCGACTATGACCAGTTGCATTAAACAAGATACTTGTTGTTTCATTTGCAACGAATTTAATGAATCAAACTTACTTACAACAGATGACTCTTATAAGTACCTATCTATCAGTTTAAATGAAATTTTGAATCGACAATATTTATTGAGATTATTAACTACAACAAGGTAGAGTAGGGTGAAGTAACTTTATGATCACATGTCAATTAATAAATAATAGTTGACAGTTAATTTGATAGGCTTGAAAATTTGGCACCCTCTACAACTCAATACGTTGTTGCAGTTATCACTAAAAATACATACGAGTCTGTAGCACATCTTGAATAAAACTTTTCTTAATTATTCTTAATAATAATTTTCAATTTGTTCCAATTGAATTATAAAAATTAAATCTGAGGGGGACATTTTAGACAAAATCCAGTACCTGCAAGTCACAGCAACAATTTTACGATCGTCCTTTTAATACAGTAAATCGCACCTAACAATGGAAAATGATTGATAGAGACAGTTTATGGATATTAATCCGCAAAACGAGTCACTCAATACTGGAACTAATCCCGTTTGGGTTAGTGCAGCATACATTAATCATGGTCTTAAACATGTAAAAAAGGTGACGAAGCATCACCCGAATTACTGTATCCTGTTTTAAATTTACTTGAGCTAATACATACAAATTCCGCAATTTTCCTTGAAATAATTCCGAGAATTTTACTCGTTTTCATTAATTCACGTCGCATAATTTATTTTCTACTCAGTATAAATAAAATTCTGCACAGAATACCGGTTTCTTACAAAACAAGAAAATAATATGTACTAGTCGATTGTACTATGACAAATTAATTAGATTATAAAAAACTCGATTAAGGAACTAGAAGACAAGACAAGAACAAAAGAGAAGACAAGAACAAAAACCAAAAGTGGGTTGATAAGAAAACGAAAGAAGAAACCATGATAATTCGACAAAGAAAGGTCTAAAACAAAGAGCGTGGAAGTACGAAGGATACGATGAACAAAAAAATATAAGTTCGACGTTTCTAGAGCAGAAAAACTAAAGAAAAGCAGAAAATTCAAATAAAAAGCGTCGAAATATGAAGCAAAAATGAACAAAAAACATATGCATGAAACCGGACAAACGCTCAATTACAATAAAATTAAACTTCTTCACCAACAAGATAAAAACTATTTACTAATTTTATTAGAATCTTATGAAATACACAAATTAAAACAAAAAACTAACATCAAATGCTTAAATGACCAAGTTAACCTTAATTATAAACCAATATATGCATACTTAAACACATAACATTATTTTTCAATTATTTTGATATTTTCCAATTTCATGTTTACCTTTTAAGATTTCGCACACTGCCAAATTATTTGACATTTAATTTACATGTCTGCTTCTTATGATTTCAATTTATCTTTTCCAGTGTGCTTTTATCTTATTCATATTATGGTCAAATGATTATAGCAGTAATCGTGAAATAATCCAAAATTTTCAAAATTTAAACCGAAACGTGGCACATTTAAGTATGTTGAATTAAATATAAATTAGTAATTAGTCCCAAATTGCTGAGGGTTTCGTATGAGTAAAACAAGAGTGAATTATAGACACAGAATAAGTACCTATAAATTTGAAATAAAAATTCTTAAATCAAGGTGAAGACAAGTTTGTTAACTAAAATCTAATCTTGTTCTTTTAAAAACATATTTTAACGGTGTCACGTTCAGACTGTGGTGTATTTATATTATAACGGAATACATTAGGATGACATATTCAAATTTCTACATTTTTAATTTTCCTCCGAACCTTATTATTTATTATAATATTGTATCCCGATGCATATCGTAGTAACAATGGCTTGTACTGTATAACAACATGAAAATAATTTTCTCGAATTGCCAATACTGCTTAAATACAATAGGACTTTTGTCATATGTAAATAAGGCTACATGCCATTACACGGCTATAATAATTTGATTACATGTTTACGAGATAAATTTCTAGCGTACTTTATGTGGCCGTGCTGCGGTTCAAGACGGGGCCGATTCTGTGAGCTGCTTTTCATCGCGCGTATTAATTCCTCGGCGCTAGATCTATTTTTGTAATAATAATAGTATTCCTGTGTCAGCGTTTTTGTAATTACAATTTATGGCTCATTGTCCATGCATCTAATAAAAATTCCTTTGTGGTACATATTGTATTTTGATTACCTTTTTGAATTCGAATCTAACTCGAACCGTCGACATTTCGTTTCTTTTTTTAACGAATCCGGACCCGCTTCGGTGCTTCAAATCGTCGGGTTTTTTTTTGCTTTTTTGTGTGGACGCTTTACAACATAGCTTCGTAGTACACAAACCGAATTTTATATACCATTATATTTAAAATTATTTCACCTCATCTACATATTTTACAATTTTTATAATAGAATGCAAGCGATTGATTAAATTCTTATTCATTAAAACAAATACGTAAAAATGAAATCAATCGACGTATGTGTGTATGTAAAAATTAAATGCAGCCTCACTCGCATCCACTCTCATCTATTTGTTCTATTAATGCGTTGAAATTAACGCACTGTAAACATTTGTACAATTAACGGCCGCATAATATTTGAATAAAATATTTACCGGCGCTGAAGTTTATTACTGAAATAAATCTTATTAACGTGAGCTTTCCGATGGAATTCAGGCGCGTGACCTTCGACATGCGCACGGTCAATGCTCTAAGCACCGGACATCGTAAGGATCAAATTCAAATCCGACTTTGGCTCGGACTCAATCTTGAGATTTTTTCCTGCGAGATATTGAAAGCCGCCGATTCTATTATTTACTTACCTTGGGATATGTCAACGTGCAAAGACGTTCGCTGCGAGTTTCTATTAATTACATACGCTAGAAACTTTCACTCAAAGTTGTATAATGAAAGATGAACGTGAAAAATTGACGGTTACATCAGGAGACTACATACAGGGTCGGATTATCTACAATTATTTATTATTTGTCACACTTCATCAAATACTGAAGAGTCTTGATATTAAAATTCTTCTTTGTGGGCCTCACCATGTGTGAGCACATTTCAATTTCTAATTATTGAACACTTTACAAAATCTAATACCAAGAGGAAGATGATGGCAATAGATAAGAAGAATTGGAGAAATGAAGCACAATCAGACTCTCAAGAATCGGACTACCAATAAAAAGGAAGATATCCAAAGAGGAAGAGAGTGAAGTGAAAAATAACATCAAGTTTTAGGCCTGATTTTATCGTCGGATAAGAATTATTCTTAGAATAACGTGACGTAGATTTGGAGGAATATTAAAGGATATTTGGCGAACAGTTATTCCGTCCTTATTCCAGAATTGTAAAACTGGGCCTAAAAGATGTGAATGTAAAGATTTAAAAAACTTTTATTTCGTCTATTTCTGCATACACAAAAAGTTTGTTACCTTACATCCCAAACACTCTGTATAACTTACCGGATGTTATCGCCTTATAAATTGAGGGGCACACAAAACCCAAATCAAGGGAAGTCAAACTGAAGTAATCGAATCTGAACCCAATCTAACACAATCACATTTATCAGCAAGATATTTTTTAGTTACCCAACTGATTATTAATTCCGTAATCAAGGGATTCAATCATGTCGCTTTTAAGGGCCGGTTTCACAAAAGCTGATTAACTTTAACCGATGATTAACTTCCTGGATACCTGTGTTAAAAGCATAGCAACAATTGATTGATTAAACGAAGCTTTATGAAATCGCCCATAAGAACATCATTTAATTGAAACTTCAAAGCACTGACTTTAATTTCGACTCAATGACTCTGGCTTCCATTCAATATTGAAACTTGTTGCTTCCAATTTAACTGAAAATTATCTACAGTAAGCTGAATGATCATCAGCATCTCTTAATGAAAGTGCATTGAATTATTAACAATATTTGCGTACGTGAGTAACATACCTATATCTAAAACAAATATGATTCGAATTATAGTGATTGGTAAAGGCTAACCGTATATTAAAAGTCTTCTCGGTCTACTTATACCCAGTGTAACTCTTCAACTGGACCAGATAAGATTTAAAATAACATCTCTTTTGTTATTAGTTCTTGCTTCAGGAAATTCGACTGAAAGTATTATTTTTTTTGGATATATTATTTCAAATATTATAGTCGCTTCTTGATTTCGGTCGTATAATCCATACTTCGTTTTAAATAACACTAATCGTAAGTCGTTAAAATATTGGTTAACTCTTCTGTCTATATTATTGAAGAGGAGACCCACGAGGAAGATCGCAAGCAGAAAAATGATGGAAATGCAGAAATGAAGACGAAACCATTGGACTGAGGACAATAAAAGATGTAAGCTTTCGAGTACGAGTTAGAAGTGGTACGTTACTACAAACCAAGGACGAAGCCCTTCTGGATAATATCTTTAAAATGAAAATAAATTACGTGATAAGACACAGCAAACCATAAAAGTGCAATGAAACGTAGATACGAGAAAAACAAGACCCACAAGGACTGCATATTTCAAATAAAAAAAAACGAGCGCCAAATCCAGGTCGTAGTCCTTCTGGGTAAGATCTAGAAGACGGAAATAGAGAGAGCATTAATCTAGGCAGAATTGCAAAATAAATCAATAGCAAAAATCGAAAAGCAGACCTTCAGGTTGACTTCCTAAAAGACATTAAAATACCATGAAATCTAGTGAACAGAAGTAATAAGACCTAATTCAAAAAAGAAGAAGATTTTGCTCAATATAATCTCTGTTTATGTTTCTCTTTGCTTTCCTATATTCATATAATGGATTAAATTAATTATTCCCAATCCATACCATGAGCCCTAGGATTTATATTTCTATTGGCAGTTGGTGGATTTATAACTGCCTAATTACTGATAAGACAAAAAATTTAATTTTGCGGAAGTATTCATTAATAAAAGACTTTTTGTGTGAACTTAACATGACTCCGGTCCTGTTTGAAAGCATCTGTGTTTATCGCAGAACTCTCGGTGGTTACTGAAGTCATAAATTGCATTCCGTTCATAACTTCCTCACACATCACACATGTAAATATTAATATGCGCGTGTTTATTGCTACCGAAAGTGCTAACCGTTTGTATAAATACAAATTACGTGGTTTTTATCGGCCGGCTCGTTCCACTCCTGGGCGATCCGAAAACGAGGATAACATTTTAAAAAGTTTCCTTCCCACTAATGTGCGGAGGTCAGAAAGTACATAAGCCGGCTTACGGTAGTCCCATAATGCCGTCTGGAATCCGTGGATTACGGTTTTACATTATTTAGCCACTGCTAAAACGATTGTGGGCAATCAGCCCGATATTGTTGGCTAGATAATGGACGTTTACATGGACGTTCAAATTTATGCCGTTTTTGTACCGGAGGATCTTGGATCTTGATTGTGGGAGATTTACGCGCTGGCTATGCAAATTCGGCACGGGTGTAACGTGAGAAACTCGCCGAGTTGTCATAGGTCGAAAGGTTTCTTGTAAATTAGTTGTTTTGATGAGATTCCGTTTGCGAAAGTGAATCAGAATTGTCCCTCGATTTCAAAGATTCATGGATTTCGTTTCAAGACAAAGAAAAAAATATTTAATCAATAATAAAATATTTAAATAAAATAGAAATACTATGAAATAAAATTCGAAACTGTACTTCCTTTTGTTGAGTAATTTCTTTTTGTCGTCGGGTGATTTTCTTTTAAGTGTTAATGTAGTGTAAAAATAAATTCTCCAACATCTAAAGGAGTAGTGAAAGCAGTGAAGAATATTTATATTAAAGTCTTCATCCTTCGGATTAGTCTTGAAGATTATGAGTGATCCATATTCAAAACCACATCTAACACCTTTGGACAGAAGTTCAAAAATCAAGACGAGAGGTCATTAAATATTGTCCAAAATCAAAATGGAAGATACTGCCAAGCGTTTCTCTGTGTGCAAATATAAGAAACTATTTTTATTCTTAAGAACAGTCGTACTTTTAAGTCAGGACAAACAAGAGTAACCTTGAAGATAATTTCAGATAAAAAAAAAATATTATTTTGTGTATTTAAAATGTATTGATAAAAGTGGACGTCTGAGTTATTAAATCGTGTTTGCTTCAAGGATTTAAATGATCCGGCAGGGCGCTTAGAAGTAGGATTTTTTTAGAGTAATAGTTAAACATGTGCTAGAGATAAAAAGATCAATTCGAGGACACAATAATTACTATAGCTTTCGGCGATAGTTATGATAATGTGAAGTAATCCCTCTCTCGTCTATGTACATACATACAAAAATGCTTATCTGGCAGACAAACAATGACTTCGCACTCACTTAATAGTTCGGTCGATTAAGGCATTAACCAAAAGTAAATCAGTACAAATAAGTGCAGCGATGCATGCGTGAGAAGCGTTGACGTAAGAGTCACTTCTCGTCCGATCAAGGATTAAGTTACCGTGATGCTGATCCTTGATGCGACGGGACTACTCACGCAACCATAAGCTTTCGACTCGAATATTCCTCCGGTTTTCGACGCGCCTCGTACGAATACCTTTCCACGTCCGGTGCGAGGTGATTAAAAGTAAATTAAAAGGTGTGAAGCAGCATATAATAACGTTAAGCTATTTAGTATTCGACTCTGACAAAGCAAGTCTCTTAAAGTCAACAGTTACACAAAGTCGTAAGACAATATTGACAATGTTTTCCATTTACTAAATCAACTACCACAGAAAAGATTACCGGTTATGTTTTTGCTTTTTCAATGGGTTGGCTGTGCTCTTACTCTTAAACTCAACTTACAAGAAAAAAAAAGATGATTTCTCATTTGTACAGTACAGAAGAAATAGTCTAAGTAAATCGAAATTTGAATTAAAATGAGAGTTTGCGGAAACGTTTGTGCAAAACAATATCCAATATATCAATTAAACTGAAAAGTAAAAAAAGTAGCCAAGAATAAAAGAGTAATTCTGACAATAGCTGGGAGAAAGTTAGTAGGTGGTCGGGTTGTGTAACAAAAGTATGATTAATATACGAAGATTAAAGAAAAAAATTCTGCAGGTGATGAAATAACTTTCTACTATACTCGTACTATTATTATTTAATACTACTACTATTTTCATAATATTGTTCTCACGCCAAAATCGTACTCAATTGGTTCTTAAAATTCAGAATTTACTTGTCTTCCGTCGACAAATAAAACCTTCACTGCTTTAGTACTTTTTATAATACAATTTTGTGTCTGCGTGAATCCAAATGATTTTAATGAAATTTTTTATCGATATTTAATTTTTTAAATGACTAAAAAGGTGTGGAGAAATGATAATAAAATATGAATTGAAACGTACCTAAAGTTCAAAGTTTTATGGATAGGTAAACAGCAGTATCAAAAGAAATGTTTTCAGCTGATAATATGAAAAGCAATTGATGCACTGCTAATTTTGGAAAAAGAAGAGAAGAAAGTTTAAGTTTAAAATTAATCACACAAAAGGCAAACAATATTGATTACATCAGTAATAGTGTAAGATGATAAGTTGCAAATCAAATACGTACAAGGACTGCTTAAGACAAAGGACGAAGGTTAAAAGTGTCAGACCTTAGAATTTTTTCCCATTCAAGGTTTACTTACTCATTACCTTTAACTTTCGGTTAATACAAAAACAACGTGTCTATAAAAAAGTGTGAACTGCTAAAAATGATAACGATTTTTACAGACATAAAATACAAGTCAATAAAACAGGACGGTGAAAGTGAAAGAATAATGGAAAAGAATCGCCAAAAGATATCCGAGCATATCGGGAAAGTATTTGAATAGCTACTCATAAGCTCAGTATTTCATTCGGAGTTTAACTTTAAGCTTCATTTTATTTCTATGGAAACAATTGTCTTTATAATTATTACTATGGGAATAAAACGAAGCTTAAAGTTAAATTCCGAATGAAATACTGGGCCATAGTGTCCATAGCTGTGACCGACTTACTAGATGTTCTCGTCTTATAAATTGAGGGGCACAGAAAACCCAAATCAAGGAAAGTCGAACTGAAGTATGTAATCGAATCTGAACATAATCTGAGACAATCACATTTATTAGGAAGATATTTTTAGTTACCCAACTGATTGTCAATTCTATAATCAAGGGATTCAATCAAGTCGATTATTAAGAACATCATTTAAAATTGAAACTTCAAAGCACTGACTTTAGTTTCAAATCAATGACTCTGACTGCCATTCAATATTGAAACTTGTTGCTTTCAATTTAACTGAAAATTATCTAAAATAACCTGAATGGTCATCAGCGCCATTTAATGAGAGTGCATTGCATTATTAAAAATTTTTGCGTACGTGAGTGTGACATACCTTTATCTAAAGCAAAATATGATTCGAATTGTAACGTCTGGCAAAGAGTAACCGTATATTAAAAATTTCCTCGGTCTACTTATACCCAGTATAACCCTTCAATTGGACAGATAAGATTTAAAATAATATCTCTTTTGTTAATAGTTCTTGTTTCGCGAAATTCTACTGAAAATAATACTTTTTTGGAAATATTATTTGATGATTGAAGAAATATTATCGTCGCTTCTTGATTTCGGTCGTATAATGCATACTTCGTTTTAAATAACACCAATTGTAAGTCGTTAAAATATTGGACTATAGTTAAGCATTCAAATTTTCATAAGAAAATCAAAGAGAAACTTTATAAACCAATCTCCACAAACAGGGAAAAAAAGATCAACTTGTACAGTCGCAATCATAATTCATGACTCTTACAAAACATCGTACCCTTTAAAACTATGAACGTCGAATGCATCCAAATCTTATCTATCTACTTAAAATAGAATCCGGAATGTCATAAATAAAATTCCAGTACATAAGTTGCTCCATATTGGTATCAGTAACCAAATAATGTAGGATATGTCAGAGGTTACTAAGAAGAACGGCGTAATGTTCGAAGGGGTTTTATTCAGGCCGGCATGTTTCGATCACATGGGCGAGGCGACATATAATTAAACCATAATTAATGAAAATGTGAATGACGAGTCATTTATACATTTAAACAAAAATTTTTGACTCGTGTAACCCCGTTACATTCACATTTTCATTAATTTATGTTTTAATTAAGTCGCCTCACCCTTTTTGAAGATGATCACCCATGTGATCGAAACATGTCGGCCTGAATAAAAGCCCTTCGAACATTACACCGTTCTTCTTAGTAACCTCTGACATATCCTAAATTATTTATTGTTAATGTCATAAATTATTATTATTAATGTCATAAATTATTATTATTATTATTATTATTTTGAAACAGTAAATTACGGTAAATTGCTTAGGTCACATATTTTATTAAAACGTTAATCAAAACACGGCACAGTATGAAAGACAACATTTTGATTTATATTAACAAAATATATTAATCACAGTTTTCACTGTAAAGAAATATTTACCTTCAAATAAATAATTGACAATAAATCAAAAGAAAGGAGAAAAAAAAAACGTTAATACTTGGATTAAAGGACAATGAATAATTTCATAGAATAATTCAAAGGACCTAATTCATAAAATAATGATATAACTACAGCATCGATAAGGTGATACAAATATATGTAGTATGAAACGTTCCAAATTATTTGAAACTCATAAAATTGATTGTAAAGTTGTGACCCTCATAACACGCCAAGTACTTTGTGAATGTCAAATATTTTGGAATGTTCTATACACCTCTTTAGTTGATTATTCTGTGGATATCAATGACGTGCACTTAGTATTGTAAAAATACGGTATTTTAAAATATTTTCTACAGCCCTCTGTGTATTTTATGATAAAATACGGTATTTAAGATAAAATACGGTATAATACACGTAAGGCTGCACAAAATAAACTGCTGTAAAATAGAGATCTTCCAGTGTTGTCAGTATCACCTTTTTTCCGCGTGATTTTTAAAAATTTTTCTCAATTCTTGTCATAGAACTTGGACGACATATCGTAGCTTTACGGTAAAACAGCATAAAGGAGTGAAATGACGTACTTTTCACTTAAGTTAAGTCATGCCGTCCCGATCTCAGAGCAAGAGTGATAGAAAATTAAAAAAAAAACACTTGGTACTATTACTATTTACTGAGTTCTAATACGCTATTACGAAATTATTGAAATCTATTATGTTTTCAGTTTTCCATTTTTTCTTCGCGCTCAGGACAATACTTAGAAGTAGTTAAAAACATATATATACTCGTACATTGACAGATTCGGTTAACTTAGCGCCATCTATTATTGAAAATCATACAAAAATTCTAACATACAGTGTTGGTACTTAAATGGTACCGTTGAATATCAAAATTTTGCTTGTTGAAAATGTACAATATGTGAAAAACTTTTTGCAAAGAGCCTCATTATATTGATAGGAGTATAACTGTAATTATGATGGCGACATCTATTATTATAATATGAAAACTGATTACGAAACAGAAGTGCAACACTGGAATCTATGCTTTTACGTTTAACATAATTTACAACGTAACAATAACATGCAATAGTGAATGTCATAATGATTGTTTTGTCAGTATTAAATAACGTATGATTCAATAAATTTCAGATCTCAGGCGGCTGTGAAAAAAAAAACTCATGTCTTAACTTAGAACAGACGCATTTGGATTACAATGTTGTTTCGCTAAATGAAAGCAAGATTCTACGATGTAAGCCTTCCATACATTTTGTAAAAATTAGAATCATTAAACTAGTGGTTTAATATTTGAGTTAAGAAATGTTAAGCGCTAAGTGCTGATAAATAAAACTCAAATGTCAAGTTGACGGCAAAATCTGTATTTAGCTAAGACATTAAATTTTATTCCATAGCCCACCTGTGACCTGAAATTTATTGAATTATGTGTTAGTTTAATTTACATGATAGAGTAATGCACATTCTTGTTGGTTTCCAGAATGAAGAGTTAATTATTTAATAGTGTTTGATATTCATACAATAAGATTATTAACGTTGAGAAAGAAGTATAAATTGAGGCTTCCATTTTAAAATTAGGCCGCGGTTAATTCACATGCTCTTCCCGTGTGTATGTCCGCCTCTTTATCAATAGTTACATAATCCTTTTAGTGTCGCCGATTGTTTTGTGTCGTTTTATGTCTTTTATTTGAACTGAGAGTCCTCCGTTTGTCGACTGGTTAGCAAGGCGAGTGCTTTACGGTAAAAGAAGCCGACATGGCTGGAATGAGAGTCCCGGTTCTTTGTGAAGCCGAAATAAGGGAACGAGAACAAAAAACGTTGCTAGCGTGGGGCGGGCGTTGTTGTTGCCCGCCTACCGAAGCCATCGCGTCCATGGTCCTCTATATCTTCCATCAATTATAGATTCGGTTAAGGCATCACGACTCCACTTGAGAAACGGCACATTTTCCGGCGCACGAATTTCCGCCGACTTATTTTAGACTCGCATGAGACGGAGAATATAATATACACGAGTTTGATGGCAAGAACAAAACGACCAGCCTTCGGAGTGACCTTCGTAAGAAAGAGATTTCTTTGGCTTGTTGTGAATTGCCCGAGGTGTTGTGAGGCTGGTTCGGAGAGTCATTTTCTCAACGCACTGTCCAATTATTCATTGGTGTTGCGGCTTTAAACTTGCAATCTGCTGAGTGTTGGGTGTGTGCCTCCGGCAAATTGATGGCTATTTTGATATAGGGTGCTTTTAAATCAGATAAAAACCTCCTCGCGCCGTGTATTCCGCGTTTAATACGTTGCGTCTTGTTTCTCGTGCCGTATATTTTACGCTCGCGTGAATAATAGAATTTCTTTTCTGGTCGGCGCGGCGGCCGTTCGTTAATCGCACCGGACGCGAAACGAAATCGAATCGTCGAAACTGTTTCACGAAGGGAATGAAATTTTAAATGCGCCCGCCGAAGAACGAATTCCAGGCAACACCCACGTCCGCTGGATACTATTAATTATGCCCGCGATGGATACATGTTTTATTCAAATTTTGTTGTAAGCGCGCCGGAACAATGACAATGAAATATGAATTATTTTTTTTACAATATGCATCGATGCAATTTACAAAATTGCTCCGGTCAAAGCAAGATGAAGATAATGTGAACGCTAGATCAAACTGCAAACCCTTTTATGCGTTGCAACCTCAAGAGATTTTTTAGTTTCAACCACTATCATTACAGAGTCCGGATACTTTTGTTATTATTTTTGAATTTGTTGCATTCTTTTGTGGCTTTTCTATATCTAGACCACATGCACTTCCAAAGCACGCAAGTAAGTATTAACCAACAGGCATGATTGCAAAGTTTTTTTTTAACTAAATTTTATGTACTAAATTATACCCATATGAGGAAAAAAGATATAATTTTAAGTAATTGCGATTTATAACGTCATGCAAAGAAATAAAAACTGTTTCACTCTTGCAAATATTTTCATTGATTTCTTCATCCAAAACTTACTGTCAACTAGGGAATAAAATAAAGGTCTTTAATACTATGAAAATATTCCTCAAAATTTTGTCAATAATTTTATGTTATTAAGATACAAAAAAAATTCTGTGTTTATCAAACGACAACATTATCTTGATGGTTTAAAAATTTTCTCTTCATTTCATACCTATTTTGTTATAAAAAACTTGACTTCATTCTTCATTACTTTTAAAAGAACTTTGGGTTTCATGTTTAATATAAAAGTGCAATTTGCAAATTATTTTCTTTTTATTTAGTCTCACGAAATCGGGACAGTTGCGGACCTGCACACTTGAGGATTTGCAAAATGTCTTCTTCTTCCTTTTCATATAGACTTAGCAACCTGTTTTTTTTTGTCTTTCATAAACATTCTAGGGTGTCCTGCAGCTCTGTTTCCTGATGGTCTTTCTTTGTCAAAAATGTCACGTAAATGTGATTGTGATAACCACGGTTAGGTGGATCGGATTCCGCTCGCGCTGGCAAGAGGTCACATCTAAGTGAGTGCACTCGATACTGGAATAGCAAATAATCGCATGCATAATTTGCAATAGCAAAGAACGTTTAGTGTTAATTTAATTTACTTAATTTTTAATTCGAAAATACGAAATTTTGTTTAAATTTAACAATTTCTTACGCGATGAAATTAAAATTTCGTCCGACGCTTATGAAGAAATGAGCCAGTGCAATGATCGTACATAAACATGCACAGTATAAGCGGCGACCCAGGCGGACTGTTAAAAAAACATAACATAACATAAAAAAAAATCCTGTTCTGCACAAACATATACACTTTCTACCAGATTTAAGAATAGCCGTACTTTTAATAGATTTCTTTGTTGGAAGAGAAGTTTTCCACAATTTTTGCTTATGAAAATAAAAATTGTGTATGTACAGGGTGGCCCAAATTTGACAGTTTTAGTAGGAAACACCTGTTTTTAAAAGAATTAGGCAGAAACAGACCTCGACTTCTGGAGTTCGATTTTTAAGACAAAATTAATGGTAAAGACCAAATTCCGATATCTTATACTGCTTAGGAGCTTAGGTGTTTTTAAAAATTCTACGATTTCTAGAAACCTCAAGATATAACTTTTTTGTTTATGAAAGTTTTTGATTTCTGTAAAACTTCTATAAGGTACTTTTTCATGCATTGTTTCAAATTACTTTTTTCTAGAGTGTTCAATATTTGAGATATAAGCAAGAACTTTGATTTTTTTATATGCATCACCCTATACATATATTTTTACATTTTTAGAAAGAGCATAAAATTCTATTTACAATTTACTATTTATTGGAAATCGAACGCCAGAAGTCGAGATCATTTTTTGTCTAACTTTTCTAAAAGTGTGCTTTCTATTAAAAGTGTCGAATTTGGCCCAACCTATACAGTAGCGGACAATAAAATTCCGGTAAGAATTTGACATGTAATGCGTATTTACACAAATTTCGTAAATTAGGCTTTTACTGAGGTTAGGTTTCAGTCGAAACGTATCAAAATTAATAAACTGAATTTTTGCAGCTACTCTTCTTTCTATCCGGACTTCACCTGGCAAAGTTAATACTCTCACTTTTTAGCGAAACTTAAAACGAGGCATGTTGTCAAAATAAAAAGTAAACAAGAACTAATAGTAAAGTTTGTATGAAGCGTCAGAATTACTAGTGACACTATGTATATGTATTACCTAAATGTCAAAAATATTAAAGTAAGGTTTACATTGTAGAAATGACGTGCCTGGATTTTATTGTCCGCTACTGTACATCTTTTGATATGCAAACAACAAAATAATGTAGTTACTTTATTTAATACTATCTAATAATGTATCAAGAGTTCAAATGTGCAGGAACTGTCCTGCACCGTCTAACAACTGTCGATATTATATACAGATATATTAATACTTTGCTTGATTTGATTTATCATTTATCTCTTGAAAAATGTGTGCGATTTAGGCCCAGTTATACAATTCGAGCTTAAGTTTAAGCCTTAACAATAATGTTGAAATAATCGTTATTATGGGTTTTAAGCTTTGGCTTAAATAGAAACTGGCATTGTACAACTTGGCCTTAATGAAGTAATGCGTGTTCAGTTGAAAAGTTCATCAAGTTGGTTTCGATTTCTTGACGAAAGAAGATAGAGCGATAAAGGAATGACTCCTAAACCGATTGACGTCTATGGGATGACAGTTGTCAAACTGTTGTAGTGTTTTGCTTATAACCTATCGCGACTTATTAGCACTTTTGTTTACTGCAAAAGTGCGCACTTGGAGTTTCTTCATCTTATACGAGTATTAATATATGAGGTAAAAACAAGATATTAACGAACAGCAAACGAAAACCTAAACGTCGAGTGACATTTCGTTTTGATCTAATTACAGATCTGTTTCACAATGTTATGAAAAATTCAAAGGCTACTTGATGAACTTTTCAATTGAACACTTGATATGTATGATATTGAAACTGAAACCAATTATACACAATCAATGTTTAAAAGTTTTAAAAAATTTCTGAATCATCACCAATTCTAGAAAACACCGGATGAAAGGGTGAACATTTATCTTCCTTTCTCTACCTTGTTTTTTCTCTTCTTTTTTTATTGGTTTTGTTTTCCGTTCTTTCTTATCCCCTTCTTCACTTTCATTCCTGCTCAAACTTGCTTCTTCGTCATTTTGCCTGATCGAATCGGATTCGCTTTCTGTATCTTGGCTTCGCTTTATCTTCAATATTATTTAGAGAATTTTGTTACTTCTTTTATGCATTAAAGATCTTTTTGTGTAAAAAAAATTATAGCAAGTACTTATAAATGCAATATTATTGAATATCAATTGGAAGGGCTTCTTCTTATGTATTTCTTTTAAAGCCACTGAAGGTGTCAATTTTTCTCTTCAATATAGTCTCTAATTTACCTCTAGATTCTTCTATTGCACTGCACTAGAATAGATTGTGTTTTTCATGTTGACGATACAGACAGCATCAAATCAGAAAATCAATAAACTGCTTCAAACTAACATTGAGTATCAAACATATTTTGATTCTTCCTTTTTTCATAATAATTTAGTTATGATGATCGAATTCAATTCTCTTCTCCTTAATTACACCTAAGTAGCTCAAATTTGCATATTATTCTTTGCATTACTGACAATATCGTACCTCCATAAAGTGATGAGAATTGATTCCAAATATCGAAACTAAGTAGGCACGCTTTGTAAGTAAATTGAGGAGATGAATTTAGACTGGTCCGAGCGCATGTTCAAAAATTAAAATAAGTGTTAAAACAATCCGGCCGCGCTGGATGAGAAACGAATGCGCAATAAAACGTCCAATAACGAAAGAGAATCGGCGGGGCCCGATAACCCGATATGAACACGTTTTGGAACGGCCGTTAGTAACACAATCCTTTGAAACGCCGGCCCCGGCCGTAATGGAGATCGGGCATTAAGCACCTTCGCGTAATTTATAACGCAAATTGGTGTGTATGTGTGCGTGCATGTGTGTTGTGTATCCATTGAGCGTTCCCGCAATACCAAAAAGGACGATGGGTGTGGCGGCATAAATTTCGAAAGCAATTACGCCAGCGACGTTCGCGATTTTGGAAATTTAAAAGCGCCCAGTGGGAGCTTTCGCACGCACCGAAATAAATTTTAATTACTTTTTAACTTGTTTTTTTTTGTATATTAAAAATATGAAATTGTTCGATAAACACAAAGTCAGCATTTAAGTAACTTTACAGCACACTTGGTGTCAGACTGTCAGGAAATAGAACACCTTCTAGATTTTTGTATTGATATTTTCTTGGTAATTTGAAGATTCTAAATTAATTTTGCTAATAATCTATCTTCTATTTATTTATACTTTGAATATGAAACAAATAACTATGTGCGGTTTTCCTTCCATATCAAATACTGTCAGGGTTAGTAACAGTCCCGACTATAAAGAATAAAATATTGGAAGGTTATGTGTTTTATTTTTTCATGATCAGTGAAACTAATTAAAATAACAGCACCGTTTTATTATGAGGATAATTAAAGCAGTGTTCGTTAGCAAAAGCTTTGGAAGATGACTTGTAAAGAAATCAGAGAAGAAGAGAAGAAACAGAAGAAGACAATGAGAAAGAAAGGTCGGGTTCATTCCGCAAAGCCAACGCAAAAAAGACAATTTGTTGTTTGAAAGATCTCATAGCAAATTTGACAACTCTTGAAAGCTTGTACCCTCATAAATATAATGGTTGGCCAATGTACTCTTTCATTCAAAGCTATGAAGAAACTCACCACCCAGATATGTGTAATCAACCCAATGCATATTTACGTATTACGGTTGAATTAAATGTGGAAGAGGAAAAAAAAGAATCGATTCTGGATAACTTCATAAGGACCGTGGCAATCGTACACAATTGATATTCACGAAGACAGAAACAAATTGGAGTCAGTTAACAGCACCGAATGCAAGAAGCAACAAGATTAACAATTAATTGGTGGATTCGAATCGATTAAAGACATTCAAAATGGCGCTGTGTCTCTCCAAGGTTTTCGGTACATCGTTGCACATTCTAATATTTTACTCGAATTAGTTATGTAATGAAATAAACATTTTCAAACGTCAAAAATAGTACTTTAAAATTATTTGGTATTAATTATACTGCAATTAAAGATGAATACGAAAAAGATTTTGGTATAAGCGACTCAGGTCGACACCAAACACTTAGGGGGAAATTTTGACCTACTCGTATTAGGATACTGATGAGCAGGAATTAAATGGGCCAAGAACTTTTAGATGTCTTTTATGGAGTCCACCATCACAAGGAAAACTTACAATTGATCGTAAGGTGCTGCTGATCAACAGCTGCAGAAGCTGAAAAGAAAGTTGTGGTTTATTAAATATCTACACTGGACTAAATAATACAAAACCTTTGGAGATCAGTTGCAAATTTCGCACGGTTCCTTTTTTGGTAAAACAAAGTTTGCTAAAGTTTTTTATTTGAAGTTATGCTCCAATTGCCACAACTTTCTATCTTTGCAAGGTGCCATGGCTGGATGATAATAACAAAAGCAACAGAGTTTTTTTTTGCATAATTAATGGAAATAAAGTTTTATAATAAAAGAAATTCGACTTTGGTTTACAACGCCCGACCATCAACGTTCACTCCCGCCACATAAAATTTATTTTTAGCGCCATTTCATTGGCGTTTTTGTGTTATTCTTTTTAACGAGCCTGTCTTTGGCTTAATAAAGACGTTTTGTTAATGTAATTCAAGTTTTGCCGGATGGAGTCGTCACATTTAGTTAATTTTTTCTTGGAAAGTGGTAATAACTATAATTCATTGATTGACATTAAAACTTTATAAATCTTGAGTTTTGCGAAATACTCCCTGTATTCTATTGACCAACATTGCATAATTGGGGCTAAGGATTAAGAAGTGAACATAGCGAAATAAAAAATATTCATTGGGAAAGACTGCTCGAAACCACAAGTGGTGCGCCGTATCATCATCAGTCATAATTCACACCAAACATGAGCGTATTCACCGTGTGTCAAATAAACATTAATCTTGTTTTGAAACGAACGCTGCGAACACTTTCAATAATCACTCCCGCGAGAGAAGTCGACTTATGTGCTCTTTGAAGCCTTGTAACTACAAGTGACCGATTAGTAACCATTCACAAGACGTCCTTTATGTGCGGTGGTATTTCATAAGAATTTCTTTGACAAAGATATCTTGTGTGCACTCGTTGTGTGAGCATGGGAATTACTTCCGAATAATAGTAACAATGAATTACTTCTGTTACATCTGATGGTGTTATTCCGGTTTTCATTTACGTCTGTCATAAAACTCTAGTAGATCTCATGTTAAGTTAAGATTAGTTCCACAAATTTACAACCTGATTTGTCTTCATAATTACTAATACAAAAAGAGAAGCAATTATAGGCTAGAGGAAGGCGCAAGTATCTATGTAGGTTTGGGTCTTATTAGACCTCATCAGGATGGCACTATAACCAAGAAGCTTAGCTGTATTTTATTTAATTTGTTTTTCATATTGAATCAATGTCGGTCCTTTCAAAAGCTTCTTTCATAATTTGAAAATTGAGTTTGTATAGTTTTGAACTAAAGGGATTTTCTAGGATTTAAAATTGCAAAAGGAATTGTCGGATGTCAATCACACTCGAACGAAAACCATTTAAAACAATTTGCTGCTTCGGTGAACGTGCGTTCTTCGGACGCGTCCCGTCGAAATTCGATCCGTCGGTAGGTAAGAGAGACGCTTTTGAGTGGAGGTCATCGAGCGAAAATTACTCCCAAAACGGACCCATTCCGACTTTATTAATCGACTCGGTCGGACATTCCGAAAGAAGAGGGTAAACGGAGAAAAGAGAGGCGGCGCCCTTTGGGACCCGCGTGTATATTCATCCTAAAGGCAATATATTTAAAATGGGCTAATGGAAATATGTGTACATAGGCGCAATGTTTGTCCGTTTAGTTTCGACTCAGGTATTGTTGGCGGCCCACCCCGGGGATGATTTAACAAAACCTTGCGGCTTTCTTTATTGTCACAACACCGTAAACTACGGTTTTCTTCCGGTGTTTGACTATTGTGCCACAATAATACGTTAACAGATCTCGCAAATAACGTATAACTTTTCTAACTTATTAAGGCACCATTCATTGTTTGCCGTGAACAGTTCACATGAACCGCTTGTATTTAAAAAGGTTGTTACAAAATGATGTTGATACATAATATTTAGCCTGACACACCTGATGTCAAAATATTATTTGTTCAATATAATCACATTTTAACGCACTTATAATAGTACTACGATTTGCTTGGAAGAAAATTTTTTTCGTACATAAGTACAAAAATAAAATAATGATCAGACAAGGGAACATCAAGAGAATACATAAAATGATCAGTAAAATCTATGTCAAATGATCAATTTTTTTTGCATTACAATCATTAACCTGTGAACAGGAAAACATGTGAACATGGAAAAGTAAACGACTCCTAAATATGTTCTTTTTATGTTATTTTAGTTTTGTAAAACCGGCTTTCACATCGAACATCAATATTTGATTATATCGATAGAAGGCGACTTAGTTCCACTATTTCGTTACTTTGGCTGAACTAACTGCTTTCTAACTTTGCAATCATCTATGTGATATGGATAAGGTTATTCCAAAGTAAGTAAACGTTCATAACTTTGGAACATTTTTATATTCTACAGAAATAAAAACATCAATTCGTTCGTAAAGAAATGGGATTTTATCATCACAAGAAGATATAAGAAAAAATTAAATATGATCACCAGCGTGTTGTTCAATAACTAGTCATTCTTCTACATTAGTAAGGGCATTCCTAAGAATGTTTCAATGACATTTGATATCGACTGTTTCAGTTCTTCACGCTTAGTAGGTCTACTAAGAAATACCCTTTCTTTGAGTTAACCCTCTATATCTGGTGACCTGAACTGTTTGAAAAATGCCTACTACTTGCACAATTAACATACCAACAAAAAAAAATTATATTGAAAAAACCCTAATCCCTATACAGTAAAATGGTATCCATATTGAACCCAACTGTTAGTATTTACAGAAGATACAGCCATTTTAGACAGGGAACGTACTTTAGAATAACTTTATTTAACCTGTAATTCAAGAAAAGTGTGCTATGATAAATAAAGATAGATATAACGGGCATGTCTGAGATACCAAATGTCGGTGACGTTTCTTCGTTAAAAATTACATCTATCAGATTTAAGTTTTTGATTATTTTCATACATTTCAATGTTATGGCTTTCACTGATCACCAAGGAAGCCGTTTGTTAGAAATTGTATATTTCAGAAACAGTGAAAAAATTGATGGTTTGTGGATTTATTCAATACGTAACGCATTTGAAGGTTTAGTATAGTTTCAAAATTCAAACATTATATTCAGATAAACGTAATTTTGATGAAAGTTCTTTTGAATCGCTGGTTATAACAGTTAGGTGAAGCATTTTTGTAATCTACACTGTTTGTGACGTTTACTTTTCTATATACATTTGTAACATATTAATTTAAAAAAAATATCTAATGAACCTTTTGCTGCAGGTAAAAAATAATCAAATTATTTCGAATTCCGAATGCACCGCCACCGGTAGTAGTTTTGTATCTTGTTGAGAGCGATTTGGAAACGTTTCTTAAGAATACCAGTGATTTATCAAGCCACAAATTATTACCTCGAAATGAATTCTTTGATTTCAAAAAAGAAAAACGATTGTGCTACATTGATTAATCTTTTCGAAATTGCAACTTATTTGGGTTGACATTGCGAAAATTTGCAGAATTATTAGGACCTGGTTTTCTTTAAGAAATTATAAGTAGTTCTAATCTATCTATTGCTTTTAATTTCTGAATAGTAACATCAAATTCATCTTTAATATAAAGCCACTTACTTCCTGGTTTAATTTCTTTTCTTGAACAATTTAAATTATACAGTAAAGTATAATAAAACTGAAATTCAATCAAAATTTATCTAAAAAAAAAATAGAATGTGTTCTATCTTCATTCTTCAAGCCGTATCTGCAGCACAAAATGTTTTGTTCTAAATATTTTCGTAGAAATTGAACTAAATCCTGTACAAGAAATAAAATGGTCTTAATAAAATAGTACAGTTACACAAATACAAAAGGTATACAATTAACGAAATAAAAGGATTTTGATTTCACAGTCAAAAAAATCTTTTTACACAACAATTAATATAAATTCATTGCATTTTAGTTACAATCTTGTGAGTCTCATATGTGCTACACTAGCCAAGACTGAATTGTTAAATATTGGTCAAACAGGTAGAAGTTTGTCCACTCGCTTAAATGAACATTTAGCTTCGGCTAGATTGGGTAAAACTAACTCTAATTTTGCTTTACATATTATAGAGTCTGGCCATAACAGCACTGCTGATCATGAGATCAAATTGATCCACCAACTTCCTAAAAGTTTAAAACTTAACATTGCTAAAATTTTAGAATTTTTTTACACGGGAAGAACAGAAACGTTACTTTGTTAAACGACCAGATCCAGTTTTCTCATCTCAATTTTTTGGAATCCATTAATTGGAACAAATTTAAATAACTTTTTGGCCCCAATTTTTTCATTTTTCATTTTTTCTTTTTCGGATTTTATTTTAACTTATTTTTTAATATTTTAATCTGTTTAGAGTGTGTAACATTCAGCTTTTAACTTTTACGTCTTTCCATTTATGACAAGTTCGTTTCTAAAGTTTGTATTTATTAAGCCTTCAGCTTTGATTTCGGTCATTTTTACTTTAGTTTTCAAAATTTGTTGTTACTTTATAAACGACTTTTTCATTTGGAACTTTTACTTTTTCAATTAATTTAGGTTGGCAATATGCCTTACTTTAAGTTGTCACTTTGTTACTTACCGGCTTTAGTTTAGAAATGGCCGTGTTTGCGGATTCGACTTAATTAGGTTTGTAATCAGTTTTTCTACTTCTTACCGATAATTTCATAAATGATTTTAACTTTGTAGTTTTGAAAATGGAAATTGTTCCGAAACATGTCAACCAGTCAACCTTTGTTCCTGTGATGACCGATGAATAAATAGATTTTGAAACTTAACCTATAAGTATTTTATACTGACTCGAGGCTTATTTTCTACGAATTATATTCAAACTTGTTAAAAATTTGTCAAAATTTTATCACTCCACGAAGAATCAGCCTCCCGATTTATTAATAATTGATAAATATCGATTACTTAATTTATTACAGTCAGTTCTATGATTGACATTCTTATTTTTCATTATACAGGGTGTCCCTACAGTATGTTCTCCATAACTACTGAATACACAAAAGCAGTTTCAATGCATTTTTTTAGAGGTCTACAACATCAAATTATTTTCATCTACATAAACTGAATGAATCAAGACAGTGTTGTCCGACTTTTTTATTTCAAATGGTACACCGTATATACAGGATGTCATGAATCTTGGCGCAACTTTTTATATAGAACGACGGTAAAGGTGAATGTCACTCGATTTACAAAAAGAAAATATAATAAAAGTTCTTTTTAATATGGAAGACATGAATTTTTAAAATGTAGAGGAAAACTTTTGGTCATCACTGATTGACGCCCAATTGGTGCATATGCACTTGAGGTCACAAGCCAGTATACTATCACTCTGTATGGAAATAATCACCAATTTCCCTTATTAAAAAAAAAAACTTTTATGTTTTCTTTTGTAAATCGATTGTAACTTACCTATACAGTCGTTCTATATAAAAAGATTCACCAAGATTAATGATACTCCGTATATATAATTCTGCACATTTTCTACATATCTCTATACCTCTAACCGTTCTTGACTTATTTAACATTTTATCTAAAAACTGCCATTTTATTTACTTTTAATTCACTTTAATATTATTATTTATTTTTATGGTTTTACTTTTTAATCAAAATTTAAAACAGCATTTGAACATTTCTCATTTGGTCTCGTCACAAACGCGTGAGGAAGCACTGTTAGATGTTGGTCGATAACTCCTGGTATTTTATGCATTTCAATGTAATAGAGAACTTGTTATTAACGCGTAACACAAATCGCGATAGCAGTCATGCATGAATGCATTACAGACGGGCAGGATCGGACTTCGTAACTAGTTTGTGTCCAAATCAGTTGCCGAGTAAAATTAACCGACTCAGATCGTTTCGACTTTTTATTTTCTAATTTTATTGATTTATAAAGCGTTAAAAAATTAATTTGTAGGAACATACATTTAAAAGGAATTATTTTTACACTGCTCAGGACCTAAACGAGCTTTCTAAAGCTATAAGAGTCCTTAAATACATTTTTCGCGTGGGCTTCTGGATATCACTTTTCGAAATCAAATAAATAATTAACCCCATTGGTCAAATAATATTTGTGGAACCTTGATCATGACTTATGACATCATGCTTATCCGTAATATTTATTGTACCGAAAGTGTTAATTAGATTAACTATTATTCTGGTTCCTCGGTTCCTCAGAAAGATACAGCAATCTGCATTTTAATGCAAATATTTTAATACTGAGTGATTTTTTAAATTTCACGTCCAGTTGGCTGTGAAAATTTTGTCAACAATGGACGTACGGCATCTAGATTGAACGCGCTCGCTATATTTCTTGACAGTTTCAAACATAACCTTGCTTTTGCTGCCTGTTGTCCTGCTGTTTTTTTAACTGGGCTTCGCTAATTATTTTCTTAGTTATTATCAGAAATTTTAGTTATTTTCAAGACTACAATTACGTTCGTGATTTAATCAAGCTTTCCTGAAAACACTTTAACTTGAACTTTGATTAAATAAAACACATGTTCGATCTTATAAATAAAAGTGTTCATATTGGTGTGGTGAGGGGAACTGATATGTGCAGTGAACTATTCCCCAATTAAAATTTTTCTAATAATATTCTGTTTTATAAATAGATTTACAATGAAGGCAGTAAATACAGGGAGATCGAAATTGATTGTCCTGATCCTACACTACTTTCTGTGAGCTCGATATCGATATTTACATCTACCACATGAATGTCAGAACGAAAAGCAGTGCGTGCATAGAACATTCATGAAACTTACATCCAAACCTATTGCTATTACAATGAAATAAATCATTTTTCATGAATGAACGGGAATGAACTGTCAACAAAGTCTTGGAATATCTAGTAACTTCCCTAAATCTCCCTGTGTTGCTAATTTCATTTTAATAATTGGATGTGAATCTCGATATCAAGCTCGTGGAAAGCAGCGTACGATCAGGACAATCAATTTCGACCGCCCTGTATTTATGTGCAACATTTGATGTATTACAAAACTAAAAAAATAATACTGTGGGCCTAAAAGTATCATCAATCCGACCCTGCCCACAGATAATATAGAATGATTGTTTCAATGCAAACAATCCTGTTAATTTAATCGCATAATTAATGTGAAACATGTGTTCGGTAACGGGCGGCAATTAATTAGCATAATAGTTTTTACGCGACGTCTTCATTACAAAACTGCAGACGCGTGAATTCATAATTAAATGAAGTAAATAACTCAATCGCCTTCTCATTCCAACGCTAATTAATGCAATTACAACAAAACGAATGTGTATTACGTACAGTTTCATCGTGTGCTAGTTATTTCCAGCAGTATACTTTCAGATCGTCTGCAAACAACTTTGACATTTTCGGATTTTCTATCTCAACATTATGTAGATTAATTTGGCGAAGAAAATGTAACAAAAATTGTAATAAGAAACAGTTAGAGGAAAAAAGGTCAAACATGTCAACGAACATTGCGTCAAACATACCGCTGAGTTTGGGTACTTTTGTAAGCAAACATCATCATATTATATTAAAGTAAGAACATAATTTAGAAGAATGAAAATTTTCAAAAAGAATACAATCTCGACTTTCACTGTTGGCCCAAAATTAAAAGTTCTTTTTGCCATTGTAAACCATTTTGTATGGCCCGTATAAAACGAGAAAACCTGTCGTGCAAAAATATTAATATTCAATCGAGAACTCGGGCCGCAAATTTACGAACGTTCTCACGCGGTGCAGGAGAAAGCCGAAATTCTCCAAAACCAATAAATTCGAGATGTTTATCGAGCCTCTTGATAGTTCGAATGGCCGACAGACATGCCGATGAAATTGTGAATAAACAATGGGGGGGCTCTCTTGTTTGTGCTTTACAGGTTTTTTTTTCTTTTTTTTAATAATAATATTACTTCAGCAGCACCGGACTGAATCAATCGACGCTGGTTAACAGGAGTTTATTAATTGCTGAGCAAATAGGAGATGATAATGAAACTATTTTTATTGAGTGTATTTGGTTATATGTATTTAACTGATGAAAAAAAAAATTACGGCACAGATTTTATGATTTTTTCAAACAAGAAAGCCTCCAAATACCGGTAATTGACTGAAACTGAAATCATAGAGATTCAATGAAAATAAATAGTGGATTTAATTGATGATTGAAATTTAGGTTCTAAGTGGAGCTAGAACGTACAAAGGCTTCCTCCATCTCTTTTACGTACAGACCGTTTTCTGTCTGTTTAATTGCCTATGTTCTCACTTTCAATCAATTACCGCTATATCGTCGTTACATCCATCCAAGATTGACAACTCATGAAACGATCTCATAAATTAATTCAGAACAAGAGATATAGTTCTAAAATACAAATTCTAAACCAAAATTTCAGCCCTTTTTAGGGCGAAGCTACAAAAAATACGAAAGCAATTGAAATTTGAAAATGTTTCTCCCTAGAATGACACAATTTAAAAAAGTCGATTATTTAGGCTTTTTCCAATTGTATCAGTTCTGCTTGGGGGTCAGAATCTTCAATCAATGTTTTCTCAATTGTATCAAAACGAAATTGATATTATCGAAATTCACTACTCATACACTTATAAATATAAAATATTTATGATGTTAACCGAAGCATTTAACATTTATACGCCTGTATTTAATAAGGAATACTCACGTGGGCAGTCTAATGACCAAAATATATTTATTTTTACGACTTTTTCTCTTTCGATTTATTACAGCGAGTACACGAACGTAAATTTCTTGCTTTTTTGTGCGTTTACCGTGCGATTTTGAAAAGGGCACCCGGTAGATACCGGGGCCCGACGAATCGCATTATGTCACCTTATTTAGAATCACCCCCCGCCGGGCACTCCGCCTATGCACATTTCGCTGTGCCGTCGTGTCCCCGGGCCCCTCGGAAAATCAATTTCACGTGCGTCACTCAGGAGTTTTATGTGTGCCGGTGTTTATGAAGGAAGTACCTAAATATTTTGTTTGGGACCGTACAAACAGTTTGACAGTTTGAGTGGGCGCTTTTAAAAATGATCGGGAAGCTTCCACGAAGATATGCCTGATTATCGTCGAGCTTGAAACGTTTCCTTTATACATACTTTTCGCATTAGTGGGCGACGTTATTTTACTATTAAATTGTTACTCTCGTTGTTCTTCCACTAAGAAAAACAGATACATTGAAATTAAATAATTCTATACTTAGTATAGTCACATCCAACTAAATTGATCACACCCTTATTGACAGTGGGTAAAGGCTTACAAAATTTTCAAGTGATGTCAATGTCAACCCTCTTTCACACCCTACATTCAAAGAAAATCCTTCTAGATGCGAAAGATGTAATTTGAAAAAGAAGCTAGATCACAGGAGATCTAGAGGGGTTCTTAGCCTAAATTTAAAAAGTAATAAAAAAAGTTATTATTACCTGTTGTTCATTAAAATTCTGAGAGTGAAGGGTATTACTGCTAATAAAATAGGAAAGGGTTATTTCTTTACATCCCTATTTGGTGTAAGAGCAATTTTTCTCAAGACAATAAACTAATAAACATATTCATTTTCTGCTAACGTCCTGCCGCAATAAATAAATAAATCGGACAGGTACAAGGCAAATAATGCAGCGCACGAAAATTTACAACGTCCGGTGATGGAGGAGGACGCTCTCCGAGAAAGAACCGAGCCAAAGGGATCGCCTCCGCCGTTATTAACGAAATTATGCATTTCGCATTGGGCCGCGTGGAACGATGGCGTTTTCTCATTAACGTGGCGCAGCAAATGCACGTGTGCGTTATAATAACACATTGGGAACATATTTATGGTACCGGTTCTGAAAGACGAACGCATCGATGAGTTATGGCCCGCTGTTGGTTTTGCGCCGATCTATGTATGTTACCTACGTCTCGAATGAAAAAGTTAGTATTTTAAGCGTTGGCCGAATTTATGCGCTACCAAAATCATTCTTTGGGTGGAACAATGCTGGGATGTGAGAAACGAGAAATTTATGCGGAATTTTTACAAAGAAAAATATTTTGGAAATTTTTTCAGTAAATGATTCATGGCATAAGCATGTCATTGACATAACATACTCCAAATTTAGCAGGATACAGCTAAATACGTGCTGTTTGTTTACAAAATCGTCAAAGTGGATAAAGACACTGAAGAAATGAAAACGAGATCGAAACTGAAAAGAATCAACAAATAATTCGTCCATCAAGAATATCGACTATTTCACCGAAAACTTTGACTCCAGGATCTCACAATTTTAGTAACGAATGGAACTAAGAAGGATACTGTTCCAACTTGGAAAAGCCAGTAAGAAAAAAATCATGTAACTTAAAGCAAGTAATCAAAAGAAAGAAATTAAAATATCAAGAAATCTATGCGACAAAAGTGATCAGCAGACGACGCTTTTATTGAATTGGAAAATATACTTAATTAGAAATCATAATGAATCCGCAAGATAGTTGGAAAAGGTGTAGAAAAAACAAGCAAATCAAACAACAGCGCAAGATCTGAAAATTAAATTATACTTAGGGCAGAAATATCCACCTCTTATGGTCGTATGCACCGAACGAATTAACTCAGCTTAACTTTAAGCGTCACTTACAATATGCCTTATACAATGTCACGAAACCTCAAATGTCACAATATAAACGTCACTCAAATTTAAGCTCGATTAAAGTGTTTGGTGCATATGGCCCTTAATAAATTGGCTAATACTTATTAGATGAATAACTATTATTCGTTAAATAACTTTAATAGAAGATGGATATCTCAACCCTTAGTAAATTAAAATCAAATAAAAACTAATAAGATATTAACAAGAGAATGGGTGAAAAACACTTTTTAGAAGTGAGCAAAAAAAAGCCAAGCTTATAAAACATAAGAGAGTAGAAGCGGAGCCTAAACATGTAAAGTGTGCCTGAAAGAGCTGAAACATATTCATAACAACCATATACATAACAAACAATAAAAAGACCAAAGCGTCGTCGGAGAAGACATAAGTTATTAAATAAAATAAAAGAAAGAGGTAGATACCAGGTAATTTGTTTCCAGGGAAAAATAGAATAAATTTGCATGTAAGGGAAACTTTGCAGTTTTGAGTTGTGACTCTTTTGCAGCCGAAGTGCGAACTGTGGAATAAATTTATAAATTGTAACAGAAATGTTACAATCAAATAAAAACAAATTTTCCAGAATAAGTTGTCTTCTATAGTGATCTCGCTTTTCATCTTCTAGGCTTCGTTAATGAGATCTCCCAGTTTTAAAATATTCCTTATAGTCTCTGCACAATTTGGGAAAAACTGAAAAACATATTAAGACCCAAATGTACAATGCCAGGTGAAATTTAAGCCGAAGCTTAAAATCACAACAGATTATTTCAACAATTATCGTTGTTAAGAGTTTAAGCTTTGGCTTAAACTTGAACTGGAATTGTATAATCTTATTTATTTGTTACAAAAAATTAGATAAGAAAAAGAAATATTTACATTCCCTGTCACAAAAATCGATTGGTCCATTTAAAACCAACATGTCTCTCAAAATCGTATTTCTTTTACCATGAAATTGACTAGGGCTGGATTTCTCAGTCCTAGTTTAACTTTAAACTCCTATTTATTCCCATGGTAGCAATTATAAAAACAGTTGTTCCTATGGGAATAAACAAGAGTTCAAAGTTAAACTAGAACTGAGAAACCCAGCCTTAGTAGTGAGAGCAACTAACAATGAGTTTAGATTAAGACAACTGGGATCCAAAAAAACCAAATTTGCACTGTGCGATCTAAAATTATTTAGATAAGGGGAGACTATAAAAAATAAAATCAGAGTCTATCTATAGGTCTGTTCCTGCAACGTTCTGGACTAGTTTGAAACTGTCAAATATATTCGCTTATTGAATTAATCACCGCTTTCGAGAACTGCCTTAAATGTGAAACTTTGATCGGCGCATGCTTCTGACGGTTTCGAACAAGTCAGGGACTGCTGCAGGAACAGACCTTACAGCAATCGTAAGATCTGTAAACCTGTAACTCAATTATTAAAATATGGAATTTTGAAGTTATGTGGAAGATATGATTTCTCCTAGGTCTCTAGGATTACTCGTAAGTCTCTATGATATTCAGGCCATCAGGCCTATGATGTATCATAAGTGTTACAATGATACATCATGTCATCTTTTGACAGTAGCCGTCTTCCATTTACTTATTTGAACGCGAATCGATTTAAATTCACTTAAAAATCACTGATTACATTCCATTTGCAGTTATTTAGTTGGCGATCAGTGATGAGGAAGTGATTGAGTTTCCCCTCCCGCACCCCGTACTGATCAAGTTGTTTTTTAAATCAGTTATCAGTTCCATGTGATTTCATACGTATTTTGAGGTTATGTTAATTTTAGTTCCAAAACGTCATTCCTTTAAGAGTCTCTCTGTTCACTTTAAAATCAATTCAGTTCAGAATCAAATCGATTTTATTTTGGGTGAAGTTAATGTAAATGGAGGACGGCTAGTGCGAGCAGTTATACTGATAACAGCGCTGTTATCCTTAACACCAATCATCATAGGCCTGATTATCTTAGAGACTTACAAGAAATCGTACCATACTGAAAATTTCAAAATTCCACTTTTCGATCATTGAGTTACAGGCTTACAGATTTACAGATATGAGCTGAATCGACCCATTAGTTTGACAATTGCTTTCTGACTCATGTCAAATCTGTTAGTTGTTTAAACGGTTTCAATGGTCAGCAAGCAATCGCGCGGCATTTGAAATTGGTCGTTAGCATATAAAAGAGTTTTAACCTTACGTGTTCAATTAGAAGACTTGGGAGATTTTTTTTTAGTGTCATTTCGGTTTTGACTAGTCAATAGGTTAGTTGTAAGTTGAGACTCTGATTTTATTTTTCATGGTCCTCTTCAGTTCCCTTGTCTAAATAATCTTGGATCGCATAGTATTAAAAATACCCATTCACATAAAAATACCTAACCAAAAGTTGTGAGTTTGTTGTGATTGCGAAGAATTCGACATAATCAAATCGGAATCAAATAAAAAAAACAATCTCACAAGAAACTCACTTCTTCCCAAGTCTTTTCAAGAATTGGCTCATTTTCAGTGAAAACAAACCGAATCGTCTCCTAACGTTGACGATTCGCTGCTCTAGAGCACTCTCAGAGTATTCTCATCTTGTTTTAATCCTATGTAATAATAGAAGATGGAGATATTCCGAGAATGTTCTAGAACAGCGAATCGAAAACTTAACCTCATCAAAAACTCACTTGTTAAAAAGAAACAAGAACTGAACTAAGCTACTGAGATAAACTGAGATACTCAGTTTACTGTGGTAATTTTATTTTAAATGGCAGCCAAATTGATTTTCTTTGAGGATTATGTTAAGTTTCGAAAAAAAAAATTTCAAAAACATATTATTTGTTTCGTATTTCATCTAATCTAATCTGTTGCTTGCTTAAAATCGTGATTATCGTGGTTTTCTACTACAAAGTTATTGTTTCTAGAATATTTAGAAAATCCCCTTAGTAGTAATTTACGAACCGAATGCGCAGAGACATCTTTTGCGCATGAGCGCATCTTTTGCGCGAATACGTCATCGCGCACCGTAGTTTGTACAATATTTTTTGAAACGAACATTAGCATTAATAAATAATTTATAATTAATAAAATTTAGACAAGGCCAGCTCCATTAACATTCACTGACGAGTATGTATGGTCGTTTCAATTCGCCTAAAATTCGGTTCCGAGAAAGCATGCCTTGGAGTACTCCCCTCAGTGCTCCGTATTAAAGATACTACAAAACTACTGACAGTAACTTAATGGCAACTGCAATTACTTAAAAACTCACAAGAGGCGTTGAAGGGAGTACCCGTCAAAATTTTTAAAAGTCGAATTGAAACGGCCATACATACACGTCAGTGAATGTTAATGTAGCTGGCCATGATTTGGACAATGTAGTACTTCCTTGTTGCCAATAGATGGCGCTTGCTAAAGTGTCAAAACGCCACTGGAATTATTGCTACTAATCTTTTTTTTTGTGTTTCAATTTTCAAATAGAAAAAAGGTTTTTCTTGTAAACCAAATTTTATTATCAAGCCAAATTATTTGAAGAAAGCCTTTAAAGCACTAGTGCGTGAACACTACGTTCGCAGTTAACTGTTGCAGTTGTGAAATGTCATTTTAAAAGTAGTGAGTTTAAAAAAAAAATTACTATTTTGGTGCCTTCTTGTATTTGTTGACATCTAAAGCACAGTATAAATAATTACCCAGTAGCGTCACTTAAACGTCAGTGTCAAAAAAGCTGCCATACTGTTTGATGCCCCTATGGAAATGTAATGTAATTTGCAAATCAGTAGGTATCAAACAAAATGGCAAATGAGACAGTTTTACTCGAATGACGCTACTGTGTGATTCTTAACAAGCTGCAAACTCTGCAAACTAGCTCCAAACTCTGCAAACTCGCTGCAAACTCTGCAAACCCACTGCAAACACTGCAAACTCTGCAATGTCGCATACTGTGTCTAAAGTTGCAAAAATAACCTTCAAATTGATTACTTGTTTGAAATTATATTAAACGTCAACCAATGTCACCAACCGCTACATTTTCACACAGACTTTTCCTTTTCCAAGAATAGAAAAAATAGTATAAAATAAGACTTTTCAGCGCGCTTGTCCAAACCTGGACGTGTGCGCTAAAATCCTGTCTTATGAAACTTGTTTTTTAACATACTAGTATATCTGAACTATTTTTTAAGATTTTTTAAGAAATAGTTATTGAACTTAAACTCCACAAGCCTTGTATGCTCAAGGCTTCGAGTTATACATTCATTGCCTTCTTCCATTCATTCATTCCTACCTTTCCTGCCAAGTTCTCAATTTCCATTTTTTCAGACTTCCGTCCGCACCTAGCCACCACTTCTATGGTCTTCCTCTTCTTCGTGTTGACATTTCTTCTCTCATTAGGCTCTTTTTGTCCATAATCCTCTTCACTGGTCTTAACTATCTCACGCTCTGACAATTTGTATAATTTCGGGTTGATCACATGCGTCCCTCATTTTCTGGTTTGTTCTCCTTCTCCATACATTTTATGTAACTTAGATCCTTTCAAAGACTGCTAATTTATTTTCTGCTTTTATTCATTGATTATGTCTGTCGCATACAAATTGTAGGTCTGATTACTACTACATTTTCATAGCTGGGCTCCCCCCAAAGATCTTATTTGATCTCAGCGTTTTACTCAGTGCCCCATATGCCCTACTTCCTTTAAATCAGCTTTTTTTTTATTTTCGTTTCATTTGTTAACTATTGCAGCGGTTATTAACCCTTTTTTTAGCATCCACCTCCTTTCAGAATTTTTTGTTGTCGCGGACCTCCAGGATTTCATTTAGAGTTACAGTTAACTTACAGTTTCCACTATTGTTATTGTATTTTGAATGGTAGTACTCGTACAGAGAATTGTGTAAACTGTGAAACTGTGTCGAGTTGTAAATAAGGCTATTCTGGATTGTTTTGAAGATTTATCGTTTTCTATCATTATGTAACAACTGCCTAAATAAAAATTTTGTCAAGTAGGTTACATTTAGTAATAATTCTGTTATGGATAAATTCTCGATCACAACCTACTTGACCAGGTTTTTATTTAGACGCTCGTTATTTGGGGGTCGTGGAGATTGATTTTTTTTTAACCTTGGCAGACCTCGTAGAAGGAGATGTTGGATCCCACAGGTTAAGAACCGCTGACCTATTGCAACTCCTTCTGCTTAACATTCCCAAAACAAAATATTCTGTTATCCTCTAATCTGGCTTCAACTTGCTGTTCTTTTTTCTTTTTCCTTAGCGTTTATTTTATTTTTTCCATTGACCTATATGCTCTTTCGTTTTACTTTTGCATAGCCCGAATGTGCTTATCTTTTCCGCTCTCTTTCTCATCATTAACACAATGTCTGCCTCCTTATCTAAATCTCCATGTACCTTGAAAGTTGTTTGTTACATTGCCCCCGCTATTACTCTTGTCTTGTGTTCTTTTAAGTGTCATTTTCATCAATTTTGTGCGGGGTTCTCTGTTTTCTCATCGCCTGATCTACTTTTTTTTCTTTTAAATGAGTCATACGCTTGCTCTAATTTTTTTTTGTTGTAAAAGTTTGATCGTCCTTCTTTGAACCTAAACCCTTACAATGTTTTTCTGATATTACTTAAATCGAAAATCCATTTCTATAATTTTAAAAGATCCAGACCATGTATTCCAATAAATTATTGATTTTTATGTTTTGAATAATTCTTGTTGTTAATGATTCACCTCTTTCATTTTTAATTTTTTTCTATTTTCAGAAGTGTAAAGAAAAACTGAACACTTTAGCAATACAAGTGATGAATCAGTGGCCAGGAGTGAAACTCCGCGTGACCGAAGGCTGGGACGAAGAGGGACACCACTCGGCAGACTCTTTACACTACGAAGGTCGAGCCGTGGACATCACCACTTCAGATAGGGATCGAGGCAAGTATGGCATGCTGGCCAGACTCGCGGTGGAAGCTGGTTTCGACTGGGTCTACTACGAAAGTCGGTCCCATATACACTGCTCCGTGAAATCAGGTACGCACGCCATCAGATCGCCCAAACGCGAAACCATTTCAATGCTAGTTTCAATTAGCACGAAACGCCAAAGCCAATATTGTTGTGTGCTCGTGGTGTTGTTTACGCTCGCGAAAAATTTCGGTTCCTTCGACGGTGTTTGACTGTACGATAATTTCTAGGGCAAACATGCATAAAATAATATTGGATTTCGTATTATGTGCGAAGGTAAAATTTAATTATTAAACACACACAAAACGCATATGCTTAATTATGATTAATTATGTTATTTCATATTTGTGTCGTCAGAGAAAGTTTCAATTTTAAATCTCTACAAAATCCATAGTAGTAGAGTTATTCCATAAAATCATAAAGTTTGATCGATTTCGGATTTTTTAAAAACTGAAGATGAGATCAAAACACACTCTAAATGCTTCCTCCCTCTTAATCAAGGTTGAAGTACCTAATAGACTGAGCGATTTTTCAAAAAAAGAAAAATTATTTGCCTGCTGAGTCTATGATTTATGAAATATTTTTACGCAGAATTCCATTACACCTACATGCAAGAGATCTGACAATAAAATCAAAGCCCGTCGCGTTCATTTTATATCGAATCAAATAAAGATTTACACAGATTCTATTAAATGGTCGCAAGCAACGTATCGGCCCCGTATGATCTCGCCTTCAGTAATCTTAATATGTGTTCCCGAACGGAGGGAGCATATAACAAATGACCGAGCTCTTTCTGGCGCGCTGGTGATAAAATTATATATATATATAAAATTATATATATGGATTGGGTGCCGTTTATAAATTAAACATTCTTGTAAAGATAAAAGATACTCAAACCGGTCGACTGGAGTCAGCCTGTTGGAAGTTTTATTCGTCGCTTAGGAAGAACTTTATTGGTTTGGATTCGCCTCCAAGTACCTACCGAGAAAACGCACCGGTTGCGGTTGGAAAAGCCGGCAAGAAAACAGCATTAACGTTTTAAGCCCTGTGAGAGTCAGCCTGACAAACTGAATTATCGCACCTGAGCGCGCCCAGTCAGCGTTTAACAAGTGGATGAACGTTCCCGGACAAGTTTCGAGGAACGGAATCCCTGACAAAGCCAATACTGGTAATCCGGGATAACAAAAATAAGAAATTTGCCGCGGTAATCCCGGATGGACCTTCCACTTCCTTTGTTGGCCAAATTCTGTTTTTCGCCGGTTGTTTTAACCTACCTAATGCGATTACATTCGAAGTCGAAGTCACTCACGCTCGATGGGGCACTAACTTAACTTTAGGGCAAACTCACAATTCCAGGTTTATCTCTTGCAACTATGATTTAGTGTAAATAAACGCTTTTTCACAATTAACAAACGCAAACATTCCTTAAAGCATAATTATTATGTGAAGCACAAAAATAGTTGATTTAGAACACATTCTTTTTTATACTTAATTATTTCTTATCTATTTCTTTCATAAACTAAATTTTTTATTTTATTTTTGAAATAATATAATTTAATAACTTTGTTGACGGCATTTTTTTAAACAAACGGTATCAATCCAGTTTGGCAGAGAATTTACTAAATTTTACTGATAAATTTATATCCACTCATTTATTTTATTTTACTGTTACGTCCGAGCCGCCTGGTTATGCCATCTACCTTCTCGATTATTTCAGAGAGTCTCTAGTTAAGCGCTAGATGGTTCCAGATGTTTGCTAGAAAATTCGAGAAAGAAAGGGTCTCCACTATGCGTAAAAAGCAGAATCCGGCGGGTTATTTGCATCAGTTATTATTCCGAACAAGCGATTAGTGTGAATATAGCGATTAGTAGAACACGTAATTTATGGAACTTATATCCATAGTTGCTTAACACAATAATAACACAAGGATAACGCTGCAGCATTTGTCTAAAAAATGAAGCGTTATTTTTTTAGACGTATTGCAGCTCGTTATTCTTGTACCGCCATGGAATTGCCATGGAATTTGAACGGCATGTCGTAGCTTTACTGTAAAACAGTACATATAAAGGAATGCAATGACGTACATTTCACTTAAGTTAAGACATGCCGTTCAGATCTTATGGCAAGAGTGTCCATAAAATCTTATTCCAAAAATTACCCAAACATTCTTAATGCTTTGTTGTATCATCTGGTATTTTATAGGCAGTTGTAAGTTATGTAAGATATTTTATGTGATTTAAAAGAGACAAATGGATGTGGAGAAACGTGCAAACTAAATGAGTTTTTGAATTTTCTTAGATTATAATTTAAAGACATGAACGAGTTAAGTTTGTTTAAAGCCAGAGTTTAATTTTCTTTTTAATTTCTCGACTACCACACTGTGTTAATTTTAATGATGACACAAACTGGAAAACTGATGGTTTTGAACCAAAATAATGTGACATCTCCGTCATTAATGTTCCTTATAAAGCTTGCACTTTTGGACGACAAGCAAACAAGCACCTACTTTGCATACTGAAGAGCTCGTGCAAGCAAAAAATCACAAATGCATGGCATTACGAATAGCACGGAAAACACTCGGTATTATTATTGTGTTAAGCGACTATGGACATTAAAGTGTTTGTTTTTTTAATTAAACGAAGATAATTTTTTGCGAACCCCGAATTCGTAACATTGCTTTAGTTTTCATCAAATGTAGCTTTATTTCTTGTTTTCCCTTATCAAGATAATCTTTGACGAATTAACCTGATCACAGTAGTAAAGAATTATCCACGACTAGGTATAACAAAACAAAAAATAAAAAGCTCTGATTTAATTGGACCACGTGATGTTAACATTTAAAATAGAAAACCATAATGTACAGGCTGTACCAAATTGAATGGTATTCTATACAGGGTATTTCAAAAGTCGCGACGCAAAATGAAAGAGGTTATAGGGAATGGAATTTTAAACATTATTTCTCATATAAACATTACGCATTTACTAGATACAGAGCTTAACTTTGTTACACGTAAACTGTTTTACCGGAGGTTGCTATGACTTGATGGTGTTCCTTTTGGGTTGTTTAAAGCAAATATTCAAGAACACCTACTCCAGTTGCAACACAAGATTGATTGACATCGACTAACTAATTCGTGGGTGTAATTAAATTGAAAATTCCCATTTTGGATTTCGGCGAAAGCTAAATCAGTTTTTTCCAAAAGCTGTTCTTCTGTATGAATTTCGACTACATAAACTACTTCCTTTAAAGCTCCCCAGAAATGGATATGCTTGAAGTTCTTAGGTGGCGATGACTTGATTACATTACATAAGTGTCTATTTGACAGTAGTTTATTGTTTAATGTTAATTTGTAATAAACCTTAATAAAAGTTTACATGTAACAACTTTGAGGTTCTGTATCTAGTAAATGAGTAGAAATCGGACACATGTTTATATGAAAAAAAAAAGTTTGAAATTCAATTCCCTATAACCACTTTCATTTTGCGACTCGACTTATGAAACACCCTGAAGATATCTCAGTTAATAACGAAAATAGAAAAAATGAAATTTTTGGGTCAACTTTTTAAGCTGGTTTCGTTTCAACGGCCCAATCAAAAATGAGCTATTTATTATCGCTTTCGAGATACAGTGGTAAAACTAAACATTGGTTAAATGTCCAAATCCAAATAGCTTTTTTGTTTTTAAAGTTATCAAAGTATGTTTAAGACATTTTTATAGCTTTTTTAACGATTTTTTTTAAATTAGAAGTCGTAGTTGGTTTGCCACTATTAAAAAGAGCATTTTCTAGCTTTTCAAAAATACAGAGCTTGCTGGTATTATGTATTTTTTAAAAATAATTAAGTTACAGGCGAATTCATTTATTTATTATCTTTACACAGAATTTAATACCTAGGCCATGGTTCATATAAAACAATAAAAAACGTCAAAAGTTTTCGATTTAATTTATTTTCGTATCTTGAAAAATAATACGAAAAGCAAACTACGACTTCTATTAAAAAAATATGTGTTTGGTTTGTAACTTGGCTAATACAGAGCTTTTAGATTACCTGATTAGAAAGTCACGATGTACGTTAAGAAAACTGTAAAAAATGTCTGTAACATTTTTTGGTAACTTTAAAAATAAAGAACATTTTAAATAGCGACATCTTTTGATCGCTTTTTGACCTGACATCAAAAGATGTCGCTATTTAAAATGTTCATTACTTTCACATCGCATTGGCGAATAACCTGGACAGATCGGTTTGGTTTGCAGTGGAGTTCTCGAGCTACGGTTCTGCTGACGAAGGCCCAAGTAGGCCTGAAACAGCTGTACAGAGCCTGCTCGAGGAATCCGCTACAATCAAGACCGATTTGCACAAAATTTTTTAAAAATAAAGAAGTTATTTGCAATTGAACAATTGACCGCTTCTTGATTTTTCAAATACCTCTTTTTTGGTTAAACCATTAAAATTGGCTTAAAAAATTAACCCAATGACGCTTGCTTAGTTTTTTTTTTTTACTTCCATTATTAACTGAGGTAACTATAGAATACCATCCAATTTCGGACATCCTGTACATAGTTATAGAGAGATAAAATAAAAGATGGAACATAGGAAAATATTTCTAATCGTCCATTTTATGTTTCCAAAATTTAAGAAAATAAAAGTAAAGTAAGAAAGTAAAGATGAAACGAATTTTAGGCAACTATTCGGTATTCGGCATATTCGGCAGTCTTTGCACTATTTGGTCAATTACCGAGTACACCATGTCATCTTCAATACACACACTAACAAGTTAAAAGCAATTCATGAAATCTAGCAACCACTTAATCATACTAAAATTATAAAAATAAAGAAATAAATAAATAACAATAAAAATAAAATAATATTGGGGTAATTCGAGAGAAGCATGGGGATCGCACTATAATAAGAGGTATAAAATTTGTTAAATGGAGGCAAAATTGCCAAATGTCATGCTGATTATTAATCTGTTAAGAAATTTGAAATATTTCGAACAGTTTCTTCGCAATCGGAGAAAAACTAAAAATTGTGACTTTCGAAAATCGAACGACTTCTCTATTTATCTTTTGAACATGCACGCTCAACTGGATTCACAGTCGTTATTTAGATGAACTACTAGTAAACGACGGGTTCCGAGTTCGAACCTCAGTAAAAATTATTTTCAATCGAAAGAAAAAATTTGATTCCTGCGTCTTACGCATAGGGAACTTCTTCACACGCCGTTCCTGCGCCTTGCACATAGGCAACTTCTGCGCACTTCGACGTGGACCTTACGACACGCGTAGCAAAGTGACGGTAGGCAACCATACATCAATGTTAAATCTCCATAAAGGATTGGCTTCGAACGCCTGTAGCTACTCTACTGTATTATAATTTTTCATCAAAGTAATAAATCATTTCAATGAATCCAGGAAAAGAATTAAATTCAAGTAAAAAATATAATGGGGCGCTGAAACACCTCTTGCGTCGGGGCGCCGGCACTGTCGTTAAATACCGAATAATGTAATTAAGTCATTGCCAAAATTATAATCATAATTTAAGAGCAATAAATCATGATGAAAGAAAATTAATTTCTTTCCATTTCAAGGCAACACTCAGTACTGTTTATCCTCGTATAGTCGTGCACAGCTTAAGTGTTACAACTTGACAATTCTGTGAGTCTTGCACCACAAGGTTTTAAGGGTGAGGTTTGCGTGCAGAAGATGCATTTTAGGTGCGCATGACTGTACCTACAAGGTATCTGATTTTGAAAAAAAAAAACTTTCACTGTGGATACTGCTTTTAGTGTTAGAAACGTAGCTTGTTGCATGGTCAAGTTACGCGCAAGTGTCAAATGCCACATTCGGCGAAAGTTACCCAAATATTCGGAGTTTGATTTGATGTCAACTATACTAATCCAAAATTTTAAAAAATAATGAAAGTATACTAGCCTACTTTCTACATGAAAGAAACATTTCAAAAATTATATAGGCAATAGCGTACAGAAAAATTCTTGAAACAGCAATATCAAGAATATCGATGAGGTGATTGATGACAAGATTAAATTGTTTTCAGCTCTTTTGAAAGGATTCCTATTTAATTAATTCTAATTGAATTAAAGTACATAATTAATTTTTAAGGGATTATCCATAAGACTAGGTGCACACAAACGATTTTCTGGTTTTTCTGCATGTTTATTTAGTTGCAAAAATAGAACTAAAAATTCACAAAAAGAATGTACTTAAACATATGCAGTGGCGTAGCCAGGTTGCCAAGGGCCACGGTGCAAAAGAAAATCGGGACCCCTAACCAAAATAACGGTAACTTAAAAAACAATAATAGTAGTAAACTTTATTCTTTTAATTAGGTAGTTAGATTTCGTTATAATACTCATGTGGTGTTCTGCAATATTTATTTATATGGGTAAGTGAATTTAGTCCGAACAGCAGTTACTTTTCAACTACCCTGTAAATAATTAAGTACAAGGTCTGATGTCTCCTCACTCTCACGCCATCTAATATTCTTCTTATATTTATACAGCCACCTATTTTTAGAGTAGTCCCTGTATATAAAAAAATCCTCGGACAATCTGATTTCACATTTGATGTTTTTGTGACTCTTAGAAAATTAATTTCTTAAGAAGAAAAACAAAAGAAAACTAAAACAAACAATAAAATGCAAAATTCATGAAAGCAAAATAAAAGGAGATCGACGGATATAAAATTATCGAAGCAAGTAATTTCAAATTTCGCGCCAAAAATGTAGTTCTATAAAACTTTCATAGATGGCGCCAATGCAACACAATTTCGTACAGTTTCCGTTAGTTTTTTTATACCTAATTAAAATTGTGTAGAAAACATTAATGCCCGATTGTACAATAATAGTTTAACTTTAAACTTCGCTTCATTTCCGTAGCATCAATTGTAAAGACAATTGTAGAAATAAAACGAAGTTTAAAGTTAAACCATGATTGTACAATCGGGCCTAAAACATTTTTTTAATGAAGAATCTAGAACTGAAATATGAACTTTGTTTAGATTTAGAAAAAAAAATGTAATTTGACAAGGCTTATAACATACATAGGTGGCGCCGTACAATTTTGATTTACTTTGTGGCGAAAATCAGAGGACTAACAAACAGAGAAAACTAAAAATAAATGCAATTAGAAAATTAATTCGTTAAGAAAGGAACAAAGGAGAACTGAAACAAGCAACAATAAAATGCAAAAATAACGAAAGGAAAACAAAAGAAGATCGACGATTCTTATCCGCGGATAAAATTTTAAATTTCGCGCTGAAAAATGTAGTTCAATAAAATTTTCATAGATGGCGCAGTGCAATTTCGTAGTTTCCGTTTATTTTTGCACGTAACTGACATTGTGTACAAAACATTAAAAATTATTTTTAATATTTTGTACACAATTTCAGTTAGGTACAAAAAATTTAGAACTGAAATTTGAACTTGGTTTAGATTTAGAAATGTTAAAACATTTGACTATTAAGTATGTAACTTCAATAACTTTTAGATACTCACATATTACAGATTTTGCATCTAAAAAATGCTATTTGACAAGATTTACATAGATGACGCCAAACAATTTTGAAGAATGAATGAACAACAAAAAAATCGACGATTGAAAATCTGCAGACTAACAAAAAAACAAAAATTATATAATCGTAAGAAAAATAAGTGAACAAAAATACGCAAAATTCATTTTATTATAATTTAAAAATTAAAAACATCGACGAAACCAACAACAATAAAATATGAAATTTAATGGACAGAAAACAAAAGGAGGTCGACAATTCTCATTCGTAAAATAAATAAACTAAATATGAAAAGTTAATTACAAATTTCGCGCCAAGAAAAATTGTACGATAAAATTTTCAGATGGCGCAGCCGTGACTCGATTTTGTACAATTTCCGTTTGTAGATGCATTAAATAATTTTTTTAAGGTTTTTACAGGCATCTAGAAAAATGAACAAAAATTATTACAATTTTTTAAACTTTTCTAGATGCGCAAAAACCATTTTTTAGCAAAAATATAAATAAATAAATATTATTAATTTACGAAAAAATGATAAAGAACAATTTTAATTAAGAATTTTATTCTCTGTCGATTGGTAAAGTAATATAGAGGCTGTTCCATCTAAAAAAAGCGTCTTTGACTTTATCTCATAAATGCGACGTTCAATTGTTTTTTTTTACTGCGTCATTGTAATCAGTGTGAAAAGTACTGCTAGTTTGTTAATTAATTTGTAGCTTTTATAACAAAGTTAGCCATAGTGCCGACTTAAGTTTGAACAGACTGTATAATTATATAATTATTACATAATTTTATAATTTAAAATAGTTGAACAGTAACACACTTCGCTTCGGAACTTCAAGGTTCCTCGAGGGCCCCCTTGAGCTTGGGGGCACCGGTGCACTGCACCACTTTGCCCTATGATAGCTACGCCACTGAACATATGTCAAGTAATCTTCACGCTGGCTGTGACGTAAGAGTGAATTTACATTAAAAGCTTTGAATTTTACTTTTTGAAACTAAATAATCGTACAAGCGCTTGTGTGCGCCTGGCCTAAAAGCTTTGAAAATGAAATTTTTTGAAACAAGTCATCTAACATCATGAGATATTTCTATTTAATAAAAGATAAAAGGAAATGAAATATACCCATTTTTTCCAGCGCAGCGGCTTGAGACCGATACTTAATTTTTCATTTTGATTCAATTAGGCCGAGCGCACACAAACTATTTAATAATATTTAATTAATCTCTAAGCTAAAATTTTCCGCAGTTATTTTACTGTATCAGTCAAACACGAACAGCCTAAGACCATTTGAATTTCATGCTCATCACTGCTTTTATAATTCAACCCTTTTTCACGAACTGGTTCCCCCTTGTAAGAAAGGGTTTAATATAAAATACAAATGGAAATCATGCAGCACATTCTGGTTGAACATAACTTCTGAGTTTATTATTATTAATTACTCGGCAGTTATTGTTTCACAGTTTGAAAAAGACAGCTTTGTAATTTTCAAATATTTGTCGTCAAACATCTAAGAATATTTGCGATAATTAATTATAGTCCCGAGCGCCTTACTCCTTCAAAATGATTTGCAAAGGAGAAGCGAACAACTTTATAGTGGATGCTCATAATTGCATCAAACATGTCGTCGAGCAACTCGTCCAGCATCTCATCAAACATCCAAGCAATTCCGGCGATAATTACTGATATTTGCGGCAATTAATTGTCGTCCCACTTACTTTTAATGCAAAAGTTATTAAATCGCTCGTTCAAATAAAAGCTATTACTGCCTTATATCATGGCCAACTTGATACAGTAGATAAGCACATTTAACGAGTAAAAAAAGCACATTTACGATCGTCAAAGTAATAAAATTATTACACGCCATAAAATTATCATAACACATGTTAAGAGACACTTAGCGCTAAGTGATTTTCGTTTTGTTTTATTTATTTATTTATTTTTAATTGTTGTTTTGCTGATTTTCAGAATCGAAAGCGGGGAAGTACGGGGGATGTTTCTCGGCGGAGAGCAGCGTCGTGACGTCCGGCGGGGAGAGGCGGAAGCTCTCCGAGCTTCGCGTCGGCGAGAAGATCCTGGCGGTGGATCCTGTGACGCAGGAGCTCATCTTCAGCGAGGTGATTTTGTTTCTAGACTGGAATCCGTCGGAACGACGGCAATTCTTCGAATTCAGCCTGGCGTCTGGAAGGACTTTGACGGTGACGCCTTCGCATTTAATTCCTAACGTGGTGAACAACGTGACGCGGACAGTTTACGCGGCAAAACTAAGTGTCGGTAGCAGACTATTAGTGAGTGACTTGAATAATAATAAACTAATTGAGGACACTGTAGTGCAAGTGAAACCAGTTCTGAAGACCGGTGTTTTCGCTCCTCTAACGATCGCAGGTACGGTGGTAGTTGATGGTGTCGTCGCCTCTTGCTACGCAACTATTGATAGTCAATCCCTAGCCCATTGGGCTTTCGCTCCCGTAAGACTTTTAATCAATGTTAAAGAGAGTGCTTCTCGGTTATGGAATTTCATAAGCAAGCCAATCTCCGGATGGTCGTCGCCATCAACAATATCTACCAGATCTCCAACCCCTGGCATTTACTGGTATGCCGAAGTACTATACATCGTCGGTGATTACTTAATTCCATCTCGCATATACAAATAAAAAAATTAGAAATTAAAACCAACAGGCCAGTGATACTACACTAACTTAAAATACTGTGTGGCTTAATCAATCAAGAAGTGTTCCTTAAAATCATATCATGACAACGAAAGAGCCGCCGCGGCTCTCGCCTTTTCTTTTGTAACATACGAGTCAAAAAAGCGTTATACATTGTAGGTATGTTTCGTAAATACATGAACGAGTGATCTATTAAAGTAGGAAGTTGTACGTATTGTATTTTAATTGTAAATAGTTTATTTTGTATATTGAATCTGTAGTCGAGACTGTAAATTATTATTTATGTAATATATCTGCAATTATTTATCGTGATAAATTTATTTGTGAATAAAATATTGCAATTATAAGGTTTTTCTTTTTAATCTCAACTGGAACTAGAAGCAAGTTCAACACTGACCAGCAGAATCTTAAAAGAAAATGAGAAATGAGGAACGAAAGTTACTTCGGTAACTGATATACCGCTTGTTTCATTGAATCTTGAAAAACAACGAGATAAGAGAGGATACATTATAAAATAAAAGATAACAAGCGAAACGTTCCCTTGATCACTATGCTACGTCTACTTCGTTGTGAATTCTAGACACAAGGTTCAAATAGAAATAAAACGTGCGAGTTTTCAACTTAAAATGAAACATATGCTATCTACAGCCCACGTATAAGTATATATGAAAGAAATTTTCTAGAAATTATATTATTTTCATCAATACTACTTCAATACGATCTTCGTTTTGTGCATATTCGTTCAAACTTAAGAGATATAATTTATAATAAAGAAAAGCAACACTTGATTAGCAACTCAACGTTTCGCTGCGTTATCAAGAGTACAATATATGAATATAAAACGTGAATGTATTTCAGTAATTTTTATCATGAAAGTTAGTAATTTTTCTTGTATTTGAACAGAAGGATCCGTTTGAAACCCCTGTAACGTTTAGATGCTTACGTCTTAAGCACATAAACACTTGCATTACTAATAAAGTATAAAATTTACCCGCACCAACCTTTGACTTTATGAAACACATAAATAGGCAATTAAATAAAGATTGTTTAATATCCAGATGAGTCATAAATAATATGAAATAGGATTGAAGGTAAACATTGTTTAAATAAAATAGTTTTTACGACCCAAGATGTCCGTTTGGTGCAGTTTTACAACTCTGCTTCTTTTTCGTTTCTTTTTACATTACTCTTAATACATATAAGTAGTTTGATAGTGTTTGCACTAGTATGCACTCATGAGTATCTTCATTTCTTTTCACTACATGAGATTAAAGCAAGATGCAAATACTCTGAGTGCAACCAGTACAAGTCAATCGAAAACGTATTACAATTTAACAAAATCAAAATTATAAGCATACCTTTCAACATATTCCTTATACGTCATCTTTTAATATATGACGATCGATAATTTTAATAACTATCTCCTTTTAACTTTCACGAAACAGATTTGTCTCTCGCAGTCGGAGGTCACGTTGTATTCTTAACTCAGATTGATCAAATCGGTATATAATAAAAAAATGACGTTTACTTACAACTTTTTGTAAACTTAAGATCTCAGGTGACACTTTACATTTCAACTTTAGTTGTAAATTGATGATACTGTAAATGATTCACGTATGCTATTGCATATCATGCTTTAAATTGCAGTTACATTATGATTAACGAATTAATGTCACTTGATTATCAAAATGCATACGTGTCAATAAATATTGCAATTAATTATTACATACAAGATGAAAATTATTGTAAATTAGAATCTTATTGTTAAAGATGGGCTAAAATAGCCAAATGTTGGAATTAACTTGCCTTATGCCGTTAGATAGACTCGGTGTGATTCTTTACTTATCAATCAGTCCTCGTATAAATAAATATCAGCTCTGTGGTGTTTTTAGGGCTTAAAATAGATCTACTGAAATGACCTACTGCTATAACAAGATAAATTAAACCACCGATCATTAAACTGAAATTTCTTTATAATAAAATACTAGGTGTAGTAGAATTTGTGTTTGGTGCGTTCCTCCCGGCTCACCTTGTATAAACAGTCTCCTCATTGTGTGCAATATACATATTTACAAATTATGTTCGCTTGTCAAATTGTAAATATTTGCATATTTTATCTACCAATACAATTATACCTTTATTTAACTTTGTGCATGTACAATTAACCATGCATACCTTTACTTAAACATCACTGTTAGAAATGTATTTTTTGTTCATTTGAAAAAGGTCAGTAAATCGCTAGTGATTTTTATTGCACGCTCATATAGTTGAATAATAATAATAAAAGAATAGCTTAAAGAATATAATTAGCACTGAAAATACTAATGAAAATGAACAAAGGAAAATATTTTTAAATCATTCCAAGATGAGCATTAAAATATTTCTAAAAAAAGGCAAACACATTTTATCTTCGTCATAAATCTTAATAAAAATATCACTTTTATGTATGCGACATACGTAATTCTGATTAGCACTGCCGTAATATGTAAAAATAAATCAGAAAATTTCGTAATCACATCCAAATGAACCTTAAATTTTAGATTTAATGTAATTGTGCCGCATTGAGTTTAATTTTTTTGCTTTAATTTTTTTTTATTAATAAAATAAATCAATCGGTTTATTAAAAGCTTATGATCATTTTATCTGGGCGATACATATTACAAAAAAAATTCTCACCAAGTGTCCCTCATAATTAATTATTTTTTATCGTCCACAGAAGACTCCAAAATTTCAAAACAAAACACACATACCAAAGTTAGAATGGGGACATTTACTCCTTAATGCAGGCAACACAATATGCAGTACAAGATTTGTCTGTGTACAAAAACTTAATTATTATGTTAGCAGTGCCAATAGGTTTTTACTTACTTTTACAAAATGAAATGCAAATTCAAAACTCAGATGGAAATAAGAAAACAATCTATACCTTAATTGAATATTTCCAAAAGAAAAGTTTCCAAATTAAATGAATTCATAAATTTTATGTACAGACGTAGTACTACAAATCATCGATTCATAATAAATAAGTTTAAAGGTCAATGTTTTTCTAAAGCGTTTGTTTGCCTTGCAAATTAGGACAATTGTCCGTATAAAGAAAAAAATACTAAATAAACAAGTCCACGAAAAACCTTGGCTAGTGAATCGGCAAATATTTGCGCTAGACAATTATCAATTTATTTCCTATTACTTTTCTAAAACGACGAACGTGTTTTGATAAGCATTGAGGCTGTCAAAGAAATCAATCATCTTCAAGTACTTAATTGTTCATACATAAGAAGACATTCTTTTCCTTTTCTTTTTTTTTCATAACAGTCAATTTTATTTTTAAGTTTCGAAGAAAAAAGCAGACTGCAGAAAGAAAATAGAATAGAAATAGAATGCGTTTTGTATAATTTAATGTGACGATGAAAACAATACTTTCGTAGTTATTTCAAATAGTTTATATTAGGTCTGTTCCATTTGACAGAATTACAAATTCTGAACCATTCGAATCCTGCGCAGTATGAAATTTATATCCAATTTTGTGCACTGCTCATGCTCATGCTCAGTACGATTTTGAACGGTTCAGAACTCGAAATCCTGACGAATGGAATAGACCTATTACTAATGGCCGTATGCACCGAACGAATTAACTCAGCTTAACTTTAAGCGTCACTTAGAATGTGATTTACACAATGTTATGGGCCATAAGGGCCATATGCACCAAACACTTTAATCGAGCTTAAATTTGAATGACGTTTATGTTGTGATATTTGAAGTTTCATAACATTGTGTAAATCACATTCTAAAGCCCAGTATTTCATTCGAAGTTTAACTTTAAGCTTCGTTTTATTCCCATAGTAATAATTGTAATGACAATTGTTTCCATAGAAATAAAGCGACGCTTATAGTTAAACTCTGAAAGAAATACTGGGCCTTAGAGACGCTTAAAGTTAAGCTGAGTTAATTCGTTCGGTGCATACGGCCATAAGGGGGTCATTCTAATCGGATTTGCAACCTAGCAACAGTGGTACCTCCTTAGCAACTGGTAAGAAGCTGCAATCTCGGAAATGTTCGGTGGTAACGGGATACAACGTTGTGCAGTCTCGGTAATACTCGGAAGTAGAATCATATCAAGTTGTAACTTACAACCCTGATTAGAATTACTCCCTCGTTATTCCGTCCATCTCATATTAATCATGAAAATGGCACATTCTCGTATTCCTTTAAACTCAAAACTTTCTCAGAGAAAAACTACAAAGTTTCCACTCCATCGTCTCCTCAATCATTTCAGTAAAAAGATATAAGTATAAGATCTAGTAAGTATGATCCAGTAAGAATAATGACTTTAGACTATTTCCTAAATTCTAAACCAGGAAACATTTTCAATCGATTGTGGAGATTAAAACAACTATACTGGGAAAAATAAAATGTTCAGTCAACCAAAAACGCATTCAGTGAATTAGTTTTTTCGTTTACCTATACGTTGTTCACAAATTAAAAAACCACCGCCTGCTGCATTATGTTGGTATAAAACATAAGTCCCCTATAAAACATTATAAAAATAGCAAGGTTGACAAGGTATTTGAAGTTTCATGTCAAAGTAATTTGTCAAATCAATTTTATTATTATATTGTTTACATTTATATTCATTTTAACAAGCCATTTCAATGCCTCGAAAGCAGAAAAATATTTTAAATGCCAAAATGGAAGAAGCACTCGTCACATGTTACCAAATTTCTAACCAGGGCAATGTTGCCGGTTGTACTTTTCACAAGGCAACATCGCCAGTGGTCTTTTAATTTGTGAACAGAGAATATTAGCAATCAGGTGTGATCCTTAGGCCAGCAAGTAAAAAATGTTAAATATTTCGGATTGAGGGAATTAAAAGTTTGGTTCAGTCAAGCACATAAAAAATGTTTTACATATTAACTGAAATTTGTAGTTGTTTTAACATGTTAACTCAACATGTTATTTATTTTCATTTTAAAATAATACACTTACGCTATCTACTCAACACAATCAGTTTAACATTTTATGAATATTATTTCAACAAGTTCTACAATGGCCGCGTTCGTAAGAACCAGCGCTCAAGTAGCATTCATCTGTGATTGGTGGATTTTTTGAATTTCTTTGAAATAAGCCAATCACAGACGAATGCTACTTGAGCGCTTACGAATGTTTAGCTGAACGAATTTATGTTGGAGCAAAAATATTTTATTTAATTCAACACATCAGAAAAAGTTGAGACGTCAAAATTTGTTGGCTGAACACTTTCATTTTTCTCAGTATGCCGGGCCATTTTTTAAATTTTTATTTGGAGTAAGCCATAACTTCAATTTAGTTGGCAGCATTGAATGTATGACCACAGTATAAGTAATTACCCAGTAGCGTCACTCAAACATCAGTGTCAAAAAAAGCGGCCATTCTATTTGATACCCTTATGGAAATGCAATGTAATTTACAGCTGGGTAGGTATCAAACAAAAGAACAAATGTGACAGTTATACTCGAGTGACGCTACTGTGTGATTCTTATACTGTGGTATGACATTTAATTGTAAGATCTAAGGCTGAGTTCGTTTTTCCACTCGGTGCAGGGATGAATCAAAATTTGACACATGTAAAAGTGAGATAAAAATGCAAAAAGAGTCGACTGAACGGAGTTGAAAACACGAATTGAGCCTCAATATAGTCTTTTTTCTATAAAACCTGTCAGTGTCAAAATTCTAGTTGGCATCCAGTGTTGCCAATCCACTCTAAGCTGATTACCCTTTTCAAATTTTAAAAAACCCGCTCTTACCCACATTGAGTAATGAAATTGAAATGAATGATTGAAATGATACAAAATTTATTTTGTTTAAATACCTTGTAACGAAGTAGTTTTTATTTCCTCTTTTACTTTGTATATTAAGAATAAAGTTTCAGTTCAGGAGGGGGCATTTACTCGGGGATTGAGAAGTGGGGCGTTGCTCCCACTACTCACCGAACGATATAAAAGTGACCGCGCGGCTCAAACGAGGCATTCAGTTGAATTCCTTCAGCTGAATCCGGTCTAAGCGTCTTGGATCGACCTTTAGCAGGAGTCTTGCTAACAATCCCGTCTTTCAATGCAAGCGTCTTGCATAATTTACCTGAGATAAGCGTCTTATCTAATCCTCCCGTTTTCCAGTGCAAGTGTCTTGCATAATCCGAGACAAGTGTCTTGTCTACTCCCCTAACCAGAGTGCAAGTGTCTTGCATAATCCGAGAAGTGTCTTGTCTGCTCCCCTGTCCAGAGTGCAAGTGTCTTGCATAATCCGTGACAAGTGTCTTGTCTACCCCCTGTCCAGAGTGCAAGTGTCTTGCATAACCCGAGACAAGTGTCTTGTCTGTCCAAAGTGCAAGTGTCTTGCATAATCCGAGACAAGCGTCTTGTCTGCTATTCCCGTTTCCGTCAAAGTATCACACATAAACCGAACCCAGACTGTTATGTAACAATATGTAGATTTGTAAATATGTACATAAATATTTAGTATTTAAGATTGGAATAAAGTTTGAGTTACATCACAATCACGTCTTCTCAATATACGAACCTGGACACCGGCGAGTTGACCTGTTCCGACCGAACCGACCCGTTACATGGCGCCCGAGCAGGGACCGGTGTTACACACAAGTTAGAGAAGAACAACGTGGGAAGTGATTATGAAACGGTGGATACATAGTCTCAGAAAGGATCAACTTATAGAAGAATTGCAAGCCATTGATCTTGATGACACAGGTTCAGTAGAGGAATTACGTCGAAGACTTGGAGAAGCAGTTCATAGAAATCCAGATACTTTCACAGCCCGTAAAATCAAGATGACTTCCGAAAAACCTGAGGAACAAATCCCGCCTAGTACAAATATGGACCAGGGAACCAGCAACGCCCTGACTCCAGCACGTATGAATGAAGACGCCACTAAGGCAATCAATCAAATCCGTAAGTGGGGATGCCATTTCGACGGAAAGGATCCTCTTTCATTCTTAGAGAGATTAGAAGAGCTTAGGGAAAGCTACCAGTTTTCAGAAGCACAAGTTCTACGAGGATTACCAGAATTATTCCGAGGTGAACCATTGTTATGGTACCGAAATAACAGAGCATTTTGGACTAATTGGCAAGACTTTATACAAAGTTTCAAACAATACTTTGTACCGCGACTCCTACAAGAGCAACTAGAACAGGAAATTCGAGACCGGCTACAAAAAGAAAGTGAACCCTTTGTGAAATATGCGACCTCCATACTCACCCTCATGCGAAGATGTGGTAATTTCACTGCCGAACAACAACTTAATCGCACATATAAAAATATGTTGCCGAGATATATGTTATACATACGTCGTCATGAAATAACTTCAATGAATGATCTCATTGATCGAGCAAAAGAGTACGAAGATATTAAGGCACTGCATTCCACGACAAAACGAAATGAAAATAGCACAATTGCTACTGTTGTTCCCGCCACATACGATCGGCGAAATCATTGTTGGCGCTGTAAACAACGTGGACATACACGTTTAAACTGTAGGCGGCCGGCTAAAAAATTCTGCTCTTTTTGTGGCCGTGATAATATTTTTACTAAAGATTGCTGCTGCAACAATCACTCGGGAAACGCCGAAGGGGCCGGGCGAAAGTAGAAGAACCCGGACCGGCCCCCAAAATTTTCTACGATCCTCGACCGCATATTAAAATTAGAATATATGATAGAATTTACTCTGCATTATTAGATACCGGATCCGAAAGATCATATGTGAACAATGACATTGTAGAATTATGTAAGCAACATGGTCAGCTGCTTCATGGTGAAAATACATTCGCACATTTAGCTAACGGTAGCAAAATATTGGTTCAGGGATTAATTACCGTAAGATTTGAACTAATAAAAGACACATATCAGTATAATTTTTCTGTCATGACTTCCTTGCAAACACCGATGCTTTTAGGCATAGATCTTATAAGTAAATTAGGTCTGACGATACCTCCGCCGCCCGTACTCCTACCGAAATTAAACTACTGTCACGCATTATCAGAAGAATCGACATTATATAAGAAGAAACCGCTTTTCAATAATTTCCTGGAAAAAGAATTAAAGAAGTTCGACAAAATTGCTGGTCCCACTCATTGTATCCAACACCACATTAAACTTTTGGACTCAACTCCGATAAAACAGCGTTACCGTCCCCGCAATCCTGCAATGCAATCTATCATAAATGCTGAAGTTGAGAAAATGGAACGAGAGGGAATCATCGAGCCAGCACAAAGTCCTTGGAGTTCGCCTATTGTTATTGTTTCTAAAAAAGATGGAAAACCCCGCTTTTGCGTAGATTTCAGGAAAGTTAATTCCAAAACTGAAAAGGACGCCTATCCGTTACCACAAATTCAAGCAACACTCGACAAGTTAAAAGGTGCTAAATTTCTCTCCACCTTAGATCTGAAAAATGGTTATTGGCAAGTCCCTCTTACACCAGAAAGCAAACCAATTACCGCTTTTACCATACCAGGCAAAGGATTAATGCAATTCAAAGTTATGCCGTTTGGATTACATTCCGCACCTGCCACGTTTCAACGACTTCTTGATCAAGTCATTGGGCCAGAATTAGAGCCACACGCCTTTGTTTATCTAGATGACATAATAGTAGTTAGCAAAACTTTAGACGAGCATATGTCACATTTGAAAGAGGTATTCCGACGCCTTCGAGAAGCTAAATTAAAACTTAATCCTGAGAAATGCAAGTTCTGTGTGGATAGCCTGAGATATCTCGGACATATAGTGGACCGGCATGGCATACGAACAGACCCAGAAAAAGTGGCGGCTATTGCTTCTATGGTTGCTCCATCAAATGTTAAAGAAATCCGACGATTCCACGGCATGGCCTCCTGGTATCGACGATTTATTCCTGATTTTGCAACAACTATAGAACCATTAACAAAGCTTACACGAAAAAACGCAAAATGGACATGGGGTCCAGAAGAAGAGCATGCGTTTCAAGTGATTAAGCAGAAGTTAACCGATTCTCCCATACTGGCGTGTCCTGATTTCTCTCAAAAATTTTACCTGCAAACTGATGCTAGTGATGTAGGACTAGGAGTCGTCCTTACCCAGATCCTGCAAGAAAAAGAACGAGTAATAGCTTACGCTAGCCGTACTCTGAGCAAAACCGAGCGCAATTATAGCGCTACTGAAAAGGAGTGTTTAGCCGTGCTCTGGGGCATCCGAAAAATGAAAGCCTACCTAGAAGGATATTCCTTTTCTGTAATTACTGACCATCAATCCCTTAAATGGTTGCAACGCATTGATAACCCCACAGGAAGATTGGCGAGATGGGCACTGGAACTCCAGCAATATGATTTTGATGTACAATACCGACGAGGCTCTTTAAATACCGTACCCGATGCACTTTCTCGACAACCGCTACCATCCGATTCTAACAAAGATATATGTGCCATTCAAAATCAACGGTGTTCATGGTACTCAAAAATTTACAGACAGGTGAAGACGCAGCCAACTATGGTTCCAGATTATTACATACGCAATGGTAAACTATACCGTCACGTCATAAACAGTTTGAATTTTAATGAAACGATACCTGGAGATAATTGGAAAAGGTGCATTCCTACTAACGAGCGTGCTGAGATATTGCACCGATATCACAACGAACCAACCGCAGGACATCTTGGAATAGCAAAAACCATCGTCCGTTTGGCACAACATTTTTACTGGCCTGGAATGTTTAGAGAAGCAGCTAATTACGTTCGGAATTGTGACACCTGTAATCAGTACAAAGTACCACAATTTCAAAAAGGCGGTTTCCTTCATCCGACCCCTGGTAACGACCCTTGGCATACAGTTTCCGTAGATTTAGTCGGACCTCTCCCACGTTCCAACAAAGGACATGTATGGTTACTTGTGATGCAAGACCAGTTTACAAAATGGGTAGAGTTAAAACCACTTAGAAAAGCAACAGGAAAAGGAGTTGCTATGGCGGTGAAGGAGGACATTATTTTAAGACATGGATGCCCTGATTTTATTATTTCCGATAATGGTAAACAATTTGTGAGTCAACAATTTAAGGAGACTTTAACGCAGTATGGCATAAAACATCGTCGAACTCCTCCATATTCACCTCAATGTAATCCAGTAGAAAGAACAAACAGAGTTATTAAAACAATGATTGCCCAGTTTGTAAAGAAAAATCAGCGCCGTTGGGATGAAAATATATGTGAATTTCGTTTCGCCTATAATACCGCTCGTCATGACGCAATCGGCTACACCCCGGCGTATTTGAACAGCGGACGAGAACCACAAATGCCCAGGGAAAACAACCGAACGAGAGATACCCGAAAACCGGAACAAAGATACCGTGATCTGTTACATGCCTGTGAATTGGTTAGGGTAAACCTTGCGAAAGCTTTTCAACGCCAAGAAAACACTATAATCTCCGCCGACGCAACTGGAAACCTAATGTTGGGGACCTAGTCTGGAAGAAAGAACACATTTTGTCCGATAAAAAAGCCCAGATAAACGCCAAACTCGCACCGAAGTTTTCCGGTCCTTTTACTATTGGTAAAATTATTTCGCCCGTGATCTTTGACCTGAGAGACAAAAACGGTCGTTGGGTTCGGCATGTACACATCCAAAATATCAAGCCATCCCTCCCACAATAAACATCCACAAAAAACCTCTTCTCGTGCCTATATAAACCGACACTTTCAGTCCCGAGTTCAGTCCTTTTAATTCTTTCAACAGGGAGTGACACCACGAGAGAAAATGGAAGACTGGGTACAGGAACTGGACGAAATCCTGAAGGCAGCCGATTCTGCAGCAGACAAGAGCAAGGTACCAGCGTATAACCCAGCAGAGCCCAGTTGCTGCTACCTGAAACCACGGGAAGTCTGCGAAAGGAAACCAACACGCCCGCGTCCCATTCCCACAACCAAAAAGACGGAGACTAAGAAGCCAAGGATAATTGTCTTGGATACCCCCCCAAGTCCACCAAGGAAGGCCCGCCGCAGGGAAGGGGGACCGACCCGATTATTTTCTACAGCATTGCGGGAAGCTGTAAAACGCAAGAAATGGACCACGGAGCCAACCCGAATACAAGATCGCCCGGCTCAACCAGAGGTTCGTCCCGGGCCATCATCAACCGACACCGTACGGACACCGCAAGTTCCCCATTCCAAAGCAGGAAGGACGTCAGAGCTCACGGCAAAAATCCAATTGCCTACAGGACGAAGAGTCGAGATTCCGGTAAAAGCGATCGTAAAATACCGGGAATATAAAATCCGTTTGGAAAAGGAAAGGTGGCATCTGAGGTTTGACAAGGATGGACAGCTACGCTCCGCACGGAATCTCTCCCTTCCAAAGAAGGAGGGGGGTGTAACGAAGTAGTTTTTATTTCCTCTTTTACTTTGTATATTAAGAATAAAGTTTCAGTTCAGGAGGGGGCATTTACTCGGGGATTGAGAAGTGGGGCGTTGCTCCCACTACTCACCGAACGATATAAAAGTGACCGCGCGGCTCAAACGAGGCATTCAGTTGAATTCCTTCAGCTGAATCCGGTCTAAGCGTCTTGGATCGACCTTTAGCAGGAGTCTTGCTAACAATCCCGTCTTTCAATGCAAGCGTCTTGCATAATTTACCTGAGATAAGCGTCTTATCTAATCCTCCCGTTTTCCAGTGCAAGTGTCTTGCATAATCCGAGACAAGTGTCTTGTCTACTCCCCTAACCAGAGTGCAAGTGTCTTGCATAATCCGAGAAGTGTCTTGTCTGCTCCCCTGTCCAGAGTGCAAGTGTCTTGCATAATCCGTGACAAGTGTCTTGTCTACCCCCTGTCCAGAGTGCAAGTGTCTTGCATAACCCGAGACAAGTGTCTTGTCTGTCCAAAGTGCAAGTGTCTTGCATAATCCGAGACAAGCGTCTTGTCTGCTATTCCCGTTTCCGTCAAAGTATCACACATAAACCGAACCCAGACTGTTATGTAACAATATGTAGATTTGTAAATATGTACATAAATATTTAGTATTTAAGATTGGAATAAAGTTTGAGTTACATCACAATCACGTCTTCTCAATATACGAACCTGGACACCGGCGAGTTGACCCGTTCCGACCGAACCGACCCGTTACAACCTAATATTATTGGACTTACGTTGCACGACAGATTTTTCAGGTTAAAATCATCTACATGTGGGACTATGAGCGGCAATCGGCAACAGTGCTGCCAACCGATCAAGCGAAGTATTTCGGACGAGAGTTGTGAAAAATTCCGATAGATGTCTTTGAATTTCGGTTGAGCTAATTTAAATGACTGATTAAAATCGTGTTTAAAATCGCTGATTTTATTCAGGCGATTTTTATTTTTGAAAATCATTTTAAAAAAATTAAAAATTCTCCTGAAATAAACAAAACTGGGTCCAAATTTCTAAAATTAAGACATTTGACAGCTGTTCTTGACGCTAAATGAAACAGAAGACGATCGAGAAAGAAAGAAAATTTATAAAATTATTATTATTATTATGTATTATAAAATTTAAAAAAATTAAAATAAAAAAAATCTCGAATAAAATTAGAAAAAAATAATAAAAATAAGAGGAATCTCATTAAATAAAATTACAAAAAAATTAAAATAAAAAATTCTCATTAAATAAACAATACTTTCTACTTTCTATAAAATTACAAAAAATTATAAAAATCACAAAAAAGTAAAAATTTTCATAAACAAAACTTTCTAAAATTAAGATTTAAACTTTAGGCAATTTTTGGCGTAAAATACAAAAAAAGGCGATCGACAAATTTATAAAATTAAAAAAAAATCTCATTGAATAAAATTAGAAAACAATTACAAAAATTAAAAACTCATTTAAATTATAAAAATAAAAAAATTCTCATTAAATAAACAAAACTTTATAAAATTAAGATTTGATATTTGTACAATTTTTGACGAAAAATAAAACAAAAGACGATCGACAAATTTATTAAATAAAAAAATAACAAAAATAAAAAATTTCATTAAATAAAATTACAAAAAAAAAAAATTAAAAAATTCTCATTAAAAAACAAAACTTTCTAAAATTAAAGTTTGGCAATTGTGCATTTTTTGATGAAAAAATACGAGAGGATCGAGAAGAATTTATAAAAACTTAACGAAAAAATAAATAAATAAACAAAACTTTCTAAATATGGTTGGAACCGCGTCACGTTGACTTCTTCTACTGCCGACGTTTCGTTCTCCATTGCAGAAGAACTTCCTCAGGGCTGCTGCTGCTGCTGGTGGTGTTGCTGCTGCTTCTCGTGGGTCGTTGAGACTGAGTGGGAATGTCTGTTGTCGTGGTATTTATAGTGATCGGTGGGGGTAGTGGGTCGGAACGGTGACCGGGGATTGGTCTGTTGGGGCGTGACAGATCGTTAATGAGATGTTTCCAGGCATTGTGGAGGTAAAAGCCAGTGTCACGGTTCAGATTATTGGGATGTTTGAGAATTTCTAAGGATTCACGGATTTTACGATTGAAAAAATGAGCCCGCTCATCTCATAGTAGATAGATAAAGTACCGCAATTAAACGCCATTTTGAGTCAATATAAGCGCGCGAAACCTTGGATAGAAAACAAAAACCAAATAATTGGATAACACCAGAACTAGCTGAACTGTCAAAAATGCTGAAGGAAATGCATGCCGTGAGAAAGCAAATTAGAAGCGAGTATTATAATGTACGATATAATGAACTGAAAAGATACCATGAACAAAAAATATTACAAAACTAAATAATATTTTAATGACGAAAGAATCAGAAATGCGGTCAACATAAACAAAGAAAGCTGAAGAATTGTCAACGAAGCTTGCAATCCAAAACCCACGAACACGATCAGAGAAATGAACGACCAAGCAGGAAACAAATTAACAGATCGACAAGAACTAGCGGACATGATGATGAATCAATGCGACAAATGATGCAAATGCCCCAACTACGGCAAACTATAACATCGACATGAACGAGAAATCTTTATACTTAGAACCCACCGATGAACGCGAAATAAAAAAGGCCAGAAATAAAACCTGTCAGAAGCACTCCTCAGGTCTGGACGAAATTCCAGGAACAATCCTGATAGAACTTCAAGATGATATAAACACGCCCCTCTCATATATCATCAATAGAAGTTTCAAAAACGGAGAATATCCAGAAGCCCTGAAGGAAACCAAAATTGTACCTATCTACAAAAACAAAGGCACTACCACCGAAGTAATCAACTACCGTCTCATCGCCCTACAAAGTAATTTTGTCAAGATATTTGACTGGTGCTACAATATGAGACTGACTTCCTTCCTTGAAAAGTCCGGCATAATGGCTGATGCCCATAATGGTAAGTTCACACAGATTGCTTTAGATCAAGCAATAAATAGTATTTACACTGATTTAAACGAAAAAAATCAAACAATGGGTATGTTTTTCGATATGAGTTGTGCTTTCGACTGGATCAATCACGAGATATTAATAAACAAATTGTATAATTTGGGAATTAGAGGTCAGGCGAATAGTTGGATCAATTCTTTTTTAAAAAATATATTGGTCTACAGTTCCTCAACAAACTCATGTCTCTGGATCCCGGCTTTTGTGACCAAAGCAACTGTGTTCGCTTCAGGAAAAACTCACACTCTTTTGAAATCGAACACGGTTTTGTGCTTAAGTAGTAGTTATCACTGTCTCACTTTTGTGAACTTCACTCACTACTGTACTTGTATTTCTTTTACTTTGATGTATTTATATTTTTTTGTATTTCTTGTAAGTATCTTTTATTTTTCTGTATTTTTGATTATGCTGACGTACCCATAATATTTTCTGTATTCTGAGGTAATAATATCTTTATTATCTCAACTTATTGGTCAGGGTTATGTGATTTTGAATAATTTCTTAAATTTAAATGGCAATAAAAGGGAAGCGTTTTCAAAAGATTACAAACAATGAAGTACCCATAATGCAGTCGCTAAAATTTTACGAAAGAATGTACACTTCTAGAATTAGTTTAAGAACTGAAAAAGACGTTGGAATTAATAAGATGTGTGTGTATTTAATATTTAATAATACAAATATTTTTTATGAATTAAATTTTCGCCGAACACTTCGTATTTCACACCATCAAAAAAAAATCTCCTCGCCATTTCAAAAACAAGTTTGGAGGTCAGTTTTAAATAATATTTAAATATCTTTTCTTTCTTAGTCAAAATATTTACCAAATACAATACTTTTATTTTTTAGTCAAACTTTGCACAGACGTTCGAAATGTTTTTATTGCAGCGGTTTTATTTTTCGTCCTTTGGTAATAATGAAAGTTAACAATTTATAAACATCTCAACATCTCTTCTTTTTCATTGGGAAATGAATTTTTCATCTATTCTAAATACACCGGATTGTTTTATTTTACATTATCCTTTAAGAACAGCATGACCTAGGATATGACGTGTTAATCCTCGCATAACTTCCAGCAAAATATTTACATGTTCTACCACAAGATAAAAATATTTACATTTTCGTAATTTTCAAACTATTACGAGATCAATGTAAACGCGTTATTTTTACGCCGTTCCGGAAAAAGTAACCGACATGTTGATTCGCTTAAACAAACATTTCAGGATCGCTCTTTTACAGTCAGTTAGAGGATATTTTGAGAACTCATCGCGCCAAAAGTTCAAATAAATACATACATATTTTTCGCCAGGAGTTCAACGCCTGATTACGGCGTTTATCGGGCGTTTGCCACGCGGAAGCAAACATTTGCTTTGCCTACAATAGTATTTTTGAAAAGTATAAAATCGATCCAATAATAGTGTTTGCAGAGCGCAAGAGTAAACCGACAAGGAAAAGTAAAAATCCGGCTTGTTTGGTGAGAAGTTTACACACGGTGATAAAGATAAATCTTGAATAGATCTAATACTGACAACAATGAAAATTGAGGCCAGTAGTAATTCTGACTGATTCCTTACTTTAAGGCATACAAGTTCTGGCAATACCTGGTCGGCTTGATTTATCGAACCATTTAAATAAATTAGGAAAAGTATAGGCCCAAAGACTGATCCCTGTGGTACATCTAAGGATACGTTAGTTGTTTTAGATTTTATCTCCAAGAGGTGTCTACTTTGTATATTAAATTTATTTAACATAATGTTGTATGTATAAGTATTTTTAGAAAAAAGAATCTATTTAATTGATGTCTCAACAAGAGGTTACGAGCAGACACTTAAAAAAAATTGTTTATTACTTTATTTATTGACATGACACCTTTCGTAATGAACACATACTCCCGTGTTTATAAACAAGTTTATATAAGTTATGAATTTCCATCGTTAACGTCTTAATTAAACAACGCCGGCATTTCCTCACTCCTAACGCCGATAATGAAGAAAGTCAACACCGGCGGCGTCGGATCGCTAGAATAAAATATTTTAACGAGGCGAATTATGCAATTACTTTTATAGCAATTTGTGTGCGCGGCGAATTAACAGTTCTCGCCTACGTACGTTTCAGCAATAGATGAAACGAGGTGCGTCGCTGAAAAAACACTCCGGTGTGAATTGGGAAAATTTTATGTGCGTCAATCACAACAATGTATGTTAAGTGACTTATGTAATAAACTAAAGGAAACCGCATTGAATTACCAAGAGATCTCACAGCAATCAATTTACCTATTCATTTTCTTCTCGTCACCATCATCATCAGTTACACAATTGCGATGGGAATCCGATTTTTGTTTTACGTTTGCTTGGATGCGCAAATGCTCCTTTGAACTCGGTTTTCTATGTATTTATCATTTACGAGGGGTGATTTTTATGTAACTCACCCAACTATGAAGAAAAACAATATTTTATTTTTCTACATGTAGAGTGGTGCTCACCTAAAACGATACTCCTGCATGCAAACTGCACCCTTATGAATATTAAGCGGAAAAACGACAAACATTTAAAACGCTCTGTCGGAATTGGTTCGCCGTACTTTTATTGCCATCTGTACACATTTGAGCCACAAACACAATTCCTTTGAATGCGTATTTCCTTCAGTAACCTTTCGTTGCCGGTAGGCGATTTCTACGAAACATCGATATTTATAATAATTTAATAATACAATACGATTGGACGATAATATCCGAAAATACTTGAAACAAATTGAAGATGGACGAAGTTAGGTTCCTAATTTGTAAACAGCATACTTAAAGCTACAGAACAATATCGCGTGTATACCACACGCTAAAGTCTTCAAACTATAGAAAATACAAACGATTTGAGGAAAATGCAAAATTAGGATAACGTCCGAAAACTATTGAAACATTTTGAAGATGGATATGTAAACAATTGAAACAAATTGAAAATAAACTAAAACTAAGTAAATTTGATTAAACTATTACGTCTTTTATGAATCAGTATCAATACGTGTCGTGTTCAATTGTTATAAATTTTTTACAACCACTCGATAATTATGTTACACGGACAAAAATTTACATTTAGTCCTACACGGAAAATTATGTAAAATAACTATTAGCATTTTGGTAGAATGTAGTACGTAAAATACTGCGAACCTGCATCAGCTGATTTCAGTAAAGCCGTATCCTCACCTCTGCAAATTTACATGCATTCGATATGAATTTATTTTGTACGTGTGCCGTGTGAACGCACTTAAAATTTTCGGGATTTACAAACGAGAACCGTTTTGTTTTTAGCAACGATTTACATCATAACAATTTCGGCGACCTACATATAAAATAATATAACACATACTTTTACAAGTGCGGAGGCGGCTTAACATCTGAATTAATGAATGCCAGTATTTCCAAAGTCATTGTGCAAATATTTATTTGAAGATTACATAAGGTGCGTTAGCGCTGCAGGGCACGAGATCTCGCTCTGGCAATTCACACTTTTTGGGGAAATCAATAAGGAAAGACCGTAATCTTTGCACTTTGAACTTGAGTACCCATGCAAGAAGTTAAATACATTAAAATAAATGACATTATCAGATTTCGTAATTTTAAGTTGAATGAGTTTGTCGCCCTCGTTAGTGAAAATTGTTTTGCTGGCGAAAAGAAAATTTAACTTTCAAAGTGCATTTCTTGAACCTGCTTGAATAGAATCCTCTGTACGTCGTTGCATTTTTAAATGCCCAATTAAATTTTAACCTGCTTTCATAATATATCAGATAAGTCTAATATCGTTTTCGATTCACCTGCGCACAGCGAAAATCAGCAACCAACAGATGGCGCTTTTAATAAAGAAAACAAAGAGCTGTCATTAATGTCTTGCTTCCATTCATTATTATTATTATTATTATTAAGTTGGATGAAGTCTGTGCATAAGCATAATCACACTAATTACACAATACGTCCCTACATAAGAATATTTATTTGTGTGGAAGCGTTATACACAAACTATACAATTTAGTATTTTTCATAGGTTAACCATTAACCAAATGTCAATTCAATGTAGGACCCTTCACAAAACTTCCGCTAGGTGCCAGCCACTCCGTGATTTTCTCGAATAATATGAGATACGATATGAAAATACTCAACTGGTGCAGTTAATCGAAAATGCTATAAGTCAAGGCCAATTGCACACTATAGGCAATCTATAGGATTTCCGTCATGCTTCACTTAAATTCTTGCACTCTCGTTGATACATAAAAGAGTTATTTAATTGCTGGAGAAGCTGACGGTATAGACAGTGAAACGTTGAACAAAAACTTTCAACACACTGCATATATTCAAAGAAGTTGTTGCAACAAAACAACTAGCTCAAGGAATTATAACAGGGTGGTCTCGAAATAAGGTGCCAAAAAGAAATCAGTTATAAGAGATGATGAATAAAACTCATATACTTACAAAAAAAATTTCTAATAAAAATCTTTTCGTTTTTGAGATAAAAATAATTGAAAATTTGACGAAAATTTGCTGTGTGCTATTGAGTTTAGATGTTACAGGTACCGTTGCTAGAAAAAATGCAAATATTGTTGCCATACAACCAGAATTACCTTTTCAATCCCGATTAACATTAGCGTACAGCAAATTTTCAATTATTTTTATCTCATAAACGAAGACTTTTATTAGAAAAATTTTTTGTATATGAGTTTTACTCTTCATCTCCTATAACTGATTTCTTTTTGGCACCTTATTTCGGAACCACCCTGTATACACTTAAATTTGGAATACATAATTATGAAAGTAATAAAAGTCACTCTTGACCCGATAGACATCGACATGTAATCCCACCCTTTGCTGTGAACAATAAAAATTCCTCCTCTGCTACTGAAGTCGTAATAAATTGATAAACGAAAATATTAAAGATATTTCTTCTACTTCGCGTATTTTCTTGCCTTCAGCATGTCGAATGACCTATTAAAATAAGTAAGTAAAAGTTTCTAATACTCTTCATAAAAGAAATCATTTGGACTTCACAATATCGATATACAGACCTTTAAGTTACACTTTTTTAATAGAAGACATGTAATGTAAATTGAATTAGATCTAAAGTGATTATTATTTTTTGAATTTGACGAAGTTACAGTTGCCACATGTATTTTCTCGTCATTTTTTGGGAATTATTTGGCTTCATCCGATCAAATTGTAAAATTAAAATAATTTTTACATGTTTTGATGCACTTCGTCCAATACGTAAACATTTAAAGTTTTAAAGTTAAATGATTTATTTACGTCGTTATTTATAAACGTCATAAAAGTTTTACAACTTATCCTTGCCTAATTAAAATCGCAATATTAATGTTCTTTTTTTCGTTGTTGAGTTACGTAAGGAATGCTTCTACATTGTTGCTACCAGAGAATTATCATTATTTTTAAGCATCTGTGGCCGGCTTAATAATTTTGCTTGACTATACAAGTGTGAAATAAAAAGCGCGAACAATATAGCTGCCTGTCATTGTTGCATAATAACTCTCATATAATGGTTCAGAATGTCTTCATTGCAGTAAAAAGGAATTGCATAATGTGTCTATTAATTTTCTTAGACGTGCTAATGATGAAGTTTTACGCACTACATGCTTTATTTCTTGGAGTCCTTGAGAAATAAATTATGAACATTTTTCAAAAAAGAAAAGAAATACTCATCGCGAAGAACATTCGTCGGGTTACTGCAAAAACAAGCTAACTCCACTTGTTGTCAATTCGGAGTTAAGTGCTACATTTGATTAAAAAATGCTCAAAAAACATAATATGTACTTAAAAAATTTTTAAAACCATATAAATCAAAAGAAAATGTTAAGGCAGGAGAAACAAGTGGCCGAAATAATCCATCTCTATTTTAAACTGCAATTTTGAACCGTCAAAGGACGACTTCTCAAAAGTTCCAAAAATGGAGTTGTCTTGTTTTGGCAGTAACCCGATGATATTTGAAAACCAAAACTAAATGTAAAGCGAGACACACACTGAGGCGGTTGCGGTAGCGTTTGCGATGACGGTGGTGATGAAAACCGTTCCCATGCATGCGACAAGATAGATCTGCCAATGACTTTACGTAACTTTACTGTGATCGCTCGCTTTAAGCGAGACACAAACTGAGGCGGTTGCAGTAGCGTTTGCGATGACGGTGGTGATGAAAACCGTTCCCATGCATGCGACAAGATAGATCTGCCAATGACTTTACGTAACTTTACTGTGATCGCTCGCTTTAAGCGAGACACAAACTGAGGCGGTTGCAGTAGCGTTTGCGGTCACAAACGTTCACATGCGAGCGATCACAGTAAAGTTACGTAAATTTCTTGGCAGATCTATCTTGTCGCATGTAGGTACGTGAACGGTTTTCATCGCCACCGTTATCGCAATCGCAATCGCAACCGCCTCAGTGTGTGTCTGGCTTAAAGCTGTTTTTCGCAAATACCCAATTAAATATTTACGATGAAATAGAAATTCCGAAACGCTGACTTAATTACTTTTAAGAATGTAATCATTTTATTAGAAAATGGCCGAGTTCAAGTATTCTTCTACGATTAGGAAATACATCCCCGAAATTGCAAAAAAATAATATCTTTTATACAAGGTGTCAGTGACCCCCTTATCCAACGACTTGTCCAACTTACTTATCCAACGACTTGTCGCATCAGACAAAACGTATCAAGCAAAATGGACCGTGTGGCCCGCAAAACGTTAGACAAGACGTACGTTTTGCGGTCCACACGTTCAATTTTGCCTTATACGTTTTGTCTGATACGACAAGTCGTTGCGTCTGGACCGGCCCCCATGAATTAATAAAATTACTTGATGTCTATGAGAAAAAATATAAGCACTCACCGGTCTGCATACCTCCTGCAACGTGTAGTGGAACTAAAAAAAATTGTAATTTATAATTAAGTATTTTAAGTGCACAGCAACTTCTATAAAAAAACTGTCCAGAAAATTTATTTGGAAGATTTTCAGCAAGAAAACTAAATTAAACAAAAAAAATTGATACTTACCCTACCGTGATTCACAGCGTGCAAATGCATTCCTTAAATTCATCCTGCTACAGTAATCGAGTGAGAAATCACCAACCACTTTCACTATGTAGATAATATCACCGAAAGGAAAAATTATTGTTTAATAAAAATCCTTTAAGAATTTTTGTGGTTGATTCAAAAGTATCTCTGATGTTGATCCGTAAAGGTGGATTTATAGGTACACATATCTGAATAGTCTAGGAATATTTTTGAAAAACCATAAAAATAAAATGTGTATGGTTTACATTGAACATTTATTGAACGCATTTATTTTTATAATAAAATGTTCAAAGCCTAACATTTTTTGAAGACCCATGTAAGAAATAACACTAGTGATAAACATGATACTTAAAAAAAATGAATTCTTGTACTCTCTTAAATTGTTCGATTTCTACGAGGCGTTGCTTAGTAACCATTTTTTTTTTCTTTTAACAATATCGTGTTTGCCAATGGAACGACAACATTTATCATCAGACAATATGAATGGAGCAGTAGGTCTTCTTGAGGCTAGCATGAGACAAGTCGAAGTCGCTGAGCGAATAGGTGTTTCTCAAAGTGTCATCAGTCGATTATGGAGTCGTTTTGGGGAAAGTGGCACTCCAACCGAGCTTACATCCAGGACGTGGACGCTCTTCGTCAGTAGCTCAGGACAGCTTTTTGGTTCAAACTGCTAGAAGGCAACCCACAATTACAGCACCTGAGTTGGTTACTGAGTTACAAAGGACGCATAACTTAACTATTAGCCATGATACTGTAAGGAATCGTCTTCATGAAGTCAATCTCCGTTCTCGGCAACCACTCGGATGTCCACCTTTGTCTAATGGCAATCGCGAAGCAAGATTAAAAATTTCAAAACTGGGATCAGAATGATTGGGCTACATTCTTGTTCTTTGATAAGCACTAGCATAACCATGATACACTACGCCCCCCGCAACTGGAATTATTGCGCCTAAAATGATGTCGAATCACTATTTTCTTCCTCTCGTTTGATGCGCCCCTAGGAAGCTTACGCCCACCCGCGCGGCGAGGGTCGCGGGGGCGTTATTTACGCCAGTGTTGATGAGTCCAGATTTGGATGTCATCCAGATTGTCGTCGAAAAAGGTAGTGGAGACGATCCGGAAATGTGGAACGTTCGGGGCACGCTCAGGAAGTACACACTTATAGAGGTGGTACTGTAATGGTATGGGTTGGAATAATTATTGGCGATAGAACGGATTTCGTTTCCCCGAATGGTTTCCTGAGAATATTTGGATAACATTCTTCAACTCATTATGTGTCCATTTGCTGGTACTGTTGGTGAAAATTTTCGTCTTATGCATAACAATGCTCGTCCACATGTTCCGCGAATTTTGACGAATTGGTTAAACAATGTGTGAATTGAAGCATTGCCTTGGCCAGCACAATCCCCGGATCTAAATCCAATAAATCATGTGTGGGACATGAAGAAGGATTGCTCCGGATTGCTGGGCGATATCCATAATGGATTTAGATTCCGGGAGCTTTTGACAGAAGAATGGGCACGTTTACCTCAAGACAATGTAATTTTGTCGATGACCTTTAATTAACCAACGTGGAGGTTTTTATCTCTATTAAAATTTGTTTTTTTTTTCAGAATTATCTGTTTAATTTTGTATTTTTTTGAAAATTTTATTCGTTATTTAGTCGTTCTTTCCCTTCTATGAAAAATGTTTACATAATCTTGTTTCTACTTAAACAGTCAGTAATATATTAAAATATTATTGAAAACCTATTTTTTTAAGCAAATTATTTACATTTCAAAAAATATCCCTACACTTTTCCGATGTGTGTATTATCACATCAGGCAATGAACGTTTCGGTCACCGACAAATATTTTCTTAAGGTGGCTACTGGCTACACATGTAACTGCTTGAGCTTGACAAGCATGCATGATTAGTCTTTTTGTACAAGCACGCACAATTTCAGACAAATCAGACAAATTCTTTGCTCCGTTTCAAAACCATTTATTGCCACATCAAAACAAATACTTTTATTTGTCTTCTGACCATTCGATTCATGCAGTAGTAAAAACTTTATTGCATTGCGGTTTTTTTATTCAAGCAGATGTTTTACCAATATGACTGTTGTAACGAATACTTCCTTCTTCTTGACCTATTCATAGAAGCATCAGATTTTCAACATCTTTTTTCTCAGCTGTAAATTCGAATTGCTTACATTATCATTACATTCCATACATCATAACCATTTATGGCCTCAAATTTCTGCACTTATTTAAAAACACACCGTCATGCTGTCACTTTTAATGTTAATTATTAAGAATTAATTTAATTTAATTCCAATGTATCAATTTCTTATACTGGGTGCTTTTGGAAGTGTGGCTGAAAAAGAATCCGGATACAATAGAAACATATCTTAAAAAATGGCAGATTTATTTTTCTTTTTTCAGTGTTCATTTTGAGATGAAAAATTTCATAAATTTTCAAAAATTACTGAAAATGGTACATGGCACTGATTTTGAATTTTTACTCATTCTTCCATATTTTGAAAATTGTTACAGTTTACCTCTAGGTGTTGATATTATTGTTTTGTTTCAAATTTAATAATTAAATCCGTAACGACGAGTTTTTCTAAGAATTTAAATGTTTTTGTTCTAAATAATTTATTTAAAGAAATTTCCTTATTCACCAGTGCCGTCGGGATCGGAGTAGAACACAAAAAAATTAAAAAATTAAATTTGTTTCTAAGCAAAAACAAAATGTTCAATCACGTACCCAATACATGAAAATACTCAGGTTCGTTTTTGAGCCACAATTCCGAAAACACCTTGTATATAGAGAGTTACAAAATGATATAATTAGTAAAACTAAAAATAGCACCTTATCCATCAACAAATTCCTAAAATTTCTATTAAAAAATCCAACAAGAATTGCTAATTGCATAAATCAAAATCAGCACCTGTTATATCTGCTTTTTTTACACACACATGATAATTAATTTACATAAGCAATAATTAATATTTATTGCTGGGCGGAAAATAATAATAGAACAAAAACCAAAAAAAAAGCATTGCGGTTGAGCGTGTCATACGTAAAATACAGTGCGGTGAACCTGTATTAGCTGATTTATTTAACGTTTGACTTAATGACACGCTAGTATTTCCAGTGTCATTGCGTAATAGCTATTTATGTAATAGGTACAAAATGTAGTACTTTATTGGACGAGTCCAGTTTATAGCCGAAAGACCCCGTGAGCGAGGCTAATAAAAAGGGCGAGTTAATAAAATCTTATTATGCATGCACAAGTTACACACAAAACTTTAACTTCGTTAACTTCGAAGTAGCTTTTTCTTAATTCTACTTTAACATTATTAAAAATATTAATCTTTGGAATACCAAAGTGTACATACATACTTTTGACGTTGTTGGCAATTGCAAAAACTATCGGCAAAGCTCCAAAAAGAAAGAAATTTGAAAAAATTGAACTAATAATTAAGACAAAATAACTTCGAATGCAATTGAACACTCGTGTGAATTACACGTATAATACAAATCCGAGTGGTACTCAACAAGCAAAAAAAAAACACACAAAAACCACTAATGATAGCACTTTGATGTAAGTTTAAGTACTTACTACAACAGTTAGATCTTTGCTAATTGATTTCTTCTCAGATACATTTGAGATTGACACTATCAAATTTATCATTATGTTACTAGTAACAAAACAAACCTAATTTCGGACGATAAATAAAATCATAAATCAAGTAAGTAGTTTTTTTTTTCTTTATTCCATCCGAAATATGCAACATTTAAGTTGAATTTTCTTATTAGGTTGAACATCTAATGAATTGTATCGGATCTTCAACTAAAAAGTACCTCGAGTTAGCCTTGGATAAAATCATCAATTTTTGGATACGTCAAAAATGGATAGACCTCAAAATGTTCGTATGTGGACAAGATCTAGCTTTTACTCGTTAATTTCAGTTGTTGGACGACACATACGCGTTGGCGGAGGTGGCCAATACAAAAATACATTTCGAAAGTTCTTTCGTTCTTAAAATAGCATATTAAAACGGATTGTCTGAATTCAGTCCCTTCACCGAACCTAAATTTTATATTTTGACAGTTCTTGCTACAATCTCAGCACCTGTATAGTTCAACCTAAACGTTATATTTTCTTATTACATGCTGATCTGATCAACTCGAGTTAAGAAGACAACTACGAGAGGCAAAGGTGTTTCACTAAAGCTGAAAACAGAAAGTACTATATAAAAGTATGTATTCTAAAAATTATCAATCGAATGATCAGCATATAATTAAAAAATGACGTACAGTTGTGTTCAAAAAGGTGTTGTACAGCTACGTTTTAAATATCCTTGCTTTTGAGCGGCAGTTGGTTTTTCTATTTTTGTGTTCAATGATATTATTATTGCCAGAAACCGTATATGTAACAAAACAACTTGTACAACAATTTTTTGACTTCATGAATGCACATACAAGTTTACACAGTACAAATTCTGTACAACACTTTTTTGAACACGACTGTACAATAGGTACTTTTGTTGCCAAAACTAGCTCAAGGTAGGTTTTTGTTGAAGACTCGATACATGTATATGTAATAGTATACAATTATAATTATTAAATATGGAATTTTATTTACACTCATACTGATTCACACAGAATTTATTTCTGGAATTTGGAATAATTTCAATAACACAATGCTCAATAATTAATTCAATTTGAAATATGTATAGAAGGTAAAAACATGGAAATTCCAATTTCCTTTATCCCCTGGCAATAATAGAACATATGTTGAGTAAAAAAATTCTAAATATTTGTTTAATGACTTCATTTAAAAGATAATGCATATTTATACATATTTTTGTCACTTTTAATTTAAAATTGGATTTTAACCTAATTTTTTATATGTATGTAGGTATTACACAATGAATTATGCGTGTTTTCTTTTATTCGCTAAGAAGCTCTCAGATTTCGTGGTGAGCAAAATTCTGTATTTTCCTCATCTCTAGGAATTTTTTCCCTTTTCGTTAAATATTTTATTACTGTATTTAATGTAATTAACATATTTAGCATCGTAAAATTGCAAAATTAATAATTGTGTTTTGTTCGTCGATCAGTACGTAATCATTTTACGACGAATGATTTATTTGTCATGTTATAAACATCATAAAAGTTTTACAACATGTCATCCTTTTTGCTTAATTACGCCTGTGAAATAATTGTTATTCGCTGCCGTGTTATATAAGAAATGCTTTCGTACCGTCTACTTTAAAAATGTGTACATAATCTAATGTGTGTAATGTATGAAACACGATTTGTACTGGTGCATCGAAATTTTTATTTACTAGACTTCCAGTAGGAAGTAACCTTGTTTCAAAACATTTTATGATTGCATTTATTTTTTATACAATATATAGGGTGCTGAAAAAGTGACGGACCTACACCACACTGGGGCACTCACTGAGTTCGAGAAAAATGTTTAAAAAATATTGTCAATTGACATAAAATTACCTTTACTTATTATTATTATTTATTAATCATGATACATATTTCTTTATGCATTATTTCACCAGTTTGCTTACTAACATATTCAATACATTTTATTAAACAAACACATTACATTTTAATTTATAAATTACACTAAGTGGAATATTTTTTCAAAATTTCTGAAACTCTGTCAGAGAAGTAGGTCACAAAAACACAACTAAACATCAAAATATTTAATAATATCAAATCAGAGATTTTAAATATTTAAAAACCGAAATATCACATTTAATAAATGCAGCCCTTATCGAAGTGAGTATAAAAAACCTACACATTCATATATCCCCATCACATCCCCACCAATATAATAATTGCTTGAAGAAATAAATAGGTATGTCAGTAACATAAATGGCAAGTGTGAAATAGATTCGTATAAAAGAGAGCAAACCATATTAACAACAAATAACATAACAACAAACAAATATCGTTTTAAATACAACAAAAACAATCTATATTAGTTAACTTCAGTCATATTTTATCAGCTAAACATTTATGTTAGATGAAGTAGCTGGCCTGAGCTGTCATAAACTACAGTTGAAAGAATGAAAATACAAAATATTAAAAATATAGATCTGCCCTTAAAAAGTGTAAATAAAAAATTATATAAAGAACCAAAATCTCAATAACAATTTCAAAGGCATATTATTCAACTGTGAATTTTTTTCTTTAATTTATAAACTAAAACATGGCACAACTTTACATTTCTTATACACTTTTAACTGAAAGTCCTGCAGTTATTTACAAAAATTATAAAAATTATTATCAAATATTTAATTTGAAACAATATAATGAAAAGCTTAAGTCGCGACATCCTGCGATCGCTTGCGACCCAACATTGCGAATAACCTAGGACAGGTCGGTTGGGTTTGCAGTGGAATTCTCGAGCTACACTTATGCTGACGAGGCCCCGAAACAGCTATACAGAGGATGCTCGAGGAATCCACTGCAATCAAAACCGACTTGCAACAAAATTTTTGAAATAATATAGTTTAAAAACTAAATGCCATTTAATATTCCCTTAAATTATTAAAACATTTATGGATCTGGCTTCGTTTTACTCTCAACTTGACGTTCAGATGTAGATCCACCCCGATAATCCTTAACGATAGCTTTCCCTGTGTCTTTAGCAGTTCTCTTTGCGAGACCTTTTGGTGTCAAAACATTAGTATTATGACTAATAGTGAAAACATTACCAACAGTATTCAAAGTATTCGAAGCCACGTCACCAGCAGGTACTCCGTACCTGTAAAGAAACAACTTAAAAACTTCACTAATTCGACAAGATTACAAGTTACTTGTGCTGCACGATTTTCACCGTGTTGTCTTTCATGCTGTTTCCTAAAATCGAGGCCGACACTTCCAAGCCGTGATAAACCGTTGAAAACCCTTCCACCGCCCCTGCAGCTACATCAAGCACATTTTTAACTTTCGAAGATGCCTCTTCCTCGCTGTAATTCATGCTGGATTTTAGCAAGCGGGTTCCTTGATATTGGATGTGCGGAGCAAGATACTGGCCTAATTTAGTTGTAGCAGTACATACTTTATCAGCTGTAAATTAATTACGCCCTTACGCAAATTTTGCATAAAAGTAATTGTAAGGTTTTACCAACAAAGCCAGTTACTTGAGCTGTTTTACTTGTGGCATCTTCAGTGAATTTCAGACAGTTTGCGACAGTCGGAGAGATAGTGGTGTCAGTTGAGGTGGGCGTCATATTATCTATTAATTTCGGGGTTCCCCGATTTAGTAAACTGCTAATGCCCTCTGCTCCCCAAATTAGGCCTTGTGCTAAATAACCTGCACCTGCAGAGGTAAATCTAAAGTGTATAGGTACTATTTATTTTTTTAAAGAAATCACTTTAAAATAAGACAATGAATTGAGGCGATTGATTGCATAGGTAACATACCTTTAACTAAACCAGATGATACTTTCTCACTTAGAGTAGCCTCTGGTTCATGTTGAACTACGACGCCATGTAAAATATTGATAAATAATTCATGGACTATATTGTCTTCTTCATCGGGAACAACTATTCCGACACAGGCGCCTGCGTAAATATGAATTGAAATCATTCTTTAATGAATTTAATTCATTCATGAATTAAAATCATTCATTCAATCATTTCCTTTATGTATATACCTTCAACAGTAGAATGAACATCAGGAAATATAAAGCAGTTATAACTTGTTCTAAAACAAGGGGAAACCCCAGGTATCAGAGGGTAAATCCAATTTCCGACTTGTAGGAACATATTCGGTACTTCCCCTAAAAACGCAATGATTTAAAATTTTTTACTTACAAAGAACATAACAAACCTTCAATTGAAAAAATTGTTAAGGTTTGAGTGTTCGACACCAACGTCACTGCACCATCTGGATTAATACAATACATCTTAACATTATCATGAGTGTAAATAACTGTTGAACTTGTGTTGGATATTTGCATCTGCAAATTACTTAATGCATTTGCCAGATCTATGTAAGTTTGAGGTTTGATATTCGCTGATATGTTCTGGTTATCTGGAGGCAACACCAAGTCGTTTGCATGCTGCATTTTTAGAGTATTAATTCGAGACAACACCTCCCCTCGGGTCCGTTTTAGTTTTTTGATCATTTCACATGCTTCATTCCAAGTTTGATCCGGATTATCAGGACAAGAAACCCTAATATTAAGAGCTTTGTCGATGATAGCAATTCCATATTTATATTTATCTAAAGCCTACAATGTTATTGCTGAATCTATTGAATTTAATTATAGAAAATGTTAAACGTTACTTCTATGGGTTCCTCACTTTCTTCTAATTTAATTGCCTCTTCAACGGCCCTGTATGCCTGATCGTGGGTATTCTTGATGTTCAAAAATATGGAACTCCACTCGGAACTGTTCATCATTGTGTCACTCATTTTGAAGGACAAGATTAATTGTCGTAATTACACGCCCTACTCCTCACCAATTATAAATTAAAACGAAACTATTACGTCTGGTATTTGATACTTAATGATTAAAATAAAAAAGAATAAAATTCAGTTCAAAGAGGTTATAGTCAGGCTCACCAACATTTAAAATTTTAATTACTCAAGGTTATTTTGAAAATCTAAAATTACTTGTAACAAATAATTAACTTTTCGACAACTTATTTAAAATTATACTTAAAATAAGCAGCGAAAGTTAAGAATATATGATTTGAATATGATTTGAATTTGATTGATTTCAGTCTCGCCAACTTTTAAAAATGAAATTCACCTTCAGAAAAAGAAAAAAGTAATTTGAGTGATTATCAGTTTTACAAGAGCGTGTTGTTTACTTTACATAAATGCTTAGCAGTAAAGGAGGTTTAAAAAACTTAACTAAAGTAATTTTGTATTAATATCTTTTTTAATATTAAGATCTGTTTAAATTTCCCGCTGTTTATTCAGCAGCGTCATCTGTAACGTTTTCATCTCCTTTTTCTTTCCGGTATTGCCGTCCTTTTTCAATTCGTGAACGTTCTCGAACGTCGGCGGTTAACACGTGAAAATAAAGTGTTTTTCTGAATATTCGCAAAAAAAATTCATAAAATATGTTGGGTGCCGCAAGACTTTTAAGCCGCAGAGTGTTGGAATGCTCAACGTTGAACGTCGAAGCAGCCAACAGGAGAAATTTTTCACATTTACTAAAAAACGTACGTTGTGTCAAAATTCGCTTTCATCCACTTGCGTAATCTCGTTTTAAAAGCCGAAGTTCACGAAACTAATTTTGTTGCAGGCGAACGCGGCCGTGTTCAGCCCCAAACATGATCAAATACGCTACAAGTAAGTATTTTGTGTCGTGATGAGACACGCGTTAACTTTTGTTTGGTTAGGTCCGAGGGTGTCAGGGGGGCAGTCATCGGCATCGATCTGGGCACAACCAACTCGTGTGTGGCGGTTATGGAAGGCAAACAGGCTAAAGTCATCGAGAATTCCGAAGGTTCGAGAACGACTCCATCCGTCGTAGCCTTCACGAAAGATGGAGAAAGACTCGTTGGAATGCCGGCAAAACGTCAAGCAGTTACGAATTCATCGAACACATTTTATGCCACGAAACGTCTCATTGGACGAAGGTTTGATGATGCAGAAGTCAAAAAAGATATGTAAGTATTAGATACTACTAACTTACTGTAAATTACCATTACTGCTACAATTCTATGCATATCTGTAATCATTAAGTAGATCTGTAAACCTGGTATACTTATTGAGTACGTTTACATGAACCTCTAAAGTAGGTTTTATTACAACCAACGTAAATGGTCGTGTAAATGAGGCATAACATCCATTTTACTAAAACGGATATTATGCCTCGTTTACACGAGCATTTACATTGGTTGTAATAAAACCTACTTTAGAAATTCGTGTAAACGTACTTACTCATTGGCTAGTGTTCTCCACTAACTAATCCCAGATTTAGTCTAAAAAAATCCAAATGGGAATGCAGAAATTGTAGCTTGAATAGCTTGATTAACATCTTGCAGCCAAGTTCAGCATGTTTCGTTTTTTAAAGTGTGAATTGTCATTTAAACAAAAAGAGCAATTGCCATAATAGTTGGTAGGTTCTCTCCAAAGTCTAAGAATTACAAAGGCATTATCTTTCAAGCACCTCGCATACACCCTTCTAAATTACCTCAACTTACGTGAGGGGCCCAAGGTTTATCTTGGTTGCACATCGGAAATCTAAAACAGGCTTTAAAAAACTTGGTTCTCGTACAAATTTTATGTTTAGTTCTTTGTTATTAAGTATCCACAAAACATACCAAAATAGGTTAGGAGATAGCTGCAAGGTATTTTTGAATAAAATTAACACCTAATCTTACGTAAAGCAAAAAAGGGCAGTATCTATTAACGTACCGACATGAGAACAATAATAATCACGTCTACGTTTCAGGAAGACTAATTTTATTGTTTTATTCAAAAATGTCCAATAAACAATTCTACTGCTACGTAGTGTAATTTATAGAAATCACAATAAACCAGCACATTTAGGGCCGGTACTTTAGTCACTGATTAACTTTGACCTTTGGTTATTCCCATGCTTGCAATTATAAAGATAATTTTTTCTATGGAAATAAACCAAAGATTAAAGTTAACCAATGACTAAAGTACCGGCTGTAAAGGTCGTTTTCATAATAACGAGTGTTCAATTGAAAAGTTCATCAAGTTGATTTTAATTTTTTGTTGAAAGAAGAAGACAGAGCGAAAAAGGGACGACTTATAGCGTTTTCGATTCATGCGCAACGGTTGCACTCAGTGTATTTGGATCTTCTTTTAACCTCATGTAATAAAACGAGATGAAGATATTCTGAGTGCCCATTAGTGCAGTCAATCGAAAACGCTATTAGTAAACCAACTGACGTTTAACGGATGACACTTGTCAAACAGTTGTAGTGTTTTGCTTATAATCTAACGTGACTTTCGTTTGCTGCTTTAGTGCGCACTCAGAGTATCGTCATCTCGCACTTATGTGTGAGGTAAAAACAAGATGCGAATGTGCACAGTGAACGAAAACTCTAGACGTCAAGTGACATTTCGTTTTAATCTCAAGACCTGCTTCACAGTTATGAAAAATTCAAAGGCTACTTGATGAACTTTTCAATTGAACACTTGATAGAACCACAATAGAACTAAAGGAGACTTTAAATTTAAAGTCACTTTAAGTATAGGAATACTATTGTGTTTTCATAGGTTAAAGTCACTTTAAATTTAAAGTTCTATTATGAAAACGACCCTAAGAAATACAAAATAATTCTTTACTTTACATATTATTTATGTTTTAAGAGTAACTTCAATAATTATAACAATAATTTTAATATTATCAAAATATCTACGTTACGCTCTTGGCTATTAAATTAGAAAAGATTTCACCTTCAAAACATAAGTTTTTACAAATCTTCGTGGCCTTCCATTTCAATAAATGGAAATAAATAGTGTCATCATCACAAGAAGGTAGGAAGTCTTTTTCTGGACACTAAGCCTAGCAGATACATTCATCTTCTTGCGCTTCCTTTTTGTTGGATTTGGAGCATTTCTTATTGTTATTATTATTTTTTTTAAACCTTTCTATGAACGCCACAGAGATGATGTTTTGGAAACGATCTTGTAAAATGGTAATCATGGGACAGATACCAAATGAACAGGTAAGAAAGCGTGCAAAAACAATTAGTCTCTTTTGGAAAAAGTTGATAGGGAGCAATCTCTATGGTATGAACACATAAGAAGAATGTACACTTATAGACTGCCACAAGGAATATCTACAACAAAGGAGAAATCGACGATCCAGACAAAGTTAGAACAGGAAAATCGCCGAAGCAGTGGAAAACAAAGATGTGGAAGGAGAACTGCCAAATAATAATGAATTATATAAATGTACAGGGTGGATCAATTTCGATGTCTCTTATGGGCATCTCTGTAACTATAAGAGATAGAAAAAAACTAATGGCCAAGTCTCGATCTCTTTTTTAGAGATAAAGTCGGTAGACTAAACAAAAATTGGCTATCTTCTTTTGTTTTCGAGTTATAAGCCAAAATTCAGATTTTCGACTTTTCGTCAATCAGTCATATCTCGTTTATTTTTGCAGATATTAAATAACTGTTTTGACATTATTAGAACACTTTTTGGAATACAATTCAGTGGTGTAGTTGGTTTTTTGATATTTAATTAAATTTTCGAGTTATAGCATAAAGTTATATTTTTTTAAATAGAAATCATAGTAGGCAATGTCATCATTAAATAGAGATTTTTTTTCTGTTTTCAAAAATATATACTTTGTTGAGTTTATTTCTTACAGTTAATAGAATAAAACGCCTTTTTTATTATTTTTGGCGCTTTCTTTTTTTTATAGGCTAGTTTCGACAAAAGCCGACAATTTTCTTTTGTTTTTGTTAAATATTGACAAAGATTTGATGATTGGGTAGCACAAGAGTGAGAGGTATTGCGATGAACATGAGAGATAGAAAGCTAGCGCCGATAGAGCTGGGTTGGATTACAACATGAGTTGGCTGCATATTTTAGTGCGGCAGTATTTAAATTGTGATTTTATTTTGATATTATTTTCTGGGTTTTAAGTTATTCATTTTGATATATCAAGAGTTGTGTTTATTATCTACTTGCATTTCAATATTCTTTAACTTTTTCTGCAATAATTTCTTATTTTTAAGATGTTTTTAATTTATACATATAATTTAGTTCATTATCCCCTGAAATGCATATTTAATCGAAAAAAATGCGTTTTAAACTTAAATATTAAATTAAGTTACATAATTTAGAATTTGACCCAAACCACATGGTATCAGTATTATTGCAATCTTTGTGACTCTTAGAGGATGCCCGTTCTATCTTTCTTTCTCTTTATGCGGTTGCAACTGTCAAAATATTTGAACAGGAGTTGATATTTAATAAAAACAAACAAAAAAAATTGTCGACCTTTGTTCAAACCAGCCTACTAAGAATAGAATACACCCAAGAATAATAAAAAAGGCGTTTTATTCTATTAATTGTAACAAATAAACCCAACAAAGTATATATTTTTGAAAACAGAAAAAAATCTCTATTTAAAGGTGGCATTGCCTACTATGATTTCCATTTAAAAAAATATAACTTTATGTTATAACTCTAAAATTTTATTAAATATCAAGAAACCACCTACACCACTGAATTGTATTCCAAAAAGTGTCCTAATAATGTCAAAACAGTTTTTTAATATCTGTAAAAACAAACGAGATATGCGCGATTGACGAAAAGTCGAAAATGTCAATTTTTGCCTATAACTCGAAAACAAAAGAAGATAGCCAATTTTTGTTTAGTCTATTGACTTTATCTCTATAAAAGAGATCGAGACTTGGCCATTAGTTTTTTTCTATCTCTTATAGTTACAGAGATGCCCATAAGAGACATCGAAATTGATCCACCCTGTACAAAAGGAAGTTCTTCTTTAACCTTTTCAAAACTTGATTCCTATCTAAGGAAACGATTGACTTGGCAGAAAATTCTGGTGTAATAATTTACTCATTGTGAGCCCAGATATTTAATTAATATGCCTTCTACACTTAATTAATTAACTTAATTATGTAATAAAATAGATGACTGGTCAGATTATTTCTAATTAAATTTTTTTGTCTGCTTGTTCAACGAAAATAAGGCAGGGCAACTTATTCAAGGAGCTGTTAAACCTGGAGTAATTGGGCATGCATAGCTTCTTCAGACCATGGACATGTCCAGTTTTCATAAAGATGTTCACCTTTGTAAACTATTTTATTTTAAGTATATTTTAGTTTCCCTCAACTAGAGTATTTAAGTAATTGTATTTACTGCAGTTTTCTAGCATGGGGAATATTAGAATGAAAGTGTCACAACATTTCTGAACTAGCCAAGCTTTCCATTTTCGATTTCAATTATACATAATTAATTGAAGTGCTTCAAGGTTATAAGTTTAACAATAGGATTACATTTTCAATAAATCCGTAACTGCCATACTTTATGATTTATAATCTTACGAAATTATGACGATTACTATCCAGAAGAATTTCTAACATGTGTTTTTTTAAAAATGCCATAAAGGTTGGCTATGAAAATTAAAACTCATGTCGTAGCTTGGCATCTAACGCATGCCAAATCTGAAAATTTAGGGTAAATGAATGGAGCTAAGACATGAATTTTCTTTTCCACAGCCACCCCTTATGGCATTTTTAAAAAAACACATGTTATTTCTATCCAGAAACAACTGCCTTTACAATATTAATTGTAAGCATGGGAATAAATAATAAATCAAAGGTTAAAGTTAATCAGTAACTCAAATACCGCCCCTAAGACCTGGTTTATTCATCACAACTTAATTTTAACCTTCAGTTTATTCCAATAATAGCAATTATTTGGCAATAAACTGAAAGTTAAAGTTAACATGTTATGAATAAATCAGACCTAAATTATTTAATTCCTCAGACATTTTTTATATTACACTATTTTTAATAAGTTTGTTATTCCCAAATTTCTTTTTTTTAATTTTGCCCCATTTAGGATCATTTATCTTTGTTTTTTGTTCCTACAAATGAAATGATATTTAAAACATAGATCGATCTCTGCTTCATTGTGCTACTTCTTTATTAACACACATGTACACATTTCCAAACCAAAAAATATCAATAAAATTTTTTATTTGGATCAATAATGTTGAAAACATGCAGTTAAATTTGTCCCAACCTTTTGTTGAACTATTAAATTCATTCTTAAATTCCTTTTACAGGAACAATGTATCTTACAAAATTATACGAGCTTCGAATGGTGATGCCTGGGTGCAAGGCTCGGACGGTAAAATGTACTCCCCAAGCCAAATTGGAGCCTTCGTTTTAATGAAAATGAAAGAGACAGCAGAACAATATTTAAACACCAAAGTGAAGAATGCAGTGATTACAGTCCCTGCTTACTTCAATGATTCCCAAAGGCAAGCCACCAAAGACGCCGGGCAAATTTCAGGTTTGAACGTCCTCCGAGTAATTAACGAACCTACGGCTGCAGCCTTGGCCTATGGCATGGATAAAACTGAAGATAAAATGTAATTATTAAATCAAGATTAATCAGTTGCTTAAAGTTTTTAATTTCAGTATTGCCGTGTATGATTTGGGAGGCGGAACATTCGATATTTCAATTCTGGAAATCCAAAAAGGTGTATTCGAAGTGAAATCCACTAACGGTGATACTTTCCTAGGTGGAGAAGATTTTGATAACCTTCTAGTAAACTATTTGGTGACAGAATTTAAGAAAGAACAAGGAATTGACATCACAAAAGATCCCATGGCTATGCAACGTCTAAAAGAAGCTGCAGAAAAGGCCAAAATTGAATTATCATCTTCGTTGCAAACAGATATCAATCTACCTTACTTGACCATGGATGCATCAGGCCCGAAACACATGAATTTGAAATTCACTCGTTCCAAATTTGAAAGCTTGGTTGGTGATTTAATAAAGAGAACCGTACAGCCGTGTCAGAAGGCCCTCAAAGATGCTGAAGTTGCAAAATCCGATGTTGGGGAGGTATTATTGGTAGGTGGCATGACGAGGATGCCGAAAGTGCAAAGCACCGTGCAGGAAATATTCGGAAAGCAACCAAGCCGTGCCGTTAATCCAGATGAAGCTGTCGCAGTAGGCGCAGCGGTCCAAGGTGGTGTCCTTGCTGGAGATGTCACTGATGTTCTTTTACTTGACGTAACACCACTGTCTTTGGGTATTGAAACGCTTGGAGGAGTTTTCACTCGTCTCATTTCACGTAACACCACAATTCCAACCAAGAAGGGTCAGGTCTTTTCAACGGCTGCAGATGGTCAGACGCAAGTGGAGATTAAAGTTCACCAAGGCGAACGTGAAATGGCCTCCGACAACAAATTGCTGGGACAATTTACACTTATTGGTATCCCACCGGCACCAAGAGGTGTACCCCAAATTGAAGTCACGTTTGATATCGATGCTAACGGAATTGTACATGTTTCTGCAAGAGACAAAGGAACTGGCAAGGAGCAACAAAGTAAGAATGTTTGTCTCTCGTCTTAAACTATATTAGCACACTTATGTTTCTTTATTTACAGTTGTTATTCAGTCATCCGGTGGACTCAGCAAAGACGAAATCGAAAATATGGTGCGCAACGCTGAGCAATACGCTCAGGCAGATAAAGTAAAGAAGGAACGTGTAGAAGCTATTAATAATGCAGAGGGAATAGTACACGATACCGAAGCGAAAATGGAAGAGTTTAAGGCTCAACTTCCTCAAGAAGAAGTAATGATGTCATCTTGTTTTGTATTAATTAATTTATTTATTTTTCTTTTGCAGTGTGATAAATTGAAGCAGGAAATTGCAAAAGTTAGAGAATTATTAGCACAGAAGGAAAATGCAGATCCCGAAGAGATTCGCAAAACAACGAGTACCTTACAACAGTCTTCGTTGAAACTCTTTGAAATGGCTTATAAAAAGGTAAAGCAACAATTTTGATTATACAAATGCAACATTAGATTTGTCAAAAAGAAGTTAATGTTTGCTTGTTTTATTTTTTTTTTAGCTTACTTAATCTTTCTACTATATTATTTCTAAAACTAAATAAGCAAGTCACGTTTTATTTTCATATCATTAAAATGCGGTTAAAAAGAAACTCAATTACATAAAGTTATATTTGTAATTTGTACTATTTACGGCCATATTTATTGTTCTATTTCTTTTTACTTAGATGGCAGCTGATAGAGAAAGTAGCAGTAGCAGCCAGCAAAGTGAATCAACGGGTGAAGCACAAACAGAAAAGGAAAAGAAAGAAGAGAAAAATTAAAAATGAGTTAGTGTTACCTGAACAGTGAAGTTGGATCTGTGGGTACAGTTTTGTTCAGTTTGTACCTTTCTGTGTTTGTTTTCTTATTAAAGTGCATAAGGTTTTATTGAAATAACATGCATTTTAAGTGAGAAAAACAATAGTGTTGAGAAACTGTTGAATTTTCTGATGTTGATGTTGCAGGTTGAGTGTTTGTGAACGGACTTAGAAATCGATGAGTGCTTATCATAGTTGTATTTTATTTGTTTAATTTTTTCTTTAATAAAATACGTTAATTGTAGAAAATCGTTCCTATGAAATCATCAGAATTTGCTTTATTTTGAACAAGGTTTCAGTAAAGAAAAGGTTGTTTAATTTAAATTTGCGTATATTCACCAATAAACTAAAAACTGTAACATCAAAACAGTCAAACCAACATTAGAAGTGAGATTTTACATTTATTTCTAATTTGATTGATATATCTTCAAGATAAAATGAAATCTCAAAAAGCTGAACGTAGCTCTTATTCACAGCTGGACACAGATCAACACCTAAAACGAGAATTTTATCACTGAATGCCCTCGACGATGGCCGTGTCATCCAAAGTATGTAGCCAGTTGAAAATCATCATGTTCCTTTCGTATTTTGACAAGGGCTTGCCACGTTCTCGCTCCACATCCCGCAGTGTAAGGGGCAAGTTATTTGTTGCTCTTTGTTTGGCCGCTCTCAGCACAGCTGCGTTTGTACTGTTAAACGTGGTGGTTGTCTTTGCTACATGGCTGGTTCCAGGCACAGTCAGTCTCGAAGCTCCTGATGCAGGACAATCCGTATTAACACTGGCAGCAGCTGTCGACGGTGCCACTTCAATTCTATCTAAGTTGAACTCGCTTTGGGATAATCTTTCTAAAGCTTTGTAGGTCGTTAGTAATCTTCGTCTTATGTAATTCTGTCGAACCTTTAAAGTAAATTATAATAAAACTGACAAACTGGTAAACATCCATTATAGAGTAGATTTACCTTCTTATTGACTGATCTTATAAAATCGGCTGCTGTAAAAGTGGGTGGTGGTGGCGTAGAAGCTGGGGGGGCGGTTGTTGAATGACCCCCATGTGGAGACGGCAGTTGAGACGTGGAAGCCACATCACCCACGGCAACCCAAGTAGAACATGATCTTGATGTATGATCTAGCCTGGCGTTTTCGAGGAGAAAACCGGATCTCTGCAGAGAGTTGAGGGCCAATTCGCTCACTGCACATCGAAGCGCTGGTAAAATAGGAGTGTCTTCTGGGGACGGCAGTTGACTTATGTCGCTGGTGCTGAAGCTTTTCTGCAAGCCAAGAGCAGATGATAGTGCCGCACAGCTTCGGATTAAGTCGGTCTCTTCCTCAAACCACAGAATTTCTGGTATATCTGCAGGCCTGAAATGTGGATGCTTTTTAGAGTACGTCATTTACGTTTCTTTATAAAAGCACACTGATAACTAAAATCTTCACTTGTAAAACGACTTGATTGATAACCACAATCTTTAATGGTAAAATTGCATCACTGTTGTTATCTTTATTTTTAATATTTAATCACTGATGCAATCTTTACACGTTTAACGCAATATTTATTTACCAAATTACAAGATGTTCCTCACAGATAAGTTTACTAAAGGTGTCATTTGAATGGACGATGTAAAGGTAATTCCAAAATTTTATTTTTTGATGTGTAGCTTAGCTGTTTAAAGGGAATTTGATTTTTATTTAAAAGTAATTGTATTTTTTTTAATTACTGTTAAATTTTTATTTTGTTTTACAGCTGAAACGAGCATTCCCTAAACATAATTTTTTGCAGTTTTGAAGAAAACCCAAAATGCGGTTATCTGGACAGATGCAAAAACAAACGGAAACTTGTTTATTAACGTCAATAAAAATATTCATATGTTAATTGTAGTCTACTATGTTAGAAACAATAACAATGCATGCCCCCCCCCTAGTATTACAAAAAGATAAAGAACAAAATCAATGATTTAAAATTAAAAAAATATATTTCTTTCTTTTTGTGATCCTAAAAATTATTTACCTTGTACTGCTTTGATTTCTGCTCTCTGGATTAGGACTGTGTCCTCTTCCAAGTTGACTATCAGCCTTATTAAAAGTGAGGAGCCTCCTTCCAGTGTGCACATCGGATGCGGCAGAAGACACAGAAAAAAGGGACAGGTCGGTGGTTACCGATTCGTGTGATGGCGATCGCAAAATCCTGCAGGCGACGGTTAAAACTGGCGTCTGCGGCGCCAGCTGGTTTTCCACGTTTTCCGCCGAAGCCATCCCGCTCTCGGATTTATGCCCCCGTTTGCATCGCGTATTTACCGCGCTCGGTGTACACAAAACATGCACGTAATGCGTAGCAGAAGTCCCGTCAACACACCCGGAAAAATCGATTAAATGTGGGTAAACGGGCGACGCGCGCCGTCGCTGCAGATATTTAAGGAATTTGACATGGCTGTGCATTTGTATATTTTATGTATTGATAACATCTGCACAAATATTATTTTATTTACATGAAAGTATAAATACGTTATGTGAATTGCATCACTAACTCCGCTTTAAGAAATCGGGGAATTACCCTATGCAATTAATAATTTAATTAAAGATTAATGAACATGGGACGTCGAATAATAATTATTATAAAGCTAAAAGGCTAGTGCCATAGAAAAGGGATATTTATATCCTTTTTCTATGGCAAAAAAGATAGGAATATAAATTCCTTTTCCTATGGCTACTTCATGTGTGTACCTACACAAAAGTATTTTAAAGACACCAGGGATAGGTAAACACATAATACTGTTAAATATATTGCATACAGTCCTTAAAATGCAATAAAAATTAAAATTGAATTAAGACGAATGCAAAAAAATCCTCTTTTATCTGAGCGTACACTTATGCATTTTCTGAGAAAGTAAATTGACAATAAACTATCCTAACTGGCAAGCTTATACAGGGTTACAACTATATTTAAAGAGCCGCTATGAGGATTTCGTAAACTACAAGAGATACAAAGACGGTTAAATTACAAAAAAATGCGATATTTTAAGATCTAAAAATATTTGTAGAAAAATCTCTCCAATCTTCATTCATTTCTGAAATATCTTCAAAAAACTGAAAATTCTCAACTTCCAAAATCTTGAATACTTTGTTTATTTATTTACAGTTGGTTCTTGTCCGATGAAATTTGTATCACTAAATCTTCTAAGCGGACACTAAATCGCGCAAATATACACTTTACGTTTCGCAGTCGTTCGACTGCTTCGTCAGAAGTGAAAAATATTTACATTTTTCCAAAATTCTTTTGTGTGTTTTATAACAATAAACTTTCTCTGTATAAATTAATATCTCTTTATATGATTCGTGAGTTTTGAGTTTGATCTGTAAAGTAGGTACTGGAAAAAAGTTGGGGGATTTCATGGGGATTTAGTAGCAACTTAGGGGTTTTCAACCACTGTTGCCGATTTAGTGATTATATAGTGATTTCTTGACCGATTTAGTGACGAATCTAGTGATTTTTTTTTTAATTTAATAACCAATTTATTTATTGGCAATTTTTGTCACAAAATAATTAGCGATATTCGCCAAGCAGTCAAGCACAGTGATGTGCATTTACGCGTAAAGAAATATTTGTTTACGCTTCATGCAAAAATATATAAAGAATTAAAAGTGAGGTTAGTTTTTGAGATGTGTTCTTGATTTGACAGAACTCACTGGAATTCTGAGTGAAATAATTTGAACATAAAAGCCGCTTTCCCGTTACCTACTTTGTGCACGCAAATGAGCACAAAAGTGCAAAAAATCACGAAGCGCACGTTCCAGTAAGGCAGGTTTCCATATATTAATACAAAAACATCGCGGTTAAAACCCAATTGTGCTTGAAACGCAAAATTCAGAGCTAACGGGAAAACGCCTACTGTCTCCCGGAAACAGCTTTCCACCATTTGCAACCTCCATTCCGGACCCATATTCATTTAATACGTACTCCTTCCTGTAGTTTTCTATTCAAAGGTTTTCAACTAATGTCTAGGGGGAAAGTTAATACTAATAGCGAGTTCCACTTCCTGCCCTGGTGCGCACTTAGTGCGAACTCGTGCGGAGTTTTACGTTCTACTCCTATTGGATCTAGTACTGAAACAGATTTGCGCGTTCCACTCATGTTGGACCTAGCAACGAGACAGAGATACGCGTTCCACTCTTATTTGATCTAGCACCAAAACAGAGTTGCGCGTTCCACTTAATTTTCGTGAGCAAAAAGCATTGCCCCAGGGCAATAATTCTTGCACTGTCTCTGGTAGTCAGTGCGATTCATTACGAAGTGATTTTTCATTCTTTTCCAACAAATTTTCATTATTATCATGGTCAGTGCGTTCACAAAAAATGTACTACTGGGACTTCGGCAGCACTACACATTCTTTTTCTATTTTTGAGGTTATAAAAAGAATTTAAATCAACAGAATTGAAAGAATTCCGCGTTCCAAATACACGACACTCCACCAGAGGCAGGGAAGAAAAAACTTGTTCGAACAAAGTGCGCACCAAAGAGGGTTTATATGCACTCGCGCGCTCAAAGTGCGCTCTAAAGCAGTGCGCACCTAGTGCGTGCTTGCATGGAGCGACACCAGAACGGAATTGGTGCAACTCTGATTTGTGAAGTGGAACTCGCTATTAGTACTGGTGATTTTATAAAGAAACTGGTGCTCTGGTGATTTTTGCTAGTAAGTTAGCCAATGCTACCATGGGTAATGTTTCCGAGATTAATAACTCTCGTAGATTTTTTTAACCCTTTCGCTGCGTGAACCGGATATACCCGGAAAAATATTTTGTGTTCTATATGCTGGAGCCGGATAAATTCATCGTCGTTTTCTGAGCACTAACTGCGTAAGGTAGACGCATCCGCTCTCTATTGGCGTAATACTGGGTGCATTCGGCATAGCGCTCGGAGTACAAAAAGCGTGCGCGATTTACTCTTTTCTGTTTCTTTATTCGTTCGGCGCACACTCGATTTTGTTTCAAATTTATTCAGAGCACTACACGGAGCGTACTTTATGTGCTCCTACTTCAATGTGCGAGCAGAGAGAGTAAGGCGGTAAAATAAATCTTTTGATTTAAATAAAGCAAAAAATGTCGAAGATGGTATAATATTTTATTATGTAATATGTGATTTTATAAGTGAAAATGCTTTAAATTGTTTTTGCGTCGTGTCAGGTAAATTGCGATACCTTTGTAAGCAATATTTTTAATTTCTTTTTTCCATCTTCATCGTTACTATCTAACACATGCCATATTTCTAGCGCAATAAATCCAGCAACAACTTTTGCACTCATTTCATCGTACGTTTGCAATATTAAAAAATAGAAAAACCGTTAAAACTAGACAAATGCTCCACTTGTGCTCCAATTCATTCCAATAACCCTAAACGCTCTCATTGATTTGTCACATGACTAGAGTTACTCTGCTCCAATCTGAGATTCTTATGCCGAATACACCCACTGTATGCTGCGGACGTATTTAACGCCCTGAAATTTGATAAAATGCGCAAGCGATGTTTTTGTACCAAACTGCGGGAAACGTACGAATCCGGATGATTATTTAGAGTGATTTTAGCGGTACCACATTTTTACCACACGCTAGTTAGGTTTTAAATGTATATTAAATTCAAATTAAATAGGTATTGTTTAAGTTTTATTACAATTATTTTTGTACACTTCTAGAACATTAAAAATATTATATTTCTGTGTTTTTTATCCAAACCTACAATGAAACTGCGGCAGACGTACGTAAGCGCAAGCAAAAGGACGGTAACTGCGGGAACCGTACGAATCCGCAAGACTTGACCAACGCCGCATATGAAGCACAGAAGTTAAATACACGTGCCGCAGCGAAAGGGTTTATCTGTTAAGTGTCAAAATTGTAGGGTTTCTGTAGGAACTCTGCTTTTATCCCTAAATGTAGAATAAAAATTTTGGAATTTCCTAACATTCAGGTAACAGGTACCAACATTAGAAACATTTGACAGGTATTATAGAAAAAAAAACGGGCAATAACCATAATTTTTACTCTACCACATAATAAAGCTATATCGTTTTTAGCTTATTTTAATCACGACTTTATTTAAATACAACTTTCATCATAAAATGAGAATTCAGGCAAACATTATTAGAGAACATAACTTAGTATATTATGGTAATAATAATAATAATAGTTAATATTTTCCATTCACATTTGTAATGAGTAACTATATAATTGTGATATTGTTCTTTTCCCTAAATATTTTCTATAATTTATAATGTTATATTATAAATGTAATGAGACTAATATTATATTATTTATTTGCGTCATGTCTCTTGTTTTATTATTTTACTTTTTTGATTTTTCAAATCGATCTGGTGTTTTTTGGGTAATTTATACAGGGTGAGTTATTAAGCGCCCCTTCTTCCATAGCTCATTTATAGAACGAGATAGAATTTTTTTCTTTTACAAGGACATTCTACCTATTGAGCACTATAACCTAAAATTATTTTGATACATACAGAGTGTTACATAAAATAATGGCAGCATGCAGCGGGATTTTTTTTAATGGAACACTCTGTGTATTTTCCTATAGAAAGATATAACACTCGATCCTCTAAACAGCAGCACATAAAATATTTATATTTATTTAACCAATTAAGAGTAAATTAATATTTTATTGAAAACGGTCTGATTTTCAACTTCTCTTAAAATACTAACTGTAAACGTGTCGTTTGTCGTACGGGAATAAAAATAGGTAGTGTTATAAATTAAAGTATAGGAATAACCCAGATATAAATTCATTTAGTTTCATTTGTTTTTTCAAGTGTTGAAGCCTGTGTAATTGTCAGATTTTCAAATTTCCGTTATTCAATTTTTTTAAATACAACCCCCCTATCTCTTTTCACGAATAGATAGTGTTCATGTTCCTCTTCAATTCTGTTATAGGTTTTCTGCATCTAATCCTTACAGTTTTTTTGCTATATAAACTTTTTACATTTTTACTCTGAAATCAATATTAAAAAGTTATTTAATGTACCGTATTTTAATTTCTTTAAGACAGCGCCCTCTATTTCATAAAACAGATGGATAATATCAAGTTTACAATTGATTACAGACTCTTATTACATTATAATAATCGTATTTTTGTTATAATACAATTCTTTTACTTTGTTTTAATTAAGAATGCTTTAAAATTGATTCGATGTAATTCCTAAACTTCAGTTGTCTTCATTAACATTTGATTTAATAAAATCTGAATACCTGAACAAAAGAAATTCACCGATTTTCATTTATTTGTTAGATTATTAATTTATTATTTGTATATTTTTTTTGAAGTACAACAATTTTTACATTAAGGTAATTATTTGTAAACACTGATGTTTTCTTTTGTTGTAAACCACATCGAATCAATTTTAAGACGTTAATTACAACAAGGTGAAAGAACTGTATTACAATAAAAATACGATGATTATAATGTAATAAGAGTTTGTAACCAATTGTAAACTTGATATTATCCATCTGTTTTATGAAATAGAGGACGCTGTCTTAAACAAATTAAAATACGGTACGTTAAATAACTTTTTAATATTGATTTTAGAGTAAAAATGTAAAAAATTTCTTATAACAGAATTGAAGAGGAACATGAACACTATCTATTCGTGAAAAGAGATAGGGGGGGGTTGCATTTAAAAAAATTGAATAACGGCAATTTGAAAATCTGACAATTACACAGGCTTGAACACTTGAAAAAACAAATGAAACTAAATGAATTTATATCTGGGTTATTCTCTATACTTTAATTTATAACACTACCTATTTTTATTCCCGTACGACAAACGATACGTTTACAGTTAGTATTTTAAGAGAAGTTGAAAATCAGACCGTTTTCGATAAAATATTAATTTACTCTTAATTGGTTAAATAAATATAAATATTTTATGTGCTGCTGTTTAGAGGATCGAGTGTTATATCTTTCTATAGGAAAATACACAGAGTGTTCCATTAAAAAAAATCCCGCTGCATGCTGCCATTATTTTATGTAACACTCTGTATGTATCAAAATAATTTTAGGTTATAGTGCTCAATAGGTAGAATGTCCTTGTAAAAGAAAAAAATTCTATCTCGTTCTATAAATGAGCTATGGAAGAAGGGGCGCTTAATAACTCACCTGTATACTGGCAACACTGGTTGACATCATTGATTGGTTGCATTCACTGGATACTTTTAATATAACCTAAAATGAAAAATAGTTTTAAAATTCTCCAAGATGTAATTTTTACATAATCAAAAAGAATTTAAATTTCGTACTTGCTAGTAGAGACGATTAAAAGTTTCGTTAAACAGAGCATGACGTCATTGTGTATTGAGGTTATGTCATGTCGAAGTGAAATTCCCGCTCCTTGGTTTCTGTTAATTTTGTACATATTTTATCCATCGTCATAGTTAGAACAAATGGAAACTGAAACTTTGACTCCTCTTAGAAGAGGCAGCCGAATTAAGAAGCCAAGTTTGAAAGCACTGGAAAGTGTGGGCACCAAAACTCACCTTACGGATATATGCCACGAAGAAAAAGAGGTAAAACTCTTCGCCAGTGAAGGTACCTTAATTTTATTATTATTTATTATTTTCAATGATTTTAATGTTACTATACCTAAATTTAGATAGCACTTCAGAAGAAAATGAATACAGCTCAGCAGAGGAAACGTCTTCAGATGATTCAGAACATACTAATTCAGAATCACTAATAGATGTGGAATGTGAGAGCCCACTTACTAACTCTCGCACTCAGAGCTTTCCAACACCAAAAATAAGTGCCATAAATCAACAACGAAAAAAGAAAACTTCGTACATTATTCGATCTGAAGATTACTTCACAAATAACACTTCCAAAAAAAATAAAAGTTCTAACCACACTCTAGATCACATCGGCAAACCTCGCATATCTCAAAATGAATTACAGAAACTTGTATCGGAACTATCTTTATCCGGCCAACATAAAAAAGCAATAAGCAAATTGCATAGTCAGAATAAAATAGATTTTAGCAAATGGTTTTGTTTATTTCAAGAAGGCTTCAGTATACTCTTGTACGGATTAGGTTCAAAACGCGAAGTTCTAAACCAATTTCACACGGAATATTTAAGCAATATGCCAGTTTTAGTGATTAACGGATTCTTTCCTAGTTTAACAATAAAAGACGTCCTTGATGCGATTATTGTAGACATTCTGGAACTGAAAGAAAATCCACCAAATTTATTCGAAGCCGTTGATTTAATCATCAGTGAATTGGCAGCGTTTCCAGATGTGCACTTATATTTAATAGTACACAATATAGAAGGTGAAGTTCTGAGAACTAATTCGAAAAGCCAAACAGTTTTGGCAACGTTAGCGGCTGCCAGGAATATACATTTAATTGCTTCTATCGATCATGTCAATGCATCTTTAAGTGTGTATTTCGATTGCACTTAATTTAAGACACTAACATTGCCTTCTTTTTAGTTTGGGATCATAAAAAGATGAGTAAATTTAATTTTACTTGGTGGGACGTGACTTCTTTCGTACCGTATATAAATGAGGTGTCGTTTGAGACTTCCATGATGGTGAACAGGTCAGGGTCACTCGCTCTGTCTTCATTGAGGAATGTGTTTCTTTCTCTCACTTCGAATTCAAAGGGAATATATCTTCTCATCGCTAAATATCAGATTCAACATGGTTCTACTCAGTATTATCAAGGTAAATATGTTAAGTCAATTGAATAAAAAAAAAGTAAAAATGACTCTTACCATATGAACGCTCATTTACAATTATAATGTAACTTCTAGTAGTTTATTTTCTTAACTCTTCATGCGATTGTCAATTGATAGTATAGGCGCCATGCACATCTTTGTGTTCAGCGCCGCCTGGCGTGGTGATTTGTGAATTAGTGATATGAAAATATTTCTTGATACTCATAATATCACTTTTATAACAATTTACGATTGTAGTACATAATACTTGAGCTTCTTGGTATTGAACTACATTACAAATTCAAGTTCAAATGTACACTAATAATTTGAAACAACTCATATTTTCATACCACTAATGCACAATATGGTCATTGATGGCACTGGCTTCGCATGAGGAATTTGATAAGCAAACATTCTCTGATGTTATCTACCAAAGATCTCTCAAATCAATTATAATTTAACAAGAGCGTAGATGTTTCATGATTTTAAAAAACTTGAAAGGAGACAAATTACAACTTAAGCCGTCTATTAAAACATAACGGAAAAAAAATAACACCAAATGAGACAAAAAGTTTCATGAATTGTATGTAAGATCAGCTGACACAAATAAACCAAGATATTGTAAGTAAACTATGAATGAACTAAACTGAAACGATTAAGTATCTGCAGTCAGTGATTCCACTTGTTTTCTTTTAGATTTTAAAAAATTTGAGATATTTAATAATTTTGATTTTGGTGTGTGTTCATGTGGTAAGCAACATCTCACCTATATCAGTTCAATTCGCTTAAATAATTTGGATAAATATTGTTTTTAGGCATGGCCTTTAAGGACTTATATGGAGCTTGCCGTGAGGCGTTCTTGGTCAGTTCGGACTTAGCTCTTAGGGCACAACTAACGGAATTCGTCGATCACAAAATGGTCAAATTTCGGAGGTCAGCTGATGGGACAGAATATTTGATCATTCCCGTATCAAATAACCTCTTGCAACAGTTTATAAGTGAAGGACATAAGTGAATAATTTTTGAAAGCTAAATTATACTAATAAATTTTATTAAAACTCTCAAAAAAATCTGATGTCTGATAATGTTACAAGTAAAGTAGGGAAGACATACCCGTATGTTTGAGCTACCCGGGTACCCGAATAAACTACCTGGATACTACCCGGGTACCCATATCGTGCCCGGATAAACTTATAAATTATACGTATAAATTCGGGTACCCGTGTAAAACTGAAGTCCGGATCTGACACGGGGCTCGTATAAATTCGGGTACCGGGATAAGTTCGGGTATAAGTTTCGATATTTCAACATAAACGGATTCACGAATTTTACATGTGTGTCCGAATGTTAGAAATAATAAAGTTTTCATCATGTAATAACAGATAGGTATATGTTTTTCCGAGATTCTGTGCTGACAAATTACATGGGTAATAACTAGTACCCGGATAAAGACATGATACCTGGGTAATAATCGCACTGGTAGTATTCGGGTACCCGATGTACCCGGGTAATAACGGGTACCTGGGTAAAGAAATGATACCCGAATAATAATTTCACGGGTATTATTCGGGTACCGGATGTACCCGGGTAATAACGGGTACCCGGATAAAAAAAAATGATACCCGGGTAACAATTATACGGGTACTATTCGGGTACCCGGGTACCCGATGTCTTCCCTAAAGTAAAGCAAGGATTTAGTTGCATTTTAAGTCATGTGATCAGTCATCTTTTTAGTCGGGCGTACTCGTGGAGTGATGACTCTTGACCTAAAAATTCACCAAATCCTTGCTTTAGTTATAAGAAAGTTGATTAATTAAATTGAATGATCAAAAACAGCTCATTGTTGCCAAATCGCAGGATTTTTCCTGATTCGTTGTAATTTTTAAAGGTTTGTGGGAATCTCGAGAGAGTGACATGTACTATGTAATACAATGTAAGTAGGAGTGAGAAAAGTAGAGTAAAAGAAGATAAAAGTGCAGAACAAACGAACAGACCTATTCGCGTCTTTGAACGAAAGAGTCGCCGCGGGCGGAATTATGCGGAAACTGCGAGATGGTCATGAAAAAACACGTGTGTCGTGACAGTTGTAGCTGCGAGCTGTTAAGAAGGGAGTCAAATCAGTGAAAAAGTGTTTTATTTACGCTTATGGCTTCGTATAAATTGTAATGTGTTCCGTACCGCAGTGTAAAAATCGCAAAAAACTATGTATCCCTACTTTTTTAACACAAAAATGGCGGAGAAGTGGTCATATTCAGCCAGTGCTGCCAGATGATAAAATTTATGGGCGGTAGATGGCAATACAAAGAAACGGTATAGAAAGCGGTAGATAACTGAAAATTCGTGGAAAATTCAAATCATCAAAACAAGATGAAAGTTGTGATTATTTGTAATTAAAAAGTTAACACGATCAGGAAAATAAATCTTTTATTTCAAGCAAGCTTTACTTGTACAGTTGCGGACAGAAAATTTTGGATGTCACTGTCATTCCACTGACGCAAAAGTTTAAAAAGTCCTTTATATATACGTCAGATGAATGACAGTCACATCCGAAATTTTCTGACCGCACTGTACTAGGAATTGCTTCAACCAGAATCAGAACTTTAGAGATATTACTCATAAAACAGACAGCGATTATGTTACTTCATTTTAAGCACAAACCGAACAACAACCAACAACAATTATTATACTAATACTAATTATATAGTATTACGTGATATTACATTGTTCTGAAATATTATCATTGTAAAAACAAAAAACAAGTGGAAAAAGGCAAAATACGGTAGATTATAGCATCAACGCGGTAGGGCGGTATTTTCGTTGACATAGATCTACTGTTTAAACGGGAGGTCTGGCAACACTGTATACAGCGGCATCTAGCGGAGGTGAAAAACGCCAATAGACATGTGAAGTCTCTTTCCTTCTCTTAAGGTCCGTCTACACGCAACGATTTGCCTGCGCGCATCCCTGTGCAAACTAGTTTGTGCAAGTACGCCCATGCATATAGACGGCAAAACGGCATCCTTATGCACGGGCTTACTTGCACAAACTAGTTTGCACAGGGATGCGCGCAGGCAAATCGTTGCGTGTAGACGGGCCATTAGCAATGGCACAGTATAAGAATTACACGGTAACGTCACTCGGGTATAACTGTCACTCTTGCCATTTTGTTTGATACCTTCCGATTTGCAAATTACGTTAAGGTGCGTCTAAACATGTATCGTATCCGATCGTGATCGTGTATCATGATCAGCCAAGTGTGGACGTGTTGCTGTGACGCATCCCCCTATCGTTTCTTTGTATCATTTGGAACGCGGATACGATACAACTACGTCACACTTGGAGTCGGAATTTCGCCGAAACATCAAACACTGGATGGATAGGTAGCAGCAGCTAATTTCACAGTGACAAACGTGCAACGTCGAACAGTCGGTACAGTTGCGTCAAGTCGGAAAGTAAACGCACACATGGATGTAACAAAACGGATACGAGGAGCAATTAAGTGTGGGTGCATCATTCTTGCGTATCATATCCGATCACCCGATCATGATCGGATGCGCGGATACGTCACACGTTTGGACGCACCCTTACATTTTCATAAGGGTATCAAACAGTATGGCCGCCTTTTTTGACACTGACGTTTAAGTGACGCTACTGGGTATTATTTATATTGTGGCAATGGTCGCGTTCACCAGAACTAATTGCTTGCAAACGGTTGGCCAATTGTTGGCAATTGTTCTGATGAACGGGTGTTTATATTGCAAACATGTTTGCTGTATGATTGCAATCAGACGCCATTTTTTTAAGCGTAAAATTTTTACGCTGAATTAGCGCTGCCAGCAGCAAACGAAGTAATAGGTGATTTATTTGAACGCGACCAATGGTTGCATGTGTGAAACTAAACACTTTTTAAATAAATATTTCTATTAACTTATAAAACTAGTAAATAATTACCAAAGTTCGTATAGAGGTCACTTTTTTTACTTGTACATTAAGGCACTCGATCTCTGTCTAGAGACACAGGTACTGCCATCCTATGTTTTTGACACTGACAGTGTCTATTTGACCTTGAAGAAATTAGTTGTCAAAAATGACAAACTGGAATACTTTATGTAAATCAAGGCACAAATTACTTTAAATTTCCATTTTATTGATACAAAGTGTAAGTTTACAGTAAATTTAAGCGTTTATAGAAAAATATGACATAATAAATAAATTAGAAAACTGTTAAGTAATAACCAAAAGAACATACCTGAAATTTTTCCTGCCTGTAATATTCCAAACTAAAAGTTAACTTATTAATGTGCTAGGCTTTTACTAATATTTATTAGCTTTACTAGCGACAAATTAACTGGTTTTCGTACAAATTTTCTTGCAGAAAGTTCTCATTTACAAAAAAAATTGCGTATACCTACCTATACATATTTTAGATCAAATTTAAAAACAATTTCTGATGTATTTTAACAAATTTAGTTAAAATAAGCAACAAAATGTGTCTTAAGTCAAAAAATACATTAAATTATATGAAATGTACAGTAGCGGACAGTAAAATCCGGGCAAGAATTTGACATGTCGTTCATATTTAGACAAATTTGGTAAATCAGGCTTTTATTGAGGTTATATTTCTGTCAAAATTTATATTAAACGTCAGAATTAGTGACATTTTGTTAATGTTAAACACTTTAAATTTGTAGTATTTGATTTGTAATGGGCAACACAACATACTTTAGGCATTATCTAGGCTGTTTTTAAATTTATTACGCCAAGAAGCGAAAATTGAATGGAACAACTGTCACGTTGACAACCAATTTGTTCAAGGTCAAATAGCCACTATCAGTATCAAAAACATATGATGGCAGTACCTGTGTCCACAGACAGAGATCGAGTGCCTTATTAACTATTAAGCCTAGAACACAATGGATTTGCATAAAACATAAGACATAAGCCGTAAGAAACAAATTTGCCTTGTTCTCGTTACGGAGCTATTGTGTTACAGCGCACTTCTTTACATACAGGTCGAATTACTGTTACGGCTTATGTCTTATGTTTTATGCAAATCCATTGTGTACTGGCCTTTACCAAAGTTTGAAAAAATGATTTTTTTACATTGGTGGAAATTCACGTGCAAATAGTATGGCAGTTGGCTGCAATGTATATAACCTAACATTATTTCGAGGTTAGTTTTCTTTAAAATGTGACTTAAATATTAAGAACGATGGATAAAGTTCTATCCTTAAACATTCGTCTTGTAAGTATTATTAGGATTAAGTGAAAGATTTATAAAAAATAGGTTTTATACAGGCGTCAAAGTTACTTCAGGATAGTTCAGTGAAAGCCACCGATTTAACGACCGCCTGTCTTCAGCGAGCCAAAAGCATCACAGACCACAACCCTTTCATTACTTTAACGCAGGACCTAGCGAGAAAGAGTTCCGAGGAATCGGTCGAAAGACACCGACAAAAAAAGCCGCTTTCTGAAATCGATGGAATCACTATAGCAATTAAAGATAACTTCTGCACGTCCTACATAAAGACAACGTGCGCATCAAAAATGCTGGAAAATTTTATCCCCACCTATGATGCTACTGTATATGAGAGACTGAAAATGGCAGGTGCAGTTTTAATCGGGAAAACTAACCTGGATCAATTTGCGATGGGCTCTGGAACTGCGGATTCCATTTATGGTCCAACAAAAAATATCTGGGGTTACTCAGGGGATCCGGAGAATTTTTTTATTACTGGCGGTAGCAGTGGTGGTAGCGCCATCGCAGTTGCAACGGGAACGTGTTTTGCGTAACGTCAGTTCAATTTCTTGCCTATCCAGCATAAGAGTGGAGTGTTTCAGAGCAATCGGTTCTGACACAGGTGGTTCAACACGAAATCCAGCTTCGTACTGTGGTCTGGTTGGATTTAAACCGACTTACGGCTTAGTTTCACGTTGGGGCCTCATCCCATTAGTGAATTCCATGGATGTACCTGGAATTTTAACTAGGTCAGTCGATGACTGCGTTTCTATCTTAAATATTGTGGCTGGACATGATTTTAAGGACTCGACTACCTTAACAAAACCATACAGGAGGATTAGGTAGTTATGTAATGTGAGGCATCTAAGAAGATACGAATGCTTGAAATGTTGCAGACTCCCACCGGGTGATAAAATGAGCATAAAAGACTTGCGAATTGGCATACCTGTTGAGTATCATTGTGAAAATTTAAGTGAGGAGGTTTACGAGGTGTGGAATGAAGTTGCAAAGTTATTGGAAGATGCTGGTGCAATCGTAAAAGAGGTAAACTTTAAAAAAATATTATTTATATCACCGAATTTATATGAATTGTAGGTATCTCTTCCAAACACAGAATACAGCATTGTATGCTATTCGATACTCAATCAGTGTGAAGTTGCAAGTAATATGGCACGTTACGATGGTATTGAATATGGCTTTCGTGCAGATGAAAACGCCTCGACAGAAAAACTGTATGCAACAACTCGAAGCCTAGGATTTAACGAAATAGTTCGCAACAGGATTTTAACAGGAAACTATTTTCTATTAACCAGGTATTACATCCAATTATAAAAGCAATATTTTCACTTAACAGTTTTAGAAACTATGAAAAATATTTCAATCAGGCGTTAAAAGTAAGGAGGTTAATTTCGGATGATTTTGATAATGTCTGGGACCAAGTACAGTTGCTGTTGACACCAACAACTTTGTCGACAGCACCTTTATATAATGATTTTGTGAAGAAGACAAACAGAGATCAGTGTGCCGTGCAGGATTATTGCACACAACCCTCGAATATGGCCGGTAGTATCATGTAGATGTTAAATAACAAAAAATTGATAAATTTCATCTTAGGTGTTCCAGCCATAACTATTCCGATTAAGCTTTCTAAAGATAGAATGCCATTAAGTTTGCAGTTGATTGGAAAAAACTTAAGTGAACCTATGCTTTTGGCAGTTGCCAAATTCATTGAAAATATTGTACAGTTTCCACATCATTCTAAATACATTAAACTTAAATAAAGAGTAGTTCTCTATCGTAAATAACATAAAAAGAATAAGGGGTAGTAATGAGATGATTTTCTTTAGGATGGTGAATTGGTGAATATACCATTATTGGGATATTATGTACTTTTCACAACTCTTCAGATTTCCAGTTTTTAATTTTCGTAGACTTTGGGTGCGTTTCATTTGCGCGCTTACATGCTTTGAGCGCTCATAAGCATTGCTTAAATCGTTCTCTTTGGCTTTGCAAACGCTTACAAAGCTTCAGCTGACGAAATGGTAACGTCATTATAACGTCATATCTTCGCTCACAATCGCTTATTCCATCGAGGTAGGGCAGCAAAAGCGTAAGCGCTTATGTTCCAAACGGAATGTATGAGATGCGTACGAGGAGCTCAGCTGATCATAGTCAGGTTATAAACAAAGATTACACTTTAAAAATAGCTGCAGCACTTATGCTTGGATTAATTTCACTATTGAAGTTATATTTTTAAGGTTATGAATTCATTGTGTAAACAATAGTCAAAAGAAACGCCTCTGTGTATAATGACTTAAGCGACTGAACGCCAAATGAAACAACAGAAAATAGCGCTTGTAAGCGTAAGTGCTTAAAGCGTGTGAGCGTGCAAACGAAACGCACCCCTAGAGAATCTTAAAAGTGCTGTTTTCCATTTGTCTGGCAACAGTGGGCAGATTCAGCAGAACATATCAGTAACAGATCCCGCTCCAACAGTTGAGACTGAGCACTCATTTCTGCTGAATGAAGTTCACTCATCATAACATGTTCCAGTCAGGTAGCGGAGAAGTTACGCTACAAAAAATGGCGACCGCTCCAACTCATCAACTTGTGAGAAGTCGCATTCAGCAGAAATTTGGTCAACAGTTGCACAACTTTCAGGTCTGCTGAATGCGCCCAGTGAGTACAAATCAGTGATGCCAGATCAGAAAAAAAGAATTCCTGGATAATGTTAACAGTTATCGAAAATTTTAAGAAATACGTTACAAGTATCGATCGGAATGCTTTCTTTTAACTTGTGTCGATTCGTTATCAGAACTATTGGAGTTGGTACTATGTTGAATTGTTATTTTACACTTAAGTAACCGAAACAATGTAATATATACTGGATTTCAAAAATGTTTAAGTCCCACCTGACCTTTCTAGAAAAATGTGTTCCTCGCATATTGGCGACACTAAGATATTTTCTTGTCACTAAAAAGAAGTCCTTTAATTGAACATTCTATCGGTGATTCTATTGTAAACCAATAAAGGATAACTGTATAGATAGATAGATAGAAATTGATCATAGGCGTGCATGGTTTGCATGTTTATAATCACGACGTTCTAATTTTGTAAGCTTTATTTATTTTATTTTGGAAATATAATCTTGTTTATTGGCACCCTACTGCGGGCATAATTTGGCCTTTATTGCTCAAGGGCTTTAAAGTAAACAAACCCGTAGTAACGTAAACAAATCCATTGTAACGCAAACAATTTACATAATTATTTTATTGAAGCGACATGCACATCACTCGCACACGATATAAAAATATTGAATCCATAAATTTTGGCCAAAATAAAATAAAATGTTGTATGTACCACGTGCATAATTGTAGATAATAGCCCTTGAGCATTTAAAAGCATTCCGCTTTACGTCGTGCTTTAAACATACTCTCGGACTATAATCTCCTAATTATGCCCTTGATACATAAATAACTTTTATAATACTTAATATATAATACAATAATATTAAAAGTTACGTTTATTGCTTTATGTTTAATTTGTAGGGTTAGGTCAAGTCAAAGTTAATTGCTACGCCACTGATATTTCAGTTGGGGTATTTCTATTCTAAGTATTACCGTAAGTGTAAGTTTGGTTGTCTAATTTAGCTAATCAATTAAAACTCAGTTGAAAACCCTGTTCATATTATTATTAAAGAACAAATCAAGATGATACTATTTTTAACGACAAAATACGTTTTTTTCTCTAAGAAAATATCATTTAAAATTTGACGTGTTGGTTGGCGGGGAAAACAAAAACCGTTCTATTGGCAACTCTGGAAAAATCATAACCAAATAATTTATTAATGGAGAAATCAAACTTTTCTTTATAAATTCTTGAACTACAATAATAATTTATAAGTAAAGGTACGCAGAAATTGAATTCTTGACGTAAATATTGGAATTGTTTTAAAACTTGATTTTTTAACTGGCAATCCTAACCTAAAATTCCTGAAACATGAAGACTGGCATTGAAACTCATTTAGTGGATGTTAACGTCCATCTTCTCAGTCTCGTTACCGTCCTGGCATTCGTTAATGCTTTCATCTTAAAAATTTGCCATCCAGTACGTATTCAACACCATTTAAGAGAAAAACCTCCAAATTTGTATTGCAGTTGTTGGTTTTCATGAGCAGGCAAACACCAGAAGAGAGGGATCTGCAGGAAAGAAAGCAAGCGCTCCTCGACGAACAATCCGAGCTGAACATGACTAATCAGTTTGCAAAGTACTCGAAACTACAGCGTCAGATAAATGCCATTGAATTGGAATTAGAAGAGTACAGACAAAATAGGTCGATAAAAAATACGATTAAGCGCATTGCAGTACAACACGGATTAAAAGTTTTCTTTGGGTTGGTGCTAGTGATCATGTCGATTTACTATCGCAATGAACCGGTTTTAATTCTGGATAAACAGTATAATTTATATCCCTTTACTTCTATTATTTCATACCCCAACAAGAAAGTGAATGCAGTCTCTGTACACATATGGATCTTGTGTTGTACTGCGTTCACACAATTATTAAAGAAAATTAAACAAGTAAATATAATTGGCTGATTGTGATGTTGTGATATGATGTTTTGCCTTGTATTGCACAAACTTAATTAATTTTGTCATTAAATTATAGTGTGTTGAATTTATTTGATTTTCTTTCGAACTGAATTTGTAGAACGAGTGAGCCCTTAGTTATAAAAAATACAAAATACAGTGTTTTTTAATGATTGAGGATGATTTTAATTTACCGCTATACTAAATCGTTGAAAATTGAAACGACTTGCAGCGTTTTCGATTCATAGCTACTTTCTTTCGCTAAAAAGTTTGAATCGTGATTCGAATAATTTGAATCGTGATTCGAATAATTTGAATCGTGATTCAAATAGTTTTTTTAGTTACCCGCTCAGGATCTGGATTATTGCAACAGAACACACCAGATCCGAATACATTTGAATCCAAACGGATCGTAAAAATAGGAAGATTCAAAGGGGAAAGGGGATTACCGATCCGGATTGAAATTTCACGAAGTGTGAGGATTCATCCATTTGCAAGAAAACATCCATCTTTGAATCTAAACGCGTAATGTTGCGTTTGGATCAAACGAAAGAAAGCAGCTCATATCCACTGGTTGCACTCAGTGTACTTGCATTTTCTTTTTCATATAATAACACGAGATGAAGATACTTTGAGTGCGGTCAATCGAAAACGCTATTAGTTCCCGTATCTCGTAAATTGGACTTTTATTTTTTGGTTATGTTGGTTGCAATGTGCTGTTATTTCGAACCACATTTCGGACCTTTGGCTAAATACCTTCTCCATGCTTTTCCAACATTTTATTGAATACGTTATACCTAAATGTTGTTTCTTGTTTTTTCGTAATGGATTTCCGGGTCATTTTTATAAATTGCATTTTGCAATTGACGACTAAATTGTGACAAGGGATAATTTGATTTTAAATACAGGGTGTTAATAAATAAACTGTACACCGTTTGGCAGGTGATAGTAGAGGTCAAAACAAGAAAAAAGTTCTAATAAACCCATATCCAATTCTCAATACAGGGTGTCCATGCCACGTGTTCACTCTTTTAGAATTTTTATTTTTTACATAAAATTCGGGAGCGATAAATTAAATAAAAAGCTGAATTTTCCGACATACCACTGGCCACCGCAGGACTTCCGGTTTCGCCGGAAGTGATATCAACTTTCTTATTTTAAATGGAACGCCCTGTATATTTTTACATATTTGGAATCTACAGATCATTGTGAGTCCGAATATGTATCATTTGGTAATTTTGGTCTCCATGACAACGAAAACAATTTTTTTTTGTTTTTCAGTATGCAAAGCTATGTATGGTGTATTTTCGTTCTAATGCGATCAAGTAATTCGAGAAAGCAACTTCTTTGGTTGCACTTTGGTTTATTAACTAAATTATTTTTTTTAACGGAACTTCTTGTTTTTTAGCGCAGTTTAATAAAACATTTTTTTAGTACGCTGATACCAAATAGAGGGTTATTTTTTTAAACTCTTTATCAACTCTTGCAATAAAATTTGGGATGGCATGTGGCAGCTTAACTGAAAAAATAAGCCATTGCCGGTATACAAGTGTTAATATAAAAACTTTACACATTTTAGCACGTGATAGCAGAAAACAAAACAAAAAAAATAATAAACCCAGGTTCAATATTCAATGGCATTTGAAGTATGGTTTAATTAAAAAAGAATCGAACAATCAATAACGAATTTAACACACTAAAATTATCACAGAAGATGTTCGAACTGTCGTCCTTGCTGTTGTAAACAAAGTTGCAGTCGCCGTCGAAGAGACTCGCGCACTTGATTGAAAGCAACTTGATTTTTCAGTTGCTGACAAGCGTTTACAGCTCCCTGCCAAAGTTCACCTTCTGTATTAATTTCTCTGGCATAAACAGTGTCTTTTAAATAAGTTCCGTTAAAAAAAATTATTTACGACCTAATGAAAATTTCACATGCTGTAAAAATGTTAATAAACCAAACTGCAACCAAAGAAGTTGCTTTCTCGAATTACTTGGTCGCATTAGAACGAAAATACACCATACATAGCTTTGCATACCGAAAAACAAAAAAAAATTTTTCGTTGTCATGGAAACCAAAATTACCAAGTGATACATATTCGGACTCACAATGATCTGTAGATTCCAAATATGTAAAAATATACAGACCGTTCCATTTAAAATAAGAAAGTTGATATCACTTCCGGCGAAACCGGAAGTCCTATGGTGGCCAGTGGTATGTCGGAAAATTCAGCTTTTTATTTAATTTATCGCTCCCGAATTTTATGTAAAAAATAAAAATTCTAGAAGAGTGAACACATGGCGCGGACACCCTGTATTGAGAATTGGATATGGGTTTATTAGAACTTTTTTCTTGTTTTGACCTCTACTATCACCTGTCAAGCGGTGTACAGTTTTTTTATTAACACCCTGTATAATACCAATCGCTTCTGTAAGACAACTTAAGAACAAGAAAATCACCTCATTACAAAAGTGAACTGAAAATAACGGGCGTGTTTTTTATTCAGCATTTAGCTGTGGTAGATGAAGACAGCGATTTAAAAGATTGAATAGAAATCCATCTCTGTTAGATTATAATCGATTTAGGCGATATGAGAATGTAGTGATAAGTTGTCACTAAATTCCTGCACAATATACATAAAGCGATTATAATCTACAGAGATGGATTTCAATTCAATTTTTTAAATCATTGTCTACATTCACCACAGTAAAATGCTGAATAAAAAGAACACGGCCATTCTTTGAATGGGTCGATATCGATTATCTCACCATTGAAATTAAAGACAATGATATAAATTTATTTATAAAGTACTGCAATTACCTCAATAGTCAAATTGAAACCTACATTGGCTTAATGAATTGCAATACTTTATATATTTAGTGACAATCTACACGTAATTAAAGTCGCTAGGTAGATTTATCTAGGTACTGCTATAGGCGATTCCAATCACCGACGAGGGCGCTGGCGATTGTAAACAAACATGGTGGAAGACAAGTAATTTTTCATACATAACCTGTGAAAAAATTATTCCAAGTACAAAAATGCTTAAGTGCTCACCGGCTCCTGTAAATTAAGTTAAAATATGTAAAATTGTACCATTAAAACATAGAATACACAAACACTTTTCTGCTTTAACCTAATGTAACGACGAACCTATTACTTGTTAAGTAGTTTAAAATTTTTCCCAGTAGAGGTCTCATTCATTTTTGGAGTTGCCTATAGGCTTTGATTTTAAGATCGCAGCGCTACCGTGGATAAATCTAAACCTCTGTAAGCTACACGGAATTTTTGGAATGCACGTGTTTAAGTGCGTACTAATACAAATACCAAGTTGATTTAATGTGAATGTCACATATAACACAATCCTGATACATCATATACTCAGGATCGACGCCAAAACACGATTAGTTTTGTAACTTACAAGGGTTTGTTTAGTTGACACCAGGTGGCGAACGCTTAGCTGCAAACTCCAATTGAATACATAAAGTACTGCAATTCATTAATGGCCATTTACACCAATCACTTTAAGCTGAGCTTAAATTTAAGTGGTGTTTATAATGTGATATTTCTGGTTACACGACATTGAACAAGCCAGATTCTAAGTGACGCTTACATTTAAGCTGAGCTTATTTTGTTCGGTGCAAACCAGGGTGAACCAATGTAAATTTAATTTTGAATCAAAATGGCGGAATTGCGGTACTTTATCTGTCTAGGAACTTTAGAAATGAATATAAAACGAACTCCATGTCCATCTTTTTCTCTAGTAATCTGGAATGCTACATTAATTTATGATCGCACTCTGTTATAAACCCCCAACTGTTTATATTGTAAAATTTTGTTTAACTGTTCAGTAAATGAAATTAATTATTGGGCTAATTATTTATAAGCAAATTCATAAAATATTTACCTACTGCAAATTTCGTGGCCAGTCAGTTGTTTATAGTTCCCTATCGGTTTGATCTTTTGATATTTTAAAAACTAGAACTTACATCTTGAACTAAACCAGACTCAAGTATAATAAATAATTGTTAGAAAAACTATTTCAGATAAACTCATTAATAAATTTTTAATTGTTTATTTTGAAGGTTGGCTACCGCGCATGCGTTTTCTGTGCGCAAAATGGTAGCGCCGTTCGATGTTGCCAATTTTCCAAATGCGGAACAGATGATGTATGTCAGAGTTTCGATATAAATGTAGAAAGTTTACTTGTCCGGATAAACTTCGAGTGTTATTTTTTCGCAACGCGTCTAGCATTTAAATGAGCGAACAGTTTCCACGATTTACCCAAATTATTGAAACGATTCCTTTGTGTTTTGGTAAGTTCCTTTCGAGGATTTGGCAACACTGCAAGTCAATTCGGTCGTTCGTAACCTTAACCGACCGCTAACGAGCTTTGACGTTTAGCTCTGAAGTAGTTTCATCTTCTGCAGCAAATGGGGAGGATCAACAGCAACTTGTCAGTGCTTTCGTGATGTTTGGTGTTTTGAAAATTCAATAATTTGCAGTGCACCTTGGTTTCGGCCTTCTGTGCGCGCTCGGGGAATACTGTGCGTTTTTCTTATTGTGCTGCAAACAGGCCCGAGACTGCACAGTTTCATGTTAATAGTGATCACGTTTTCGAGCGCCTGGTAGTTTCGTTCCCTGCGAAATCTGCTTTTGGATTATCCAATGTCAAAATGGCTCTGGCGAGGTGAGTTGCCCTTCGCGGCCGCATTTTCTCACATTTCTGTTCCTTGTCATGCATGACAGCTATTGCATTTTCATCCAACACGCACACACACACATTAGCACAATAGTGTCACCCACATAATATTTAAGTTGTAGTAGATGTGTGTCAGCTTATGTAGAGCAAGGCTCGTTGCCTCAATCGAGAGATTTTCAATGACCCCAAAATGCCGTCCAGTATCGCCATGAAATGCCGCACTCAAATGCCACGGTTTTAGGCCCGACTCTATACAAGATCCTAAAACTGAAAAGAAACCCAAAAGTACGACGATACACTAAGCGCAATGTGACCACCCCATACATGAATCTATTTCTATTTGTTGCCAGCGCAATTGACAATATTGTCATTAATTTATTATTACATAACATTTGGCACGATCATATGTTAGAGTAGAGCGATATTTTGCATTGTTCTCAACTTTTACTTTGCTTTAAGCAAGTGCTTCAGTATGTTATTCATGAACAATCAATTAATTGGCGAGATTAAAAATCGCCAAGTAATTTATTTGAAAGTGAGGGCGAACGAAATCAGCACAGAATTTTTTAAACTGAAACGCTCCGACTATTATCCTAGATTCAAAAGAGCGGCCCCAGCACGGTGAAATCAGTATTTTCTTCAGCTGCTTACTCCATCTTTGTCGTTCTACATCTAGCAGAATTGTAGACGATGTTGTGTGTGTGTGTATCCTTTGTTTCGTTTCATCTGGCCTTATGTAATCTTGTAATTTTATCGGTTCAAGCAGTGAACAAATAAATTCGTTCGACTTCAAAAGGCCGATGTTGCGAAAGTGCAAATCTAATTTAATCAGCTGTTTTTTCGCGACGAGATGCGTAGAACCATCAAATCGTGCTCTTTAGTTCGCTTCAAGGTTACACATAGCCAGGGCCGGATTTAGGAATAGGCGACCTCGGAAGTTGTAATTTGGAAAAAAATTAAACATTGTTTTAGGAGCTAGAGAAAAACTGTAAATGCAAAAGTTGTAAGGTTTTATAGGTTTATTATCTTTCAGAGTTGTCACAGAGAAGAAAAGCTCATCGTAAAATGGAGAAAAAGATGCAATTTTTATTTTGTTTTTTAAGTGGAATACTCTATATATTGTTCAACTTGAAATCTTGATTTCAAAAATATATAATATGTTGATATTTGAACGGCTTGTGAGATATTTGTGTTTAAAATATCAAAAAATTTATACGTATTTAAAAAATCAAGGCGGCCTGGAAAAAATCTTTATTATTCATTTTGTAACGTTTCGAATTTCTATTGTCATTTACTAAGTAAAAGAGTGATTTAGAAGTTTTTAAACATTTTTTTCAGGTCGCTTTAATATTTAGAGGTTAGATAAGATCATGATATTTTAAGCTCAAACATGTCACAAACGGCTGATCCAAGTATCAATATACAGTGTATTCTCTCTTAAGAGGACACATACCGTGACCAGAAAACTGTCCGCCTATTAGAGGTGTCCGTCTAAAATAGTGGTGCAAATACATGTAAATTACATAAATGGGAAATTAAAAACTGTTAGGTTAAGAGAGGTGTCCGCTTATGACGAGTGCCCGTTAAGAGAGAGTACACTGTATACGTTTTTGAAATCAAGAAATAATGATCTTTCATTATATTCAACAATATACAGGGTGTTCTATGTAAGAAAGCAAAAATTGTATTTTTTTTTCTCCACTTCGCGATCCGCTTGTTTTTTTTTATATTATTTAAAGTTTTTGTCTAGCTTTTAAGATAAAACCTCCGGGTAGGGTGCAAAATATTTTTAAAAAAACCTGTACACTGCCATCAAGAAGGTTTGCATCTGAAATATTTTCGAAATATTATCAACCTTTCATTCCGCAAAAGCTATTTACCATCTATAAAGAAATCAATAATAATTCTACACAACATCGTGCGGCATGAAAAATTACGGTAGAGCGGCACATTCAAATATTATTGATCACACTGTAGGGATGTTCGATCTACCTAAAAAGAATCGATTTTTGAATCGATCGAATCGAAATATAAAAAAATCGATTGAAAAAATCGAGTTGTAAAAAAATCGATTTCATAAAAATCGAAACCAATATAATTTTTATTTAAGAAACCAGAAATGGCACGTGAAGTATTATACCACTATTACATAAATAAAAACTAGGTTTAGGGGAAGCTTTATATTAAAACAGCAATAGGACATAATGCTGAACAGTTAACTACTTTTTAGAGCACTGCATTAATTTGGTACTAGCAGAATTTATTTTACTTAGGTTATCACGTCTAATGTCAAATTTGTCAAGTGTCAAGAATAAAGGTGCAGGTAGACATGCGAGAAAACTTGCGCGAGTTACTGTCCGACACTGATGTCGCGAGTTACTTGCGACAAATTTCGCGTAAGTTACTCGACTCGCAACCCTATTTACATTAGCGACATCAGTGTCGGACAGTAACTCGCGCAAGTTTTCTCGCATGTCTATCTGCACCTTAATCCTCAAAATACGCGGTCGGGTTTCGGTCAGTCGCAGTTAGATTTAACATTTTTTACGCGGTGTCAAAGCTGTAAAACACTTTCAATTTCATACGTCAAAAATTGATTCGATTCTTGAAAGAAAAAATCGATTCATTGAGAAATCGGTTGCAAACAGAAACGATTTAAAAAATCTTCCAAAAGATCGATTATGAATCGAACATTGTCCAGATCACAGTGTCTTAATAGACCAAAATTGTAAATTATTATTTGGTATTCCATTTTAAATAAAAAATAAATACAGTCCAAGGGTGCCGCAAAATCTATAAAATAAATACATACAGTGTTGTTAAAATGACAACGTAATAAAAAATTAATATTAAAAAGGAACAAAATAAAATATGTTAGTATGTTGTAGGGAAGACATACCCATATGTTTGAGCTACCCGGGTACCCGAATAAACTATCCGGATACTACCCGGGTACCCGTATCGTGCTCGGGTAATCTTATGAGCTCGGGTACCCGTGTAAAACTGAGGTCCGGATCTGACACAGGTACCCGTATAAATTCGGGTACCCGGGTAAGTTCGGGTATAAGTTTAGATATTTCAACATAAACGGATTCACGAATTTTACATGAGCGTCCGAATGTTAAAAATAATCAAGTTTTCATCATGTAATAACAGATGATAGGTATATGTTTTTCCGAGATTCTGTGCTGACAAATTACACGGGTAATAACGAGTACCCGGATAAAGACATGATACCCGGGTAATAATCGCACGGGCAGCATTCGGGTACCCGATGTACCCAGGTAATAGCGGGTACCCGGGTAAAGAAATGATACCCGAGTAATAATTTCACGGGTATTATTCGGGTACCCGATATTCCCGGATAATAATGGGTACCCGGATTAAAAAAATGATACCCGAGTAACAATTATACGGGTAGTATTCAGGTACCCGGTTACTCGATGCCTTCCTTAGTATGTTGGTTTCATAATGAGGTAATTTCCTTTTTTTCTGTCTTTCAACCATTTCTAGTTCCAAGTTTACCTACTAAATTTGTTGGGTAGATGGGAATTTGCTATTATTGTTATTTATACAGTATGTCCAAGATAACGTTCTCAACATGGGGATCCCCATTATAACAAATACAGATTTTGTTAAATGAGATGAATTGTAGACAATCAGTAGAGTAACTAAACAAAACTTTAATAATTCCCGATACTTTGCGAATTATAATACCACGCGATCAAAAATAAAATGATTCAGAGTAGGCCACGAAATTGGTAATACTGTGTGTGGAATTTAATAGACGTAACAGTGACATTTTAATTGTTTCAAAATATTCGAGTTAGAACAAGAAATGTTCGTTGTTGAAAGTTAGTTCAGAAATAGCGAAAAACTGGAATCTACTCTGAATTAAAAAATTGAAAGTTCGCAAATTTAATTTTAGATAGTAACTTTTTTATTTCAATAGCTAGAAAAATAATTTGAAAAGATTATTTATACAGTTTTTCATTCAGAATGCGATATCACGGTATAAGAATCTACACAGTAGCATCACTCGAGTGTAACTATCACATTTACCATTTTGTTTGATACCTAGCGATTTGCAAATTACATTAACTTTCCATAAGGGCATCAAACAGTATGGCCGCTTTTTTGGCACTGACACTGATGTTTAAGTGACGCTACTGGGTAATTACTTATACTGTAGCGTGGCAATATCACAGTATAAGTAAATACCCAGTAGCGTCACTTAAACGTCAGTGTCAAAAAAGGAGCCATTCTGTTTGATACCCTTATGGAAATGCAATGTAATTTACAGCTAGGTAGGTATCAAACAAAAGAGCAAATGTGACAGTTATACTCGAGTGACGCTACTGTGTGATTCTTATACTGTGGCAATATGATCAGTGTTGCTAACATTTATAGGTTGAATTTTAAAACTAGGTGGATATAAGTGTAAATTCAGACGAAGTCGTGTAGGAGTAGAGGGGAGTCTAGTGTGTTATCAACTCACGCCTTCAATTCGAAGCATGCAGTTTTTAGAGCTGTTTTTTAGCTACATTATTATTTTACAAACAATAATAATTGCGTTATGCAAATATATTGCGGCAATTAGAACAATATTTTACTTGAATTTTATTTTGACTGTATTTTCAGCTGTATTTTATCAAATATAGTAACTTTTATATGAAACATTTTTTCATATTTTTATAACTGCGAAGTTATTGGACATTGAAGAAAATAGCGATTTTCAGTTTTTCTGCGATAACATCTGAACTATTCAGAATTTTCAAATTTTCTCAACGGAATCTGAATCAGCACATAAAACTGCAAAATATTGCCCATTTAACCAAATCTCTATCTTCACTAATAAGAAAGTTACCCATGGTAGCCTACTCAATCTGGGACACACTGTATATTTTTTACAAATATGAATAAATGAAATCGTAACTGCAAATGGCACTTTTTAGAAAAAATGTTAAATATTTCAAGGACGGTTAGGTTTAGGTATAGATAATGGTATGTAGAAAATGTGTAGAATTTTATGGGAAACCAAATCTGGTTTCATATACAGTGCGGGACAAAATTATAACCGCACTTGTAGTTTTATCCCACCGAGAAAAATACATTTTTCAAATTTTCTCTCCATTTTTTTATTTATTTTTGTAGTTGTGTTTGTTAACATTGGGACGATAACCTCTCTTAAAAAATGTTTTCAACAAAAAAATTCCCAGTTAAATTCTCCCAACATAAGGCGAATTATGACAAGAATTTTAGTGCTGTTATAATTTTGTCCTGCACTGTATAGGGTGTGCCGTTTGAAATAAAAAAGTTGTGTCCGGAACCACTGTTTTGATTCACTCTGTATAGATGAAAATAATTTTACGTTGTAGACCTCTAACATTAAAAACAAAACTGTCTTGAAAACTCTTTTGTATCTTTAGCAGTTGTTATCGAGATATTGCCCGAGAACACACCGTTGGGACACCCTGTATGTATAAAAATACAAAAAATAACAAACAGAGAATATTTAACAAGCAAATAAATGAAAATTTATCAAACAAAACTGATTTTAGTGCAAGCTTCTAAATAGATTTAGAATTCCCTAAAATAGGGAAATTACCCTAGATTTTCCATCGCTGAATATGGTGCTCAGGGTTGGATCAGCAGATTACATGCTTTAATTATACATCATTTTCTACGTTGAAAATACCACGTAAATTACACCGAGACTCTTCTGCATAGTGTTTTACTTGTAAACGAAGTAGTAAATTAAAATTTTTTAGAGGGATACAATAAAATGCATTCTCAAAGAAAAACGTCTTACCAACATCACGAATGAAACTGAAAACAAAATAAATTCGTACAAGACTCTTTAGCATCTAGTCCTCAGACTGATTGGTATGAATAGTAGATGCAAGAGTTTTTTTTTGCGTGCTCAGATAAGTGAGGTTGTCCGGTTTCACATAGATTCCAGACTGTTATCTGCTGAATTCCATCTCTTGAATATAATAGCTGAAATACTTATCCCATTTGGTTTCTTGTTTGCTTGCCAATTGCATAGACCCTCGGCATTAAGACATTCGATTAAAAAAAATGTCTAACTTGAATTATTGTACTTTTGTTTTTCGATTGCTTTCGGCATATTATAAACATATAGGATTCATTTTAGCGCCTTACCCCGAGTTCACTTTCTTTGAGGTCACAAAAATAGGGAATAAGAGTAAAGAAGAAGAGTCCTAACTTAAAGGTAGAATAGGAAAAATTTGAGACACGTTCTTAAATTTATGAAATTTGATAATAGTAAGAGTTGGTGGCGTGAAGAATGTGAAAATTAAAAGAAAGAAATAAAAGGATTAAGAAGAAGAAGGATTGAGGAACCTCACAGAGGAAAAAAAAGAAACTAGTTGTTGAGGGCGAACCAACAAGAGAAGAAAGTGGAAGCAGTTGTAAACATTAAAAATAGTAAGAACCCTGGAAGAAGTGGTGTTGTGAACCTTATGTATTTACCTAAAATTTTATGGAACCAAAATCCACTTCCTTTCCAATAATTATAAAAAATACTCAAAGTACACTCCTACATTTTCTATGTGCAGGTACTTCTTTTCTTCATTGTTTTCTGCGCATAATGTAGAAAACTGTCTTTTTTTCGCTAAACAACCAAGAACCAACCCTGATGGTGCTACTAAAATTTACCCTAAATGTAATGATCCGCTTATTAAGTTAGATGAGTAAATTTGGACATCTTGTATCTCGAAAGTGATCCATTTCCGGCCACGTGTTTATTGAGATTCTTAGACCTGTATTTTTGTTGCATAAGTATGGCACTAATACTGGAGTCACCTGTATGTCTTACGTGTATATTAAAATGGTTAAGCAGATACTTAAAAGATGGTGAATACGGTCCTGAGTGATGACAAAAAATATAGTTTCATATTATTACAATAATAATAATTTACTCTAATAAAAGTAAAAATAAGTTTGATTTTCGTTAAATTTTGTAGAATAATTATTTCGGAATAAAAATATTTAAGAATAGTGGAAATATAATTGAAGCTGGTTCTTGTTCGATGAAAATTGTATCACAAACTCTTTTAAACGGACACTAAATGGCGCACAAACACTTAACGTTTCGCAGTCGTTCGACAGCTTCGTCATGAAAAATATAAACATGTTTATATTTTTCACTCCTGACGAAGCTGTCGAACGATTGCGAAACGTTAAGTGTGCCATTTAGTGTCCGTTTAAAAGAGTTTGTGATAGTGGAAATATACTTTAGTAATAAAGTATAATTCACTGAAATAAAAACATACTCTTTTAAGAGATTTTTAAACATAATTTAAGCATAAAAGTGAATTCCAGTTCACGAAGAAACGGCATTTAGGTCTGATCACAATAGGTCATTATGTTTTCAATTAAACTTCTTTTTTTCTTAGTATTTTTCTTAGGTGCTTGTAGGCGTTTGATTTAGGGTTATCTACATATGTCATTTTCCTCTATAATGTTAATCGTAAATTATCGTAATTATCTTCTTTGTTGTTTCATTTTATCTGATTTGTGCCTGTTTAAAAAAGAAATTAATTGCCTTTAACTTTCTCGTATTATTACTTTTTCTTCCCCCTTCTTTTTTAACAGTTTTGATTAATTCTTATTATCTGACCGTAATTATTGTTTGATTAATATTGTCAATATTTCTTATTTTTTCCTTTTCATTTCTTAAATTAATTATTGTTAATTTGCTTTTCCGTACTAATTTCACTAATTGCTTTTCCGTTTATTTCAGTTTTTAATTTTTGAATTTTAGGAATCATTTAATTAGTTAAGTTCGTATCAAATTGTGACTATGTATTTCTTTGCCAAAATTACTAAAACATACTCCTAACTATTTTTTATTTTAATTTGTTTAGGCTGCATATTATGTTGAAGTACAAATGATTTATTTATCAACAACACATTTTATTTTATGCTGCAATAATAAATATGATTAAAATTGGGACAGTGTTTTATACAATGCAAAAAGAAAAAAAATGTATGTAAAGCTAATATGTATTAATCTTGGACATTAAACATTGATGCAATTTTGTATTTTTATTACGATAACTCTGCTTTGATAACGAATTTGTCGTTTTCTTTTTGCCTTAAAATACGAAAATAAAGTAAAAGATGTTCGTTTTTCAAAAAGACAAAAAAAAATTAATAGTTCTCAACTTTATGTGGTATTTTTCACTTCTTCTAGGTTGAGCCCAACATGTTTTCTATACGAAAGTCGTAATGTATATGTCGTGCATTTAATGTTGACTTGTTCCCCTTGGCTGGGCCAACGCACCCTAGAGGTCATCTGGACGGACGTCCAGGTGCATTTTTCGCTCTCTGTTGTAAACCAAATTGGCCCCTTAGAAATTGTAAATGCGAAAGAGGAATTTGTCGGCGAAAAGTTCGAGCGCAGCAAAGTTAAGCTATACTGTTCACGATTGTCCGAATGACCTTCAATTTATTACAAAGTTCAAGTGACATAAATATTGACAGTCCGTGTAGGAAAAAAATCGGTTTGTGTGATTTAATAAGAAAAACAGTTAAGGCTTCGTACACACCTGAGCATTCCATTATATTTTTAGCTAAACTTTTTTTTTGTTTTAAATTGACGATTATTTTCATAGTGCATTTTATTCTTTCTCAGAAAGACGTGGAAAATAAATCCAAGTGACCTTCAAATTTAAATAACGTATTTATAGACAGTATGTGTAGGAAAGACTTGATTTCGATTTAATAAGAAAAATCTGTTAAGGCCTTGCGCTCACTTATTTTTATTTTATTTTTTAATTGTGTTTGTTGTGAAACTAAAAAAAAAAAAACGACGTGTTTGTGGTTAAGATAATTCAAATAACAAATTGTTTTTGGCCTATGTGGAAAAGAAACTGATTCCTGTTGGTTTCTTTTATGGTAAAATATTTAATTTTTAGGATGTTTTTAAACCAGTTTAAAATAGCTATTTTGCTGCTTTTTATTGCAAAGCTAAAAAAAAGTTGTGTTTACCACGGTTCAGATGGTTTCCAAGTTCAAATAAACATTGATTCCGACTTGATGACGGGAAAACAAGATAAGGCCTGGTATTCACCTGAGCATCGTGGCATATTTTTTAGCGTTTTTTTTTAAATCATGTTTTATCTCAGAATTATATTTTATCGATTACATTTTATATTTTATGCTTCTAAATTGAAAGCGAGCGCGAATTATGTATATGAACATTTTTTTGACGTTTCGCAAGTTGTTTGGCTGCTTTATCAAAAAAATACAGCGCTTTAAATAACTTTAATGACCGAGACCTGTTTTAATATTATAAATTATGGAAAATAAATCGGTTTTATGTGTTATCATAGCTGATATGTTTTTTTATTTGGTTTTTAAAGTACAGGGTGTCCCAATGGTGTGTATTTCTTCTGTGGAGCCTATAGGAATAATAAGAAGAGACAAAAAGATTAAGAAAGTTATAGTAGATACCACGCTGCATATTTTAAAATTATTTTCAATTATACAAGCTGTACCAGAAAAGGGTGGTGTAGAGAGAGTGAATTTTTTAAAAATATAAACCCCGTATATTTTTTGCAAATTTAGATGTTCGGCGGAGAGCTGATTTTTTTCTCTTCATGTTATTGATATAGGCTCCGCAGGAGAAATGTACATCGTTGGGACACACTGTTTTGAAATTACATTTGCCATGTTTAAAGACATTACTTTCTCTTTATTTCACTTCGGAGGCAAATTTTTAACAATTTCTTTACAAACTTTTCATGTTTAAAAATCGCAGAAACGTTTTGCCTACCGCTTGATATTCTTGGCTAAGCTGTCAAACGATAGCGAAACGTTGAGCGATTATACGATTTTTAAACTGTCCATGAAGATTCTAGAGAAATTGTTATACAAATTCTTTTCAAGAATCAAAGCAGTTATTAATAGCGAACTGCTTCAAGCGGTTGCTGTAAAGCTGCATTAGAGCTCTACACCGCTGAGTTTTGCTGAACACGCCTTTCTAGTTATTAATTTTTTTTCCATTTAACTACGATAACAATAAATTGCTGTCATTACTAACATAAATAATTTTAATATAATTATATTCGTTTTTAAAGTAAACTCTTTGTTATCGACCGTACCATACAATACCAATAAACTTTCACGCAGCTTCATGGCTTTTGTATATTTTTCGTACCTGCTCGGGGGTTTTTACCTGAACATAAATTCTTCGTATTCCCCGACGGTAACTTTTTACACGAAAGCAAGGATATAGTGGCACGCGGAGGGATGAACCGGAATAACTTCGCGAGAGGGTTTTGAAATAGTTTACAAAATTCTCGGGAAATTGAGCACTGTACACGTCTTAAAGCAGTTTTCGTCGGAATTTTATTTTGATTGGCCTCGGAGAAATTTTATCCCTGCGCCTCGCTAAATTTAAAAGCAAATCGAATTTACGCCGCCATCAAAGTGTATTTTTGCGTGACCTAGCCTCGCGTTCTCGCCGCGACATTTTCACCTCGTTTTTCCTGTTGTTATTGAAAGTTAGCGTTCGCGAGCACGTGTACGCAAAAACCGATGAATTGCTGCTAACCACATCGACGTACGGCCACGTGTCCGTCCTTGTACTTCGTCGTATAATTAGCCCCAGACCAAGGCATTTTCTACGGATTTTCTGTGACCGACATACTTATTCATGGTGTTATATGGTTACATGTAAATCGATCAGATTGTATAAAGTTTATTTTCAAAATTTGATGAAGGAAAACTGTTTGTTGAGTTGTTTGTACGTTTGACGACATATTTGTTGAGATGTACAATGACATGTTTGAAGCGATATTATTTAGACAGATGGATTATATCATCATCGAATGATGGATATCTAAGGAATTTGGAAAGGTTGAAAGTTAACGAGAACTAATATTGTAAGACTGCTGGTGGCGTTATTATTGATACATACATTACCGGTATACTTTTACTTCTTTAAGTACTGTTGTTCATATTTCCCATTATTGTTCTTGTGTTCAAGGTACATTAAAAAAGTTAGAACGAAAAAATTAGTTTAATAAAGTGTACTCTTCAGTATCTAGGGAGTTTTGATTGTAACATCTGACAGCTAGTGTGACAGTTAATTTAAACTTTTGACTAGAACGGTCAGACGTCACACTCAAACGAGCGTTGCTCGCATGATATGCGCTGTATACATAGGTATGTTTCTAAATTCAGCGCTAGATCTAGCGATTGTAGCAGGAATCTAGTAACCGTTTCTTAATTTAGCGTAAAATCTTAGCAGATCGTTCTTAATCTGGCATTAGAAGACTGCTAGAAACTAGCGCTAGACTTTGATTCAAGCGGAAAGAACCGTTGATAGAGTGCTAGAACTGGAAGAACCTAACCTTAAAAAATCATTTTAATAGTACATACTTAGGGCCAGTTGTACAAAACGAGTTAACCACTCGATCAAGTTAATTGTGCGGTTAAGCAATATTATTGGAGGAAAGTTTGAGTTTCCACCAATGATATTGTTTAAAAAACATACTTATCTCTCACTAAGCGCCTGTAGTCGGACGAAAGGTTATGGTTGTCAAAATGACATTTCCAGCAAGTTATAGCTACTCTTGGAAACCAAAATTTCAGCACAACAAATTCATTGTAAACGTAAAATTTACGAATAGATAAATTGATTTAGCAAACAATTACGAATGTAGCACTTTAACTGCCTTGTGTATATCTCAGAATACACGTCGGCCGAGCTCGAGCCGTCACGTTTATACAAAGCGGTCAAGAAAAACTGTTTGAGTTGGCAATATAATTAAGAATATCTTTTTATTCGGCTATTTGTAACACTGCAACCGGATATATGTTTTGTTGGTTTATTTAACGTAACCTGAACAGCGACAAGATTGTAGGTTATGTGAAAAAAATTAGCGTTTTAATTTGAATTTGAGATGTCAAATGACGCTTGTAAAGTGACAGCTGTCAGTGTCAAGCCGTCAAGAACCGGAAGTTACTCCAGTTGTACCATTTAAAAATAAAATTCAGCGCTGCCAACTCAAACAGTGATTCTTGACCACTTTGTATTTCAGTACACACACGTCATTTCACATTTTAAGCCGTGTGTATCTTGACATGGCACGTTATACCGGATTCTGTATTGAGGCCTTTTAGGTCTATCACAAGAAAATATATTAGCACCGGGATTGGTCTCAATGTCGTGATGTTGTACCCTAGAAGTGAGGTCCTCGAGTCAATTAACAGAAAAAAAAGTGAGCGGCTCTGGAAACCTTTTTAGAAAATTTAGCGTGAAAGTTAAAGTGATAGTCCTGCTGTACAGGTGCCGAGGAAATTCTCGTAACATTAACAAATATCGGCAAAATTTTTTTTTTTACAGCTATCGAGATTCGAACTCGAGTCTTCTGATTACATGCCAGATACTTTACCAGTTAAGCTATAGCAACCCAAAGTTCGAACAACATAAATTAGAATCCATCTGATTCTAATTTATATTAGACGATAAAGTTCGAATTTCGGGTCGCTGTAGCCTAATTGGTAAAACATCTGACATGTAACCAGAAGACTCGACTTCGAATCTCGATAATGGCCGAAATATTTTTCAGACAATATTTGATAGTGTTGTTTAATGCTATCTACTTGAAGGACAGCAAATTGTGCGAGTACATTCAATGATCTCCAGCACCGCCGGTTAAACTCCTAGAGAAGGGAGGGTTCAACGTAACCCTAAAAGCAAAGGAGGGATAAATTAAATAAAATAAAAGTCACCAGCTGAGCACACTTGTTTTTATTTGAAGTGCACAAAAATGTATTAAAAAAAAAAGAAAACAAATAACATGTACGACTCAGAAGGGGTCACAAAGCGTTGGGCAAGAAATAAAAATAAAATTGTTGATCAGTCTAATGATTAATTAAAACCTTGTCCGAGAAACAGATCTGCTTGTCGTTTACAGTTTAAAGTAAATGTCTAAAGTCACTTGATTAAAATTGAATTAACGCAACACAGCGTTTAAACGACGCAAACAAATAAATAAAATATTTCCGACCTTATAACCAAAATCCACGTTTAGGCAATCAGCTGTCAATAGTGGGGTGGAAGAATCCAAGTGAGAGCCATCCAGCAGAGGACAATGCTGCCAATGACGTCAAACGGCGTTAATTATTACGTCATGAACTCTCCGGTTGCGAGGTCACGTCGAGGGTCAAGTCCAACTTTTACCTGACGAGGGGTGGACCGTGATGCTAGGACTTTTAGCAGCTACGACTTCGATTACGGCTTTTTCATCCACGCAAAAGGTCGTTGTTAATTGTCAGAAAGAGGGGGGTACGACTACCACTGGAAGCCTAAGTAGTAAAGGAAAGGTATTCGTTACAAACTGAAAATACGCACAAAGTTGCCGACAAAACCTACCTGTTCTTTTGTCCCAGGAACAGGCTTAGAGAAGCTTATAAAGGGCTTGAATTTACTTGGTGTGCACTTAAGCTAATCTCGGAGTAAATTCCGTTTCAGGCTTCAATCAAAAGATTCACATGAAAAGAAGCACAAAAATCGTAATTACACACAAACAATAGATGTGCACGCCGAGAAATCTTCCACGGTAACGAGAGCGTCGCGGAGAGAACGCGTTCTGATCAACTATCCTGGGACGGGGGTTGTTACGAGGTGACCTCTGTTTTAACCGGGCGAAAGAGTGAAATAGAGTAATACGGTTTGGCTTAGGTAGCAGCGTATGGTTTCTGATGCAATATGTTAAAATGTGACGAACGGCACGTAGGCCCAAAGTAACCTTTCGATTCCCGCATAAATACAGGGCGACTGGCAGAATTGTAAATAACTACATATTGAAAACTGTAGTTAGCTACATATTAATAAATAAATACATCAATCAGTTTACACCGACACACATGAAGTATCTATCGAATTCATCGAAAACCTATAGAGTATTCTCTGGGGTGAAATAAACAAGCTGTTTCATGCATCCCCACAAAAAAAATCACAAGGATTTAAGTCTGGCGATTGCGGGGACCAGTGTAGGAAAAACCGAACCATTATAAAATTGTCGAGATCCTAAAGTGAACCATAAATGAAATAAATTTCCTAACGTTCGCTTCAGTTTAAGTTTTAATCCTTAAAACCTGTTTGAGTCTGCATAATAAATTTTGTGTTTAAAAAGCATTTGCAGTGTCCTGAAAAATAACCTAACTATTGAATCCTGCAAGAGCAACGCCATTAGGCGTGTGAAATGTGGAGATTTTGCCCGGTATATCATAAAATTTATAAACGCCTGTACACATCGACAAGGACGTTTGTGACTCTGCTCGTTTTTATAAAGTGGTTATGTTTTGTGGTGTCTATTCTTTCAACATTCTTTCTTTGTCAGTTTACTCAAGAATCATCCTGTATGTAGATGAAAATGTCAAAAAGTCAATTTTTGTTTTTCTGTATCTACTCTATTGTAAGCATGTAATTTTTATATTTTGACTTAATTCTCTGCAGAATCTTTTTTTGATTTCACATCTATCGCATTCAGCAAAATTTCTTCATCTTTAATTTTTAAATGCAACAAATATTTATACCTAAGTTTATTACTTTCCATACTGTGATAATACAATCAGTGTTGCCAACTCGCCCGCTTCACCTCCGTTCGATTGAAATTGAAATAGCGGCAATTCACGGTCTTCGCAACGCGGAGGGAGATGCAGCGGAATTTTTCCAGCCCGGTTGGCAACACTGATTACAATTATAAGGTATGTTAAAATTTTTGAAGATTTTTTAAAATCCTAAATCGAGTAGATTGTTATTGTTATCTTTGCGTAAGTCTTTTGGTCGTCAAGATTGCGATGGAGTTCTCGAGCTACTCTTCTGCTGATGAGACCCCAATTAGGGCCGAAATAGCTACACAGCGGAAGCTCGGGGGCCCCATTGCAATCCAGCCAAAATTTTGCTAAGCCAATAGATTCTTGTCGTCAAACGCGTCATATCTTCAAATTTGATTTTTTTTATACAACAGATATGAATTTATTATATGTATTGTATTTGGTAAATTACATCTGTATTTACTTTTACTCCTTGTAAACATAAAATATAATAATAATTTAATACGAACTTTTGTAGTAGCTAGAATGACGTTAAATAAATCGTAATTTCAAGAAAAAAAAATTATATTGGACTACAAATTAATGAAGAACATATTCATTTATTAAAAAGAAAAACGCTTATTGGATTTCAAAAACGGCTGATGATGAACTTCAAAAAGGCAATCCCATGCGTCTAGGCATGCTGGTGGTGATACTCGAAAAACTGTTTTTTTTTCCTAACTCTAAAGGTGGAGAAGGACACTTGAGATTAAACTGTTGATCCGACGGCGATGACAAAGATTGATTTTCTGGTTATTTCAGCTTCACCATGAGCTTGTCTACACGTATTGAGTAGACCTAAGCATGCATTTCGTATAACTCATCATTTCATGTTGTTAAATAACTTATCTCTGTTAATTCCAAAAGACCTTGCTTGCTTCATCCTTTCCTTTTCTCATAGTTTTGGCCTACAAACTAATGTAAAAGATAGCAAACTGGATAGGAAAAGTATTACTTATATTTATATACAAAAATTCTTAATGTTCTGTAATATTATTGGATTTTAATTTGGTAACTTTTTTGGCGCTATTTTTGAATGTCTCTGACGTCAGTAGCTTCTCTGTTGGAATAGACTATATGTTATGCATCGCCTCTCTATACATATATGCATATGCATGTCATACGTGTTTGCATAATGAATTAACATGAATGTGTTCGCCTACATGTGTATTAACAACATTATTGTAACAGCACACTTAACGCTCACATTATTAAAACATACAAAAAAAAAATTGAAAAGTTAATAAATCCCTTCGTACATTCAGTGTAATTTGTTGCAGGTGGAGACATGCCAAAAATGCCATTTTAGTTGTCGAGGTAGGATGAACAAGTTTCTGTTTCCTTCCAAATCTCATAGAATGATGCAGTGACTAATTTTGCGTGTTTAGCAAGCAGGAGATCACGTTTCTAAGTACACTTGGGACCTTGGCGAAATTTTATCTTATCTGCTGCCTCGCAGAAAACTTTCGATTCGAGCTCTGGTGGCACATTGTTGTTATTTCATGAGATTTGTCGAATCCGCCGTTAATGTTTTTAAGTAGATTAGTGTTATTAATGCGTCGTCGTATCTGGGACTTCCGTTTCGGAATGAGGTTTTTGTGGTCGCAAGCGAAAAAATTTATTATTCTTCGCGTTTTGATGATAAAACGTGCCCCCGTTTAGCGTCGCTTTGTTCCGAAACACTTCACTCTACAGTTAAGTGATTATGGTCTTAATTTATGGCACGATTAATTTGCAAGTTAACGCTTGTTCTGAATCTGGCACGGTGAGGCAAAAACAAAAATGTGAGAAATAGAACGGTGACGGTGATTTTTCGTTCGAATATCCGACGCGATTCGCGGCGTGGGTAATTTTTTTGTTACGTCAGATGTGGCTATATTTAGTGCTTTTGATGAAGCTATAACCAGATGGATTACTGCATTAAATTTTCTTGATCCCCAGTAGTTCTCAGTTAAAACTTCATCAACATCACATTTTATAGAATCGAATCAAATCCATCCAGTTGGAAGTTAGACCGATATTTGTTAGAAAATTACCAAAAAATGGGTGTCCTGATTTTGACGCAGAATTTTCAAACTAATCAGTTGATTAGCATGTATTAAATAGAGACACTATAAAAATCAAAGCAATTATTTTCTGGTAATTTTACATAAATTTTCATCAGTATAAAATTACTAAGAAAGTTATCGGTTTGGCTTTTGAAAATTTGTATACCGGTTGTTTCTCTGAAACTTGAAAAACGACATACTTATATTATAAAATGGAAGGATGTAGACATTTGCTTAATCATTTTGCCATATCTACTTCCCTGTTTATTCTAGAACTCTAGACACAAGGTTCATATAAAAAATCTAGGTGTTTAAGACAAGAGGGCGTACGTATGTCTTCAGTGTAAAATGAAATACAGTAGACCTCGGTTATAACGGCCTCGGTTATAGCGATCCACCGCTTATAACGAACTACATTTCAAGTCCCGACATTTTTCTCTATATTTGTGGCATTATCGCTTATTACGAACTTTGGATATAACGAACCGATTTTGATGGTCCCTTGAGGTTCGCTATAACCGAGGTCTACTGTATATGGTATGTACAGAATGACCCAATATGATTGAGGACGGTTTGAATTTCGCGCCTTATGTTTTAGTGTATTTCACATTATTAGTGTGGCACTGTTGACACGTGTTGTATTAAATTACAGCGTCATTTTCTTGTTTATATTGTGCTTTTTTTTCTTATTTTACAAAATAGTTCGTGTTGCCAACGTGACAATAATTTAAAGTAGCGGTAAATTCAAACTATTCTTAACCTTTTTGGATCACACTGTATATGCTTAGGATGTAAATGAAATTTTATGGACAACAATTTTTAAAAAGGAATTCGATGTATCTCTGATTCATTTACATTTTTTTTCTCATTTCTAATCGAATTGAGACATTAAATTCCTTTTTTTTTAATTATTACAGCCGACAAAATTTCGCAAAATTGTCTCATTCAATCTTTTCGAATTTATGACAAATTATTTATAAATATCGGTAGTTAACTTTGATGCACAGTTTCTTTAATTAAAAAAGTAATTAATTAAAATAATAAATAACGTTTAGTTCGAGTTGTGACATTCAAAGGTTTAATTACAGAACAAAAATGTTAGTTACCTGAGAATGGAGTGCCTATATTGATATGCACGTGATCAGGTTCGTTTTAATTTATTGCTAGACTGGAAGGTGTTTGGAATATTTGAGCTCTGAATATTCCTAGTCGATAAAACAGAGGCGGAATGTAAACAACATATTAATGGACTATTGAAATACGAAACAATTGTTTTGTACGTATGGTTGAAGAAGTTATGAATTTTTTATTTGCAAAAGCATAAGAATGTAATTAATTATAATCAAAGCTAGGCTTACTAGTAGTACTCTGTATACTATGTTTTATATAAAAATAAAAAAATAAAAAGATCATTATAATAACATGTGTCCAACAAATATTGTAGTCCTGGGTGGTTGTGGAACATGAATGTCGATTCTTTCTTCGTGTATTGTTGAATTGACGTCTCAAATATAGACTGTCAAACAACAAATAAATTCTTGATTACGTATTTAATGTTGTATTACAATAAGTAACATGTTATCATAAAGTCCCGTCACCCCAGTAGCTTTGGATGTGTAAGGGCACGTCTTTTCTTAGAAAATTGAATGACGTTTATAATTTGTATGTGTCACATTAGAATTAGAATTCGACAATATGAAGCGACGTATAAATCTTTGCCGTCAGCAAAATGGCCACATTTTCAACAACTTTTACGAATATGCTTTAACATTGGAATTTTTCGTTAATATACACGTTTCTTTAGCTTGTAGCGATATGTGTCGATTGATTAAATAGAAATGTCATTCTGATTAATCAATTACTTTAAGGCCCGATTTATTCACCTCCAAGTAAATTTATCTGGTGATTAATTCCCATAGTAACTATTGTGATCACAATTGTTACTATGGGAATAAATGACCAGATAAATTTACTTGGAGGTGAATAAATCGGGCCTAAGAAAAGATACATATGTGTTCACACTTGTCCAAAGCCTACTGGGGTGAGGGACTTTATGACAACATGTTAGTTAAAAATGTTTGATTCCATAGCCAACCAGGACTACAATAATTGTTGGACACCCGTTACAATCGATTTTGATTTTAATGTAGTGCAAAGATAAGAAAGAGCATGCGTAATTTTTTCTAAATTTTACTGAACTTACACCGGAAAAAGGACTGAATAATTATTCGCCGAATATCTTTTAACATTCTTCCATATCTAAGAATAGTGTTGACTGTTTTAGATTACCCTAGTTTCTTGTACAAGATTTGGCTCAATTTCTACCATAAAAATTGAAAACAACAAATTTTTGGGCTGCGATACGAGTTGGAGATAGAATATGTTCTATTTTTCTAGATAGTTTTTGATTCAAATTAAACTTTGATGCTAATTACCACACAAATTAAATTGTTTGTGAAATTGAACCAAATCTTGTATGTATAAGAAATAGGGTAGTGTCTTACTCACTTCGATTGTAAAATTGTTGTGAGAATTTGTTTTTTCTTTTCATTTGCACTTGGACCTTCACTTCGTTAACCACTGAAACAAAGTAACTCCTACGGAGCAATAGATATAGTCACGTCAGTACATAATTACTTTCTATGTTTCTTTTTAGTGTAGTATTCAAAACGTAGCCTTAGTCATCAGCACTTATTTATTTTCCAAAATTTTTAGATTGCTGGACCCCTTTGATGTTGAAACAATGGCGCGACCCCTAAGATGGAAGAATTGTGTTCTTACCCGAGAGTCTTAGACGGTGTAAATCCCCGAGGTATTTTTTTCTGAATATTTTAATCGCACTGTTAAAATCGCTCGTGCCAAGTATTTACTTCAATTTTACTATACGCATTTTGAGTTTAGGTACCATGTGATCAACGGAATTTATAATTGGAGCATGCTGTGATACTTACCATAAAGCAAGAATGCAGCAAAATAATGTTTATTACTATCTCACCTAAGATCGTACAAAGCATGAGCATAACCTCAAATATAATAATTGTTAATTTATTATTCATTTCTCAGTGATATCCAACCACACAGCATAAAATAGAGCACAAATCACAGCCTTCTCTAATTATAAATTCCGTTGATCACCTGGTATAATTTTCTAAGCATTCGTAACTAAAACAAAGGTCTGCAATTTTTGGCATTACATTGTAGTCTGTATAACGTGAACGCATGAATGATTTGTTGAAACTTGATAAAGTGTCTATGTCGCGATTATATGACAGTGTCTAAATGCATTCATATCAGGGTTCACTTTTAGAACATGCAGAGTATCCAAATCAGGTGTTCACGATCTTGTTATTTGGCGTTCACGTTATAGAGACTACAATGTACTATTTTAAAAGTTCAGAATTACGTGATATGATAAAATTTACAAAATGTAAATGGAAATTATTAAACTAAACTTATTTATGTAAACAATAAAACTGAAAGTATGATTTATTGAAAAAAGAAATCATGTTTCTAGTTTTTAAGTTTATGTAGAGGAAAAGAAGAAACGTTCTGGGTTTTTCTGCTCATTTATTTGATAAGTGTGACAAAAGTATGCAAAATATGAAGACGTCTTTTAAGCTTAAATTTTAGGCCCAGTTGTACAGTTGCGGACAGAAAATTTCGGATGTCACTGTCATTCCACTGACGTAAAAGTTAAGAAATTCCTATATGTATACGTCAGATGAATGACAGTGACATCCGAAATTTTCTGTCCGCAATCGTACAATGCCAGTTTAAATTTAAGCTGAAGCTTAAACCCTTAACAACGATTATTTCAACAATTGTTGTTAAGGGTTTAAGCTTTGGCTTAAAGTTAAACTGGAATTGTATGACTGGGCCTTAGTTAACTAAGCTTCGAGTTCACAGTATAAGTAATTACCCAGTAGCGTCAACGTTAAACGTCAGTGTCAAAAAAAGCGGCCATACGGTTTGATACCCTTATGGAAATGTAATGTAATTTGCAAATCTGTAGGTATCAAACAAAATGGCAAATGTGACAGTTATACTCGAGTGACCTTACTGTGTAGATTCTTATACTGTGTTCGAGTTCTTCAAACTTACCAACATAATGATAATGTTAAACTTTACTGACATAGAGCGAATGAGATCGCTGGTGCATGAGGGTTTGACTCCATTCTACTCGAAGAGTATAATATTCCTCCATGCTTAGTACAATTTTTGTTATACTACATTATTCCATAATTATTTTAAGTACCTAGACGTAATGGCAAAAAACTTCAAAAGATAAAACTTGCAAAAAAACTCGGTCGTTTTAATTGTTAAAAGTTTTTTTTTTGTGTTAAACATGCTCAGAATTATTTAGAAGTAATACACATACATATGCATAGCTTTTTTGAAGGACAATTAACGCGCGTCAATTATATTTATTATAATTAACTTACGTCAATGTGTAGATTACGTAAATATGACATATCTAATGCAAATAATCGGTTTTATTAAAAAACAAGTTCGATTAATTAAGAAACTCGCATTATGTGCTAGATTTTTTGGTAAAAGGATTTAATTTATAATCAGTATATTTTGATGTTGCTTGTACATTTCACAATTTATTATTTTTTAATAGTAAAAAGCGAAACATTTAGTTTTTTTGATCGCATAGATTATTGGCAGAAAAAATATTTAGGATAATGAGGAGACGAGTTTATTTATTTACGTTAGATATTTATACAATAGTACGAGACAAAAGTACGTACCGATTAAGTTTAAAGACTGCTTAATTAAATGGTGTGATGATCGATGATCTGTTTGATGGTTTGATGACGGAAAGTTATTGACGATATTTAGCAGTTAAAAATTTTGATGCCAGTTGAGATTTGGCATAGGCATGGACAGGTCACCATTATGTCAGTTTGTGATAATGTAGAAAACGTTCACAGTGGTCCGTACCGCATGAAATGTATTAAAATGTATAGTCGTCCCAGTTTGGTAGCGGTTTTATGGCCTTGTCAAAAAAAGCGACAGAGAGGCGACCGCAGTGCCGGTCTCTTTGAAGCTATTTTTTATAGCAAGATCATAAAACCGATACAAAACTTGGACGACTATACAAGTGAAAGAACTCCTAAAAAAAATATTAGAATAAGGGAAAAGAAGTACACCGCAGGCCATAAGTTTAAGGTCACTTCCAATAAATCCATAGTCATTCAACTTTTCTTATGTTACATACTGTTATATGTTATACATATAATTATGCAGCGATATTTCTTTGTACTTTATAAAGATCTGAACGAATATATAGTTTAATGTTTATTACAAGCTAATAGAACAAAAGGTATGGTTAAATAATGGGTATAAATACCACTTATCGCAACAGATAATATTCCTTTATAATGAACGATTTCTTGGAACTATTTATTGCAACCCCTATCGTGTAATCTGCTTGTATTCATATTAAATTTATTGAACGGAGAAAAATATTTAGTTATGTATTGATATTTTCAGAGTAGAGGTGCAAACAAGATTACAAAGTATCAAATTACATAACTGATCATGAGGAAAGCAAATCAAATATCAAAAATCAAATTTACATGTGCTGCTGAAGATTTAACAATTACAATAATGTAGAAGAGAAATAGAAGATTGACTGCGTCTGAAATTCGTGTTGATTTCAGCAAACAGCATCAAACTCCGATAATACTGACGACTCACAATCAGATGGGATTTGTAGCAGTTCGCAAACCCCTTCGACGTTTGCCAAATAGAAGAAAAATATTACATTGGACCAAAGGGGTCAGAAGACGACTGATTTTTAGAATATAAAAATCAGAACTATTGCAATATTTTCATTAAATTAGTAGTGACCGCAAACTTACGGCCTGCAGTGTACGTACATACAGGTTGTCACTAAATGACTTGGCTAAACTTTAGCGACGTACTCTACTCTTCAAATTAATGATAAACATTTTTATAAACATTGCCCGGAAATGATTCTTTAAAATGTTATGGTCACTTAAAATTTAAAAAAACGATAAAGTGTAAAAATGATTTTAAAATATTTTTTAGTAGCAGTAAGCCTTGAATATTTGATGCAATAGCAAGTGACATTACCTTCAGTACATTTGCAATTATTTTTAAAAATCTTTCATTTTGCATAAATACAGTAAATGACCATACATTTTTAAACAATCATTTCCGGACAATGTTTATAAGAATTTTTATCATTAATTTGAAGAGTAGAATACGACGCTAAAGTTTGGCCAAGTCATTCAGTGACACCCTGTATATAAAAATTTTGAATGTTTAGGCAATGAGAGCTTTCAGAATGAAATATCAAAAAGATTTACTTAATCTTCTTGTAGAATGAATAATTTCTTTTGGGTTCGCTTGTTAGAAGCTGTTTTCTTTGTCGCAATCATTTGCAGAGCCACACACTACACCGAGGTTGCGCAAGGCGCAAGTAAATTGGCAAACGCAACGCTGCCGGCCTCCTGAGCGTTCTGAAACACTTTCTACACGCTCATTTTATGATTATTAGGCAAACAAAAGTGGAACACGAGTATTAAAAATGCCGCCGTGCACTGTTTAATTCATGCCGTTCTTAACAATACTTAAGCGCAGAACAAAGAGCGTAACTAGTAGGTGCATTTACATGTGAGGGGGATGCCCCAGATTAAACACTCCTTGATGAATTCGTTTCAGAAATTCTGCTTTACTATCGTTTTAAAAATTATGTGGCTCTAATTGAAAGCAGGAACAACTTGCGTGTGTAGGTAAACGCCGAATAAATATTCGGGTTACGTAACGCGACTATCACATCGGCAGAATTAAAACAAGGTCGGCGCGGAAGTTATTTCTGCAGCGCGAGAATTATAATTTATAATAATAGATAAAACAAATAAGTCTGACGCGTTGATGGTCGTGCAAAAAATAAATTGTTGATGTGATTTGCGATGCCGTCAAATCATTAAGTTTAAAAAGGCAGAACTTAACATAGATACAGGATGAACCAACAACTGTGACTGACATTCTTCTGTAGTTTTTAATTAAAACCGAAGGTTATGGATTTAAAGCTTTAATTACCAGATACGATTCAGAATCAACCGTGATTTGATTTTATAATTATTTCAAAGCTATTGAAGTGAAGTTCTAGAACGCGCTCTATCCTTTCATATAGAAAGTTTGCCAGTTTCACTAAAACACTAATTGCATTTATTTTTGTATTATTTTTGGCATCAAGAAATGTCTACCTTTTTTTTAAATTTTACACATGTTATAATTATTGTAAAAAATATACAATCCAAGTGTCATCTCGAAATTTTTGGAAAAATTAAAAATCCAGTGTTGCCATTCTTCAGATTTCCCACATCTTCAACGCACAATTTCTCACACCATCACTTCAAATGAACCGTTCATAGCTTTCCTTTCACATAAATAAGCAAACAATTTAGATTGTCTAAGGACTCAAGCTGGATTTACATGGAACATTGAGTACGTCAAAACGTAGGCTTCACGTTTCAAGGTCATCCTCTAGTCTTACTCTTTAAAAACTCAAAAACCGAGAAAGCAAAGAGGTCAAGTCCTCTATTTGATTTTGTTGCTCTTTGTTTTGAGTTTTCTGAATCATTCGTGTCTATTTTTTTCTTGAATAATCAAACATTTACAAACTTAACCTCACAATTATGTCAATTGTCAATGTCGACACACATGTATGTTCTTTACTATCTGTTGTGTTGAGTAAGTGTGCTCGGAATTGCTTCATGTTTTAAATCTCGCATTAAACTGAAAATCTAAGTTTAAACTTCGTAGAACTAAAGAAGTTTGGAAAACTGCCACGACTTATTTCCCTGACATTGAGGTTAGGAGCATTTGGGCACCGCTACGTATAAAAAATGCATGTAAATAAACCAGTGCTCAATATAAAAACGAATTAGAGTAGGAATTTAAATGCATGTCAATGCATGTCTTGTATAACGTCATATTATTAATACTAATTGTCAATCAATTGTAACATAAATAACACGCCGGAAATGTTGCTTAATGCTAGTCACGCAGTTGTTCGTAGAGTTCAAAAGTATTTAGATGCAGGCAGTGGTCATTATATAATTTTTTTTTTTAAATAAAACATTTTTCTTGCTTTGGATAGTTCAATTTCAAATTAAGGTAAAGTTTGAATAGAATCGTCAAAAGTGACCGAAGGAACGTTCGATGAACAGCGCATTTGGTTGCATCACCAACTCTAATTCGTTTTTCATCTGATCACTTATTTATATGTATACGAATTTTGTCAAATTTATATTTAGAAAAGCAGTAATCCTGGAAGGAATACGAAAGCTGGAACAGCGCTTATCCCGCAGGTTAGAACAAAATTCCTTTTTTCTGATTTGTTTGACAACTCTGAACTCGTCCTTGAAAATAGGTTGATTTTTATATGCAGAAAAGCTATTGGTTGTAATGAGAGATTAATCATGTCATCTATTGATAAATAGTGAAAGTTATTTGTTTTTATCATGACCATTACTTATACAGATTTTTAAAACATAAGATATGCTACCTACCTGAAGGCCAGCAAATTGTGCGAGTGACTGACGTTTCTCCAGGACCGCTCGGCTAAGCTCTTGGAGAAGGGAGGGTTCGACGAAACCCCAAAGCAAAAAGGTGGGCAAAGGGAATAAAATAAAAATCACCAGCTGAGTACACTTGTTTTTATTTAAAAATAAGTAGGCGTACAAATTACAAAGTTAAATATGACTCAGACGGGGTCCAGTGAAACGAACACGAAAGTAAATTAAATCCAATTTGTTATTAGGCGAACAATCAAATTAGGGCCAGTTTTTCAATCACAAGTTAACTTTAACCTTCTGTTTATTGCCATAGGAATAATTATTTTCATAATAGTTACTATGGGAATAAACTGATAGTTAAAGTTAACTTGTGATTGATATATCGGCCCTTAGAAACAAACCGATAAGCAGACCTACCCTTCGTTTACACTACGCCTTAAGGTAAATAACCAGGCAAAATTAGTAACAACGCCGCGTTAAAGTGAATCGAGAAGACTCGGAATAAAATAAATAACAACGCCGCGGAAAGTTGAGTCAACACAATAGAGTAATTAAAAATAATTCGAGTAACTCCGACCTTGTAACCAGAATCCGGCGTAATGACAGACAACTGTCAACAGTGTTGGAGCGCTCTCCGACGGTGGTTAGCGCCGTAATTCAGTGAAGCGGCTATGTCGCCAAGTAGCGTCGTCTTGCAGGTCGAGTCCACTTTCACAGGCGGAGGCGGGAAGCCGTGTTGCGGGGTTTAAATCGTTTCAAAACGCCAATTTCGGCCTTTTCTTCCACCCAAGGGATGACGATATTCTCAATCAAGGTAAAACTACCATTAAAAGTCTAATAGAAGAGAGAGAGATACGCATCACTCACAGAACATTTGCACAAAATGGCCAACAAGACATATCTGTTCCTTATCTCAGAAGCAAGCTTTCGAAAAGCTCTTTTAATGAGCATGAAATTCGCTCGGCGTGCTTTAACAAATCTCGGAGAAGATTCCGTTTCAGGTTTCAATCATAAAATTCCATGAGAGAAACACAAAGATTGAAGACACAAATAAACGATACGCATGCCAGGAGCGCTATCGAAACACTGCGCCCGCGAAGCCGATAGTGGCGTTCTAGTGATGGGATAATTCGAATTAAAAATAACTTGTCATTCGATTATTGAAATAACCTGTATGATTCGATTTTCAAATTTCGTAATTCGAATTAAAAATAATCGGTAATTCGAGAAATCGGGTTGAAATTAGATTCGAGTTTTCGTTGTGTAGAGAATTCAGAATACCGATTATGGTTAGTACAGTTCATTTTTTCTTTATATGCCGATTAATCCATCGATAAGTCAAAAAGCTTTTATATAGCTATCTCCTTCTAACTTTCGTGAAACGGCGTTGCGGCTTTTGTCATGTCATTTCATCGTATATTTTCTTAACTCAGATGTAGGTATACGATCGGCATATAAAGAAAAAATTTTAGGATATAATTCGCGCTCAACTCTAGAGATTTGTGAATCTAAACGGAAGTGAGGATAACAACAGAACAAAGTAAACGGCGCAAGGCAGGTTAGGACTCAGAACTAAAATGAATTAGAGAACATTGGGAAAACGTTTGATATTAATTTACAAAAAATACTGAGTTGAAAAACAAACATTTTGTACTAAATGAAATAAATATATGAATGTGTAAACAAACTATAAGTAATAAATATTAAACGAAGTAATCACAAAATTCCTTGGCAGCTGAAAATAAATAATTAAATAAGTAGTAAGCAGTAAAATAAGTGATCATTCCGAATCGAGTCGAAATGAGAGGCACATGTGATTTGCGCGGCTTGACTTGTCATCGTATCGAATTAAAAATAATTCGAATTATAATCCGATTATTTGAATAATCGAATCGGTAGAATTTGATTATTGAAATAATCCGATTTTGCCTATCACTATGGCGTTCTCTCCTACTATGCGCTGAGACGTGGGTCGTTACGAATGAAGTCAGTTTTTAACCGCACGACAGAGTGAAATGGAGAGATATTGTAGGACTAAATAACAGCTTTTGTTTTTTCTGATGTAATATTGTGCAACATTGAGAAATGTGACGACCGGCACGTAGGCACCCTAAACACTTACTTGCCGCTTAAATACAGGGCGATTGCCAAATATTATTATGAATAACGAAGTAACTTTAAAACCTAAGTCGACCTGACTTTCATTGTCAAAATTGAGTTACATACTTGAGTACCACATTCTCACTAAACTTTTACGGCATACCACGGTAGTAAACAGATAATGAATGGATTATAGCATAAATTTTAATTCTATTGACAAAGCACTCTACTTAGCGTCATCTCATTAGTGTTCTATGTGACAACTATAGGTCTATTTGTAGAGCAGTTTTGATTAGTTTGCAACCATTGGAAATATGCAACAATTAACGTTTTGCATCTAACGCAACTGCCAAAATTGATTATTATACTTCGATAGGCGACTAGTTCTGACATGACGGTTCCAAACTAGTGACAAACTGCACTACGAATAAACCTAGTAATTAATGCCACGGCCAATTTCGTCACTATTCTTTAACACTTTCATATACGGAGTGATTCAAAAATGGCGCCTAATCTCTCCAGTACTCAAAATTTTACAAAATATAAGAAGTCAAAGTTTTATTTTAATATCTTAAAATTCATAAAAAAGAAAACTTGATTAACGAACTTCTACGTAAAGTTTATTGCATTTATCATTTGTTTCATACAAAATTGAAGTAGGAACTCATTAAATTATGAACTTAAATAAAAATTAAACTTACAAAAATTACTCATAACTAAAAGAAAAATTGTATTTAGAATTTTTTAACTCTTAGGCCCGATTTTACAATCGTCGGATAAGCATTATTATTGGTATAACGTGACGTAGATATGGAGGAACATTAAAGGATATGTGGCGAACAGTTATTCCGTTCTTATTCCACGATTGTAAAACTGGGCCTTAAGCATCTAGAATAACGCATTGCAGAATTTATGCGCCATTTTTGCATCAATCATCTCAAATCCGTTTTAAATAATTTTTGACAGATGGGCAAAGTAACGTCCTTGGAACAAATCTAATATATTTTTCTTAATTGAAATAGAAAGGTGTCAAGAACTGCAACGAAACCTAGAGCAGTTTCAATGAACATTACCAGCGGGGCGCGTACAGAAATGGATCTAAAATTGTTTGTTGGCTTTAGCTAAGAACTTCAAAATTATGTCTTATTCTCACGTGACCTTGAAAAAACTGACTTCTTCCCCATGGTTAACGTAACAAATTTTGCTTCTGAGTACATTTGCGGTTTCAACAAGTAACTCAATTTTAATAACACTCTGTACATATTGACCCGAAAAATTTTGTTTTATGTTTCGTTAGAATTATGTACCTTCAAGAAGTTAATCTAAATCTACTCTTTTATGCAGCTCAGACATGAATCCCTAGAAAGAAGACTTCGAAGTCGTTCGCTACTCTACCTGGGCCCAGTTTTACAATCGTGGAATAAAGACGGAATAACTGTTCGTCGAATACCCTTGAATGTTCCTCCATATTTACGTCACACCTATATCACGTTATTCTAAGGCCCGGTCTATTAATCTCTCAGTAAGTGGTCAGTAAGATACTGGACAGATTAAAGATAGGCAAATGCATTGCGCTAATCGTCAAGTAATAACTTGGCACTTCACTGAGAGATGAATAAACCGGCCCTAAGAATAATGCTTATCGACTATTGTAAAATCGGGCCTTAAAGAATTTAATTCTAGGAATGACAAGTGTAATACAAAGTACATTTGTTCCATAAATTGTCTTCTTTGTTAACTAACAGCAAATTTTAACTTCTTGACTCAACTTCAGGTTTTTTATCTGCCAAGTCCCTTATTAGCAGAGGGCGGCCAATTTGAAGTCATTTACAAGATGCTGAATGAATGTGAATAAGTAAATATAAAATAAGTTTTGACTCAATGGTTATGGTCCTCTCTCTGCTTACCAGTTTAGTTGCCTTATTTATTTATTACTCTTTTGATGTTTTATTATAATTTTGTTTATCATATTATTTTCTTTAATCTTCTTTGTACTTTTCATACACTCCGCCTCATCATACGATGCATTTTGCATGCCTTTGATCTCTATTTCTTACTTTTATTTGTATCATTCTGTTTATTATTTTTTTTAATTTGATTTGGCTTCTTACATGTGTCTTAGTTATTTTTACGTCTTACTTTACCCTTATCTGTTTTCTGTGAGATTTTACATTTCCTCTGTTTAGCCGTGTTGTGATAATGTCCTTCGCGGTTTATTGTGTGTGTTAGGATCGACAATTCCTTTTTGATTCGATCCTATGTCTTTAACAGTTACTTCTACCGTAATCTTTTCTATGTCCAATATTCACTTGGTGTTTAATTAATTTGTTCATTCAAATTAATTTTACATGAAGGCTTTTTGGTTTTATTGGTGTGACGCGTTTTCTAAAAGTATCCAGTCCTGAAATAACAAATGTGCCCGATTAAAAATAATCATTTCTTCCGACGATAACCTCTCTGTTTTTACTGTTAATTACCGATACAGCAGAGAAAAAAAAAACAGTTACTCAATGGATTTCACACGAATTTTTGTCCGCTGCGACATGTCGAATTTTAGGATTTAAAGCGGCGGTTTTCATTAAAATTTCAATTACGGCGTTGTAATTTTCAATAATGAAGGAATAGCATTGATAAGAAACAGAACAGTTATTTGGAAGATGGCTGTTGAGCTTATTGAAGGTCACAGTCGGTGCATTGCTCTGGCGGCGGTAGAAAAACAGAGGTCAACACACTGTAGACAATTCAGTCAACAACCTAGGCACTTGTGATTTGTTTATTTATTTGCGCAAAACGGCCGAAATTCCGGACGAAACCCGGACGACCGCAGGAGCGAAAATTAGAAAGGTTTCCCGTGTTTCCGTGGAACGGAGCGTTGTGGCTGCGGCGTTTTCTGTTTTTACTTTCTCTCGCCTTGCCGACGAGCAACTTTATGCAACTTACTGTATGTGTATCTCCCCAGAAAAGAGAAATCGATATAGTGGAGCGCGGGTGTTTTAATAAGGAATAAAGAACGGCGAAGGGAAAGCGAGGTCCTTTCGCTCTCTCGTGCTCGGGTGAAACTAGGAAAACATTTCACCGATTCATAGTTTTACAACATTATGGTGTCGAAATACGCACACTCACAACATAATCCCACAGCGTCTTTCGAAACATCATAATTCTTTCGCGTAAAAATAGAAATTAACTCCATGAGAAATCAGCTCTTTGTTTGCCAAAAGGAACCCCTGTAGATTTGAGGTCAGGCAATAAAGTTGGAAATACTGAACCCGTTGGAATTGTATTATTTACGAAACTATAATACAATAATCAAGTCAGTTTTACAATGTTAAGGCCCTAATTTTCAATTACAGTTTAACTTTAATCTTGAGTCTATTCCCATACGAACAGTGGGAGTAAATTAAACTGTGACTGAAAAACCGGACCTAAGAAGTTGAAGTACTTATTATCGTTACGTGATACAATAGCATTTTTTGAAACACTGAAATCAAATTCCTTTCACTTAAAGAAAAAAAGCCATGAGAAACACAAATCAAATCAGTTTTATGTGCCAAGAGGAAATTCCTAGATACGAAGTGGAGCAATAAAGTTCCGAGATTGTAGATCATATTACATATGAAATGTAATAACCGAGATAGTTTTACAGTAACGTAAAATACACACAAACACGCATCTTTCGAAACTTGAAAACCAAATTACATAATTAAATGAAAATTGCAAATCAGTTTTGTTAGCTAACAAGTGGTTCATTCCAAGTAATAGTCAAAAAAATAGTGTTATTAAAATTTTACACTTGATAGAACTACCAATGTCAATGGACTATTAATTATGACGGTTTCAAACTAATCAGAAACTGCAGTATTGGAATACGACCTAAGTACAAGGAACGACAATAATGTTTTGGATTTAGTAACGCTGAGTACTCTGAAATAGAATTCTTATATTACAGATGAAATATCAAGTAATCAAGTGAAAAGTTCGTAAAGTAGTCTTTGAATGTTTTATAAAACATTGTGAAGCATGTCTTGAAACACTGCAACTCTTTCACAAATGTTATCCATTAAACGTCAGTCGGTTTAGGAAGTCATCTTTTCAATTGAACACTCGTTATAATAACAGATTTTTATTTTATTACATATTAATGCCCGGTTGTACCAACTTTTTAAGCAGAGCTTAAATTTAAGTTGTGTTTAGAATATGACATTTATCTAAATACCACTTAAATTTAAGTTCTGTTTAAAATATTGGTGCAACTGGGCATAAGTATCATAAGGGTTTATCATGAGTGGTAGAGTTTTTTTTTTAATTGTGCATATTAAGGCTGCGTTTAGTTCATGGGCGACGTTGTCGATTTCGTTTAGTCCGTAATCATTTTACGTTGTCTGACTAATCAGCTGAGTGGTCACGGTGGTCGTGATTTGAGATGCGACCATTAGGCAACCACGGTGGGTATGAGTTCCTCCGCCCGAGCTCGTTAAACTTTGACGGTTCGTCTATCAGCTAAACGCAGCCTAAGTGTGGCTTGTCAGAGATACTGTAATTGGAACGTCTTAACAACTCAGATTCTACTAGACCCTTGAAAAAAAATGTAAACACTACTTTTTTTGATTGCTTTACATTCTACGGTATGGCCCAAACGTCAGTTTTAAGTAATCAGTTAAGAAAGATGAAAATAGAATGTATTCTTATTATGGGTAAATTCATTTTCAAAATGATGACTGTGTTTTCGGATGCGTCAGACAACTCTCTGCACCAGAGCTGCAAATACTCTATATTAAGGCCTAGTCAATTTACTGATTTGTATTGTCGATCAATAATATGTTGCAAATGTGTACTACTAGATTTTTCAAAATATCTCTGAGCGAAAAGTCCATTGGGTTTGTTGCTAAATTATGTCTATTCACCCGAAACTATAACAGTATACTGACTTTTGGGTCCCCTGTATTTCAAGGTAGACGGTTTATATATTATAAATAGTTGCGAAAGTATATCGGTATTAATCCCTGTCGTCTGTCAAACTTAAAACATTAGAAAAAGAAAATCAGCGGTGTTGTCGCTGCTAACTTTTTATCTAGAATCTTTTTGTCTCGACGTGTGTACCATCTCGACCAAAAAAACTGGGACAAGGAGTTGTCTTCCTGCACGGAAATTAAGCAGAATTTCAAGCATACTGTGAACATAAATAATTTAATTTTATAGGTAATCCGGAAAATTAGTTTCTAGTGTAGTCTTTACGACATTTTCAAATTGCTTTTGTTGCTAAATTAATCGCATTCTCATGTGTCACAATTTTGACCATCTCGAACCTACAGTTTTTTTTTTTTAATTACATCATCCCTTTGCGACGATGAAATGCATTTTTGCCTATACCTAACTCACTGATGAATTGGATGGGTATATCATTTAAATGTTGATTTAACTGAAGCTCAATTTAGATGCTTTTCAGTTCGTTATTAAATTTTAAAAAGTCTTCTGATATAGATGCCGTGGAAGACAAAAGGAAGGAATGTTTTTGATTAGTTTTAAATCGACTAGGTACATAAATAGTTTCCCGTGGACCCTATCGATGGCCCCAAATCAATACCTCGTAAGTCTAAAATGACAATTTTAGAGGAGGCAAATAAAAGTGTTTCATTACTACTTGCAATGATGTTGTTAATAATAAAGTTAGCACATGAGAACAAAACGTGTTCTATCAGTGTATTTTTCAAAAATCTTTTTAATTTTATTTTTTATTCCATTTACGTGGTATTGATTGCTTTTTTTTGGACTTACGAGATATTGACTTGAGACCATAGATATACTAAACATCCCTTTTATGAATCTTACAATAAGCTAAAAAGTATTTGAATATTCTTGTTACTTATAGAGCGTTTTCGATTAACTGCTCTAGAGCACTCTCAGAATATCTCCATACTTTATTACTACAAGACGTTAAAATAAAATGAGAGCGCTCTAGAGCAGTGAATCGAAAACGCAATATTTTCCTCGACTCGTTATCATTTTGACATGACGACTCAGTTAAAAATTTTATTACACTCCCTTCTAGTGCTTTCGATTCATTGCTCTATCGGAGTCGTCGTGCAGATTAAACTTGTGGATAGAATCATTTGTTTGATGAAGAACGAGCTTTGTTTTGGTTCTAACTTGAATCTGTTTTGAAACTGTTCGCATGCTGTTAGTGATGTGGTTCGTTCAGAATCAGTTCCGAACTAACAATTCACTGTTTTGGGTCAATTTCTGGAGCCATTTCAGAATCGTTCTAGAACAGTTACAGTTCCTACTTTTTACTAGGAACTGACATGAAATTCCGAGTTCGCACATGCACAAATCTTATGCAGTTAGTATTGCTGAATTATATTAGTCAAAATTATACCTGGATCAGCAATGTAATTAATAAAAAATAATAGAAATGTTTTTATAAATATACTTTCACCCAATAATTTCCCAGAAATATAATTTTCAATTAGGTAGGTGATTATACAACTAATCCAGTATTTGTGAATAGAGTTAAAATTTAAGAAAGTATTTTTATATACATATGTATTTAGAAGGTAATTTATTACAAGTAGGTAGAATGTATTCTAATATGCAGCACCAGAACTATCACAGAACTGTTCAGGAATTGAACGCTCAAGTGCAACCTCTGCGCAGTTCGAGAATCGTTCTGAAATACAGTGGAATCTCCATAACTCAAATCTCAAGGGACCGGAAAATTACTTCCAGTTATAGAAATTTCGAGTTAAAGAAAGAGATTTCAGTTATACACAATGTACATCAGTAAATTTCGAGTTGTGGAGGTACGAGTTATAGAGATGCGACTGTAATAACCATAACAAAGCTACATGTATATTAACTAAGAGTCCCTTTTAAGAAGGACATCAATTTGTCAGTTCTCAAAGTGTAATATTAATTAAATTAAACTTTTCTATTGACAGTTTTAAAATCGTCCGTTTCTCAACGCTTCCATGCATCTATTGACAGCATCGTCAGGAGTGACAAGTGAACGAGGAATGAAAAATGAAAATCCTATATAAGGTGTCTCAAAAGTAACGCCCGTGCTTTCGGGGTTTGATTCAGGAAGCTGAAATATGTTACCAAAAATAGTACGAAAGTAGGGCGTGCAACCATGACATTCTTTTATACTGTTTTCTCATAATAGAAATCAGTGTAACTTGAAACAAGGTTAACAAACAAAAGTTTGTTTCTATGATCACCTTTCATCAGAAAACTTGGCAGTTATTGCGCATGCTCTGTTAAAATATTTAATAGCATTTTCGACTGACTGTTCTGGAGCGTATTTTTATCTTGTTTTAATCTCGTATGATAACAAGGGATGGGGATACTCTCAGAGTGCTCGGCAGCAGTCAGTCGAAAGCGCTAAAAAATCTTGAGATATTTTAGGTTTTTTTTTAAGTTAAGTTTTTTATCCGGATTAAGAAATTTCGGTCTCTGAAAATTAATTTTTATAATTAAATATTAATGTTCCTACTTTTTTTTATTTTATAAATAACCATAAGTACTTATAATTGTTTTGTAAACAGCTACAAAAAAGCATAAAGTTTCGGAACGCATTGAAATAATCACTCAGAACAAAAAAATGAAATAATTGAGAAATAAGAACAAATTTCGTGTTTTCCTATTCATATTATTTTGGCGCACACTTTAATCCCACCAGTATTCCCTAATGTAGTGCGTATAAAGAGTGGCATACAATAAATTGTGATTTTTTATTTTTGAGTTAGGAGGCTGTAATTTAATATTTAGTTATAACTTTTAACTCTGAATGACTTACTGGGCCAGATAAATAAAACGAAGCATATGCTTTTACTTCAACATTTTCAATGAAAACTGCAAATATTTGAAGAAAAATGAAATTCTAAATAATTCTGCCATTCTGCCTGTAAAAATTTTAATAAATAGAAGGAAGTGGCTAAACATCCGCCGGCGGAACCATGCATTGTATATCGAAATTCCGCCGTCCGGCGGATCTAAATAATCTTAGCCCACAATTCCGCCGAAAATTCAACTGATTTGCGCAAGAACGGCGGAACATTACTCTAAAAACTAATAATACCGCCGAACGGCGGACTTTATTGAAGAGAATGCTTAATCCGCCGTTCTGATGTGATGTTAAAGTAATTCACTATTTTAACAGTTTTATTTACAAATTTCGAAGTTAACATACATCATGTTAAAAGTGGCCGGTCGGTTAACATGATGTATGTTAACTTCGAAATTTGTAAATAAAACTGTTAAAATAGTGAATTACTTTAACATCACATCAGAACGGCGGATTAAGCATTCTCTTCAATAAAGTCCGCCGTTCGGCGGTATTATTAGTTTTTAGAGTAATGTTCCGCCGTTCTTGCGCAAATCAGTTGAATTTTCGGCGGAATTGTGGGCTAAGATTATTTAGATCCGCCGGACGGCGGAATTTCGAAATGTAATGCATGGTTCCGCCGGCGGACGTTTAGCCACGTCGTAAATAGAATCGTATAATGATTTGTATTCGAAATTTTTCCACGTATTTAAGCTTAAAAAAAAAAATTATAACAGAAGTAAAAGCATTTGCTTCGTTTTATTCATTTAGCTCATTCTTGTGACATTTTCTTGTATCTTGTAAAATAAGGGCACTCTTAAACCGTCTTAATTTCTCGGTGTCCACGCCTGTATACCGTTCAATATAAATTTCCCAATTTGACTTTAAGGTACGCGGAAGCGTTCTGCATGAATAAATTTTAATAAAAATCGATAATAAAAAAATCCCATTTGTTGTAGCACACTTTTTAAAAAACAGTGTAAGTACGGTGTATTTTTTTAAAAATGCCATAAAGGTTGGCCATAAAAATTAAAACTCATGTCGTAGCTTGGCATCTAACACATGCCAAAACTGACAATTTAAAGTACATGAATGGAGCCATGAATTTTCTTTTCCACAGCCACCCCTTATGGCATTAAAAAAAAAACACATAGGCTGGGTTTCTCAGTCCTAGTTTAACTTTAAACTCCTGTTTATTCCCATGGTAACAATTATAAAAACAATTGTTTCTATGGAAATAAACAGGAGTTTAAAGTTAAACTAGGACTGAGAAACCCAGCCATAGTATAAGAACCGTATGACGCGATGTTAATTTTGGTATAAAATTTGTTACAAAGTGAGACAGAGAGACAGGTTACCACAGTGAACTTTTTGGTTGGTGTGATGCTTCTCTCTCAGTTTTTTAACGATTTTACACAAAAAGTTAAGGCCGCGTCATACGGCTCTAACACCCTGTAAATCCAGCTTTCAGATGCAAATCCCCCCCTCCCCCGTTGTGTTTGACCGTGTTAGAAATTATTAGAGATATCTTTTATTTTTTCTCTTGTAAAATAAAACTGTTTTAGTTAATTGGGATCAAAGCATCAAGACTAAGAAAATTTTCCAAATTTATCATCGTTAGATAGCACCAAAATACATCCTTCAATTACTCAGACTGATAAGGGAACGATAAGGGATTCTTATGCAGTTTAGAAACAAAAAAACATTTCCATTAGCAGGTCAGTACTCATTGCTACTTTGTTAAATTCTGATTTGTAACACTCAAATACCGGCATTAAATTCAGGTGACTGCACATTTGGTACCTTGGAGATAGAACTATTTTCAGTAAACAACGAATGGCGCCTGTACTGTCAAAGACCAGGAAATTGAGAAAGTAAGTAACCAAATTATCGCAAATTTACGAAGGCTTTTTGGAATGAAGCAAACAAAATTTCAAGTTAAGGAGATGCCCAAGAAAAGGTGCGGTTTAAAAAATGTATGTCACACAGAGTTTCTTCGGGAAACATGTATTTGATATTTGGTTATTTATATTTATACCTCGAATAGGTTAACTCCAATTGAGGTTTAGTTGAAATTGAAAGTCTCACAACAGATGTTTTACATACAGTAGACTTATAAAACGTTTAGGTCCTAAAAAGGAACGTGCTTTAAAAAAATCCCAACTATTATACCGTTAAGATAAATAGGTGATGAATAATTTATGTTACTTTATGATTTTAAAGCTTGAGAGGGATGGATAATTTGCTCCTTTTTTTTGGGTAATACTTAATATTTTCGTTTGTCTATAGAATCTTGTAATATCTACGTAATTTCTGGTTGTACTTGGAATGCTTGTAAATAATATCCATTAACTACTCAAGTAATACTCATTGTTATGCACGTAATACCCATCAGTATTTGCCGGACTGTGTACACTAAAATTCCTCTGATTTATCCTCTGTTAAGAGTTATTCATATTTCCCACTCTGCATCTTTGATTTCATAAGAAGAAACTAAATAAATAATGTATGTAAGTTAATTAAAAATTGTCGTAACGAAAAAACGTGTGAAATTGTATAATTTATCCATTTTATGGGCTTCACCTACCAATAATCGACGATTTACGATCAATAGCCGGTCATAATCGTTGCATCACTGATTTTTATGTGTGGAACTAGACGACTGAAATGAAAGTTTCTCCTTTTTCATTTTTGGTTTCTGTTATGTGTAGAAATGAGCGTGTGATACTCAGCTTTCATATAAAATTCATTCAATGTTGGTGTGTGATTGGCTCTGAAAGTATTGCATTGATTCAACGTTGATCTATTTTAATACTTATAATTTTTGCCTATCATATTTAAGTTTTTTTTTTCTTATTACAAACTTTCTATAGAAGTTGTCTATTGTAACTAATACAACAATTTTTTTGTTTAAATACCAAACAAGATATGATTGATATAACATTTCTTTTTTCGAATTGGAATTATCACTTTCTTTTCGTATTGATTTTTCTACTAATTACAGAGGTTTTATTTATTTTATTATAATTGTTTACTGTCAATGAATTTTCGCAAAAAATTTCCTTATAAATAAAGCGACACTTAACATTGCATTCTTTGATGTTGATATTAGAAAAATGAAGTATTTTTTTCCAAATTTTGTTCGTTTTTAATACAATAATTTTCTATTTACCTTTGTAAATGATCACCATTGAAAAATGGCGTTACAATTAATTTGGTATAAATGATTTTTTAAATATTTTATAGTAGTGTTTAGATTAAATGAAAATAAATCTTTTTCTCATTGATCTTTCAAGCATATTGTAGTTGTATAAGTTTTTTCCATTCAAACTCAGTTAGCTCTACACTATTAATAATTAGTAAGTACATATCCTAAAGTGTTGCAATTTCTGCAATGTAGGAAGTGAATTGTGTATGTTGTTACTGGCGTTACATTTCAGTTCTTGTTTCAGGCTGCCGGTGGTGAGTGATTGCTCATCCGGGCAGACGGCTCGGGTAACTTCAAATCTACACCCGACAAGCAGCATGGCTGTTAGTCGAGTCCCAAGCCCACCACCACAAGAAGTCAACACTCCAGTAGCTGAAAATTGGTGTTACACGCAGGCAAGTTTATTTCGTAACTTTACATAAGCGTAGAGTATATGTAAAACAAAAAAGGAAAACGAAAATTGTAACTATACCACTAATTAGAGGATTCCCCGGTAGACCGATAATGTGACATGTGATAGCGTTTTCCACTGGCTGCACCGGCGGTGTGCACTCAGGATATCTCTATCTCGTTTTATTACATAAAGCTGAACCGAGATGAAAATACACTCAGTGCACACTAGTGCAGCCAGTGGAAAACGCTATGAGTTAGAGTTGCCAACTCGCTCGCTACACCTCCGTTTGATTGAAAGGCAAGACAAGGCGCCAGCGTCAATGCAGTTTATAGTATTTTCGACTGACTGCTCTAGAGCACCCTCAGAGTATCCCCATCTTGTTTTAACCTCATGAACAAGAGATAGAGTAAGATACAGATGCTCTCAGAGTCCTCTGGAGAAGTCAGTCGAAAACGCTATTAGATTGGTGGGAGATGTAGCGGAATTTTTACAGGACGGTTGGCAACACTGCATGTGACATATGGTGAAGATCACAAGCCATTGCTTTTTTGCAAGAATGTCATCAGACAGAGTTACTGAATCTTATAAATTTTAAATTGTTTATTTTTAACTCGTTTTGTGTTAGTTTTAATCAAGAGTGGATTCCTTCTGAAAAGAATTCTGGCTAAGTCAATAATTCCTAAAGCGCTCATTGTTGTCACATAATCCAGAATTTTTTAAAAAATCACGTCTGTTAAAACTTATTTTAAAATTTTTAAGCTTATGCAATCTAAGAACGTATAAAAAATAATTTTACAAATGAAAACATGAATTATTGGGAAAGATCATCTCGTGGATAGTTTATTTGTTACCACCAGATGTCAGCTGCTTCATTGACAGTTAAATAAGAAAGTAACAGGGTTGCCAATTCTATTAAAGAAAGAGTAACCCCCGTCAATTGTCAATTTTGATTAAAATACCCATTTCTAAAAAAGAAATGATCAGTGCATTAAAACCGAGATTAAAATCATTGCATTTTCAAACGCTGTTAACACTGGCGTTTAGTACAATGTTAACAATAAGGTAATCACTTAATTACTTACTTTTTCCTTACATTGTTCAATTAATGAAAAGATGTTCTATCGACGCGACGCTTGAGAAAAAAATACGTTATTTTCTTGTGAAATAATTAGAGAAGCCAATATTTAAACATAGACATGATATTAAAATAGGTAAAAAAATAGAATTTAGAGAAATTTAAAGATAAGAGGTTGTAAGACGGGGAGATCCACTGCTATCAGGAGCATTTAATTTTACTTCTAGATAAATCCAAAAGGGGTGCAAAAAAAAGGAATTAAAGGAGTTAAAGGAATCGGTGAAGGGGTTAGAAGAAAAACACGAAAGTACATAAACGATACAAAAACTAAATAAATGATCAATGTTTAAAAGAAAACGAAATAAATAAATTCGAGAAATTGAATTAATTTAGTATTTATGTTCATCAAAGACTAAATTATAAAGGAAGAAATTTGAGATAGAATAATGACGGAAATGTGTATCTATGTTCTCAAGCGATTATTAAAGAAAACAAATATAAGATATATGATTTTACAAGAAAATTGCAGTGTCACATATGCGATTGAAGTACACTTGTAACCAGGAAAGATGAAGGCTCATCATAAATCGTATGATTTAAGGTGCGGTAGAATTATAAGTCTTTATCTCTGTCTCATGTATAACAAACAGTTGCGCGTGCACAAATTAGTGTGTCTTTCCTTGCTGACGAGCCTTCATCTTTTCTGGTTACGAGTGTATGTAGAAAAACATTCCAGAAGATATTTGGTAGAAAGAAATAAATGATATGCGAATATGAAGATCTAATGAAGATTTACACGAAAGAATCTAATAAAATAATCAATAATAATAATGATGAATCACTGAAAAACAGTTTATAAAAGTAACGTATGTTTTTTTTTTCTTAATTTGACGTCGAAGTTGGCCGTGACAGGGGCTTATTGTGAACGCACCACAATCTGGATTATTTGTTGTAAATCTTATTTCCTTATTGCCTTTTTTTCGTTTGTTCTAACAGATATCATTCTTATTGCTTTTTTTCGTTTATTACAATAGATTACAATACATTCTTGTGTTGTCTTATCGTACTGTTGAGTTCGAAAGCAAGGTTAGGAATGCAAGTTCAAATGTCAAATTAGCAACTGTCATGATGATGATGGTTCACAATTAAATTTTCATGGCCAACTTCGACGCCAAATTAAAAAAAAAACAATACTCTTTAGTAGATACTAGCAAGTGCAATAACCGGAAATAAGAGGAAAGGAAAACTAAAGCAAGAAGAAAAAGTGAAAGTGGAAGATTAGGATTTCCTATGTTATTCCCGCAACGTTCTGTACAGAGAGTTCGTAAATGATTGAAAGGTGTTTGAATGTAGCGCTCAGTTGTGTTAGTAACTTTTTTATAACGTTTTGGTGTTACTGCCGTGCGTCCGTGTACCAGTAGCTCGTTGTGATTTCCATATTTTCGTTAAATTGATAATAACTTTCACTGAATTATATTAAGATTAACTTAACGGAAAGAAATTGCTCTCAACTATAGCGTAATCATAAAAATAATGAACTTTGACATATTTTTAAAATAAATTGTTTTATCGATGTCTCATTAAATTGACTTTTGTAAATTTTCCCTTGTGCCGCCCATGGTAAAAAAGTACAGGTATGTATTTAGTACTTAAAATTTGGTACTAAATACTGTACTTACATTTGAACTTTCAATCGTTTTTGAACGCTCTGTATAATGGATCAGGGTCAGTACTAAAAAGCTAGCAATACTAATTTTCACCCGAGATAGTAACAATGCCCATTTTTAATTTTGTCATTTTACAGTTTGATACTTGCAATTTTTACGTTCTTTAATTACCTATAGGCCCCTAGCAAGCTACCTGGTGGCGCCGCCTGGTGGAGGTTGCGACATAAATTGTAGGACGCGATTTGAAACGTTATATCCATTTATATCATTTCGAAGAAGATTTGAATGTGCTTGCTAGTATTTTCTCGATTTGTTTTAAAGTATGGAAGGTAAAGATCGTCCTCGTAACGTGCTTGTAACTCCAGTGATAGTACTGAGAGTCAACTGACAGCAGTATTGCCAACCCTGATACGACCGTTTTCCCTACCTTTTCCTACATAAACTTACAGCTAGTGGCGCTCGTGACGCCGTTTTCTACCCGCCTATAAATACGCTAGTTTTAGCGGTGACAACCCTGGAAAGGAAATTGTTTTGACACTGAAATGAAATAAAAAGTAAACTTTGACAGACATGTTTCTTCTCATCCATTCATAATGGTTCTGACACTGATAATAATAAATTATAATAGGGTCATTGTAGTCAGGAATGGACAGGAAGTATGTGAATGAGATTTCTTACGGAAACTAATTTTTTAATGCCTTATTAGGGCAATAAACCAACAAGAAGTCAAATAGTCAAATTTGTTAACTAAAATTATTTTATTAATCTTTCAATTTTTTACTTGTTACTATTAACTGAAGTAAATATCGGGTCTTCAATAAAAAGTACCTCGAGTTAGCCTTGGAAAAAATCGTATGTCATAATCAATTTCTGGATAACGGATAAATATTTGATTAATTTCAAAATGTTAATATGTAGACAAGGGGCGAGTTAAGTGAACGGTCGAACTGCTCAAAATCGTCAAGTCGACGGTCAGACCACGCCACCTGACCAATCAGCGATTAAGAAAGTTGAGCACGTGGTTTAATCTGACCAGTTTGACTGTTCACTTACCGCAGCCTAAATCTATAGGGAAATCACAAAAGATTTCAACCCCCGTGACACCGCCGTATAGGCAACACATTGTACTCCGTTGGTAACAGTGTAGTGATGTGAGTTAAATCGTTCCAAGGATATAAATGCTCTGCAATTTACAAAGGCATTGTAATTTATATACATCAGCATCTGGGAATGCTCGGTTAAAATGGTTAAACACAACAGAACCCCTGCTACATCTATGAAAGTCAATGACAAATATACGCTAATTTGAAACCCTTTTCTAAGTATTGCCACTTCTAGAAAACAAAATCTAATTCAGATTAGTCACGTGGGTTGAAGTAATTTATGATTCCTCTGTAGCTTTTAACCGTTAATTTCAGTTGTTGAACGACACATTTACCATTGGAGGAAGTGACTAATGCTATAAGATATTTAGAAAGTATATCTTCATTCTTAAAAGAATATGTGCATTAAAATAAATTGTCTCAATTCAGTTCTTTCGCATAACCTAAATCACAGAATAACCAGAATGCAAACTCTTGTGGTGGGGGTAGGTCACACAAATCGTAAAATCGCCATTTTGGCAGGCTAGAATTTGATTAATTGCGTAGTGCACGGTTGTTAGGTTATGTTCGCGAGAAGCATTTGTAAATAAATTTCTGCATAAAAATGACTGGAAAGAAGAAAGCTGGTGATGTGTATGCAGTAAGAAATTGCAGCAACAAGCAGTATCTTGGTAAACAGAGCTAAATTCTCGTTCTCACTTCATAGATAAAAGTGAAAATGTAATTTCAAAATTGGCGCCGCCAATGTCTAGTAGAGATGGGCAAAGTGACTCTTTCGATCGAGTTGACTCTTTGCCGTTTCATTGGGAAGCTCTCGGTTCTCAGCCCGGCGCAGCAAGAGCTGAGAGCTGCTGTGCTGAACTACAGCGAGCTGCTTCATCGGCTCTTTTCATCGAGTCGACTCGGTGAGTCAACTCGCACATCTCTGTTGTCTAGCCTGACAAAATGGCTGAAGGTCACCGAAATGTGTACCGAAAAGATCAAAGGTGCCGCCGAGAGTTTGCATTCTGATTGTTAGATATTCTGTGCCTAAATTTTATATTTTGACAGTTCTTACAATAATCATGACATCATCCAGTTACGGACAGAAAATTTCGAATGTCACTGTCATTCGTCTGACGTATACAGAAAGGAATTTTTTATTTTTACGTCAGTGAAAAGACAGTGACACCCGAAATTTTCTGTCCGCAACTCTACGAAAGTAGACACGGCTAACACGAAGTAGGTTTTTATTGAAGACTCGATATAACAATCATCCATAAAACAGCTGATATCTGGTATATGTAATGTGTAAAGATCTGATTTTTCTTCAGAAAAATGTTGTCTTTTCTGTAAGTTTTATATTGATTTCAATGAAGTAGAAAGTAATTCCTATTGAACAAAAATTACTACTCTACTGGCTGGCAAATTCTTCGTCACTTTTTGGCGGTCACTTTAGATTTTAGGGCTCAGTTTTACAATCGTGGAAAAAGGATGGAATAAGTGTTCGCCGAATATCCTTTAATGTTCCTCAATATCTACGTCACACCTACGTCACGTTATTCTAAGAATAATGCTTATCCCACGGTTGTAAAATCGAGCCTAAGAGTTTTATTTTCTGTATAAATTTATTTTATCTCGGCTTCAATTGCGTAAAAAGGAATCCATAAAAAAGATCTGGGTATGTTACTGATTTGGAGAATCCTCAACGATATAATGTAATTAATAAAAATAACTTAAAAACAAGTTGTGAAATTATTGGTAGCTGCATAAACAGTAAGTTTATAGACTTTTTTTTTGTAAAAGATGCGAAATTTGTGTGGGCAATTTTATAAATACAGTTGGCAGCACTATATCTCTTCTGCCAGATTGAACGTAACCGAAAAATTCTTAAATTTTGACATTCACGAAATGTATCTGAATAAGCGTTTTAGAAGACGTCACGGACAGTTTATTGCTAAGGTTTAATGTAAACATTTAATTCGATAATTTACGTCTTATTTTTGCGGCCAGCGTTGCCAGTGGTTTTTTTTTGACATTTATGCGTCGCTTCCCCGGTTGTCGATGATTTAATTTTAGTTACTGTGGAGCACCGCCGAGACAAATCGAGAATACCTTGCCGCCGTGTTTGTTTCAATTTAAAATCGTTTCGAGCGGCCGCATGAACTCGCGGGTTACAAAAAAAAGAAGTGTAAAGTGAACGATTCCGCTCTTCATGCGACGCAGTACTTGATAACGTTCTCATTCTGAATTGTACGTGTGCTTTCAGGTCAAAGTGGTCAAGTTCAGTTACATGTGGACTATAAATAATTTTAGTTTTTGTCGCGAGGAAATGGGCGAAGTGCTGAAATCTTCCACGTTTTCTGCAGGAGCAAACGACAAATTGAAATGGTGAGTTTTGAAATGTCGCGCCTGTCAAAAGAGGGAGCTGACACTTAACGACATTTGACGTTTCTTTCTAACCTATCGTTTGCGTCAGTCGCGGTTAATTTGAAATTTTCAATTGCAGGTGTCTCCGAGTGAACCCCAAGGGTTTGGATGAAGAGAGCAAGGACTACCTGTCACTGTACTTGCTGCTCGTTTCCTGCAACAAAAGTGAAGTGAGAGCCAAATTTAAATTTAGCATACTGAATGCAAAACGGGAAGAGACTAAGGCAATGGAGAGTCAGAGAGCATATCGATTCGTACAAGGCAAAGACTGGGGTTTTAAGAAGTTTATTCGTAGAGACTTCCTCTTAGATGAAGCCAATGGATTACTTCCCGATGATAAATTAACAATATTCTGTGAGGTAAGTTCTATCGATTTTTTCATATAACGAAAAACAGTTCTCTTTTCCATCTTTAGCTATGTGTGGAAAAGCAAAAAAACATAAATAAATTAATAAGTAATTGTCATTTTTCAAGAAAACACCAACAATAAAATAAAGTAAACAATACACAGTTCAGTAATTACTTGTGAAATACATGATATAATGCATATATAAATTGAAATTTGCATCAAACACATCAATTGCCGCATTCAGCAGACCCAAAAGTTCGGATCGGAACATGTTATGATGAGTGAGTGTTGACGTTTATGTTGCCAACAATATTTAACAAACGCGTCAAAAAATGGAAAATATTGTAGAATATGAAGCCAATTACATTCACAATAATTACTAAGACTCTTAATAATTGTTGTGAATGTAATTGGCTTCATATTTTACAATATTCTCCATTATTTAACGGGCTTGTGAAATAGTGTTGCCAACATAAACGTCAACAATCGCTCATCATCATAACATGTTCCAATCCGAACTTTTGGGTCTGCTGAATTTGCCCAATATTTAACAAAAATAAATGAAACAATTGGCACCACTTGTTAGTGTTTTTTACATTTTGCGGGATATGCAGGTTAAAATGACATGCGCCAAGCATTTACAGCTGAATTCAAAAAAATCGGGAAATGTCAAAATAAATCGATACGTTTTCTTCAATATTTTCATAGCGTGAAAACGGATTTATTAAAAATAGGTTAGAATTATTTGACGGTATGTCAGTTCATAGGTAAATTTACAACTGGAAAAAATCATTTCCTGTTTTTTTTTGAATTCAGCTGTACAAGTTGTCAGTGGCGTTCCAAAAAAATATTTGCATCCTCGGTGTTATTCAGTGCTTTACCACTGAAATCAATGCTGCCAATTATTCAATTGGTTTTGGGTCTTATGCCTGATCGCACCGCATTTTTAATCATTGGCCGCGTTCGGCGGACACAACTGTTGAGTATGTTGACTTGTTTGGTATGCTGAACGGTTAATGGTTACTGCCAACAGTTGCCGAATTTATTCACCAGAAATAATTTACGGTGAGTGCGATGCCAGTGAGTCATTTGTTTATTCTAATCATGGATTCTAACCTCTTTTGAATTGCTAGATTTCTCAGTTTTTTCTTCTTTAAACTCAACATAAATGAAACACGTTTCTGGTTTTAGTCAACTGTTGTGTCCGCTGAACACGCCCAATGATTAAATTTAAGACGTGTTTAGAATGTGACAATCGTGAATACATGACAGCATAATGTCAATCACCATGTAATTTACACTTAAACTTCAACTTAAGTGTCAGTTAGAACGCGCCTGACATTATGCTGGATCTACGTTAAATATCACATTGTAAACACGACTTAAATTTAATCTCTGCTTACAAATGCGGTGCAATTGGCCATCAGTATATTAAATAGAAATTTAAGATATTAACATTGGCCAATGAAATAATAAGTAACTAGATCCACCGTGCCCCGTGCTTCCTGCGTTCTCAATTGATGTCATCATGTGAGAGAAATGGCGAGTATCTGTGACCTGTGAGTATTGTTAGCACATGTATGCGACAAGGATGTCAAATTCACGTCACGTGATTTAGGGTTAGGTGAAAATGGTCAGAAATTCATTATTAGGCGCTTTCGTTTCTAAAGTGATCCTGATCTGATCTGTTCATGTTTAGAGAAACATGATTCGTTTGTTCTTGTTACAAAAGAACACTCCTTTGAAACGTGTTTGGGACATTCCTTCGTAAACTGTCACTTTAACAAATGCACTTTCTATCTAAATTGCGTTCGTTTATTCAACTCCGTTCACTCTATTTACTCTTTTCGCAAATTTATCTCACTCTTACTTGTATTAAAGCTTATTCGCTCTCATGCTCTAATATCCTGTAATCTCCAAGTAAAATATGAGGTTAGATCTCCCTTTAATCTTGATCCGAACAAGCAAAACATAGGCATTTTATGTTTACGAAAATCGAATCGAAACTATTAGTGCGGAGGATGAATCGTTTTCACAAAAGAACAAGGTTCTCTGATCCAAACGTGTTATGTTTCTATGATACGTTAGAAATGTAAGCGCCTATTAAGTATAAAAATGTTATCCAATACTAAAACATTGAAGTCAACATAACCTCTAAATTTGTTTACATTTCCTACAGGACAATGACGTGCCATCACAGAAGAGGAAATATTTCTAATTCTTTCAATATGAAGACACAACTGTGAACTATCGGCATAAATAAAAATGTCATTATGTAAAACCATTGAAATCGGATATGCAATTTATCCAATTTCGATGTGTAAAGCATATGCAACGCGACTGACTTATTTACATTTTAAGAAACATTTACTCGTGTAACGAAACTGATCAGCTCCTTGATAAATGATACTACAAATAACATAAGAATTAATCGCGATATAAGTTATGACATTAATTTTCATTCAAAACTATTTATTAATATACAAAAGAATTATTTTATTCTGGCAAATCAGCTGTTCACGAATGCGCCCATGATATGCTTCTTGACCAATCAGATGTCGTGTCTGATCAAAACGAAGTCATAGGTTATGCCGCATTCAGATTCAATAGATTGTACACTATACCATTTCTATTTATCCCAATTTTATATCATTAACGCCCAGTTGTACACTGCGAGTTTAACTTTAAGCCAAAGCTTAAAGCCTTAAAAACAATTGTTGAAAAAAACTGGGCCTTAGACACGCCGTTAGACGTTTTGTTGCAATTACTCACTTTTTGTTCATTAGTGGAAATATTTTGTAAAGCAGTTTCTTGCCCTCTGCAAGCGCTAGCGCCAGTCATCACTACTACGCCACGCTGTGTGATTCAACTGAACTATTCAAAGTAGGGTTTAAAAGTCAGGTGACAGTACCACAAGAGCATAGTTTAAAAATAAAAAATGCAAAAATTTATGAAATATTTTTACGCCATCATGTGTTACATTTAACTTTACACATGTACAAAATTGTCACTAATTTCCCTACTGTGAACGGCCACAATAACATCGAATGCAGCGCCACTTGTAGAGATGGCGATCGGTAATAGCGATTATTGTGTGTGTATATCCTATCTCACTCTTATGTTGATATCAATTCCTCTTCTACGGCGGGTCTAAGTTACTTATTATGTCACTGACATTGGTAGACACAGTAGTAATTACCCAGCAGCGTCACTTAAACGTCAGTGTCAAAAAAAGCCGCCATACTGTTTGATGCCCTTATGGGAATGTAATTTGCAAATCGGTAGGTCTCAAACAAAATGGCAAATGTGACAGTTATACCCGAGTGACGCTACTGATATTGGTAGAAATCAGTATTGTCAATGTTATTACTTTTGTGATAGAGCTATTACTATTGACTGAAGTCTGGTACTTTATTATGAAGTTGCTAAAATCTATTGTTTTTAATTTTTCAATTACCTTTAACTTTATGCTAATAATTTCGGTTTATTTAGCGCCACCCGTTATTCAAAATGACATGTAAATTCTAACATAGATACTTAATTGATACTGCTCGAGATAAATGCCTAAATTTTTATTGGTAAAGGTTTGAAATAACATTTGCATTAAGGAAAATTTATTTTACAAAGTGCAATATTGTGATACTTTATTGATAAGCGTAACACAACGTGACTATGGTGGCGACATTTATGTATTAATATAATGTGAAAATTTATTACCAGAATGGAGAGTCATCTATTATGAAATTAATGTTTTTTTTTCTGACAACACTGGTAGAGACGACTTTGTTTTACTAACTTCAAGAAGTTGTCAGTTATTTTGTGTGATTTTAACCGACAAAAATTTAAACTCTGTATTTGAGTCAATAAATTGGCGTCTCTTTCAGATTATCCACCATTTTTTCCCTTTTAGATTTTCTTTTGGTGTGGAAACTAAGTTTCGTTCTATTTTTCGTTCTTAACCAGTTTTTTTTTGTTTATTTCAACTTGCTCTTTTCTAATCCAGCTGAAGTTCCTTTTTCTATTGTTTGTTTTCTTTCCAAAGAAAATCAAAGGCAGTGAGATCTGGCATATACAGAGGTCAGTAAATGTTTCTAAAGAGGTTCTTCAGTAATTGAAAAATAAAATGGGTTTAAAACTTTTGGGACAGCATCCCGTGGTAAACTCATAAGTTATTTTTAGTACATAAATTTACAAAACAGAAAGTAAAATATTTGGTTCCCATTGTTACAAATCTTTTAATGTCAGCAGATTTTTCAAATAATCAAGGGCCATCTACGTGTACTTTGTATCTTCAGTGATGAAGATAACAAGTTAAGCCTCCTTAAATTCTCGTTTTAGGTCAGTGTGGTCGCAGACAGTGTCAACATCTCCGGTCAATCAAACACAGTTCAATTCAAAGTTCCTGAATGTCGACTCTCGGATGACTTAGGACTTTTATTTGAAAATCAAAAGTTCAGTGACGTGACCTTATCTGTTTCCGGCAGAGAATTCCAAGCTCACAAATCCATTTTAGCAGGTATTTCTTTGTTGACACGTTTAAGTATAAACTGATGAATTCTTGAAATTATTATTATTATTTTTTTCAGCACGAAGTCCTGTCTTCCAAGCAATGTTCGAGCACGAAATGGAAGAACGCAAGCACAACCGAGTGGACATCACCGACGTGGACCACGAGGTGTTACGAGAAATGCTGCGGTTCATCTACACAGGGAAGGCTTCGAACTTAGAAAAAATGGCCGATGATTTGCTCGCAGCTGCAGACAAAGTTAGTCGTGTTGGGGTCTTCTTTTATTATCACCCTTGTTTTAAACAATTTTTATATTTTAGTATGCGCTGGAGAGATTGAAAGTGATGTGTGAGGAGGCGTTATGTACTAATCTGTCCATAGAAAATGCCGCTGAGATTTTGATTTTAGCTGATTTGCATAGTGCAGATCAACTGAAAGCACAAGCCATAGATTTTATTAACACGTAAGTGATAAGGAATTTGAACTGATACAATGCTATATTTTCTTATACAGTGCCATTCATAAAGTTCTTTTTGGGAAAAGTTTGTGCGTGCATTAATCAGAATAAAAAGCAAAGCAATCACATGAATCTTTTTCTAGTAGAATTGATGCATTCAGACTAAATTAAGTGTAACTAATAATCTGCAGTACTTGAGTACAGGATTGTCTTAAAATCGATTCTTTTTTACAAAAAATAGAAATTTCGCTTAAATTAAAAAACAAGATTTTGTTACATTACACTAAATATAATTTTCATAATATACATAATAAAAAGAGGAGAAATGTTCTTTGCAGCAATTTAAGCGCATATACAAGCTTCTGGAAACATTGTAAATTTTCTCTTGTCATTAACTTTATGAATGATACTGTATACAGTTAATAATTGTGCAATCATTCCATTAAATTTCAGTCTTTACTGATAAACGTTTCAACTCAAAGTTGCTATCACAACTGTTTGGCTTTTTCAGGAGATTCAAGTAATCTTATAAATTTTAACATAAAATATTTTAATAAACAATTTAAGTAGCGACATCTTGCAATCGCTTTTTGACCTAATTTTTCTGAAATATTTTAATTTATAACAAAGTGGCCTAATATAAAGTAGCAAAATTTTTGTGTCCTGTTTATGATTGGCCTTAATTGGCAATGTCTTTTTTCTTTAATTATAAATGTAGTAGGAAATATTTTTTGATTTGCAGACATGCAACAGATGTGATGGAAACACCAGGTTGGAAATCAATGATCCAAACACATCCACACTTGATTGCCGAAGCCTTTCGCGCTTTAGCGACCCAACAGATTCCTCCAATAGGTCCTCCTCGGAAACGGATGAAACAGAGCTGAAGCATTTCAAAATAGTGCCAGAGACTGCTTTGATGTGTTCAAAAATAAGACACTTGTTGAAAAGTGCTTGTATGCTAGTATAATTTCTTGTGGTTTACTTCATTAATTTAATAAAATCCTTGTACATGTAGAATGAGTTGTTACTTAGGACAGTGTTTTTTTCTCTTACTTCGTTTTCCAAGCAAAAATACGTGACCCAGAAAGCACTGCCCTATTTAACAATTTGGAATTGTGATATAAATAGACCACAGCTTGTTCCTATCGAGGGACATTTAAACCTCCTTTTATGTGTTAAGTTAGCTTCGTATTTACTAATGATCTCTCTGGATAAGCTAAGGTCGACACTGATGATTTTCGTTTTTGTGTTTTGTTTTTTTTTTTTTTTAAGTTGTTAAAGTCCGTATGTGAAAACCTTGAAACTTGTACATCCCTAGGGTATTTTTCATACAATACTTAATTAGTTTTTAAATGTACAGTGAAACCTCTTTGTTACTGTTGGACAATGATATGAAACGTTTCGCTTCCTTATAATCGCTTCAGGTTATTATTTAGTTTCGTCTTTGAGCGTAACGAAAAACTAGTATTAAATGACATATCTATAATATCTATGTTTCACTCGTTTCTTTTTTTTTGTTTTTGTATTTGTGTTTGTGACAGCATAATAATAATAATATCCAGGTTTAGTCAAATTTGAATAAAATGGATCCAACATGAATGTTTTATATATAAAAAAAAAGTATTTTGTGATTTACTTATTTTTAAATAGTAAATTGTTGGTTTCATTTTTCTTAAAAGCAGAAATTAGTAATTATCGTCTGGTTTTAGTCTAACATTAAGCAGTCGGTAATTCATTTTGAACTTTGTAAGACTTAATTACTTTCTATTTTCTATCTGTAAATGTGGAACTAAAAGTTTTTGGCAAAGTTTTGTTCTGTTCTGATACAATGTCACATTGGATATTATAAATATAAACTGATGTATTATCGATTCAGTAATTTGTTCTTATGATTGTGATACATCTCGAATGAAACACTGTTATAAATTGTCTTTTTTTATAGTACAGTATTCCACTTGCTCTCGCTTCCTTTTTTTTGTAATAATAATTGATTTGTTGTTTATTTGGCCCCCGACCGATCGATTTACTAACGCATACTACGCATGCCATAGGTATTCTGTGATAAACAATAACGCCTCGTACGACGAGACGACAAACCGTGCTGCTTAGCTTCTTTGTGGAACTGACGAAATCGACACTCATTGAAGATAATTTCGAAACTTAAGTACAAGATAAATGTTACCTCACTTTTATTACGATATCACCACCTGTACTGATGACAACTGACTGTTGATTACGTTTCGTGCGGGAGGTAGTTGTATGTCATTAATTATTTGATATCTGTATTTACCCCTAGGACATTTTCATTTATCATTGTCATTAATTTCACTTAGTTGTTGCACATACTTAATAATAAAACCGATTGTCTTAATTTCTGTAGTTCATATGATTTATTTTTTTAATTTTAATTCACCCCACAGCAAGAGGTAGGTAATTTGAATAACCTGTAAATCAAATTTTAACTAAACTATGATTTAAGTGAACCCTTTTAAAGTCAATACAATACTCTGTAGCTTGAAACTTCATTTATTTTTCTACAATAAACACATTCATAAAACACCACAACTTATCACAGAAATAACGTACACTTAAAAGTATTTACAAAAACAAGAAAAATTAATTATACGCACACAAATTAATAAAAGCTTTAATAAAAAATTTAATATCGTTACCAACACTATTACATAATTAATATTGTCTCTTTAATTATTGCTGTTTTCGATCAAGACTTTGATCTGATTGATGGCTCTCATGAAATATGAAAAAAAAATAAATTACGTTTGTACACGCACTCAATGAGATTAAGATAAATTTTCGAGTAAAATCATTTGATCCCATGCATCCTCGCCATTAAATCGCAAGTAAAAAATCTAAAGTAACAACACTTTTTATTCTTATTATTTTTTTTTAAAGTACCTTCTAGGGGACTCATTTATTGCTTAATCTTTGTTTTATTTACACATTTACAGTTGTTTGTTCAGCACTTGTTCGTTCGGAGTTAAATCACTTTCTAATTCGAGGCAGTTTCGTACAGATCGATTGAAGCAAGTTAAACATCTTCATTGTCTGGCTTTTCTGGTACATCCAGTTTATCAAGCTCTCGAGAGCCGAACGGATTTGGCATTCGTTGGTAATGCGGCTTCCAAGTACTTTGTGGCCTCGTGTAATCTAAATGGTCGTACAGATCTGCAAAGGCTTAATTAATTATCGTAGTCTGAGGCCCTATTATTTTAGCTTTACCTATATCCTTGACGTCTTTTTGCTTGATTTCATCGTAAACGTGCTCCAGCTTGTCTATGCTGTGGTAAATATTCGGATTAGTCGCATCTGCATCTCTGTTTTTCAACGAATTAAGTTCCAGTTCTAAAATTAAGAATTAATTGATTACGGTTGTCTGAAAATTATGATGAAAGACTTACCTTTGCAGCTAAGATTATCACCATCCGTAGAACAGGATGGATTAGCAAGCCTCTGCTTCTCTAAATTCGTATTAATCTGCTTAGCCAAGTTGTTTCGGATATGCGGTGAATTATTGAGCAATTTCAAGTCGTCTTCTCGCTTCGAATTTCCCTGGTACGTGTAGACAGGATTATCGAAATTATTACGGTCTAAAACTAACAGAATTTTTTAGCGTTGTGCCAACTTATAATATACTAAATGTTAAATACCTGTAGTGAGATTCTGCTGGTCTGCTATGTACTGTACGTGAGCAATTTCATTCTTCAAATTATTCACTCTGCGTTTGAAATAGAACCAAATCGCGAACATCACTCCCAGTATGACGAGGGTGATGAAGATGTAAGCGACGATGCTTCCATAGTGGCTGCTGTGATCGGGGGCTAAAACGTTCGCCTTGTACAGGGTGTCTTCGCAGTTCTCTCCGGTCAAGCCATGTCGACAAATGCAGCCTTCGGCTGGGTGGCAAATGAAGTTGTCGTTTTTGCATTCGCATGGGTTCATGCAGTGGTCTCCGTAATATCCTTCCGGGCAAACTGCAATCGTAAGGCAAAGTTTTAAACACGGTATTAACGGAATAAATTCGTACTTTCAGTGCATTGAGTTCCAGTCCAGCCGGGTTGGCACTTGCAGATGCCATCGCTTCCTCTGCATTTTCCATTATTTGAACATTTGCAGTGTTGGGTGCAGTTCATGCCGTACTGTCCAGGTGGGCATGGAGTTGCACAACTTTTGCCTAACCAACCAGGTAGACATTGGCATTCACCTTAAAATAAATAACTTTAACTTTCGGTTCATTCCCAATTCCCACATAGTGATGGCAATAAACTGAAGGCTTTCATGACATCAAAAAGTGATACATATAAGTCTCATACCTGTTACATGATGGCAATCGGCTCCATTTTTACACGAACATTTCTTCTTGCAGTTTTTACCGTAAGTTCCTAAGGGACACGGGTGTTCGCAAGTCAAGCCGATGTAACCTGGCCTGCATGAATATTCCCCAGTAATATGGTCACATGTTCGATTGCCTATTTTAATATTGTCCATTAATCAGCGTAATGAAAAATTCAAGATTATGCTTACTTAAGGTATTTTCTGAGCAGATCTCTTTACACCTTATGCCAAAGTAGCCTTCATCACAGGGCTGACTGCAGTCCTCACCTTGCCAACCTCGCGAGCAAACACACTCGCCTGTTTCAGGATCACAAGAGCTATTATTGACGCAGTTGCAGTCCTGATCACACAGAAGACCGAACTTGCCATCGGGGCAAGACGTCTCACATGTTACACCTGTAATTTTTGCTTAGCTACTTTGAAGTAATTTAAATACTTAAAAATAAAATAAATTTAACATTCAAAGTGATAAAATCCTAAGCTAAGTTTTGGCTAAGTCTTGTATTAGCTTTTATAATCCGCAAAATCAGTAATTATTTGTTATTTTGCCTGGTATTAAAACATGCTTTCTCTTTTAGGCCCAATTGTATGTACATAATCAATACCAGTTTAAATTTAACCCTCCCTAACAACGATTATTCCACAAATTATTGTTGTTAAGGGTTTAAGCTTTGGCTTAAAAGTTGAACTGGAGTTGTACAATTGGGCCTCAATAATGGAAAATAATTAATTATGTATTACATAGTCCATCTACTTCTACCACAAAAGAAAGACTAGAACTGAAATACATCAAACATCAAACTACCTTTTGCTGTTTAGCCGTTATCAAATTCTGACCGTACTGTGCTTAGAAAAACATTTTATTTTAAAAATAAGTAAATAATGTTGATTTATATAAGTTATGTACACAAATGTAGACTGATTATCGACTTTTTCAATTGCTATTGTTTATTCAATCTAAATTAACAAATCTGATTGAATCTTTGTAAAGTTGCAATAAATTGGTTCATTTCTGATAATATTTAAACCTATCGAATTCTGCTTTGATGTGTTAGTTAAAAGCGACACGTGTTTCAAGAGACGAAATATAATTTCAATCAGATTCAAGTGACTGAAATAATAGGGTCTTTCTGAATATCTTTTTTTCACTATTTTTTTTAAACATTCTTTATTGCCTAGTCTTCATAAATCACACGTTTAAATTGAATTGAAAAATATCTTTGAGTAACATTTCATTGCGTTTTAAACGCGCCAACTTTGGCGCCATCTTTTCGTGACGTCATAGCATCCGTTACAGAGGAACCATGGCCAACTCCATTAACATTCACTGACGTGTATGTATGGCCGTTTCAATTTGACTTTTAAAAATTTGACGGGTACTCCACTCAGCGTCTCTTGTGAGTTTTTAAGTAATTGCAGTTGCCATTACGTTACTGTCAGTAGTTCTGTAGTATCTTTAATAGAGAGCGCTGAGGGGAGTACTCCACGGCATGCTTTCCGGAACCGAATTTTAGGCGAATTGACACGGCCATACATACACGTCAGTGAATGTTAATGTTGCTGGCCATGAGAGGAACAGGAACGGCTAGAGTAGAGACAGGGAGCTGTATTCCTTTCACGTAAAGGAGCAGCTCCGAGCTGTCCGGGGTTTAAAGCCCTGTGTTCCTTTCCACACGAGCGCGACACCGAGCGAGAACTTCACGCCCCAAGGTCACACTTTCCCCTCACCCTTCGAAGACCACCAAATAACTAGAGGCGTCAAGCTCTGATCAGCTGATCTCCATGTTTTAAGGTTATGTCATTTGTTATATGCACAGGTTGTGTCAGAAAATGCAATAATAATGCTCAAATCGAAGTAAAATATGTGCTTTATTTATCCAGTAAAACTCAGAAGTATGGTAAATTTAAACTTCACCACAACATGCGACGGCACTGAATACGACCTGCGCACCGACCTACTCAACAAATTTCGCGCCATTACTTTTGGTCATAAGATGGCTTACACACCGTTCCATTGAACAAGTAACCCTGAGTGACTCTGGGGTGCTCCAGGCTTTATGCCCCGGGGCGTCATAACTTCGAATGGAAAGCAAAGCAGTGAGGGTGACTCGGTGCCGAGAATAACCGAATATTTCCGAAGTTTAAAAATCGTTCAGAGATTTAAAATACATGTCCTTGTTTCTGTTAAACAGAATGGATTCAAAGACGTGTTCTACATGTAATAAAACATTTTCTAAAGGATGTAACTTATACAGACACATGCGAGAAGTACATAATGAATTTGTTGAAATAATTAAACTGCAGAATAAATTTATTTTATGTTCCATGTGCCAAGACAATGGGTGCGTTTCATTTGCGCGCTCACATGCTTTGAGCGCTCATAAGTATTGCTTAAATCGTTCCACTTGGCTTTGCAAACGCTCACAAAGCGCCAGCTGACGAAATAGTAACGTCATTATGACGTCATAGTCTTCGCTCACAATCGCTTATTCCATCGAGGTAGGGCAACAAAAGCATAAGCGCTTATGTTCCAAATGGAACGTATGAGATGCGTATGAGGAGATCAGCTAATCATAGTCAGGTTATAAACAAACATTACACTTTAGAAGTAGCTACAGCAGCTATGATTGGCTCAATTTCACTATTGAAGTTATATTTTTGAGGTTATGAATTCGTTGTGCAAACAAAAGTCAAAAGAAACACCTTTGCGTATAACTGCTTAAGCGACTAAACGCCAAAGGAAACAACAGAAAACAGTGCTTGTAAGAGTGAGCGCTCAAAGCGTGTGAGCGCGCAAACGAAACGCACCCAATGTATCATACGTACGTTTTGGTTAACACCACTGCGAAAATATGGTTCATTTATGAATGCCTTTTGAAATTTGTAAATACCATTTTGCATAAATTGTTGTACTCGTATTTGCTTATTTACCCCATACATTTTGCTTTCACGGCCTCGCCCTTTATCAAAAATTTTTAAAATCATAAGGTACTTATGTAATCTAAATACCATGTATGTACAGTTGTGTTCAAAAAGGTGTTGTACAGCTACGTTTTAAATATCCTTGCTTTTGAGCGGCAGTTGGTTTTTCTATTTTTGTATTCAATGATATTATTATTGCCAGAAACCGTATTTGTAACAAAACAACTTGTACAACAATTTTTTGACTTCATGAATGCACATACAAGTTTACACAGTACAAATTCTGTACAACACTTTTTTGAACACGACTGTACCTACTATTTATAATCGGAATTATAATTTACGATGTTTATACAGTGCTCGTCACTGTATAAACATCGCATCAAATGGAAAAAAAAATTATTTTTGATATTTCAAAAACTTTACGGCAATAATTTGTGCTTGTCTGAAAACCTATTTAACCCCTATTAGATATACCGAGTGATTTTTACTTATAGCTAGAAAATAGCGTTTTTCGAAATTCCAAAATCCTAAAATTGTTATTTCTTGGAAATTAACCAAGATTTCGACACTTTTTTTTACTGTGTATTAGTTTTAGCTTATTGAACAATCTCAAGGCCAGAAAATAAAGTTTTTTTCTTTAACTTCTGCAAAAATTGAATTTTTCAATTTTTGAACTTTTCGCAAAATTTCACATATCAAAACTTAATTTTCAATTTCAAATAAGTTAAAGGAAAAAAAGTTTGCTATAACCGGTAAATAAATACGAAGCATGTATTTAATAGGTTTTTTAATTGCTCGAAATGTAGTACGTTATAACCAAGAGTGCATTTCAAATGGGGTTCAATACAGCCGACCTTTACAGTAATTTCATTTTTTCTTTTTTTAAACCTGACGTGATAGAAAAAAACTAATAACAGATACTTCTTTACAATGCCAAAATCATTCAAAAACACCCAATTTTATTTCATCCGCAAAAAAAAATATTTTTTTCGCAGGCTAGTGTAATCAAAATTGTGATGCGTTCACAATAAACACCTTGTCACAGCCAACTACGACTCCAAATTAAAAAAAAAAAACCCTCGCTATAAGTATAGAAATAAATAGGTGTGAAAAGTTCGTCCGTTGTCATGGTAATAAATGTAAACACAAGACTTCTTGAAACAGTTGGGCGAGATGGAAAATATGTTAAAAAACGTGAGTAAGAGAGATGCAATTACACGCTCAAGTTGAACTCGAAAGTTTAGTTTTCGAACGCACCCTTGCAGACGAATGCTATGACGTCACAACATGGACGGCTAGCGTGTGGCTAGCGTTTCTCGGAGGATTTTCATTAATTTTTTTAAATGGTTTATAATAAAGAATTTTTTTTCTTAGAAATATTAGTTAAACACATGATAAAGTTTCAAAGTTTGATATAAAACAAAACTGGCAAATGAGCCCATTAGG